>OU744250.1:6877500-7502500 GCA_916610215.1 Omphaloscelis lunosa | reverse complement strand
TATATATAATTAACCAGTTTGAGTGTTGAAGATTATTTAATGAAAGCTACTTGTTATTATTTATAATTGATTTCATGTCGAACGAATTATTCCAATCATTCTTCTAGTTTTCTTACGTAACTAAGAATGAATTGTTAAAATAATGCATTGCTAATTAAAGTTTTCTAATATAGGTTTATTTGCAATAAGAAATCATGCTATACAATGATTTATAACGTAATTTTCATTTAATTAAATTAAGGCGAGGTTTCACTAAAATTAAGCAATTCTTTACAAGTATACCTACGCTTAATAAGTATTTCAATGCTAACTCTGCTATCAAACACGTCCTTATTGTTTTCATTTCGTACTCTGATATTCTTTTGTTCATTATAACACAGTAAAAGGTTATAAAAGAACACAAAGCAGGCAAATATCAAGGTGATATATTGTGATATTTAAAGAGGGTATGTTTGATTGTGCCGCCTCCCATAGATAGTTATTTTGATAAACACGCAGTGTAAATTTGTGATTGTTATCGAACAATATAAATCAATTGGGTATTGGAATGTATCAGCGCTTCAGATATTCCAAATGTAGATTGCGCTATAGAGATTTATTCGTCCGTACTTGATTTAGTATTATTTGATGTTAGTTGATTTTTTTTTGTGAAAACATAGATATTGTTGAAAAAAAATCGTCGTTCTTTCCCGGCTTTTTCTACTTGGTTAAACACATCATTTTCTAAAAATCAATCCGCCTAGTCTTTTCCCAACTATGGTGGGTCGGCTTCCAGTCTAACCGGATGCAGCTGAATACCAGTATTTTACAAGAAGTGACTGCCTATCTGACCTCCACAACTCAGTAATACTGGTTGTCAGCCTTTTAGGCTTCTGACGGTAACGACTGTCAAAGATCCACGAATGACAGCCGGGATCAACGGCTTAACATGCTTTCCGAGGTACGGAGGAGTTTCGGTATGTAAAGATGGTCACCCATCCGCGGACCAACCCGGGCAAGCATAGCTTAACCTGATGAAATCGACCCGTGCGGCTGTTATTACTTAGCCACAAGCTCCTCATCATCAAACACCTAATTTAAAGTTACATCTTTACGATAGAACAACAATTAAAAGTTGCGTGCTTTAATGAAGCACAAATAAGGAGAGCTCATGTTTAATTACTGAATAAATTTTCTAATTGATAACACGAGTAGGTCGAAACTGTCACGGTATCGTGTGTTGTACGAAATAACGTACGAGTCACGACTTTACATTAATTTATGGGATTCAATCTGTGCTGTTGACTAATTAGTTGTTTTGTTAAATATTCTCAATGTTTACAAAACTTGTTGCTTGCGATTTTGTTCGCAAAGAAACTTTAACCCCCCAATTGCCTATTTAGGGAAAACTTTCGAAAAATCAAATTTACCGAAAAACCAACCTCTACGCATATCGAGTTTATCTTGGACACTACAGACATCGGTAAAGGAAAACATCGTGAGGAAACCTGGATTTACCGTTAATAAAAGTTTGAAATCGCTGTGCTTTCTCTGTATGAGAAGACGCCTTTGTTCTGCAGTGGGACAATAATAGGGGAAAGACAAATGTCGCAAATAAACAATTTTTCTCAATATGTCGATATAGAGATAAATTTAAATTAAATTTGTTGTATGGTGCTGTGGGTTTGTTTCGTTAGATTTCCTAAAGTATCAAAATGTCTTAGTTGTTGTAAGTCTATAGAACCGATATTTTTGCAAGTTAGTCGAGCGCCTTAGTCACGATACTATTGTGAAAAATGTATGCAAGTTACCGCTTAACAGTTTTCAAACTATTTATGGAATTGAATAAGCATTTGAAGGTTGACACTTAAAAGGTCTGAACAGTGAATGGTTTTCTTTTGACGATGAGGAATTGTATAATATTCGTTTATTTTGAAATTATGTTTCCAAATATTTGTGTGCAAATAGTGCTTTGTCGTGATTGTGAAGCACGCAAATATGAATTTATTTACATTTTGAATGTGTTTATGTTTGCATAGGTTATTAGTCATTACGAGTACTTACTTACCTATGTGCATAATTTTAATTTTGTATGCCCTTAAATTACACGCAGCATTTTAAATAAAGCAGACAGCAAATATCTATTCGAAATCCTCTTTTAGGTTCAAAAATTCAAAATATTTTTATTTCACATAAACCTACATGGGCACTTATGAAACGTCAGAAGCTAGGTGCACGGTTCCAAGTGGTCGTTTCCTATGGAGAAGAGCCGGCAAGAAACTCCATGGTTACTCTTTTAAAAATAAATGGCTTTTACAATTCTTTCAAATAACAGTGTGACTAGGTATGGGAGGACAGTGTAGGTCTTTCAATAAGTATCAGGTACTTAAGAAAATAGAAAATGGTCAACAAATCTACAGTCCACTAAGCTTAAGACCACTAAGGTGACTCAACTTATACTATTTAGGTATATTGCTTTTAAAATGAAAAAAAAAAAAACTGTCACTGAAAAGGCGGTGATTTTCATAAAAAGTTCAACTGATAGTTATTGAAACTTGCCAACGAAATAACTCCTTTGCATTTATTTCCTATTGTCAAAACTACGCAAAGTTATGAACGTAAAAAGTAAACAAACAGTTGAATGACTTATTCGATTCGCTGGTTGAACGAAAACGAGTTGTTTATTTTTTTGATTCTCTATTGTAGTGTCGATCAATCTATCAAAAAGTGTCGGTATACAATGTAGTCGAGTAGGTATCGATATAGTATCGATTATAGTATGAAATGTTTGAAGAATTATGTAACGGTAGACCTTGAAGCTTGACCCTAATCGTGATCCGCGGCGGTGACCGCGCGTGGTCCAAGTGTGAGAGTCAGCAATTTTAACTTGTATTATATTTTTATTTTTCCTTCTGGCCTTGATTGTTCTAGCAAGAAACTCCAACTAGAATGTTCTTAACTGCTAATTATGATTTTTAATAAGTCATGGTTGATTTTTTTGTGAAATTGCTTTGTAATGTAGGTATATGACGTTGCACTTAATAAAATACGTAAAGGACATTTTCATTCGAAACATAAAATTAAAGCCTAATTATTTAATTATTTTATCACAAATTTTAAGGAAGCATAATACAGTTATCCAAACAGGAACCTTTTAAATAATACAATTACTCTTTTTTTATAACTTACACCACAATAAAAACTTCATCTAGGAGTAGTCGTGACTGTATGCATTTCGAGTCATAACTTATGTCCATGTTTACGTCCAGTTCAAAGCCAAGAGTGCCGTGACAGACAACTGAAAGTGTTACGAAGGGCACACCCCAGTAAAAGGCACAGCATGACATAATAAATTGTCGTATGGCAACAGACACACTCTTGCCGAAACACACCGAGACAGGCCGAATGCCAGAATGTAGATGAGAGCGCTCAGCTCACCTCGTTGTGTCTCGGCGTTCCTCGCTCGCTCTTCGTTCCGTGTATGTTTTTTGTGCCCAACTCAAAGGATCTCGCGGCAGTTGCTAGTGCATCGCTGTACACTCTCATGTCATCAGTGTTGCTTGCGCCGATTGACAGAAGACATCACAACTTTCTGAACTAGGCGAGAGTGTACATGGCCGCACTCGGCACTCGCTCAAGACTTTTTCTCGAAACCTAGCGAGAGCAATTGGATAAGAGTGTACAGCCGCCATTACGGATATAGGCTCACCTTGAACTTAATGTACAAGTTACACAGACAAATGGACTATTTTGACTAAAACATACATGTCATTTGCATTGTGCATACCTAATTGAAACGTACAACAATTTGACAGTTCTTTTGTGAGTTTTGACATTAACAAATTGTTTTACGTGTATATTTCCTCATTGTTGGCTTACAGCTAATTATTTGGCTTAGATAATAATTACTGCTTGTGTTTCGTGGAAGGTTAATAATTAGGTCTGGTTTCGAACTAATATGGTTATTATAAAAGATTAATGATCGTTAGTAATTCTACGTATCCGCAACGAGATTTTAACTGACGTCATTAGGTTTTTATGAAAGTTGAGAGATAATTTGGCAATGTCAATGTTTAATGAGTCATTAACAGTCCTGACATTTTGTTTGAAGGTGGGACTTAAATCTTAAAGGATCTAGCGATGCAGATTTCTCACCTTCAAAATTATAATTACAATACCAAAAAAGTTTATTTTCTTTAAAGTTTGAATAAGTATAAGTAACTACATGAATTTCAGGTCACTCTGGCCACAATTTTCAACATTTCCTTTGCAAATTGGCACAGTTATACTTAATTATCTTCTTTTTTTTGGTGGTTGCGGTTACTTTGTGATGTTTATTTTATTGAATAGCAGGAAAATGACTTCACCTGGTTATTTGGTGGTGAGTAATGTTCACCGTTCATGAACAATGGCATCACAAAAGAAAAACCGATATTTAAGTATTTATAGGAATTTCGGTCGAAAAACGATTGTACTCAACTAGATAGGTACCTATTGTAAACTTATAGAGCAAAGTCATCCACAACTTCTGACTCCACATAAATCTTATGCAACATTGAACTTTACCTGCTACATTTTAAAGTACACAATGCATTCCAGAAGGTTCCATAGATAGTGAAACCGGTATTGCACGTAATTATAGTACAGTCATGCACAGTCACAGCATTTTCTCACGAAGATGATGAACAAAAACAGGCAGAAAAACTTTTGTCGACTAAAAAAAAAACAGTGACTTGCTGTTCTTTTTATTATTTCCGAAGTTTTGTATTACTTAATTCAATTACTGGTATTTCCTTGACAGGTATTGAGTGCTATTTTGGTATCAGAAAAATGTACAAAAAAACGTTTGGCTTGTGCCTATCGTTTCACTAAATGTCAGTAAAAACAAAAGCTTCTAATCAAATGATTTACATTTGAGGTAGATATCTATCATATTTTTCTATTTTTTTTTCCATTCTAGAGAATGGCTGACAACTATTTTTGTATTATAAAAGCATTGTTTTTATTTGTATCGATATACTTTCCAAATTAACGAACTGTTACAATTCTAGCTGAAAGATTTTTCACACTATCTCTAATAGTGTGAAAAATCTGACTGTTACATTCTGTTTTATCTTTTCTCAAAAATCTTTATTGTTTCTAAGATGTGTTATTTTTAGATTAATATCAACTTATAAGGTCGTAAGAAATTAATATGCAAGTATGAACGTAAAGGTTTTGGCGTTTCATTCCTCGTTTATCTCACGATTCTGACACAAGATGACACGCACGCGTCTGAAAGGCCAAGGGTTCATAGGTTATCAGTGAGGCTTTAGTAACATTAATCTTACCTGGCAATTTACACCTATTAACTGTCATTATGTATATATTCAAGCCAGTGTATTGAAAACTAGTGAAACACATATACGCAAAAAAGAAACAACCGGCTTCCAGAGAAAATACGAGATAAATATATTGAAGGTAACTCTAAAACCAATCATCAGAACTTGAACAAAATTATATGGAACACCTTAGGAGTATTCCCTTTTAAACTAGAAAACAATTTTCAAAATCGGTCCACAATTGATGAAAATATCGATGAACATACACTAAAAAATAAAATACATACAGGTGAACATATAACCACCTCATTTTTTGAAGTCGGTTATAAATAAAAAATGTCGTTCAACATAATACCCATAATTCTTTTATCAACCATATTCTCGCAATGACGGAAAAGGAGTACGTAAGGATCGTTATATCGTTTCTGTCAATTCCCATGGGAATAAAGCGTGACTTTATGTATGCAACATCGTGGAAAGCCATAACTAACCACCGTAAGGACTATTCTTGCTTGCAGCGCTCGGCCGCTATAAAACTGGGGCGATAACAGATGTGGTCATCGTGTGCATGGGATTTTGTTTTCAAAGTGGTTAGTAATGGGCTTCCGCAATGGCAACTATGTACTATCGAAGAAACGTATATCTGTACACTATAAGGACTATTCTTGCTTGCAGCGCTCGGCCGCTATAGTATCGCTTACCTACGAAAAAAGTGGGTCATGTGCACGGGATTTTGTTTTCAAAATGCTTAGATATATGTCCTTTGAACTTGTTTTTCACGTAGTTACTAATTTCAACTTACAAACTGTTAACATTTACCTGATAGTAATTATTCTAAAACACAGAGAGATATCATGATACTATAATTATAAAGTAACATGATCCAACCGTTGTTTCTGAAGGAAACTTTAGGGTTTAATTACCTTTAACATCTCTATTTCTCTGTAGTTTATTTGGGAAAACATGGATTACCTGGAATTATCTAAAGGTAAGATATTTTAATTAACAAGGCTACAGTTATTACATTGTTCTATTGTAGATTTTGCTCTGTAAGCTTTTTCTTTTCTTTATAGTTTTTGTTGTACTTTTTAGGTTTCTGTACCCGAAGGGTGCCATACGGAACCCTATTACTAAGCCTCCGCTGTCCTTCCGTCTGTCAGCGGCCTATATCTCATGAACGTATAGGTAGACAGTTGAAATTTTCACAGATTATGTATTTCTATTGTCGCCATAACAAAAAGAGTTAAAAATTAAAGAGGGTCGTTAAAGAAACGTATTTATTAGACTAAAGTACACGTTTAAAAAAAAAACGTTGGCACTCCGGGAGTGCCGACAGAAGTGAAAACTTGAAATCGGCACCGCAGTAATCAACGCGTTGATGTCTTTTACTCCACGCACCGCGGTAATCAACGCGTTGATGTCTTTTTAACCGTCTTACGAATTTTCGACCAGGTCACGTGTCCTGACACGAGTTTAACATTTTTTACCCATTACAAAAAAAGTGCACAACGCCGCTAATGACGTTTTCACTTCAAAAATGTAGTGTTAAATATTTGTACGTGGTATGAAACCGTTTTTGTGCGAGTCCGATTCGCACTTAGCTAGTTTTTCTCTGTTTTTTAAATTCCGCATAGAGTGTACTAGCAGCTCTACCCAACTCCTCAGGAAATAATGGATGTTATTGTTAGATTGTGTGTTTCTGTTTTTATATGTGTAAGTTTTTCAAAAATTATATACAATCAGTTATGTAGTACAGTAAACATTTCAGTTTCACTACAATATCATTAAACGTAAATTACATTTACAGTACATTTTAGTTATAAGGGTTCGCGAACCGAGACGGGGACATTAATTAACACTGCAACTAATGTGAAGCTTTGTTTAACAAACGCATTACACGATTTAGTCTTCGCTTTGCTAACGTTCCAAACAACGACGTAGAGAATATGGAAGTGCTTTGTATGTACCTGAAAAAACTAAGCTAGGAATTAGCCTTAGTTTTTATTTTAGATCAATTTTTACAATAGAATCGCGTGTATGAGAGACATAACAAATGATAACAAATACTGGCAAAATTAATGCGTAGAAGTTATTTTGAAACTATCCAATATATCCTAACATCGAAATTAAAAATGAATTAATGTGAATTTGTATGTAATTATGTATATTTAATATGTATGTATATTTAATATGTTTTTTTAATTTTTTTATGTGTATTATTTTATGTATGTTTACTGTGTGTTTAGTTTTTGTAAATTTTTATATAAGTATATTATAAGTTTTTTACCTATTTATGTACTGTTGTACCTACCTATTTAATTTATAATGCATTTTGATATATTTGTAATAAATTTTTTTTCGTTGTTCCTCTCAAACAGAGCACCTGCCATCTCATCTCTTCACCACCCTTGGTTGACTGGTAGAAACTGTCTAAGGCATGAAGTCCGCCTTTGTACCATTTTGAGTGCGAAATGTTTAAATAACAAATGAAAAAAAAATATGTAATAATGAATTAATTAATGCTTATTAAAATGTAATGAATCGTTATAATTAGAATCAATATTATATTATGTAATTTAATCATTTGATATGTAAACATTTGCAGTGACCTTACAGGGTGGGTGCATGTCTTAATACTTAATAAATTTTAATGCATGCCTACTAACCAGTGCTTTTCATGTTAGCAAATAAATAAATAAATTAAAAATGTGATTTTTTTCAAAAAAACGAAATAGTACCTAGTGATGGGCCGACTATGGTTTTGCCAATTTTTGACTAGCGACATAGTGACTAAGCTATTGGATATATTTGTTTGAATTTTTGTATGCAGACTGAGAACGTCATTAGATATACGAAGTTAATTTATTGTCGTATTGCTGTCTCCACCTTGTATAAGCTGTTTATAAGCAACTAAAAGAATTAGCAGTGGATAGAGTGGGATGGAAATATCATCGTCGACTAGTAGCCATGACAAGGAATTTAATTGACTGTTGTTCTTTCGGGAAAGTAATTACAACTGCATTTGGTATGACTTATAAGAGCAGATATATACGAGGTTTGATAAATAATATGGTAATATATAGAATAGTAGTAGAAGTGTTATTGGGTGTTTTTCTTTCTGGATTTTCTCAGTAGCAGCTCGGAGTCTGGATTTGAGCCCAATTGATGGCAATAGACAATAAACATAACTGGCGAAAAGTACCTGTACTGTAGGTGCACCTCTGCCTAATCGTTTGGGGAAAACAAGGCGTGATATTATGGAATAGAATCGTCTTCAACAATAACATCCAGTGAAGCGTTTCCGTAACATTAGTTGTGGATTCTAAAAGTAATTTACTTTCTATTTTATATATTATGTTTCCGTTGTTGTTTTACACATTTACAGCAATAAAAAGCTAAGAATACTCTTTTATTCATTATTATTTAGAATGGCAGATACGTAAGTAGAAACTATGGCGGACGCTACAAAATGAGTAACAGAACTTTCTGCACGCTTTGCGTCATTAAATAATAATATAACCAAGAAAATGGTTTTATTATATTAAAGTCTAAGAAATAATTGTTGTTTTATTGTTTAGACACGAGTTGAAAGCGGTTAAACTGAAGGTTAGACTTTCATGTTTAATCTTAGTGAAGCATTTAACTTTCACGAAATAGAGACACGAGTCTCTAAACATCTACTCATTCAAAGTTAATAATAATGTACACTATTATTTAATGATGATTGTTATTATTTAACTATGATTTAAATAAATCTCTTAAACAGATACATTTTAATTAAAGGGTCTTTCCAAGAAGGAGCCTGAAGCCAGCTAGTGCAAATTGTCTGAGCTTCGTCACGATATCAACCCTATAAATGCAAGTGACTAATTCCATAAAGAAATAAAACAAAAGTCGTACGGTTGTATTGTAACCACATCCAGCCAAACCATTAGCTGTTCGGATCTATGCGAGCGAATTAAAGTATTTGTAGTGCGCTCTCGCTATGTGTACCGAGCGCGGTGATACCTAGCTTTGACTGCAAGCACGACGCATCTCACGGCGCTCAAACTCATCCGGGCAAAGGCGACGCCACAAAGAGAGGATTTAATGTTTTGGAGTAACGGAAACTGGAAGTCGGAACCAAATTGTATGAGTCTTGGTTCTTACGGACATCCTTTACGTTTTGGACGGTAATACTTCTAAAGGTATCAAGTGAAACTCGTTGTGTTAAGATGATTAAAAAGTATGGCTTAGTGGTTGTTTGGCACCAGCCACGTGTATCATCTTAATGCTTCAAGCATAATTCTACGCACGTAGTGCTACACGCATACTGCTACTTGCCTAGTGCTTTAAGCATAACGCTATGCGCGTAGCGCTATACACAAAACGCTACGCGCGTAGCGAAACACATAAAACGCTACGAGGGTAGCGCTAGACACAAAACGCACAATCTGTTTCTTCACAAAATAGTTAGAAAGATGTATTATTTAATTTAAAATTGCATTACCTGCACTATTACAGTCATGTGCCCGAACAATACTAATCATTGGCTAACTTCCAAACCACATTAAAGTCGAAGCCGCAGCAATTATAAAGATATCGATCCTGTCTGGTTTTTAGTACTTAGCTGCTATTTTTGTTCGTGTGATTAGCCGCAATTAGGTTCGCGCCAGTAAGCAAGCTTCGTAAGAATAGCTGTGAAAGGGGAACGGAAAATACTAGGGCCACGAACGAATAGCTATATTGGGTTTTACATTGTTTAATGCGATGTACACATTTTTTAAGGTATTTTAGTGCATTCAACATTATTTATTATAGCCCTTATGAACATGTAAATCAGTATTAATTACAAGTTTGACTGGAAGACGTCTCTATAGTTTTACATAATTTAATTGGAAATTCGCCAGGCAAGAACGGATTCAAGAAAGTATTGCTTACCTAAGTTATTCTTTGTAATCATCAATTTTCAGAATCGAATAATTATCGAAGAATAGAGTTTCGAATAAATAAAAGAAAACTGAGAATCCTTTGAAAGCAGGTGTAACAGACCGTTTTTTATGAAACCAAATGAATATATCCACAAATGCACTCACTGTGCAAGAACCCTTACCGATCCGGTTTGCCGTGTGCACCATGTGTAAATACGTTTGTTTACGGGATTAATCAGGAAACTGTTTTGTCTCTGAGTCGGGTGTTACTTTACAATTCGACTTTGTAAACTTTGATTGCATCAGATTACTGCGTCGGGTTCCGTATGTGCCGTAAACAAGGATTTATGCTGATTTGATCGTGTGGTTTTGAATTGGAAGGTGATTTTAGATTTTGTGTTAGGAAATTATTAGAAAGTATGAAGATGATGGTATTACTTAAAAGTTGCTGTAATTTTTAAGGGTGCTAAACAGAAACCCTACTACTAAGCTTTCGTTGGCCGTCCGTCGGTCTGTCTGTCTGTCAGCGGGCTGTATCTCATGAACCGTAATAGGTAGACAGTTGAAATTTGCACAAATTGTGTATTTCTATTGCCGCTATAACACAACACATACTAAAAATAAAATAATGTTAAAAATTCAAGAATTTACACAAGAAATATGTTTTTTTACAAAAGTATTTAAAAAGAAAAATGTGTTAAATATTGCACGGTTGTACGGAACCCTTCGTGTACGAGTCCGACTCGCACTTAGTCGGTTTTTTTAAAAGATGCGTGAATGTACTAAAACGGCCAACGTTTTCAAATAAAGTGTTTCAATATCCGTTTCAATGAAAAATACTTAAAATCATTAAAATTTTTGGGAAAATACTATACGTTCGTACCTACAAAAATAGTCCATCAAGTTGTATAAGTAGTAGTTTTCACATGAATGGCCTTGACGATTGTTCAATTAAAGTTCTCACAATAAAATCATAGTTATGAGAATACCATATAATTTTCTAATAAACATTTGCTTCCGATAATAACAGAGTTTGGTTCCTCTCGAGAGAAAGCCGTAGTAGCACCGCATTACTATGTAAAATCAATGTCTTCTGTAGGTTTCTTTCTGTAATAAAATTGTAATAACGCTCATTATATTTGTTGTATAAACTTTTTCTTTTAATGGAATTTTAATTGTACAAGAGTTATCATTCTGCCTAGCCCTTTCCCAACTATGTTGGGGTCGGCTTTCTGTCTAACCGCATGCAATACCAGTATTTTACATGGAGCGACTGCCTTATGAACTCCACAACCCAGTTACTGGCTAACATTATACCCCTTAGTAAGACTGGTTGTCAGGTTTCTGAATACCCGTAACGACTATCAAAGATCTATGAATGACAGCCAGGACCAACGACTTAACGTGCTTTCCGAGGCACGGAGGGGTCTCAATATACAGGGTGTTTGGTGCATCGTGTGCCAAATTGAAATGGTCGACTGGGGAGGTCACTTGCTATCCTTTCAGACCCCTAAACACTTCTCATGCCCTGTGGATTTTTTTTCATCGACTTTTTATTGTTTTATTAAAAAAATACCCAAATTTTACAGTCAAGTACAAATTAAAAAAAAAGTGTAAGTCGTAGCCTCTGTATTTTTATTTTATTTAGCTGTGTATTGTATTACAGTACTTTTAAATTCAAAACTAGTGACATTAACCATGCAGTTTTTTTTTTATTTACTCGCAAAGTTTCGGACTTCAATTAAAGCTGTCCATGTTACAGCTATTTACATGGCTATAAAAAAAAATACAAAAGCGACCGGGATCTTCCAACTCCCTCAGAAATTCTCTAGTCTATTCACTTGCTAGTGATGGCCACATGCCATAAAAATCTTTTTACAACTTTGTGAATTCGCTAGAATTGTAAATCGAGTCACAAAATACTAAATTCCAAATTATGATTTAAAAAAATATTTTTGCTTAAATGATACCTCAAAAACTCATTAAATCTGTTATCTCACTCTTATAAGGTAAAATCTGTCTCGTATCTCTCTCTGGGGCGGGGGGGTTACTAGAAATAAAAAATAATTGCATTTTTTTTTAAATTGAGTTAGGTCTGGGGAACGTGCCGGCCATGCAATAGGGCCATCGCGACCAATCTACGCATTGGGGAACACATCGTCGAGATATTCCCTCACAGTCAAACGCCAATGCGCGGGACAGCCGTCATGCTGGAATACTTTGGGTACATTTTCATTAAATACGGGCACCTCGGACACTAATTCGGGCAGGTCGTTTTGAAGGAACTCCAAATAGTTATCGCCATTGAGGTTATCAGGCAGGTAATGCGGTCCAACTACCTGATTCCCAGTCACTCCTGCCCAAACGTTTACACTAAACCTCCTTTGAAAAGATTTCTGTCTTTTTGCGCGGGCGCATAGGCTGTGAGGGAATATCTCGACGATGTGTTCCCCAATGCGTGGATTGGTCGCGCGCGATGGCTCTATTGCATGGCCGGCACGTTCCCCAGACCTAACTCCGCTAGACTTTTATGTCTGGGGACGTGCCAAAGACCTGGTATACGCCACGGAGGTTCCAACTAGGGAGGTACTACTTCAACGCATTGAAACGGCGTTCAATAAAATAAAGGAGGAAATACGACTTCGTACAACAACTGTGGAAATACGAAATAGATGTCGGGCCTGCATTCGCAATAGCGGCCAACAGTTTGGGCAGAATATGTAAAAATTATTAAATAAATGTTAAAAATGCAATAATTTTTTATTTCTAGTAACCCCCCCCCCTCCCCCACAGAGAGATACGAGACAGATTTTACCGTATAAGAGTGAGATAACAGATTTAATGAGTTTTTGAGGTATCCTTTAAGCAAAAATATTTTTTTAAATCATAATTTGGAATTTAGTATTTTGTGACTCGATTCACAATTCTAGCGAATTCACAAAGTTGTAAAAAGATTTTTATGGCATGTGGCACATCACTAGCAAGAGAATAGACTAGAGAATTTCTGAGGGAGTTGGAAGATCCCGGTCGCTTTTGTATTTTTTTTTATAGCCATGTAAATAGCTGTAACATGGACAGCTTTAATTGAAGTCCGAAACTTTGCGAGTAAATAAAAAAAAACTACATGGTTAATGTCACTAGTTTTGAATTTAAAAGAACTGTAATACAATACACAGCTAAATAAAATAAAAATTCAGAGTCTACGACTTACACTTTTTTTTTAATTTGTACTTGACTGTAAAATTTGGGTATTTTTTTAATAAAACAATAAAAAGTCGATGAAAAAAATCCACAAGGCATGAGAAGTGTTTAGGGGTCTGAAAGGATAGCAGGTGACCCCCCCAGTCGACCATTTCAATTTGGCACACGATGCACCAAACACCCTGTATAATAGATAGTCACCCATCCACGAACCAACCGCAGCAAGCGTAGCTTAACCTTGGACTCGTGCAGCTGCTATTATATAGCCACGAATTATCCAAGAGTTATATGCCCTGAAATACTGTCTTCCTTTTAAAAATAGTTTTTATCTACGTATATTTATGTAATGGATTGAAACATGAAGGGTAATGATAATCAACGTATACAGTTTCATTGTCATACATTCTACTCATGCTTAGGGCATGCACGTAACTGCTAAAAGCTATGAGCAATACAAACAAAAGTTGATCTATAAAAGACATTACCTACCTACTTATAAGTCTAATCAAAAGGTCAACACCTTTGGCAACTGTAATTAAATATGCAATAACAGTTGTTTTAAAACCTTTACACTCCATAAAGGTGTCAAATAAATCATTTTTTGTAATAACTTTATTGGCTTATTACGGTACCTATGTTTTTGGAGACAATTAAACTAGAAAACCTTGGATAATAGAAATAGTTAGTGTTCTAAACAATCATTAATTACCATTGTGACACATGGAAAACTTAATTACGCCTTTGAATGAACTTTATATGCTCCAATTCTAAAAGATAATTTACCATAATTTATTTCATTATGAATCTATTCCACAGTACTTTAAACTCGACCACATTATTTCTGGAAATGAAAGTTAAACTATTCGTTTTAGTTTGGGTTTTATAATGTAAAACATTCCGGCCGAGCCCGTACGTACGTTTTGTTAGAAATTATTGCACTCGGATACTTGGATTTACGTACGCGGTAAGCTCCCAGAATGGGTTTTATCTTGCTAATTGCACAAATGAGTTATAGTCTAAAATAAACGGGAACGTATTTTACTAATTAGTCGTGCAGTTAACTTACGGATTAGGTAGGCCCTGATATTAAAATATGTCTACTTTAGCTACGGAACACAAAATTCTGTTTCCCATTTGTTGATTTAAAGAGAAATTTCGCGTTATTGTGTCAAGGACCAACATAAATGCTTTTGGCGAAAGTTTCTTGCGTAAAATCGAAAGAAAGTAGAACCTTATAAAGTTAATCGCATTCATCTACAGATTTGACAACATCGTACTATCTGCATTCAACAAAGGTTGATAACACCGCATTTACTTATTACGTTATCGAACGGACACTTGGCCATGACTCGGAATGCATCGGAAAGTTATTGACTTTTGATAATGAACGTAACCAGTTTGCGGCGAGCTGACCGAGAGCCCGCGGCCTCGTTCAATACCAAATGGACTTACCACGAAGTAGTCCCTATGCCCAAAAAATCCCTGATGCAGCATACATTAACATTTCTCTTAAAGCCTACTCGCGACCACCGCGTAACGGACGCGAAGTGTAAAGCGCTCTGTTCATACAACCAACTTAAAATCGAAACTCACCGCGACTTTGGTAAAAGGCAAGTTTATAGTAAGCGACAGGTCTCAAGTTGCCGGCAGAATTTTGCCGTAACCTCTTTGTGGAAGTAAAAACTGATAAAAGGGAAAATTATAAAGTCAATTTTACTTGATAAACCGCCCGCCCAGGAATTTTATGGTCAGAAATTAACTATAACAGTTAAATTTTATGACCTCGTTACCTTAAATAGGTTACTTGGTGGTTTTATTTGTTGCTATTCTATATTAAGCTTTTCATTATTGCTTTTGTGAACATTTATTAATCTCCAGTGGTAAATTTTTAGTTGATTTATTTTGTTGACACAGCAAAGCTAGATTAAGAAGTAGAAACTTAGAAAGTTTATACTTCTTAGAGTTATGGTTGTGACGAAAACAGCAAAATCCTAGTGCGGTGCCATATCGGGCTTAACATCGTCACGTATGCACTAACCCAGCATGTAATAAGCATTTGAAATATCAGCCAGTAAGTGGGCGCGTATAAATAATAAAATTACTCGACGCGGAAAGTTGTGGTTAAGCGATCACGACAAGTTTCGCAAAGTGTTCGCTTGTCTTTGACAACGCAGATTTGTTGAGCAAGATGCTAGAAACGTTTTATCGCTTTTTAATTTTCCCTTTTCCATAATGTACGCAACAGGTCACGTCCGAATTTGGTTTTGTTATAGAATTGATTGCGATAAGTACTTGATAAATTTGGCAACTAGCGAAAGGGATTTGTTTTGACCGTGTTGTGTTTTACGCCTAGCAGTTGGTACTAATTTTTGCTCACAGCGCGGAGTCAGCGGCAACCGCGTTTAAATGAGTTGTCTTTGCTTATTCACTGTTTATTTTCTCTTAGCAATGCAATTTGTGTTTGTAATTATAAGAGAGAAAACAGACAAGAGAAGTAAATAATCATTGCTTTTGTTTAGCTTACATTATTCTAGGATTTTATTTTGTTTCTAAATGAACTTGTATATTCTTTGTTGGTAAAACTGTTTTATTTTTCCCGAACAGTATTATCGTCCATCTAAGATGATATCGATCCAATTTGCAGCATTGTTTATTATTGTTGTATTTTTATACTATTTGATCTGCCTCATTATCACACAAAAAGAACATCAATAAGTGTAGTTGCGGTAATAAGGTAACTCTCTCAGTAATGTGACGTTAGTAGCGTATGCGCATGTAAAGTGGCGATGCTCCGAGGAGATTATGTTATTTATCTAGTGAGGAGAACACAACGCGTTACTTTCTCGCCGCTCCGGGAAGGAAGCCATTGTTCTTCGCACGGAGGCGTCCGCACCGGATTTATCATATCACATCACTCACCGCGTACACGTAGGTACACATAACACCTCGCATTTACATATCTGCACAATTTTACCTAACGATGAACATAACAAGTTTGTTATTCAAATTCACGTTATCGCAAACGCTCAAGTCCAGTATACAATGCACGAAAGCTCTAATTATGTATTCATAGAGGAAACTGTATTTCATTAATGACAGTATTTGAGTTAAAATCGCCGGACGGACATTTTCAACGCGCACCGTTTAATTTTCTTGAAGCGGACAACTTGAAAATTGTCTAGTTTAGATGGAAAAGATATTTCTCGCTGAAAATTTCTTGTCTAGCAATAAACTGTTACTTGTTTAACGTGAATGAAATGAGGGGATGCGAGACGCGTCTAAAGACTGGAGATAGTTTTCTTAAAGTTGGTTAGGTCGCCGGCGTCGGCGCCGGGTACGGGCGTGCATTAATGAAGAGATCTCCCCTTCGGGCGGGCAATCTCGGGATCCGCTTGCATTGCCATCTCGCGCCGACCTGAGGATTCTTGCATGATTCACAAGATTCATCCACACTGGTCAAAGATATCTATCACATCTATCATTTAAGTCACAATTTTGTGTTCTGTCTGCCGTGATTGATTTTATTTCTCAATTTTGTACTGTACGTCTACTTTGATCGATTAATCATGCATTTCTCTGTACATTATTTAAATATTAAAGTCATCAAAAAGAATATTTAAAGTGAAAGTGGTTCCACATGCTTGTAAATAAACGATTATCCGACGTATTTAAGTATGAGAATTAATTGGATGTGGGACGATTTTAAAGACAAGCTATCATTCCTTTCTGAATAACTACACGTAAAGATAATAATTGAGTGACAGCGATGCGCAACGCTTATTTACTCAATATTTTCTCTATTCGACACCTTATATGTATACCAACCAGTTACATGGGTACGAAGATGTAGTGAGAAGTTTTGTGTATCAAAATCTCAACTTTTTAATAAAACGTTTGTTTTATTTTTTGTCTAAGTATTAAATCGTCTCGGATACTGATATTTTTGTCTTCGTGATTTTTTGGCGTATAGACACGTAGACGCAGTTACAAAACCCTATAGCTGATATAACAGTACCAAAAATATTCAAAACTATTCAGTAGGTACTCGAAGATTCATGTCCTTCGACGTATTCCAAGACCAATGTGGACGCACCTGCAGTAAACCGGGCTTAACGAGCTGTGTTCCGGTAAGCAGCCTCTAAACTCCACTCACCCTTCACAAAGTTAGACAAATAGATTGTGCAGGAAATACTCGTGTTCCCTTTTTACCTTTATGAGACATTTCGAGTAATTATCATTACCCTTTATAAAATAAAGTACAAACGCTTGTTGTAGTTGAAGGGTTTTCAATCGATTTTGGTTGAGTTTTTAGTCAATTAAACGATAACGTCGATTTTGATTAAGAAAATTTATGAAGGCGTGGATACATAATTACTTATCTTAAATTGCTAAAGATAGAAGTTTACTCTTATTTGAAGACAAAATCTGACGAGTGACCAATTTGTACCGCTACTACCATCATCAGATACCTCAAAAATACCGAATCCGTCACACCAATCATGATCAATAACCCATTACATGAAGACCGTCGCAATACCAAACCAATCAATCTCACTTCATGTTCCTTCCCAATAAAATAATAATCCCGCACGTCATTATACCTCCACGGATGAAATCACTCCGATTTCTCGTAAAGAAATCGGAAGTCCGATTAACAATGAAGTCCTCTTAATATTCACGTCAATTGTGATTACATATAGGCACGTATATATTGTATGCTTGATTGGGAGCCGGTGGCGAGGGGAAATGCTCCAGTTTCCTGAGTACATTCAAGCTGAAAAGGAAATTGAATGGTCGTTATGAGCGACTACGGAGCCTTCATAAATTCGCCAATTGATAGATGATTAGTACGTATTTATAGAATGTTGGCCTATTTTGGACAAGCTCTTACATTGTTTTGTTTCAATCAACTGCTTTGTTACTTGATGAGTTTCATCTCGAAGAATTTTCTTGGAAAATTATTTTAAATCTTTCGTTAGAAGTTTTAAATTTAAACTTGAATAGTATACACTATTCACGTTTGTAATTTCAATAGTGAAATTACAACACGAGTAGTTTTTCGAAAGGCTTAGGTTCGGCCACCATTAAGAACCACCAGTTTTGTGTAGGTGTCAATAACTCGCACGTGATAACCGACCGTTTACGATACCTACCCAAGTACTTAAATTAATTGCGAAACATTGATTATTTAGAATTACTAGAGTGTAGTTCCAAATTTCTATCTTGGCATTGACTTTCGAGTGTTTTTTTAATCTTTTGCAACTATTAAGTTTTAGAGGTAATTGGGGGTAGTCACGGAAGCGTGAATTGATACGTGCGGCGCGTGCGCATTGAGAAACCGTTGATGAAACTTTCAAATTGAACGATAAGACAACAAGCGATGGGCGCGGTTGGAGTGCTCCGTGCGTAAAATATGACGTGCTCTATGAGAGTTTACGAAGAAGGAAATAAGTAAAAATGATAATGCATGTTAATAGTTTTGTTTGTTACAGAGTATACCCGTTTCATTAGGTTAATAAAATTCTGACACTGAAATTACTTATTATTTAGAATTGTAAAACTTTCATTATTATACCTTGGATATAATGATAAAGCATTAAACAGAATAAAAATATTCATATTCGCATGAAACCTTAATCCTTTAGGTACAGTTACCTCATAATCGGCTCAGACCGTTTTAAGTACCTCAATTTTATACAAATTAAAATTCTCGTACACACAAATCTGCTGAAGGACGAAAATAATTAATATAACATCATAACACAAAAGCAAATCATTTCACTAACAAGATTTATATAATCCGACACCTTGAAAAAAAATACCATCACTTCCCTTTCCTGCGTTGTAGAGCAATAATAATAAATATACTATTAAAATAGACTGTTCATGTAATCAGTCTGTTCGACCGACTCATTATAAGACGCCGTGAAGGTTGACTTTTCCATTTTTTGTTCCAGAATATTTAGCTCGGACATAAAAACGCAATTTGGAATGCAATTATCTGTTGTGGCAACACTGTTTCAGTGTTTATGAACTGTATAGCTGGTGTAGCGTGAAAACTATAGGTACTTATGGTGTTGCTTGACCTGTTTAAAATATTTATTATTTACTGGTATTTTGATTCGCGTAGTAGTTTAGTATTATAAGTAATTTATTTATTCGTATGCCGACCCTAGGTCACGAGATATGTCAAAGACAAAGATGTAAAAAAAAATGTTTTTTAAAACTATTTAAAAACGAAAATTATATACCTAGTTAATTGATTCAGGCGTGACCTTGCGGAAATCCATGATAAAATACAATAGACGTGGGTATATTTAGTAACTTTTCCGCTTAGCTATTTCTAAAGAGCCATAAACAACCCTGAGAGAAATCGACACGTGTTTCACCTCTCAACGAGGCATCTCCAGGATGACGATTGACTTGACGCGAACTCGAACACGGCGTGTTGCCACACACACAAGAGGCCCATAGGCGGTTTTAAAACTCTGACACCAGGTTAGTCACTAACCACACGAAAAGAAGAAGATCCGTATATTTATAATGATTATGTTAAACCTAGTTTCAAGCCGACACTCGCACTTTCCTTAACAAAAGAGAAATGCAGTTATTGCTACCATTTTTTTTAATATCCAATTATAACCATCAAAGTGTAAAATGAATGAGTCAAACATGTCGAAACAGGCGGTTTCACACCATTTGTACTCAACATGTACCATTCATGCCGGTGAAACATGGACCGCATATTAACGTAATGGGTAACCATATTGTTTTTTGAAATACCAGCTTCAAAAATGATGATACAGTGAATTAGAAATTCTGGGAAGGTCCTATAAGGTAGAGTATTTTTAGATAGGCAATGGCATTCAATGTGAGTTTTTGGTTGTGTTTTTCCATTGCAAGACTCTCATTTCTTTTTATTTATTTATTTAAACTTTTCACACTCAAACGGTACAAAGGCGGACTTAATGCCTTAGGTATTCTCTACCAGTCAACCAAGGGTGGTGAAGAGATTGGATGACAGGTGCTCTGTTTAAGAGGAACAAAGAAAAAATTATTAAAAATATATCATTAGAAAAATATAGGTAGGAACAACAGTACATAAATAGGTTATAACTTATAATACACATACATATTTAATGTAGTTCCACGTGTTCTGTCCGTGTATCCTACTTAATATATGTATATTTAATTAATATTATAAACGCGAAACTTTGTCAGGCTGGATGGATGGATGTTTCTTACTCTTTCTCGGAAAAACGACTGAACGGATATGGATGAAATTTGGCACACAGATAGTTATAATCTGGATTAACACATAGAATACTTTTTATCCCGATATTCCCACGGGATCGAGACTTATGCAGGTGAAACCGTGTGGCGCTGCTAGTCTGTATTAATTTTGTAAATAGTAATACTTGAGAGTTTGTATGTGGAGGGTAATCTTTGGAACAACTAATCCGATTTCGTAAATTCTTCACTAATGGGAAGCTTCAGTATTGCCGAGTGTCATGGGATATATTTTATGTTTAAACAAGAAATTTCACGCGACTTCAATCGCGGGCAGAAGCTCCAGTTCAATAAATTGAATCCATTTTAATACATTTACCTGTAACCTTAATCAGCCTGTAATGTTCACATTGCTGGGTCACAGGGCTCCTCTCTGTGAAAGGTAGTGGGTTATAATCCACCACACGAGCCCAGTGCGGTTTGGGGGATGTCACATGTCTTTGAGTTTTTGGTTCGTGGACATGCTGGTTTCCTCACGATGTTTTCCTTCACCGTTTTGAGAGCAGTGATGATGAAAATATTTTTTACACAGAGCGCCTACTTGGGATGGACCTACATCTCAGAGTAGCGGCAGTTACCACTGCTTCTCAAATTGGCATACCCACTGTAAAAATTCCATAAATCCTCAGCAGTGACGAACGACGTTGATCTGTCGACATAAAGTAAGTAATAGTAATGCTTTAATCTTAAATTGCTACACTTAAGAATGAGTCATTCTTATCAGCTAATCTTTTCTCACAACGTGCGTGTTGTCAACCACATCTTGTAACATGTTACAAAAAACCGCAACGATAACGAATTGACGATTTCACTAAATGTCTGATAAAAAATTAGACACTTGTCAGTGTCTGTCAATTAAGAACTTTCAAATGTAGATTATCAAATGTTTGCATTCGATTAATATTTTATAATACTAATTAATTATAATAATATGCTTAACAGATTAAAAAATATATGTTGTTTTATAATGATAACGATCAAGCTAGAAAAATCATTAGGCTTTTTGTTTCTTTAATTCATTTGAAAACGCTTACGATGATTTATATTGGAGGACAGGGTTGCACCATCCAGGTAGCTAAATAAGAAGAATGTACTCTATGTTTATATACTTAAGTTTCTAAAAATAATAGGGACTTGGTTTAATGAGTTTAAATAGGCGCCATTTCCTTTTACTCTAGCAGTCTGCGATAATAAGGTCAACAATAAAGATAGGAAGATAAAAAACCTCGTTATTTCGGTGATGCATCTCAGTGAGCAGACCTCAATTTAACATCGGTAAGGTCCGTCAGATTTGTACAAGGATTCAGTATGTGGTCGTGCGTAAATGGGTACATGATCACTACACTGTATGCAAGATAAAAGAGGTCAGCTTGGTGATTCGTCACCCATGTCTTTTAGACATTGACCCACTATGTCCTCTGAATATTAATTACACGATTTTGAGGATATTTTCGTCGAGACTGTACAAAATTTGCAGAAAACATTGTTCTTGATTTTGTTTTTTTGTGTTTGGCAAGTTTCTGTTTTGAAATTAGAACCGAGTTCAGTTAGAATTTACCTTTGTGTGATACCTATTCATTACATAAAACAATGCTCGCACAGGTTTCGAAAATTTCGCGAATTCATGAATATAACATACTTTATCGCTCTGGTTCTTTATATAATAAATTTAAATATGTAAACTAGAGATGCTTCATTATATTTTCTGAAGCCAAGAAATTCATTCGATTCGCTATCAATGGCGTGATTTATTATATTCTTTATTTTTCTTCTGCAAAGTTTTATGCAATTAACTTTATTGCTAAGCATTGAAAATCAAAATTTGTTTTGTCTTTTACGCGACCGCGACGAAGTTTTGAAACGATATCTATTCTTATTCTACCAAGCATTATACTTGACTATTTTGCGAAGTTTCTTAACTATTTTATGTGAACATTCTCAACGGTCTTACACATTACGTTTTATTATATTACCTACACTGATTTGTGTAATAAATAAATTGTTCTCATTCCACGAATGGAGCTAGTTTCGTAAGTGACACTTTTACTTTTTAAAGTTCCAGTGTTTTTGGTGACATATTCAGTACACGTTGCATCTTGGACGAGTTATTCTAAGTTGCTTCACATTTGGGTGTGTCTATATGCTTTAAGTTCATAATAAAGTTCAAACTCTTAGGTCAGGTATCCCTTTGTTAACAGTACAAAGGTTAACAGTTATAAAGCTATATTATCTTCTGAAGTATTGTGTTTTATTTTGTTGAAACAAAACGAAACTATTAATGCAACATAATTTCAAACAACCTGCTAAAAACATGATCTCGCAACGCAAGCTAAGTTTGTTTTCTTGAGATGTAAACGTCTATGGGTGAAAGCGTTCACTTATGTCTCGGCATTCCACTAAAGAAGAACATAATGACATTTGCGTACGAGTTTGTCGCATCACATGATTACGTATAATGAACTGTTCACTTTCGCCCAAACTTTAAAAAGTTTCTAACTATTTGTTCTCTTTTCAATGTAACTAACACCAGTTTCATGTATATGCAAAGATTTTTTTGTTTACCTCAAATTATGTGTGATGTGAAGAATGTTCAAAGTCATCATTATGCAAGGTAACAACGCGTGACTTTAATGACAAAACATTTACGCGTCTTGTGTGAAAAGTAAAATTATAACGGTAATGCTGTAAAATATGGAAAATTTGCGTATTTACGTAATGAATGAAACCAGTCAGTAAACAGCGGATTTGTAGGTGACAAACGGATTGTCAGACTAAAGATTATATGTAGATTAAATTACGACGGCGAGTGACGTGATGTTGCTGAGGCTGTTTATAATTTCCTTCTTTCTTTTCTTACGTAAACAAAATATATCACGGATTTTATATTATTTTACATACGTGTTATACTTTTAGGAAAAGAAAACGTTGAAGTTCTCTTCAGTATTTATTTACTCACGATATCTAATACAGTGGAAGTACTTTGTAAAGATTGAAAGGGGTGCATCTGTATTGCGGGGTACAGGAATACAAAATGTGTGCGTCAGCGTTCCTCCACACTATTATTAATAACTTTATGAAAAATCTAATCTGCCAAACCGCCTTGAGCAAGCATGGTTATGTTGATCACCACGCTTGCTGCTTGAGAAGAGGCCTTCGCCCAGCAGTGGGACAGTGATACGTCGGTATTCAATGTTCCTAGCATTTTCCCAACTAAGTTAGGGTCGGCTTCCAGTCTAACCGGATGCAGCTGAATACCAGTATTTTACATGGAGCGACTGCCTATCTGACCTCTACAATCCAGTAACTGGGTAATACCATACCCCTTGGTAAAACTGGTTTTCATACTTTCGGTCTTCTGACGATCCGTAATGACTGTCAAAGATTCACGAACGACAGCCGGGACCAATGCCTTTACGTGCTTTCCGAGGCACGGAGGAGTCTTGGTATGTAATGATGGTCACCCATCCACGGACCAACCCCGGCAAGCGTAGCTTAACCTGATGATTGATCCATGCGGCTATTATTACTTGGCCACAAGCTCCTGTCTGTCCAGTGATACGTTAGTATTATTATGAAAAATAAAGAAGACATTATAAACACAGCATAGGTGAATAAGTAAGGACGAATCAAAGGTGATTTGATTAGCGCACAACTACTCTATTTCCCCTCAACGCATGTGACCATCGATCGACCATCTATTAATTCAGTTTTCAGTATTTTACACTGTTTTAATTAGTGGAATTCCAAGGCGTTCTTCACTTCGTCTCACTCCACTTGCTGGTAAAACAAAATTTTTGCCGGTTTATTGCACGGTACACAAATAATTGGAGGATTTTCATCACTTTGCCAGTTTTTGTAATGTTTTGTTCCTTTATTTGAAGCTGTGTACTGTTGGCCAATTATCAATATTAATTTATCAATTAGTTTGATGATTTGTTGTTATGTAATAGATATGGATATTAGAGAGAACAGATGCAGTGGTGTTACGTATTTTATGTTCGCTAGAAAGCATTTAAATTCGTTATTATTATTCTATAAAAAAATAGATTTGTTAGATCAGTCATAACAAAACAAGATATTAATAATGCAAGCTATATCAATTCACTCGCGTCTGACGTAATATAAATAATGATTACATTACTTATATTAATTCAAACATGATGTAATAGAGAAATTAGGTACAGTCAGAGAAATTAATTGTTAAACAAATTGTCAACCTACTTCAATTGTGTTATAGCCATTTCATAAAATTGACAAAAAATGAGAGCTGTGATTTGAATATCCGGAAAATTTAAAATGGTAGTCCATTTGCTGAACAATCTCTGGCTTTACCTACCTACCTTTATTAAAAACAAAACACAGTGTTAGCACCTTGTTCCCTCA
Organism: Omphaloscelis lunosa; assembly: GCA_916610215.1. Lineage (NCBI taxonomy): Eukaryota > Metazoa > Arthropoda > Insecta > Lepidoptera > Noctuidae > Omphaloscelis > Omphaloscelis lunosa. Next base: position 7,477,416 of record OU744250.1, on the reverse strand, counting down.
AAAGCGTTTCGCTAGAGATACAAAAGCGAACAAAGGCATCTGTCGGCGCCAACTTTGTGGCGTCGAAAAAGTTCCACGAGGACTGGGGACCGTAAAAGCCCAACTATTATAATGATGTGACGCAAAGAGGCCTTTAAGCCATGCAAATGGTGCTATATTTAGTTAATGTTCGGCTTCTATGCAACAATATACATAGTCGTTTAGAACTGTATTAGAATTTAGTGTTAGTGTCTACCGTCTGTGTTTTCAGGGTTCCGTTTTAATGAAGGTTTAGTTTACGTGAGTTTATTTAAGGATGCGCAATCCTGGAGGTAGATTATCAGCTTCTAAAAGCCTAGAGAATTACTATTTGTTGTACAGACAGCGTCACTAATTGTTAACCCCTAAAGTATTAAAAAATAAATCGTATGTTGTGAAAAAATTCGATTCAATGCTTTTAACAAAACATTTTATACAGCACAAGATTTCAGCATTAAAACGATATTTCGATGGCAAGCTTTTCTATAGTTGTTATCAAGATTTATAAAAGCCGAATGGAAACGAAAATGCGTCGTCCATATTCGGATTGTCACTTGCAATTTCCGTGTTTGGTATTGAGACGGAACCCTCGACCCGTCTGCTTCTAGGACCGTTTTGTGTGACCTCGCCTTAACCGCTCAATTTTTAAATGGACATACTCGTGTCCACCGCATTATATTTGAAGCCATATGGCGTATATAAAATATATTTTGAACTGAAAATATGGTCGCAGTAAATACTGTTTGTATTTACGTTGTGCTTAAAATAACACGGTTTATTTACAACCATGTTCACATGTTTATTTTCACAAAAAAAAAAAACATAAATAACACCGCTTTTTAATCTTCTTACCTTTAAGGTCGAAAAGCACAAAAAAATACAATTGTAATATACTTAAGAGCGTCGAAAACATTCAAAACGTTGTCAACTTAGCGCTAATGCAATATTAAGTACGTTTACACGGATGTTCAAACATAATAAATCATTTTTGTACTGTGCCCGTACCTGCACGATGAAAAAAAAAAAACATTTTCCTCCTTTCGACCCTTGTTGACTTGCGCGTGATGTGAAAGCCACTGCCTCGGATTTGAGGGAACAACATTAATTTATGAATCGAGTATAAAATATGTGATGATGATGCAATATTTTTTAGCTTACAGTGTTTAGATTATTTTGAAATTCTAATTTAGAATAGATTTGTTTTCGACGACGGTTACGTCTCGTCTCGATTTGTGTATCAGGAATACATGTTCAACAAGGTAAATAAAAGTAGCATCCATCTATATTTGTAGATGTGCGATTGTTATTTATGTATTAACATTAAGGCGACGATAACAGACTTTTAATGATTTTATACTGAAGATGAAGTCTAATCGAGTAGTGTTAATGATTCGTAAAAAAATATATGTTAAATAAGAGCATTTTCTTAATATATTAATAAAGGCATACTTTGTATTATTTTTATATTACTTCGTGAAATTAATTTGGAAAGTTTGGTCTAACGCGGATAAAAAACTGAGAATCGCGCAAAATCTATAAGCGTATTTTTCTGAAACTTCACCATTTTAAAGATGATTTAATTATTAATCTTTTAGTATACGAGTTTTATTAGAATACCTTTTGTTTTATGTATAATAAATTAATAATGCGTTTAATTTAGGACAGCGTTCCTTGATAAGCGAGTCCCATTACTGGCTGGAGGTACGACGAGTTGCGTGAGCTCAGTACACAACACGCAAGCTAACCACTCAAGGTCACTGTCATATATCTGCGTCTTAATAGGGATCATACCACCTGGGGTTCTGTAAATTCTGCTTACTTCCATCCAAATTAAAAGGGCGTGACATTATGTTTATTTAAATTATCAAGCTTCTGTAAATTAAATATCAATTTACATATTGCATTCTGACAGTTGCAAGTACTTATCGTTGCGTTTATTTACATAACGAATCATTATGAATGATTGAAAATTATTTTATTACCTTTATGTAGCCTTGAAGACCTCAACAATAAAGTATCTGTAGGTCATTTATGTATCGCCTTAATTAAGTAAAGGAAGATAAAAAAACATCGTTCAATAAATTAATAAGATATTTTAATAAAATAAGACTTCACCAAGTTCTTATTCCACTGGGATATTACCAACAGGTGGTTAATGTATTGTCTTTACTTCGTCGCCAGTATTTTTTCTACTTTTTCTTGAAAACTCATTTGAGGTGAAACTATAACCCCTGTCTATTACAACAGCAATGTCTAAGGTCACGCGAGACCTCTCTATTTCGTCATTGTGTTAATAAAAGACAAAATTGAAAAGTTTCCTGAGAATTAACAATGTTACTAAGCAAACTAGAAATGGCTATTACTAGAAGCTCTGTCATTAGCTACAAAGGTATTTTATTTCAAAATATTTTTTTCTTTTAAAGAATACTTTATTCATCCATAAATTCTCCGTGGAGCAGCTACGATACTTTTTTATAATTCTCTGTACACTACATTTCAAATTGGTTGCGGTTATTTTTATCTTAGTACTTGTAAAACTACGTTACAGATTGCCTGCGTCTATATTACCAACTTTCTTAACTCACATAAATTTTTCCTACTACAATTTATTCTAGTTTAAAACAGTTAAGCGCTATTTCATATATATGTTTTCTGTATGAGTTTTATGGGATATGCTTGCCAGCGACACTGCAGATATTTATGTCAGGCGACCGATTATAAAACGTGTTTTAAATTGTGTTACCAGGAGCGCAGTAAATTGTAGGAGTGGTTAATACCGTTATCTTCCCCTATTTGTACGGAGAATTAACAGATGGTTCGGTTAAGTCTTCTGGTTGCCGATGGACGTTGACCATTGACAGGGTTCACCCCTTCATTATTTAGTTTAATCCATCAATCTATTTGGGATTCCCTTTACGAATGGATGCGTCCCTTTTGCTAGCTCAATCTTCGCTTTGACATAGTTTACTTTAATCCAAAAGTGTAATCATATGCAAATAATTATTCGTATAGTATTATAATTTTGATAAACATTATTCCAAAAATAAACGCAACCACTAAAACTTTTTAGACTGCCGTGTAGTTTTCCATGCGGTGTTGTTGGATGCTATAAAAATGATAAACAACTGAAGTTGGACCACAACGTCACATTTCACTAGGTGATGTATGCTAGCAGTAAAGGCGATAACACAACATTATAAATGATATGCAACGCATTATGCGCGTACTATATGAAATATGCACGGTCAGATAAAATTGATAAGTGAATGCGACGCTCCTTAGAATATGGTGCTTTCGTTAGCTGCTAATACTTAATAAAAATGTTTTATTGATATGCTTTTTAGGCATTCATATTCATAATGTTTTTCACAATAAGAGAGCATGGTTTTATAAAATGATGCGACTGAAAACCTAAACGATTTTCACGAAAATTCAATGGTAATAAGATTACTTACGAAAGAATAAAGTTTTAATATCCGTATTGGAATGGAACGGGGTTAAAAATAATTGCCAATCATTTTATTAAGATGTTCTTTTCTCAATATTTTTTGTTATATTCCTGAGTTTAAGACAGCAATAAAATACATGTAATAATTACCATTTCGTTTATTTGGCGCACAACAGAATCAGGGCCATTATCACGGTCAGTGATTACAACAAACATCCACAATATTACGGCATTGCTGAGATTCTGCACAGACATTAATTCAGCGGTAATGTAAACATTTTTGTAGATTAATTATTAAATGTTTCGCGTTACTCGAGTAATTCGGCTTGCGGTTAGCGTGCGTTGGTTTTCAAAAGATTAATAGAACACGCCCAAATGGAATATTTGGAAGCCTTTTGTTAATAAGATTGCCTTTTTATATTAGTTTATCAGGCTTATTTTAATAACGAGCTTTTTGTTTTACCAGTAAGTATGCTCAGTACTACAGTTTTTCTTTTTCTATTAACGAAACTGTCAGAATTTAGGATTAAATAAAGTAGTATGAAAGTAATGTGGATAAGTGGTTTAATTCTGGGGGTTTATGTTCGCATTAATGTCAGTAATATTCAGTGAACATCTGGGTACGAAAATATATTTAAAGCCTTTCAGTTTATGTTACATTAAGTTACGATATTTTATGAAAAAGCTTAGTATCGAGAGTATGTAGAGATTAAGCTAATACAAGTACACGATGATGTAAAGCGAGATCAGCCTCAATGAAAAAAAAAAAACAGATACTCGCTGAATGCATAACACATACCATCTATTTTTTTTTAAATATTTGTTTACTCTGTTAGCTACCATAAACTAACGCCCAGGTTGGCTATAACCCTAACCACAAACAATCAAGAAACAGACCAAAAAATCCATCCAGGATCCCATGACAAATAATTCGGGCCAATAATTGAAAATAAAACGTGAACAGTCACATAGGTACTGCGGACTCAATGTCGAGACGTGGTCAGTGGCAATATCTCGTTTCCTAATTTCCCTTGGGATACTGCCTTGCTTTCTCGACAAATCGAAGTGTTCTTACATAGGTACATGCACTGAAAAAAAAACTTGATAACATTGATCAAAAAAATGGTTGCCGCTATCAAGGAACTTGTTTGTTCACGAGCACATAAAGTAATATGATTAGGGCAATAAAGTTATGTTGATTAAGCAACAAGCAAGTTCTCTTGATAAAATCGTGAAAGTTTTCGTGATAAAATCAATCAAGTTCTCTTGATAAAATCATGAAAGTTCTCTTGATAAAATCATGAAAGTTCTCTTGATAAAATCAATCAAGTTCTCTTGATAAAACCGTGAAAGTTCTCTTGATAAAATCGTGAAAGTTCTCTTGATAAAATCAATCAAGTTCTCTTGATAAAATCGTGAAAGTTCTCTTGATAAAATCAATCAAGTTCTCTTGATAAAATCGTGAAAGTTCTCTTGATAAAATCAATCAAGTTCTCTTGATAAAATCGTGAAAGTTCTCTTGATAAAATCAATCAAGTTATCTTGTTTAAAGCTATACGGGTTGGAAGGGACATCGACGCAAAAACGGTTGCCACGTCTTCAGTACATCATTCTGAGCCCTAGCCCTAGCTCAGAATTATGTACTGAATACGTGGTAACCGTTTTCGCGTCGATGTCCCTTCCAACCTGTATAGCTTTAAACAAGATAACTTGATTAGTTCTAGTACTTTTTTTTAGACTATCAGGAAAGATATTTATTCCTAAATCGTGCACTTATTTATATAGGTTCAAAAGTTACTGTACTGTAGGTTATGGAAGTTCTGATAAAATAATAATGACAGAAGTAATTATAAAAGTATTTATTTATTTGTGTTTAGACATCAACAGTTTTCCCTAGACTAATTAATACAATAGCAGTCTTATTAACCTTAATTAGAAATCAACATCCTTATGCTAATAAGAACCTAAATTGAACAGTAGTATTATGTTGGGTGTCCCACAGCCATGACACAAGCAGGAAAAGTACTTACTTTTATATTGAATATAGGACATTTTGGTGAAAGAAGACTTAATTTTGCCCACCCACTCTGTAAAAATAACACTGTATTTGTAAGACACCAATCGACAGGGCGCTCACCCACCCAAAATCTTTGAAAGCAGTTTTTTTTAAAAATTTTATTACAATGAAGACTTCTTTCAGCAAAATTTCCTACATTCAATATTTAAAGTACTATTCCTCCATGTGGCATAGCCTTGGGGCACTCTGTATAATAGTGTTTATAGATCAAAAATTTTAAGCTAATAAATTGAACAATAGTCTTCTAATTATTTTAGTTCAGAGATCAACATTTTTCCATAAACTAATTAATACAATAGCAGTCTTATTAACATTGAGTAGAAATCAACATCCTTATGCTAATAGGAACCTAAATTGAACAGTAGTAGTTATTATATTGGGTGTTCCACGGTCATGACACACGCAGGAAAAGTACCTACTTTTATGAAGATATTACATTTTGGTGAAAGAGGACTTCATTTTGTCCACCCACAAACTCCCTTCAACCCACCCAAAAATATTTGAAAGCAGTTTTTTTAATTATAATGAAGATTTCTTTCAGCAAAATTTCCTACTTTCAATATTTAAAGTAGATTTCTTCTATGTTGGCATTGCCGTGTCACACCCTGCATTATCTTTGTGCGTAAAGATATTTATGCTAATATGTTGAACAGTACTTAGTCTTATAATTATAACATTTTTGTTTAGAGATCAACAGCCTTAAACGCCTTAAACGCAAAAGTAGGTAATATGTATTAATTACTTAAATTACAATCTGTCAATAGTGATTCGACAGATGTTGAGCCTTTATCATAGGGACTGGATAGTTTATACAAGCCTTTTTGTATAAAGTACCATGGGCCGTAACTTGAAGGGGAGTATTCCAGATTTAACGACCAAGTGAGTTTGAAACATGCATCTACAGACGCCAAGATGTTGGGGCAGTTATAAAAAGTGTTGGGGTTTACCACAACAAAATAGGACTTGACGCTTGATAAATTAGGACCAACAATGATAATATATGGTTGTGGGGTAAAGCCTTTTTCAATTAACTTTTGATGCCTTTTGGCAATTACTAATTCCAAGTAACTATCGTCTTGTACATTTGTGACAAAAGCTTCGCGACTTTCGGCTTTTGAAGGTTTCCATTTTTTATCATTTACCTTCTTCTTTTTGGCTGGAGGAGAGGTTTTGCGTTTGGAGCTCGAAGAGGTAGCAGCAACCTGTTTACCGGCAACCGGTAGAGCAATGATGCTTGGATTAATCAGCTCTGGCAAACTCAATATCGCCGCAAGGTTACTTTTCTCTTCACTCGAATCTGAAATATGAATTTTGCTTAATCAAAACTGGCTGTAAATATTTGACTAGTCGTTTGACCGCAATCTTAGATACCAAATAGACACAATATTGATAGTATTAATTATCCTTCCTTTCCCGCGCCGAGGCGACAAAAAATAACACTTACCATCTGCCAAATGGATTACGTCATTACTGTAAACGTCTTTAGGTTTTCTTCGTTTAAGTAGTTCAATTAAAGTTTTCTTCACTGATGGGAAATTCAAATAAAAGTTGTTTTTTTCTTCAGGGTAACAAGCGTTGAAGTCTTCTTCAAGCTAAAACAAAAGGTTAAATATTAGAATTTGCGCACAGAACAGTTGACTCCTACATTCCTACCAGCACACCCACAAATCAGTTTATCAATACTAATTGTATACATGTGAAGTCTTTCTGTCCAACCAGCAATGAATTCTACATTAAGTATCTTAAGTACTAGATACCTACCAATGAACAACCATGGGGTTTTTGTAAGGCAGGAAAATCTTTGAAATATTGTTCGACTGAATAGTCATCAGACTCTCTTAATGCTTTGAGACGTTTTTGTAAAGTTCCTTTCCATTTTGCTAGAACTAATGTCCAAGGATCTGAGCTGCTCTTGAGCCACGCTATATCATCATCTTCGTTGCTGGAATTTGTAGTATTCACCGATAGTGGTAGTGGTCGTGGTGATAATCTGACAGCTTCATCAGTAGTTTGTAGTTTCTTCGGTTTAATGTCTAGTACACCCTGTTTTTGATATTTCTTTCTCAAGTTTAGTAATTGACTGATCAATTTGCCTCTGGCTTGGAATGTCACACCTTGTGCAGTAACGCATGGTGGAATATAGTACGTCGTAATCCTCTCATTTGGAAAAATTTCCTTTATTTGTTTACTCCACTTGTGATATATTTCTTTAGTGATATTAGAATTTTTGTGTTCTTTTAATATTTGTTTGCAAATAGCAGAAGCTAGGAGATTTCTAGAATGTTCATTATCTAACGATGTCCCAACAAACTTTAAGAGACCAGATGTCTCAAAATCTTCTTTAAGTAATTGCAGAAGAGTCTGTAAATAAAAAACAAAACAGAACCATTAATTAATTACAATAATTATACAGTACATAGGCGACCAAGCTCAAAACCCACTATAAATTACTCAGTTCAGTGATAATGACACATGGTTTCTATGTAACACTAGGTATGATGCCCCGGAACCTTTGTCTGCGATTATTATAAAAATATTACTTCCCTTTGGATCGGATTGTGTTAACGATTTTAAGGATTTCAATTTTTTTTGCACAAAATGATGATCCTATTTGTCAAAATAAAAGTAGGCTAAGTTACTCCTTATAAAATCAGCTATCTGCCAGTAAAAGTCCCATCTAAATCGGTTCAGCCATTTTGGAGATTAGCCGGAACAAACAAGCAGAAAGACATACATAAAAAAAATAAGTACCGCATATACTTTCATCTGCATTCAGGAAAAACCTGTTATTTTGAAATTACAAACAGACACTTAATTTTTTTATAGATCAAGGAGGCGATGTGCCATGTCCACTCAACTGAACATTTTTTTTTTCTCTTTAACTTTTATATTTATTTTGATTATTATTTGATGTTATAGCGACCATAGACAATTTTAAGTATCTACCTTTGTGGTTCAAAAGATACAGCCCTATGACAGACAGAAAGACAGCATAACACCACAAAACTAAAAAAAATTTAAAGATAATTGGAAAACAAAAAATAATAAGTCTATGTACTATATGCTTACATTATTTTCAATGACATAGAAACAATGTGTAGTTGAAGTGTTGTGTTGTTGTGTGGTGGAAGTTGTATCAAGGCTGGGGGCTCTTGTTTCTAATTGCTCTGCCACCGACACATTACTTGTTTCTATTTTTTCTTCAGCATTAAGATCTTGAACTACAATGTCCTGAAACAGATTAAATATAAGTAACCAACACAAAAATTGTAACTAACTTTTATTGCATGCAATGATTAGCCAGGATCTTCCCTACAGAATAATGCAAAAGTTGTAGTGAACCTTAGCATCCCGTAAAATGTAAAAAAACGAACCATCAATATTTGGATAAGCTACATTGATTAAAATAATTTGAAGTTTGGATTTAGTAATAAAAAATTAAATTGTTCAATTTAAGTCAGTAACCCGTCCTGTGCCAGTGGCAGTAGTTAGTTAGGAAACAATAGAAAATCTAGCCTGGTCCAGATACGTGCGCTAACAAATGAGAGGTTTATTAAAAAACTAAATGCCTATCATAATTATGTAGATATGGTAGACAACCACATTGATGTACTGCATGCATATTACTTCATATTCAATTTCAAATTGTTCAAGACACTTCACTATGATGAGATAGTTTGTAAGCACTAGCCTGAAATACCTAGTTAGATTTTTATGTTAGTTAGATACCTAGGTAGTACTTTATTTAAATACATTTTTCTATAGATTTACTAAACTGCACTACACACTAGGCTGATATGAAACGGTGCCTAGTTAACTTGATCCAGTTGTACCTATCTACCTGATTCCTGAAAGCGTAAGTATATACCCAGATACTTACACTTATAGATATATTATCGATACTGCTCAAGTCTCCTGGAACATTTAGAATACTCGTATTGTATAAAGAGGCTTTGAAATCCGAATTCCACATTTTCCAGCTCCGTAGAAATAGGGATCTAGGCCCTAAGAGAGGAATCAGCTCTTTGATATCATCATGGGTAAGTGCAGAAAGCGCCTGCATATTAATTTCATTTTCTGCAAAATAATCGTTGATGAATATTTGATGTGAAAACAAATTATCATCATTGCCAAAAAGGCTAAGTAGGCACTTACTGATAAAAATGGCACGTAGTTCGGGCAGCCCCCAAGCCTGGAGAAGGTCGGACACTTCTTCCATCACAAACAGCTACTACAGGGCACTTCACAGAAGGATCACTGAGTTCCAGGATAGGTGGAACTTGGCGCAGGCGAATAAGTAGTTAAGTTACGCGCAGCACGGTCACAACTCACAGCACAATTCACTTTGTTCCAGGGTAGATTCAAAAGTTACGCGCAGCACGGACACAGCTCACAGCACAGGGTTTATCGAGTTCTAGGTTAGGTTCGACTTGGCGCGAACTTGGGAAGTCACCGAGCGGACGAAGCACGGATGAATGAAACTTAATTTGAAGTTATTGCGCGGTTACAAACAATAAAACAAAAATCATTGATGAATTTTGTTTTATTGGATGTAACCGCGCAATAACTTAAAATTAAATTTAATTAATTTACTCCACGCCAAAAGCGTGCTTTTCTAGGGATATTCCGATACTAATAAATACTAGTAGGTACTCGATACTTTTGATTCGATACCAAGTATTTATTGTATCGAATCAATTTTGCGATACATAATCGGTATCGAAACAAAAATACTTGGTATCGAATCGAATCAGCAAAACAACCGAATACAATAAAAAAAACCGAGAACGCATCATACAGAACTAAGAGAGCAAAAACGAGGCAAAAACAGTCAGCTAATCAGGTTACCGAGTTACCGGTATTCGTCGCGTGGCGGCGTGAGTGACGCGTTGTCTCGCGCTGGGCTAGCCGAATTCGTCCGACTTCAGCCGAGCCCGCCCGAGCCGAAAGCGAGAGAAGAAAACACCCGCACCCGCTCGCAAATCATCTCGCCATTCCGCCATTGTGAAAGTGTTAAGTGATTGTTTACAAGTAATTTTATTAATTGTAATCATCAAATTCATCGGTTTATTCCAATGTTATCATGGCACCACCAAAATCTATAATATGGACACATTTTACCAAAACAAACGAAACAATTGCAAAATGTAAACAGTGTTTTAAGTCTGTGAAGTATTGTGGGAATACGTCGAATTTATTCAAGCATTCTAAAACTCATGGAATTTCTGTGGACAAAGGCAAATTACAGAAAAAAGAAAATAATAAGTCCAACGAAAGGTAGGATTCTAAACTTTTCTTTTTTTTTGCGATTGCTTTCCTAAGATGTTAAATAAAAAATCCTACCTACTCCTACCTATTTTATTTGTATAAAAAATAGTTTTGCAGCAGTGGTACTGTGATTGTCTTGTCTATATATTAATAATATATGAATAATAATTGATGACCGGTGATGAGATATTTCCTTTGTATAAATACGATTTAAACAATTTAAGGTTATGTGTTTGTTTTTGTTAGTGTAATAGTGTTGTTAAATGGCGGTAGTGTTGGAGTTGGTATTATCGATACTTTGAAGATTATCGATCTATCAAGTGTTAATTTTTGTTATTATGTTTCAGTTCAAAAAATACAATAGTGTTGGCCAACTCAAGGCATTTAATGGAAGATGATCAACCCCAAGCATCAACATCGAAAATTTCAGAAGATCGTGATGATTGCTCTAGTGTAACCACATTAACAAGTATGGACACGGAGACTGCAAGGGAGCTATGTCTGAGCAATTCAATAAAGAATGCGTTTGAACGAATTTCATCTAATAAAGGTAAATAAATAGATATTTAATTAAATATTAGCAAAATAATATTAATACATATAGAATTAGTGTTAAAGAAAAATATATAAATATTTAATTTAATATTACATGTATTAAAATTGAGTTTTATTTTTAGCTGGTGGTACGAAGTATAACAGAATTGTTCAAGCATTGATATTTTTTATCTGTCAAGATATGCGTCCATTTAATATAGTTGAAGGTGAAGGCTTTTTACGACTTGTAAAAGAACTGGAGCCTACTTTTAAAGTTCCTGGCGCAAAGTATTTAAAGAAAATGACTACCGAAAAGTACGAAGCTTGTATAACTATTTGTAAGTCCAAATTATCCAAGATAGACAATTTCTGTTTAACGCTGGACATATGGACAGAGACAATGAATGAAGTAGGATTCATGGGCGTCACCATACATTTTGTAGAAAATGGTCAAATGTGTATGTATTATCTTGCAACTCGTGCATTAAGAGAGCGACATACAGCTGAATACATATCGGAAAACCTGCTGGATATTTTGAAAAAATGGAATATTCCACTTACCAAAATTCGTGCTGCTGTATCAGATAATGCCAGTTCAATGTTGGCTGCCATACGAATGTCTTTAGGCGAAAAAAAACATTTACCGTGTTTTGCCCATACTATTAACCTTGTAGTTGAAGAGGCACTAAAGTTGCCCAGTGTTAAATCAGCTGTTATAAAAGTACGAGAAATTGTTAATTGGATAAAAAATAGTGTTGTGCAGTCGGATAAGCTACGAAAAATCCAAATGCGTAATAATGTTTCGGCAGGATCAGTTTTAAAACTTATTGCAGATGTAAGAACTAGGTGGAACTCAACTTTTTTTATGTTAGAGCGATTTCTAAAGTTAAGAATAGTAATATCAGAAATTGTAATTGAGAGTGTAGTGGCTCCAAATTTGCCAAGTGCAGTGGAAATGGAAACCTTGAATGAGCTTACAACTGTATTAAAGCCTTTTGAATATGTAACAAGAGAATCATCGGGCCAAAAGTATGTAACAATCTCCAAAATTATACCAATGCTTAATTGCTTAACTACAGAACTGAATAGTATCACTCCAAACTCCGCTATCGTTAAAGAATGTAAGGATGTTTTATTGAGAGAGCTGAAAAGGAGGTATGGGATGATTGAATTAAACGATCATGCAGCCATTGCAACAATTCTAGACCCAAGGTTTAAAAATCTGCATTTCCAAGACCCCTCTGCATGCGGAAGAGCTATTCAAAAACTTAGAACCATGGTTGTCGGACAACTAAGTAGCCCAAGTGAGTCAGAAGATGATGTCTCATCTACTGCACCACCTGAATACGATTTTTGGAAACATCATAAAGAGTTAGCACATGGGCACAAGAAGAAAAAAAAATCTCATCAGGGAGATGAAGTTTCTCTTTATTTATCAAATCCAGTAGTTTCTCTTAAAAGCAACCCATTTGCAGAATGGGATGACATGAAGTTGGTGTTTCCTTGTCTGTACAAGTATGCACAGCAATATTTAATTGTTGTTGCAACATCAGTTCCTAGCGAGTGCCTTTTTTCCAAAGCCGGTGCAACAATGACACAAACAAGAAACAGATTGTCTTCTAAATACCTTGAACAGTTACTGTTTTTGGGCAATCTTAATGCTGAAGAGTTTTTTGTTTAAATTATAATAAGCCTAATAAACATTTATAATAAATAAATCGTTTTTTTCGTCTCAATTTTCTTTAAATTATTATCCTTCAACGTTCATTGATAGCACCCTCAAAATAATAAAATAAAAGTTCCAAAAAGTATCGATATCAGTAAGTATCGATACTTGAGGAGTACTTATTTGTATAGTATCGAAAAAAGATTTGAGTATTATCGAAATGAGTAAGTATCGATACTTAGGTGGTATCGGAAAATCCCTATGCTTTTCTAGACTCCCAAACGAACTAGATGAACGAGTCAGTGTTGCCACACGCCAGATCGAGAAATCTGGATAGAACGGTCGAAAAATCTGTACAAAATTGCAAGGTCTGATAAACAAAGTTTATAGTATGCGTAATCTTCTCCCTTTTTACTTTTTGTTAACCACGATTTAAAACTGCTTTCTTCCAGCCAAGTCTGATTAAAACGCTGCGTATTCCGTGACTTTTTCGCGAGCATATTAACAAGTTATTTACTTCACACTGAGAGTGATCAATATTTTCTTAGAATGCAGCACTGCACACACAAGTCACAACACAAAATCGACAAGAAAGTCAAGAAATCTTAGCGCAAATACGACTCAGGATACTCGACTAGAACTAGAAGTTGAAACTCCAACCAAACAAATCGTTTCATACTGCTCATTCCGTTCATTCATTTGTACTGAAGGGATTCCCCGAAACTTATGTTTGAAATGAAACATAAGTTTCGGGGAATCCCTTCAGTACGCTATAAATGTTGCCAGGGACAACGATTTACACAGAACACAGGGAAAAAATGTTGCAGGCAATAAATAAACACTAAATTATTATACACTAAAAGAGATACATTTTCAATCATTTCATCATAGATTATGTGAGGAAGCGAAAATGACGAAAATCTGTATAAAAGTTATGCTAAATCTGTAATCTGTATTGGTGATGAAAAATCTGTATAGATACAGATAAATCTGTATATATGGCAATACTGGAACGAGTCTCGACTTGAAACACTGAGAACAGACCATAAACAATCATACAAGAATTTGTATTTATAAAGTGCCATTATTCAAATAAATAAAAGGTTGCTTGTTTTATATATTTTAGGTTGTAGTATTAAATATTCTGTGGTTATACAAACAATAATTTCTTCATTTTAAAAACAATAAATAAATTATTATAGAACCTATCATGCACTTGATTGAATCTGTGATGTGCCATGTTTAAAATATGGAGAAGAGTTGATCATTTCAACTTTATTGTAAGAACAAATATTGAATAATATATTTTAATATGTTTTTGATTGCTTCATTCATTTTTTTTTCTATCAAGCAAAATGTCATGCTTGATTGACTCGATTTTTTTCAGTGTGTCATAGTGCGACTTCTTATCGAATTATCTTTGTAAACAATGATGATGTGTGGTCCAGTGTGGTGTTTGAGCATTGTAGATGTTTTGATGTAGTGCAATAGATGTGTTTTGTCACACAAATGTGAAGCAAAAATGTGTCACAATTTTGTTGTTGTTTGATTTACATGTAGCGAGTTAAGTTTGAAAAATGTCACGTATAGACGTCAAGTTTCTGTTAAGATGCACGGGCGGGGTGCACATGCACTTGATTTGCAGAAAAATATATTTGTTAACATCAATTTTCTACTTAACTAATGCAATTCTAAATCAGACGTTTATTTTATTTTTTCCTTTTCATCAACTTACTTCGTAATTAATGCAAATGTATATCAGCTTCTGTGTCTATTTGCAATGCTCCAGTTAAAGTCCATTTGTAAAAAAAAAAAAAAATGTCGACGCTGGACAGTCCCTGACGACATTTGAAATTTCCAGCGTCGATATGTTGTCGTAGAGACGTCATATTATTTTATCACTTTAAGGCGATGATAACAGACTTTTACTGATTTTATACTGAAGATGACATCTAAACGAGTAGTGTTAATGATTTGGAAAAAAAAAGTTAAATTAAAGAATTTTCTTAATATTTTAATATAGACATATTTTGGATTATTTTTAAGTTACATAGTGAAATTAATTTGTAAAGTTAGATCTAACGCGGATAAAAAACTGAGAATCGCACAAAATCTATCAAGCGTATTTTTCTGAAACCTTCACAATTTTAAAGATAATTTAACTATTGATATTTTAGTATACGAGTTTTATTAGAATACCTTTTTTATGTATAGTAAATTAATAATGCGTTTAATTTAGGACAGCACTCCTTTATGGGCGAGTCCTATTACTCGCTGGAGGTACGACGCGTTGCGTGAGCTCAGTACAGAACACGCAAGCTAACCACTCAAGGTCACTGTCATTTATCTGCGTCTTAAATAAACATGCAGAGGCAGATGTGAGTGGAAATGCCGGGAGGGGATGCTCTAGAAGGACATAATAGTGACCTTATTTTTAAAGTTCTTCAGAAAGGTCAGGTGTGTAGTAGTTGCAACCCGCGTCTGTGTATGACCCGAGGGGCAATTAAATTCAGATAATTTTAAGAACGTTCGCAGTCTGATCTCAGTCTTAATCTGTCAAAAATACCTCTAATTTCCCAACATTTTTGACAAGTTTTCGACATTGATTCTCGCTGAAATGAGATTGGGAAATCGGGAATTAGTCTTCAGATGTATGAACGTAAACGAAGCAAAAGGATTATCTAAGGATCGTAGCAGGTGGCGTTCAGTAGCTTCTGCCTATCCCCATGGTCGCGTGACTTATGTATGTAAATAAACATTTTGCATGATTTGGTGTTCTACTATGCTACAGTCCAAATTTTACTTAAATATTTAATTAAATTCTTTTTACGTGACACCAACACAGTCAGACGAATTAATTTAAATTATTTCGTTGTGTCAAGTGGTACTCTGATTACTAACACGACTGTATTACACTCATTTATTGTAACTAAAGTACAATTAAATGAATAATTACTTGCTGAGGACTTATTATTACTACTGTTTACTATTGAGCACTCGCTTATTACCTGTAACTAGTATTTATTGTATTTAATTTGCTCGAATTCCAGAATATTATTGCTTCATTTTTAACTTGTAGAGTGTGGTAGTAAAGAAAGTTTCGTAGTATTTATTATGCAAAGAAACAAAGTTTTTTTTTTTTGGGGGCTTTGGTAAAACATCCTTCCTGCATTTGCTTTAATGAAAAATCTTTCATGGCTAATATTAGTTCTCCTGTACTTTACTCCGTTCCTGTTAGAAGTAGCTTTTATGCTTTGATCTCGGTTTTTACGAACGGGGTATAGTTTAGCTGTAAAAGAAAAAATCGCAATTTTGCTTGATGAGATTTCTTTTTGCCTGCGTCGACATTCTTTGAACATGAAAAGGGATCTTAGCTTATGAACAGCAATATTATATTTTACTACACACAAATCTAGGCGGAATTGTACCGTGATGAAAATTTTATGTGAAGAGACCAGATAATATATATATATTTTAATAAACACTTTCAATACACTTTTTACAGATTACAAAAACTAGTCAATCAAAATCTAGGTCATGATGTTATCCACAAAAATGTAATTAGATTAGGTATTTTTAAAACTTTTTATCTAGTATTTATCCAATGAAATTGCAGATTGATTTATAAGCAAAAAATAGTGCAACCAATTAGTAGTTGAAAAACCCCAATTCGCTTAGACACGCAATTCCGCTTGTCAATGTGTAGTTAGCTTCTCAACTTGGTACTTATACAGTGTAGTAACGGTCTATTAAGTTTTTTACTGCAGGTAAAGAACTGTTTTTGTGAAACGTTCAGTCGAATTGATTCACGCGCTATTTACTTTAAGTATATGAAACACTTTGTGCATAGCTTAGTAAAATATTTCTCATATTTTAGGTATAGATAAATCGTTTCTTTGGTGCACACAAAAGACATAGCACAACATATTTTTGAGTCGTTTGGGGTTGAAACATTAGGGCCGTGGAGTCCGAGTGCTCATCGAGTACGGAACATCGCCAGGCTGTTGGTTGACTCTTCACGTGACCAGTGGGCTGGCCAATTTTTAGGCCAAAGAATCAGCATTGCCATCCAACGTGGCAACGCTGTCAGCCTTTTCGGCACTTTTCCTACTGACAGCGATGCGGATGAATTTTTTTATGCCCAATGAGCACCTCCTTTATTTTATTTTTTTCCTCTCGTATATAAATTATATATTTTAGTGTTAGATGTATATTATAAAATATTTAAAATGAATGAATGAAATTAACTAGATTCTGGCCACGCTAAGTCTACAATGGAATAAATGGACAACCCCAAAAAGTTTTATATATGGTAAACTTTTACATCAGTCAGTTATGTCAGTTTCGGGGTACTTAAAATGTCAATTGCTTACGATAAAAGTTGTTTTCACAAAATAAAGTAGAAAAATGGTTAAACCTATTAAAAGAGTACGGTAGTTATTATATAATTTATAATATATGTAAATTTCAAGATGTGAAGGAATAGCACAATGTCGTCCTTAACTAAAAACGATATTTTTTACAAGATATCGAAAAGTTGACGAGAAAGTAAATCTAATGATTTTGATATTATGCCTTTTGATTTTTGCCTAATAGATTATGTGTCATAGACTATGTAGTACCTATGCTCTACCTCCATACAATGACAAAACTATATCAAATCCACACTGCATCGTGCTAAAGTGATTATTCTTTACCAGGAATAAATCAGAATATAAACAAAATAATCTATGAAAAATAAAAAGACAAACGAAATATCAAAATCTTTTTTCGTAGGACAGATGGTGTTGCCGACTATAGATTTTCAAATTCCACAGATTTTTTGCTTATGCAGACTTAGCGTGGCCTGACTTTACAAGATAACTTGAAGGAAAAAAAAGATTAAATAATAAAATCAAATACATTAATATTTAAAAAAAAACCTAGTAGATTCCAATATAGGAAAAAAAAGACATATATTTTAAAGACACTATTGGCTGTGACACACTTCAAATGAAATAATAATAACAATTATTACAAGAAGGAGCGCTTCTTTGGCCGCCTGAAAAAAGTATTAAATTGTCTTCTATTAGGCGGAAACAAGGTGCACATCTTCAACGGTTGGGTTATGCCGGTTTTGATGTACTCTTTCGGCATACTCAAATGGACTCAGACCGAACTCGACGCCTTGGATAGGAGGGTTCGTACGTTGCTGACTGTATATCGAATGCATCACCCACGGTCATCAGTAATAAGACTGTATATCCCGCGAAAGTGTGGAGGTCGAGGCTTTTTAAACGCTAAGACCCTCCACAATCGCGAGATATGCAGTCTCAGGGAATATTTCCTAGAAGCCGACGTGGGAATGCATCGAGATGTGGTCGTGGTGGACAAGGGCCTTACCCCGCTCTCCTTGGCTAAAGAGAACTGGCGCAAACCTGAAGTGCTAGACACTAAGGACCGCATGGAGATATGGCAGAGTAAGGAGCTTCACGGACGCTACTTCCGGGCCCTACATGGGTCCGATGTAGATTTACCAGCGTCCGTAGCCTGGCTGCGTTGTGGTGACCTCTTTGGGGAAACCGAAGGTTTTGTCTGTGCAATTATGGACGAAGTTATGATGACGAACAATTACCGGAGATTCATTGTGAAGGACGACACGGTTGACATCTGTCGGGCATGCCACCGTCCGGGAGAGTCAATCCGACATATTATCTCCGGGTGTTCTCGTCTAGCTAATGAAGAGTACTTGCATAGACACAACCTTGTAGCCAGGATTATCCACCAGCAACTTGCTCTGAAGTACAGCCTTGTGGAATCGGAAGTGCCGTACTACAGGTATGTGCCCGACCCAGTTCTCGAAAATGGAAATATCACATTGTACTGGGATCGATCCATCATCACTAACAGAACTATTGTTGCCAATAAGCCTGATATAGTGGTGGTGGATCGAGGAGAGCGGCGCGCAATGATTATTGACATAACGGTCCCGCATGACGAGAACCTCGTGAAAGCTGAGAAAGACAAACAAATTAAGTATCTTGACTTGGCTCGCGAGGTTGTCGACATGTGGGATGTGGATTCAGCAATCATTGTGCCGATAGTCGTGACAGCCAACGGCTTAGTCGCCAAGAGCCTCGACCAACACCTAAGGAGGCTCTCGTTGGGCAGCTGGATCAAGGGCTTGGTTCAGAAAGCGGTACTCCTGGACACGGCTCGCATTGTCAGAAGGTTCCTCTCTCTGGAGCCCTGACCGCCGGTAGCTTGGACCCTGTTCCCGATACCGATGGGCTACTATTTTTTATATGTTCTAATATTTAAAAATATAATTTATAAGTATGTAAATGAAATAAAGGACATTACAATAATAATTACCCTAAATAATAATAATTACAAATAATTCTGTTTACAATTTTTTTGCGAAATGGTATAAATTGCAGCCAAATAAAAACCAAACGGCGTAATATAAGGCGGCACGTAAAGCCACGTCTGATAGTTACGTGTCGGGTTAAAAGATCACACAGTTTCTCGGAATTAACTGATCTGAATTCGATTTCAATTCAAATCCGTTTCTAAGCCACGGAATCTATTTAAATTGAGGTGATATAAATGTGGCTTATCATGGTATGGATAATTGGTTTTATGTTTTTATTGTCATACCTACTTGCGATTTTAAACATGCTGCTTTTAGATATTATTAGATATATTCTGCACTATTATTTACCTACTAGCTTTTGGCCGCGGCTTCGCCCGCGTGGATGTCGGCAAATATCGCACGGGAATGTACTACCGGGAGTCAAAGTATTCTATGTGTTAATTAACAGGTTATAAATTATAACATACATCCAGAAAACGGACAAAAAATCAAAACACTATATTTTCGCCATCAGACTCATTATAGCAATTTCTTTAAAAACAAAAATATTGTGTGCGAGAAGTTTAAATAAATAAATAAAAATATTTAATGTACAGTTTTTTATTTCGTTTTACTCTTTTTTTTACTGTAGGTACTTACATAATGTACAGAACGCAAAAGAATTCACGATTATATTCACCAAATTTAATAACATTGCTTTATAAAACAAAAAATATAGTTCTCCGCAGCAATTATTTCGGTAATTCGAACGGTAATGCCGTTCGAATTACCGAAATAATTGATGAATTCCAATTGTACGGAAAGATTAATCGGGCAACGCGTATTAATGAAGTCGTAGAGATTAGGTTAATATTAAAAAAGAACCCGCTATACGACGGTCGAATAGGTGAACGAACACGTGTCGTGCTTAGCTGAAATCCGTTATCGAGAACGACTCTCAAAGGATTTAATTTCCTGTCGGCGAAATGAAAATCGATTAGTTTGATTTCCGCCGGCCGCCAGCGCCGGGGGGTCGATAGTTTCCGATGTAGCTCGTGCCAAATTAAATAAGACACGCTAGTTCTAACTGGGACACCTATCTTGCTGCCATTAATTATGTGGACTCAGTGTTGGTTTTGTATCTCGAACGTTTCATTTGGTGGCTTTTAAATTGGTGTGCGCGTGAGCACGGAATACAAAATGAGCAATGTTTTTCGTATTTTCTTTAATGTATTTGCTACCAAAAAGGTTTAATCTCGTCAGAATGAACTAACGACTCGATTTTGAAGATAGTTATAATAATTATAACTTAAATCCTTAGGAATTTATTATAAATTGTAACAGCGAATCAATTTTGACGCCCTCCCCTTAAGACCTTAGCCAATATTTTTTGATGTTCGAATAGCTCATGACTTAAAGAGGTGCCATAAAGAATATAAAATAAAATGTAAAAAACAATAAAAATCGCGGGTATTCTGGTATACATACATACTAAAGCCTATATTCAATAACAAAACTGCCTCATTGGTCTAATGGTCGTAAGCGCTACTGCTGATAATGAGGTTCTGGGTTCGATTCCCAGGTCGGGCAAAGTGTTATTTGGTTTTCTCAGTAGCAGCCCGGAGTCTGGATTTGTGCCCGGTTGACGGCAATAGGCTCGCCCGTTATTACATGGGACTTAAACATAGCTGGCGAAATGTGGGTGCACGTACTACAGGTACACCTCTGCCTAACCCTTCGGGGAAACAAGGCGTGATGTTATGTAAATATCAAAAGTTTAGGTACTTACCAAAAATACACCGTGAATGGTACTTCAATTTATCTGTAATAAATAATAGATTAATTAGAAACGTTACATTGGGTGTTGATTCGAATTAGTCGTCTTAGTAATAATTTTAGATGACTTATAACTAAGGTGCATGATAAGTTATTATATCTACATACCTATTTAATTCGTGAATAATTATTTTAATAGAGCAATAGAAAATCAACATAATTATATTAAAGGGAATTTAATATTGTTGCTATTCGCAAGTAGGTAGGTAATTTAGAGGGATCGATTGTTGTTACAGGCATATTTTCATTAAACAACTGTGTTTAAAAAAAGGTTTAGATCAAAATCGACCTTAATATCTAAACAAAACATAATATTGCAGAATCTCCCACAAAATTGGGCGTTTCCACCAAACATTTTACGCTCCACATAAACGCTGATAATTAACTTTGTCACTTTACTGAAATTATCTTTGTATGTCGCAGTATATCTCGGTTCACGGGAAAGTTAATATTCAGTTTAAACTGACAGGGCCTCAGGGCGTTTGCGACTTTAGCGATTAACTATAAAGATACCTCCGGTGATATTATTATACTCAACTATTGTGTAATCAAGGGAAAGGTAACGATAATATTTGTTCAATAAAATTGAGTTGAAAGTGCTGTGAGATGGTTTGTCAAGAATGTTTTGTGATGACGGTCATTTAACCATATATGATTATGTAGGTTGGTTACGTATCTTTGAGTGCCAATGATAAAAAAAAAATGGTTAAATCTACATAAATATTTCACGATATTGTAACAAAATAAGTGAGAATAAGTTTATAGTAAAGAATAAAATTTTATATAAAATAGAATTAAAATCAATTTAATGAGAACCTTATGATGTTTCTACATTCATAAAACAATTGTGTGGTTATCACCACTCAATCATTTGATGGGTTAGTCGCTGTGTGAAATATTTTATTCGGTTGCATCTGAATAAAGGGTGCTCAAAGAGACCTTTGACAATTTCTAATTTACGAAGCTTTTCATATTTTATAACTTTATTTCAGAAACTAATATTTGAAATCCCTAATCTTATTTCTTATTCCTTCTAGAGCCCTTTTTATCAAGGCTTAAAAATTCATTTCGTCAGTTGAAAGAAACCCTTAATCCCTTTGAGGGTAGATAGATAAATCTGTTTCTTTATAGGTTTATTCATTAATCACCCTAAACCGATTGCGTTGAAATTTTAACAGACATTGTTAAAGAACCCTTTTAAATTTTTCTTATTGAGTTGTATCGAGATATTTCTTGGAAAATACTCAGGCTTTTTTTTGTCAATACATAATTGATGTAATGGCTTGGTCGTGTTACAATTTTATTAAGTATACGTATTAAACAGTTTGTTTTCAAAAGTACGTAAATTCAGGGTTTTGACTTAACCTTAGGGTAGGGTTTGGTTTAGACAATTGGGATTTACACAAAGTACGATATGATAGCTTCGTTCATACTCTTCCCTAGTTCGAACTCGCCCGATGATATGATAGCTGTTTAATAATGATGACGATCAAAATTTTAGCTTAGTTGTAATTTGTAGGTTATGAACAATTATCCATAGATTGGCAGTGTAATAGGCATTTACTATTGAAGCCCTTTGTCATCATGAAAACAGAAATAACAATAATGATGTTACGCCTGTCTATATTATGAAATATTAATCGTGTTAATACGAATAGGGGATGCATAATGAGTAAAGGAGGGTGCATTTTATAGTGGGTTTCGCACAAGAAAGGTGTCGTGCCCGTAACCCTTAAGGGGTTACAAAGGTTAACGTTCGCTTAGTGCCATAAATAAAATATTATTTCTTTAAACTTGAATGAATTGTTACGAAAGTGTCCTTTGAAGTAAATACTCAGTATTTTAGTATTTCAAAGGCCTTCGAGCAAAAAAAAAATAAATATTCAAATCCTATAATGATAAATCCACAAAATGTACCTCATGCAATATTTAGTTTTCAAAACATGAATTGAAAGGGGCTCCAACCCAAAATGATACCTGTGAAAAAGGATTTATTGAAATAATTAGGGCTGATTTTAACAATGAATCTGAATATAACAAGCACATCTAAATCGCGTTCAAGAGCTGTCAGTGTCATCATTGTTGGGGAATATTGTCATTGAACGCAGTTTAGATGTTCCGTTTTATTGGTGAAATTCGCACTTAAAGATTTTAATACCATGTCAGGGACATGGGGTATTGAAATCGCTAACTATGCTTGATTACCAGTAATTTGCAACGAGTATAATTTTCTAGTATTTCAATAAAACGTCCAACACTCAATTACTGTGTCAGAAGGGAAATAATTCACAGACATCGGGTAATGGAGACATTTTAATGAAACTTAAGTAGTCATTCAAGGAATGTGCTCAATTGAAACGATATGGCGCAATTGTAACACCATTGCATATACATGCATAAAAACTTTAGCCTAGGGGATCATTAACCTATCGTATGTAAAGCCAAAACTCCTGAATATACTGAAGATATCTCCTCCTTTTTAATCAAAAAGTTTTTGACAAAAAATGGAGGAGGTTCTCAAGTCGACGTGTATATTTTTTTTTTTCAAGTATTAACCACGCATAGCCTTTTACAGAGTAGTCCGATTTTGACGATTATTTTTTTATTGGATAGAATATACCTAGGAATTTGTCCCATTTCGTAATAGAAAAAAAGACCCACTTCTTAGGGTAGAGAAATAGGGTTTAATTGATTTTTCAACAACAGATTTTTTTTGCATCAGCGATTTTGCAGTGTATTTTAGCGACTTATTGGGTTTGATCGCGGTTACTGCATCTAACTTCTGAAACTTACGATGGAATGCGCGGAGAGAATTCATGTTGTGTGCTCCGGCTCTAAGTGATCAATATGTCTTCAAAATTCACTGTTAAGTTCAAATAAGTATAGATTTGTAAAAAAAAAAACTAGTGTTTTTATTGCACTTGCAAAATTTCTGTAATTTAGACTGTGATTTATTTATCGTGCTACATCGGTTTGGTGTAAAATCGGAAAATAGCGAGACGGTATTTATTTGACTTCCCGTGAGTGAAAATTTACACTGTTTGTCCACCGCACCGTCAACGGGACGTCAACGAAAAACGAGATAACGCGACCATAGTTAACGTCAGTACGACAGCGACAGCGCGACAGTTCGCTACTTCGGCGTCGGCATCTTGTTCTTGTTGTCGTCCCGTTCACGGTGCGGTGGACAAACGGCTTTAGCATAAAACGTTATGTCACCAAAACCAGCGTTGCTGATCTATTTATGTGTTAACAGAGGTAATTTTCATTCAGTCAAGTAGGTAAACAGATTACCCTTTTTCTGGGGCAGTTAGGTAAAAAGATGATCTTTATTATCGTCGTTTACCGAGCAGGCATTAAACTCGTATTTCGGTGATCTGCATACTTATTGCACTTTTTTGATCCAGTTTCTAGAAATAATAACTTGTTGTTAAAAAAGATGGGCATGAGGTAGTTTGATGCACGTAAAACCATATCATATAGTCCATACAGGTGCAAAGTTTTACGATTTTAAGTTTACTGAGATTTAGATAAAGAAAGACACGCATAACTCCGATTTTAACAAAAACAATATTTCCACGCCTTTCCATCGGTGACAGTCTAATAAGCGCAGTAGCCCATGAGATAGCCTCAATTAGACACATAGCTTTCTCTTTTACCGGTGATTAAATAATCCAATCTTTTCTTAATCGATCATATCTGTTGTCATTTTTGTAAACAACAAAATTATAAGTTTCCGTGTTATCGCCGTTATACGTAATAGTTATGTAAGTAAAGATGTGCAGAAGTTATGCTAGAGTCAGAGGTCGCGGAGAGAGTGGTGATTGACCCTGTCGCTTGGTGACGTCATCAGAAACCCGTCCTACCGGTGATATTATATAGGTTTACCACTATGGGTCGCCGAGAAAGTTTCAGATGTTTATTAATTGTGTGGCATTTTGCTGTGGTATCGATATTGAATTCCGATCTGAGGAAGAGAATGATCATTTGTGAGTAATTAAGTATCATGTTATTGGTCAGTGGACTATTGTAAATTGGTTGCATTGTATTGAGTAGAACATTGGGACGCAGGGTCTCCGGCCTCAGCTTGCGGGGAACGTGGTGAGCGCTCTGTTCCCTTCAAGAGAGGAACATACCCCCCCCGCCCATGGCTCCGTCTACTGCGGTGCCCGATGCGGACCACACTGACGACGACGACGACGACGATGCTCCGGAGGTGACTGAGGTAGAGATGAGAGTGGCGGTACGCAAGCTGAATGCGAAAAATACCACCCCAGGACCCGACGGCATACCTGGAAAAGCCTGGGTCCTGGCTTTGGGGGCTCTCGGGCCTCGACTAAGGGGACTCCTAAGCACATGCATGGAGAGGGGCCAGTTCCCACTTCGTTGGAAGACGGGGAAACTGGTCTTCATCAGGAAGCCGGGGCGCCCAGCGGACTCTCCGTCCGCCTATCGGCCCATTGTGCTGCTCGACGAGGTGGGCAAGCTCTTTGAAAGAGTCATTGCAGACCGCCTCGTCGGGCAGCTGGTGCGGGTGGAGCCGGTTCTGGCGGAGAGCCAGTTTGGTTTCCGTAGGGGGCGCTCTAAGGTGGACTTCATCATGCGCGTGCGGGCCGTCATGACAAGGGATGCTGTGGCCCGGGGTGGGGTCGTCTAGGCGGTGTCTCTAGATATCGCCAATGCCTTTTACACCCTGCCTTGGAGTTGCATCGGGGGAGGCACTTCGGTATCACCGGATGCCGACCTACCTCTGTCTAACCCAGTCACCGGGGAGAGTGGGACCGGCAAGAGATGTCGTGCGGTGTCTCACAGGGATCGGTCCTGGGGCCGCATCTGTAGGACATCGGATACGACTGGGTGCTGCACGCCGACCTCCCTAGTGGCGTCAGCGTCGTTTGTTACGCTGATGACACGTTGGTCCTGGCGCAGGGGAGGTCGTACCAGGCGGCGGCTGACTTAGCGACATGCGGGTTTGCGACAATCGTTGGCAGGATCCGGCAGTTGGGACTCGAGGTGGTCCAGCACAAGTCCGAGGCCATGGGTTTTCATGGTCCTTGGAATGCGCCACCGTCGGGTTCCCAGGTAATGACGAGAGGGGTTCACATTGGTGTCGAGAACGACGGGGCTTAACTCCGCTACCGCGAAAAATCGCGGCACAGCATGCAGAGCTCCGGCGGGATGTCATGGCGTCATGGAGAGTGCGATTGTCGCAACTCTTTGAGGAGTCGCTACAGTGATGATGCTAAAGGATACGGTACTACCTATTGCCAGCCAATTAGACTAGTTCCGTTTGACGTCAAGTAAATTAAATTGCCACATTTTTTTATTAAAAGAGTAATTAGTTCAATAGGATATATCACATAATAGAATTCAATTACTACGGTACTAATAGGACCCATTATAAGAACAAATCCTTGACAAATAATATTAATGAAATAATAATAAAAACACGCGATAGAACGCGACAAGTTACTAATAACTCGAAATTACTTTAAAAGATTTTTTGCTAACAATTTGTCAGTACATATTGCTTGACCTAATTGTTACTAAGTTATTAAGTGTTAATTAAACAATGACAATGGCCTAATAACTGAGGTATAGAATGCCGATAGAGAGGTCATAGGTTCCAATCTGTTGAACTATTTCTTGTGAAGCGGATAGTTTATTGGGCCTTATGAATCTACGGGGTGCCAGGGATATCGACGCGAAAACTTTTACCATGGATTTGGTACATGATTCTGACGAAAATTTATATGAAACAGAAGATTTTTTTTTTATTAAAAAAAATAAAAATTTGTTTCTATAAAAAGTTGTTTCATAGAAAAGTGCAAAATCTACGCGGTCAAAATGTATCGAGAAGCAGAATTTAAAAAAAAAATAGCCGCTCAGAATCATGTACTGAATCCATGGTAACTGTTTTCGCGTCGATGTCCCTACCACCCTGAATTATGGTCTTTCAAAGAAATTAATGATGGCGGTTCATCGTAAAATGTCTTAATATTTACTTCCTAAACTTTGCTTTTAAGGAACTTTTGAACTTTCCGGAAATTATGAATCATGTATTTTAGTTTTCTTCAGAACATTAAAAGCCTTTAAGTACTATTCCGGATATATAATTAAATCCCCTATCGAGTTTCTTAAAAGCAAACTTTAGTCTTTCTATATCAATTATTTGTAAGCGAAGTCTCCTCACTTACTCGGAACATGGCTAAACTCAAACAGTTATAATACTTATGCGAAGTCCCGACACTGAACTTGTTAATTAAACTTGTTTCATTCAATGAAACTGAGAATGAGCTCCAAAAATTAATCACCGAGTGCCAATTTGAATAAGTCTGAGAAAAAGAAACTTCTAAACGGGGGGACTTTGCGGAGAAATTAAATTTCATTCTATTCGCAAAGTGAGGCTGATTAGCATAATACAAGGCGAGATGAAAACGAAAGATTCACCTGACGCCCGGAGTACCAACCGACGGAGACGAGGATGGAGTGACGACGGCGATGAGGACGGAGTGACGGCGGCGACGATTTGCACCTCTGGAGGAGGCAGTCGCATGAATGTGAATAATAGGAGTTACGATCGTACTAATGAGGCTGATCGTACCTTGGTGTATTATTAAGGTAATACACTATTTACCTAAGTTTGATCACTAGTTAATCATGTAAACATTCGTAAATAAGGAGCATAATTATCTGGAATTAATAAAAAATAATATTCGAATAAAATAATTCATATTTTTTTTTATTTTTCATTATATTCAATATTATTTGATTGTTATTATTTTATATTTATGGAATACCAATATACTCAATTGAATTGTATGTAATGAGGATCTTGAAATAGACTTTAATGAATAATAAACACAATTTAATTAAACAATATGTGAAGTCCCGGAAATTGCAAAAGTGAATTTATTTAAAATGACCAGTCAGTTTAAATAAATTAAGAAATAATACTTTTACTGTTATAGGCACCCGTCTTATAAAACTGATGCCAATATTAATAAATTCAGTATCCAAAGAATAATAAAATTCTAAATATTCGTCAAAAGTGTATTTTAGTGGTCTGAGAAAACTCACAAATACACAAAGAAATGTAATCAGCACAAGCGAAAGATAAAATTTTATAGATTTTCTTAAAAGAGGCAGACTGTGGGAACATTTGGACTCTGACATTACAAAACAGCCGTGGTTTGTAAAACTTAGAAAGAACATTGCTTCAGCTGACTATAAAAATAAAACTGTAAATGTTGTTTTCAGAAAACACTGCACCTTTTACGCATAGTTTAAACTATATTCCGGTGTTGAAATCACTAATTTTATCGTGCGCACAATTAAATTTATTAAGGCTACGGTATATCGTCGTCCGTGCGTGGTCGAGGGACACACATGTCAGAATACTATTATAGTTTGGCGCGGTCCCTTCCGGCCTATTATGTCACTTCCATAACCTATGTCGATAGGTCCACGACCGATCGAACCCTTTTGATTATTTGATCCCAATGTTATATAAAATTCTTTATTGTCAAAGTAATTCGTTAAAACTTGTGATTTAGTTTCAAAAGGCGGAATTGAATGGAGCACCGGGAATCCGACTACCAGTCTGAAAATTTTAATGAGAAATTCGTATCTCATTGCTTTAGAAACAGCTATGGAGGGCGGCAATCTCTCGCGTCAATTATTCTGTCTCGACCGAAGTTTCAACTGTTTCAATGAAATTCCTTTCGGCAACATCTTATTTGTCTGTCGGGATCCAAATTAAAAGATAATGTTTTGAAGTTTGGCCGTTTTGAAGTTGTGGGGATGGTACAGATTGGAATTATTACCTGGCCGTTAGGGCCGGCCGGCCGAGCCCCGCGACTTAATGTTAAAACTCCGCGATTTATTTCTGCACCCAGATGCCGACAACAATCACTATGATAAATTGTTTTTGTGCGTGAATTAAAATTTTTGTAACCACTTCCTTAGAAAAAGTTTGTTTTAATGTTCATTTGTAAACAAATGGCCGAAAGTTTTCGTCTCTAATTCGGCTACAAATTTTTTTTTTCGAGTTGCGTAATTAAAATGCTCGGATATTTTTGCTTTAAAATATTCCTTTTGCGATTCTCTTGTGATAAAATATTCAGCAATTTATTTTGTTTATAGCAACTTTAGTTATCGAATTGAAGATCATACAAGAAAATGAAGCGAATCGAAAAGCCTTAACAATGAAAAATTATTCCAGATTGTAGTTGACGTCTGTCGCACTTGAAAAATATATCGATTTGTACTTGTTATCGAAGAGGAAAAGAGCATTATGGCAACTAATGAACTACATGACTAAGTATCACCAATCCGTATATACATCATAAGTCATCAAAATATTCTACAAAATTACAATAAAACCCACAGACGGAAGCCACAACCTGCATATAACAAATGCACTAGACAACATTAATTTTGACAGCCAACAATAATTCATACTGTATGTACCAAAGTCATTATTAAACCACAAAGGGTTTATATCTCTATTAAGGAACAGGTGAATAATAAATTAAATTAATTGTTAAGACGGAAGCGGTGTCAAGTCAAATAAGATCGTTGGGTAATGTTCTCTTATTCGTGACGTGACCTCACGATTGCACCTCAGTTTTTGTTACAAATGTACAGTATGATTTTTTCTGCCACAACAAGCCAGTGTGGATATATTCTAGAAAGAAATTGTAGGTCCTAGAGGAAAACTTAAGGGAAACAGGCCAAATTTTAAAGAAGATTAAAATAATACCTTTTAGCAATGTACTTGTTACAAATATGGTTTAGTTTTTAATGTGATGTAAAGGCAGTATAAAAATAATAATATTTATAAAAAAGGTTAAGTATCACATAAACATAACATCACGCCTTGTTTCCCCGAAGGGTTAGGCAGAGGTGTCCCTGTAGCAGGCACACCCACATTTCGCCAGTTATGTTTAAGTCCCATGTAATAGGGGGCGAGCCTATTGCCATCAACCGGGCACAAATCCAGACTCCGAGCTGCTACTGAGAAATTTCAGATAGAAAAACCCAATAACATTTTGCTCGACCCGGGAATCGAACCCAGGACCTCATACTTAGCAGTAGCGCTTGCGACCACTAGACCAACGAGGCAGTCAAGTATCTTCGTATATAAAACACATTTTATAGTGAATTTAAATGGAACGTACTTCCATTACAATTGAGCTTATAGTGGAAACCGTGAGCTCAACTTATTCAGCGTTTTTCTCTATGACCTGTAGTTTTATACTTTACAATTGCGGCTAGAAAAAAAAAAACCTGTATGTGTTCTTACCTACTGGAAAAATATAATAATATATTAATATATAATATATTTAGCAAAGTCAAGGAACTATAAATGTCTATCTAATGTAGTACTTACTGATCGTGTGTAAGGTCCCGCGTGTCGTGTCTTCCGTATTTTTAATTGGTACCTTTAACGTGCTAATCAACTGTGTGCCTTGTATTCGATAATTATGTGGAGCGTTATAATAATAATTAAAGTGTTTAAGTGTTTTGAGCCTAACGCATTAAGTTTCTCTATTATTATAGCTGTCAGCTGTCCATACTACCGCTTCAAAATTGAAGGCTTGAGACAATCACGAATTATAATCACGCCTTTTCATTTAATATATTGTTTTACCTTCTTTTGTTTAAAATATTCATAAGTATAGTCATTATTTTGATATCTGTTGGTGTTTGTTTTGGTTTTTCCTGACATTCTATGTCAACATTGAGCATTATTTTAATCGTGGCTATGTAGTTGTGGTTTATCATGGTCTCTAAGAACCTGTGCACACGATACGTTGCGTTGGTGGTGCGGCGCCGGAGCGGTACCGCTGCGGCGTGGTACATACAAATATTCATCGTATGCCACACAGTGCGTTCCGGCGACGCACCGTACGTACACCATACTTGCAGCCCACGAGACGAGGCGGGGAGGGGTGTACACGTTGCGACAACGGAGCGCGCGGTGCAACGCCGCCGGAACGCACCGTGTGGCATTTTATGGATATTTGTATATAGGACGCCGCAGCAACACCGCTCCAGCGCCGCGCAGCTGCTGCGAGCGCCGCAACGCATCGTGTGCACAGGCTCTAAGATTAATCCTTTTACCTACACATGCAAGTCTTATCTATAGCCATTTTATACGAATGCAGCATAGTCATCTAACCGCTAAATACAGCGGTTACTCCATTCGTCTAACGTTCTCATTGTGGTAGTACTACAACCATTACACTTCTTTATGTCTAAAAATAAACACGGAAAGTAAAACGATCTACTTTCTATACCTTTCCTTCCCATACGAGGCAAAGTAATTAATTAGCTTCAAGTTTCAACTTACATTATTATTATATTTTCTATGTTCATACTATGTAGATCCGTAATGTGACGCATAGTACCGAATTTGTAATGTAAATGTAATGATTAACATTCTGCGTGCAAACATGTGTTGCGGAAAAATAATATAAAATGCTGTTAGCCAGGTGAAGGATGTCTGAGAGGTATTGTTGGAGAAGTGACAGGTCAATACAAAAGCTTGTGTTTGCATTAGTCATCGCTGGTTTTAAGGATCATGGACACAAGTGAATTATTAGACATAATAGTTTTAACGTGGAGCTTAAAATAACCGCTGTACTACAAACATACTGGATTTATTGTTTAATAAACTGTAGGATTCTGAAAATTTTAGTAATGTAGGATTGAAATAATATCAGACATAAGATAGTTACATACACACCTACGACTAACACTTATTTTGCCTACAGACAGCTGCGTGATAATCACAACAATAGAGCTTAGTCGGGGTCATCTGTACCATGTGTGGGCTACAAATTCACCTGATTTAATACATCGCCTACGTTTCTTATGAGAAGAAAGAGAAAAGAAAGAAAGAAAATACGTTTATTTGCAGTAAACATGACGCAAAGAAAGAACAAAACACGAAAATAACAATTTGGGAAAAAATATGCGTCACATACACGTAAAACGGCCATCTTTTAGCATATAGTTGCCACTCAATGCGAGACAGAGCCTCAGTGCTGTTTTCAGCAGCAGAAGGGAGACAGCGACCTATTCAAAGCTTATTCTGGCAGGTGAAGCTATAAAAAATACTGTCTATTAGTGAAATAGAGAAGAAAATTGTAAAAAAATGTTTAATATTTAATGTAACGTTCCCCAATCAGAAGTTAGTGTTAAGAATAGCGAGTTTCATCTTCATGAAATCATTATGCTAATAATTCGGAAAAATGTAGACGTTTACCTACATTATAATGCGGGAGAATTACACATGATTGGCATGATAGGATATTTAGAATACCAACGTATGTTCTACATAACGACAATTCTATACACCGGACACGCCGTGCCACTTAACACTATCCGTGATTCAAGGCTTTGATATGTCTTTATGAAATGAATCAGTTGTAAATAAATACCTTCACAAATGATGGCTGAGCTAATTTTAGTTTAGCCTTAGCTTGGCCACGATTCCATGCGTAATTATAATATAATGACAGATTAAAGGTAGGTTACGGAAACTGGACTGTAATTTTCAAGGTTACTGTTATTGTGTTCCTAAAAAGTCGGTAAACTAGAAAATGGTGTATTATAGCTAGTTTCAGAACTAGGACGGCCTTGTGCTCTGACATAAATGGTAGTAGTTCCTAGTTTTTAGATTTAATAATCGTGCAAGACTTCACCTGACGCAGATTTGATTTTTAACTGACTTAAAAAAAGGAGGAGGTTATATGTTCGTTTGTATGTATTTTCAAATGTGGAACAATTTTGAAAATTCTTTTTTCATTTGTTAGAAGAAATTTGCGCGGTGATTTAGCTTCTCTAATAGTATTTAATCCACTTTGTGTATCTTGATAATGTTATAATACTTTCTGGTAGTGGTAGTGGTATTTAAATTGGTGTATGTACTATAATAAAAAAAGAAAAAAAATTTTTCAACAGCTACCGAAGTCGGTTGTTTTTTGGTCACTGAGATTATTTTTGTATCAAAAAGTAGGTGAATATTTAAGGTAACAACAAAAAATTTAAGAAAAACTGTACCTTATTTCCACATTCAATAGATCATTCAATCCTTCAAACTTAATAAACTTAATCATCGCCTATTAATTTTATTAGAAAACATATCGTCACTAGGAATTCAAGAGTTCATAGCGTGTGACCAACCATAATCATTACGTCTGACTGGCTAATAAATGCTTACAATACTATTATTTCATATACCATTGCTCTTCCTGATACAATTACTTACTCGCTTGCAATACTAACAACACGCGAGCTACGAAAAGGTCAAACAGTCGAGCAATTTTCAAACACATTCCTTTACCGCATAAGCGGGCACAATGTCTCTCTAACTATGGCAGCATCTACATCACCACATGCAAACTACGCATCAAAGACCTGACGTCACACAAAATCCTGACGTCACACAAATCCTATATCGCGCAATTAGAGATTTCCACGCGAACGACATATATGTGACCATCCGACATCAATCACCGGGCACTTAACTTTACACCCTGTTCCTAATACCACTAAAGAACTATCATTGCATCGGAAACTTCAAATGTATCAAAATTTTACTCAAAAGTGCTTAATCTTTGTACAACTGTAGGCAGTGATTGGTGATACAACGAAGTAGGTACTATCTCGGTACGTTCCCATGGCACTGAGAATTCCTGGGTCACCTCTTACGAAAGTTACAGGAATTGATATCCGAGAACGGTAGTGTATAAGTGAAAATTATATATTGTATAACGGTGTTGTATGCTTCCTTATAACTAAGGAGTAGTATGGAACATATTGCTTCGATCTTAAGTTTTGGAAGATAGCAGAGAAATCGTGACAGGAGCCGAGCTTTGAACCAAAACTTCTCAGTAACTTACTCGACATTCTCAAAATGGGAGTTGAAAGTTGGATAAATCTGTTCATAACTCGACATTTGCGAATGTCAACCAATAATGGGTGGCTAAATATTACTTTTCTTTGCTATCAGGCGTGCGAGACTCCCGGGAGTCTTATTTCATCTTGTGAATGATGCTTTGCATTTTATTTACAAGCTAATTATTTTACTTTTGTTTTGTTTGTATTTTACTTTGTTAACTATTTAGCTTTTTTCATTTCGACCGTTTTTTAATTGTAATTCTACTTGTAGCAACTAAATTCTATCCTATCATATTCTATTACCACTTGAAACAAGTTTGTGCCGATCTTCATTTCAACAGTCCGATTCACGGAAGAAAGCGGACTCGTTGCGCTCGCGCAGACTCCACTAATCGGAGAGAGCTACACTACAAGTGACACTATTTATCTAACGTCAACTTTATCGAATAGATCGCTCGTATTACGAGATCATTTAGTTCCGGTTACGTCATATGTGGTCTGTGTTAGGTTTTTGTTAAACTGTAATGTACCTGTATGTATGTAAGTACTACGTGAGTGAAATAAAATGTTGGTTATTAAAGTCAAGGATTTTTTATACCTCAAACTAGTAGGTAAGTGTTAAGTATATTCTAGAATCAAAAAAGTTGTTTGAAGACTAAAGATGTATGCTTTTCTTTGTTCAGTTGTTCGATTCTTTGTTTATACAATCATTTATTCACAGTAAGTAGGTATCTATTTATTTGAAGAATATTGCTTGTGTCATTGATGTGCAATTTGTACGTAAATAATATCCATTTAGCATCAATGCGCATTAAATTGACCTACCTGGTTGTAGGTAACATAGTATTAATATAATATATTATTACTAATTATATTATTTTATATTATTGGATATAATATTAATTTAATAATAGCTATTATTATTTCTACTTAATTTATCGACTATTTAACATTATACACTGAAATGATTAAATAAACAAATACAGTATTAATTTCATCAAAAGTAATAAAAAAGTTATCACGTAATAAAAAGATACGATAACAAATAATACACACCAATTCTCAAGGAATGTTGATACGAAAGCTAATTGAAAACCTCGATGCGTGCGCAAACGCCGAGGTGCAGGCGCGTGCGTTGAACTCTTTTCCACTAGAGCGAGCGATCTACATCGATTCGCTTTACTATGCAACTATTAGGTACGAAGTTACGCAAGTGTCATTGCCGAGATTTGCATCAGTTAGTAAGTACCTACAGAGTAATTATCACCATCGTAATTATTGTATAACACTTTGGAAAATTCCTTGACAGTTGACTTAGAAATGTTAACGGGTTAAGTTGTTCACAGGATGTGACGACGACTTTATAGTTTAGGAGCTGAGTTATTTTGTTGCTAGCCGTAGTAATTATTTAGAACATTTTTACACAATAAAAATGTAATATCGTATCTATTTTGATTGCTATTTATATAATTCTATAATTAACAATAAAAGCGAGTGATGTCGCAAAGATCACTTCCCGATTTCCAATATGTATCATATAATTTTATTACTGCAACAATCCATTCTAATGAATCTTACCGTTTATTAGATAATATTGCTTGCAATGACTTAACAATTGCTGCACTTACAACGTAAATAGGCATATTATTGTCGTCAATAATGTACCTTAATCAACATAAAAAACAGTAAGTATGGTGTTCGTAAACACTACTCACATTACCTATACAAAGGATTTTATATTAAAGATTTAGGTCAAGGAATGACAAAGGATAATATGAGATGTTTTTTGTAGTGGAAAATTATTATGTGGTAATAAAGTAAATGTATTTATTATTCGTTTTTGTGTGATTACAGTTAACTTGGCATCAGATTATAATTCGAATTAGTCACATACAAAAAAATCTAGTATAGTTGGTTTTCCTTATACACCAAACTAATGATGTTATGATACAAATAAACTTTAAGTAGTCCAAAATTAAAATGATACAATTTTATTTGAATTTACTATCCGAAGTTTTATTGTCATAGCTAGATATCATATAATTTTAATATTCAGTTAAATAAACTAAACTTTAAATAATTTTTCTACATTATAATTATGATAAATAAACGCATTTAAATAAAATTATTGCTAGATTCAAACATCGAACGCGAGTACTTTTCTTATTTTATGATGTAATTCACTAATCGGTGAATAAAGTGTTCAATTGAGAACGCATTGAGTATAATAGTCAAATACCATATTTATTTTTTATTATACTAAACGAGAAGTGCCTATTAGTTTCTATTATGCAGTTAACATTAAAAAGACAGAGAAAGTAGTAACCTAGTAGCAATGATTGATTGGTTATTTATACCATATTTATAGCAGTCATAACACCGTCAATCTGTTGAATTAAGAGTGATAAATTACAGTCGTACTAAACGTATGATCTTAAAGCAATTACTTCAACTTTCATGGGCAAAATATCGGTTATGATTTTGATTAATTATAAAAAACATGACAAAAAATTAGTCGACTCCTGTACTTCCTAACCGGAAATTATATTCTTTGCAAATGAATAATAAATTGCTACTGTCTGTGAGAAATAATATTAAATCAATTATTTTAACTTTCCTATTTTTTAAATTGAAATATAAATTAAAAAATATGAAAAATTGCAAGTCAACACCTAGACTTATTGATTGGAAATAATATTTCAATGAATATTAAAAAGCTTTACATTACGTAATGAGTATTAACCATTTTATTTTATTTATAACTATATTTTATGAGTGAGTAATGTTTGCAAGGTATGTTAATTGTTAAGTATGTGTTATTTCTAAATATAATAATAATAATTTGCAATAATAGGCAATGAAAAATTATTTGCTGGTGGGATATTTTAACAGTTTAACTACGTGGTGGGCGAGAAAATTGCCCACTTAAATACCTACTACATTGCTTTAAAATCAATTGAAAGTAGCACTATTATTTTAACCGTTTTCCCATTCAAATGTCACCACTTAGAAACGCTAGAAACTATGACCGACAAACAGTCTTTGAGTGGGCAGTTTACACATTGGACACTCAGTGTAAACACTGGCCGGAGAGAAAAAAAATGTCCCAAACATGGCTAATACGAAAACGAAACCTAATAGATGTGTTGCAGCTGCTAAAAGGGGTGGTTTGTTGAAATAAGTGGCCAGTTTGTTTCGTCCCGGCTGCCAGTTTTAATCAAGTTGGTTACGAGGCAGAAACACCCAGCTAAGAGCTCGCACGGACGTCGAGTGCACTTTGAAAGCGGCTGATTAAGTCCCACGACGCACTGGGAGTGTCGCGACGTTCCAAACTTGCTTTTTGTTTCGATCGGGACTTAAGATACGGACTTAAATAAGTTTTCTGTGCGCGACGATTTACACCGATTGTTCTTTGTTTGTCCTGTTAATGGGAGATGTCATGAAGATAGGCAGGTATGGTGTGGCTTGGCTCATATAACGTTTACTACATTTTACGTGTAATTGCTATGTGAAGGAAAAACAACCATGAGACTGTTGTTTAATTAAAATTCTTCCACCGTAAAATTCTTTCACAGGCAACTGGACATCCATGGTAATTTGACATTGACATTGCCTTTTTTTCGCAATAGCACGCTCGATTTTTTTTGTAGTAGCATTGTGCGGTTGACCATACACTACCATTAAAAACAACAGTCTTTAATATTAAGAAAAGCTTGCCAAAACTTCACAGTTCTAACTTCTAAGCAATATCTAGTTCACTAGTACCGTAAGTACGACGTGACGTGCCAGGCAGCTGGTCTATAATTACCTTACTTCGGGTGTGCCGGCCGGACATCGGGCTCGCAACATTTGAGACTCCTTACTGTGCAACCATTCGAGTTAATCACTTGGAGTTCGGACGAAATATGCTGTTTTAGATGGAGAACTGACCGGTTGAGATAAGGGAATATTATAGAGTATTTTCATGCTTCTTTAGGCTTGAAGAATGGAGATTAGTTTAAGATAATCTTAGTGAAATGCAGCGTGATGTTCATTTAGTAATGTTATAAACTTTTTTGAGAATTCAATCAATTTTTCTTTAAGCATTCGTGTGAAGAAGTATAATTATAAGACAATCAAGTAGTCATTGGTGTATTAACTTGTATTTCTGGCAATTAGTCTTAGCTTGAATTATAGGAGAGAGTTCACATTAAAGTGCTTGAAATTACGACTCTTTGCTTGCCAGACAGACTGAAGCATAGAGGAAAGTGTAGTGTTGAGTTGTGTTGAATATAATATTAGTGTTTGTCTTTCCTAAAAGCAAACAGCTCCTAAGCTGTTTTTGACAATCTAAACATAAAATTTTCAAGCGTTGCATTCTAATTAAACCCGCAAACTTATTAGATACATGCGTCTTTGTAAAAGTGGGTTCACAATAAGTGCTTGAACTCACGACCTCTCTCTCTCGCCAGACTGACGCCAGACTCTTGTTATTTTGATATTTCTATTTTTTACTTGTAAAATAACACTGCTACAAAACTGCAGCACCACTTTTTTGTAGTGGTCTAAAACAACTCTGTTTACACCGAACTTACAATACTTACTTAAATAGTAAACAAACAGTTGTTGTTGTGTAAACTGTTGTTATTTTATTTCGAACAGATAAGTCTGTCAGTTGATTCGTACTGATGTACCAAAGGGTTGTAGAGGTAAGATTAGAAGGAAGTCGCTCTATGTACCTAACATACAGATATTCAGCTGCATCCAGTCAACCCCAACATAGTAGAAAAAAGGCTAGGCAGATTGAGTTAATTCGTACTGATTGTGTGCAAGTTGCACATCACAATATGTAATGCGGTTGCGTATTGAACATCGCGTTATGGTGTTTGCTCTTAGATCTAGGTATTGATGAAGTGTTAGTACTCCAATTTCCTTGTATGTACTATTCACTCACGTCAATGTGTTAGAAAACCATTTCTTCCCGTACAAATGATTTAACAAGGTAAAGGAACACCTACTTTGAAAAAAGAGAAAATATTTTTTAAAACTTAACTTAGAATTTAGCAGGAAACTTGGAAAAGCTTTCACAAGAGATTTATACAATATACGTCGTCGTGTTGTATGCGTGGTAAGCGTCACTACAAACCTTGTTGACTAGCTTATCTTGTCTTGTTACCATTATAATTATTTTAGTTTATAGCATCCCACAGCAGGGCGAAGACCTTCCTTCTCTCCTTCCATAGCATTTCGAACGTCAAAATTACATAAGATAGTCCCCCAAAACGCCCACCCTTCACAACTTCTTAGTGCCTTAACAGCTGGTAAGAAGAATTGGCGCAACAAACTCCCCAGCTACGTCACGCAAGCAGTCACTAACTGCGTCCAGCATCATCTTGCGTCACTTTATATTATAGCCACTCTTATTAATGTTTATGAACCGTGTTTAGTTATAGTAACTCCTTCATTAAATTCATTGTGTTATACTTAATGAACATTTCATTTCAGCTACTACCCCAACAAAAGTTCTATACCAGCAAATGAAACGAAGGTTTTTTAAAATATCGCAGGAAGCTTACAAAATAAAACAGCATCGTTTTACTTATATCAACCGAAGACATGTGAGCGAGTTGCACTGTTATACAACATATTACTTGCATTGAATATAGATTCAGAGAGAGTCGTCGTCCGTGGACTTCTTCATTGTATCAAATATGTTTCCAAACCATTTGCTTGATATAATAAATATTGACTTCTATGTAGCATAGATGTTTTGGTAAGGTTCACTGGTTTCTTGTTCACCTCTTAAAAATATGATGTTTTTGAGAATTTTTGAGCAGTGTAAGAACACTGCTCAAAAATTCTCAAAAACATCAAATTTTCAAATCAACTTGTGTTTGTTTTTCCTGCAAACTTTTCTACTAGATTTATTTTAAATGGGAAAATCAAGACAATTAATTGCGTTCATAGATGCCTATCAAATATATCTTTATCTTACGAGTTTATACTTAATTCGGTTATTAAAGAAATTCACGCAACGTTTTTTTGTTTTCTTTTTTCTCAAGTGTGTCACTTTACAGTGATAATCCCTCAAAACTGATATATCGTCAAAATTATACTGAAAATACTGATTGTTACAATTGAAATAATTTTCAATACAGATGGTCATTGGATAAATTCCCTAAAGGCGTGTACCGTGCAGTGTTTATCGCTTTCACTGGAAAGTCGCCGAGTCCGGAACTGGACGAGTCGCGTGCGCCAGCGCATGCTCGTAACTTACCGCATTAATAATCATCTTGAGAGCAAAGTGATTATAAATGTGGTTCTTTAGTTGAAATCTTATAATTGTATTTAAAAAAAATGTAAGTCACGAATGAAACCGAGTTTATTTTGTGATTAGATAATGCTAAAAGTTATTTTAAACATGGAACAATTTTATTGGCTCCTGGCAAAACCTGGCAAACATGTTTTGCCAGGAGCTAACGAATTTGTTGTATAAGACAAGTAATAAATATGTTTATTCTTGCCTGCTAGAATAAAAATGAACTTTTTTAATTTCAACTACATCGTCATTTGGTCAATTTCAACCATAATTATATAATTTCTGAAATGAGGTCTTGGGTTCGATTCCCAGGTTGGGCAAAGTGCTATTGGGTTTTTCTATAAGAAATTTCTCGGTAACAGCCCGGAGTATGGATTTGTGCCCGGTTGATTGCAATAGGCTTGCCCTCTATTACATGCGACTTAAACATAATTGGCAAAATATGGGTGTACGTAGACCTCTGCTTAGCCCTTCGGGGAAACAAGGCGTGATATTTCATATGTTATGTTAAACCAACATATTCTATCATCTCAGTCCTCGATTCAAAATAACAATAATTATTATTTATTCCACTGAATAGCTTTATGTAGCAAACAATCAAACTTCTTGATAACATGTAATATCAACGCAAATGGTAGAATGTTGAAAATATTACACTCAGAAATCCAGCATTGCACTAGGGACGGGTATGAATTACTCTATTTGTATTCATAAGAAATCATATATGTTACATTCCATTCAGTTATTATTTCAATGTAGAAACGAAGTTTGAAATTGCTTCGTCCCTTCATATGTTTGTATGCATAATTTTGTTGCTAATAAATTATAGAAGATACGATTTTTATTCACTGTTAGATTTTTGTCAAAATGTTAATGTCAATTACTTTTATAAAACTTGAAAACATCCATCGCCAAACAAATTTGTCAGTACACTTACATTGTAAGAAAACTGGGGTAGCAGTGTCCATTCAATTATACTTAAATCGTTTTAAACGGTACAAAATATATCTTCGCGAAGCACGCGATCTCATAAACTTCTACAACAGAGTAGAGTGCAACGAGTGAAAAATATTCTCACAATATCAAAGTATTAAAGTTGCTGTTCATCAAATTTAAAAGTTATAGTGGAGGTGCTTCTGCCTCATTTTGTTCTAGCTGTATAAAACTGCATGGTTCAGGTCGAACCGTCGAACTTGTTAAGTAACGGAATGGACAGACTATGTAGTCCGGGTACACACGGCGAAAGAGTTAAGTAGTAAGCTAATCATGAAAAACTTTCTAGAGGGGCAATTCCCGTCATTTCTAAGAACGTTCGTATTCCAATCTCATTCGTAATCTGTCAAAAATACAATCACTTTACCAACATTTTTGACAAGTTTGACAGATTGCGACTTGAATGTGAACGTTTTTTAAGTACGAGAATCGACCTTCAGGTTTTGTCTATGCATCAACCTAAAGTCGTCTGGACGAAAATTACTCGGGCATTCACATTTACCCATTTACTGTGCTACAATGATTTTTTGGCATTTGAATGACATTAACAGAGTGACGTTATCAGTAAAAAAATGTGAAATATTATTGCTATTCGAATAAAATAAAAAGCGGGCGAGAAAAAAACATGTAAGTACAATGATCGGCAATTGTTATTAAACCCCGTTTTATTCTAGTATGGATATAAAAACTTCTCTGGTCCTTTGTTCGTTTCAAAATGCACCAGCGATTATGCGATCAGTTTTCGTGCACATCGTTAAGATTCACCAATAAGGTGTGGAGAATGCTACAAGGATCTTTTGACGCCTGAATGACATTGACAGGAGGACGTTGTTGGTAAACATTTGTGAAATTGTTACAGAAATACCTAGTATTGAAAAAACAAGTTGGCGGCGTTAATTCCGATTTTGCCCACGCGCTAAAAGATCCATGTTCAGCTATTCTGTTTAGATAAAGTCTGTCTATTGAAAGCTGAGAGTGAAAAAGAGCGGCATATTTAAAAAAAATACATCGGGTATCCCCGGATCAACTATGAAAAAACGTATTTGGTACTTGATATTTTTATGTAGAATATTTATTTCTGTTTTTACAGATTAATAAGAAAGCATAAAGCAAAAAAAAAATGGAGATAAGCTTTTATGATCATAAGGTTGTAAGTCACATAGAAATTAATATTACAAAATAATTTATGTTAAACTAGCTTTTTCCACGGTTTAGCTCGCGTGGATGTCGGAAATTATTCCATGGAAATGTACTAACGGGATAAAAAGTATCCTATGTGTTAATAATCTAGGTTATAAACTATCTGTCAGCCTTATCTAGATCCTATTAGTAGCCTATCATAATTATTGAATACTATCGTGAATTCATACAAGCCTAGTACTTTTCGGGTGAAGTTTCAAGTTAAAAGAGATAAAGAGAGTAGAGTTATTAAGATTTTTTATACAAACGAAATCCCCCCTTTTCACCCCTTAAAGGAGGAATTAATTATAAATCCACATTTAAAACTGTTATATTGATGGACCAGGTCTAATAAATAAAAATCCTGTTCACTTAGTATCAAAACTAATTCAACAGTTTACCAGTAATTTTCGAAATTATTGTAAACAATTGTACTTTTTCGTTAAATGCATCAAATCTCAAAAAAATCTCAAATCTCAAATTCTTTATTGCGTACCATAATGTATATAGTTGGTAGGGTTGGTTGGTCATCCTCGCGTTCGCTTTTCACTTGGTTGTAATTATTTATCATAGTGTATAACAAGTTTCTCGGACTGCTTTTTAAAGTTTAAGGCATTGTTTAACTTAAAATACGACAAAATATACACAAATTAGTTTTCATACGAGGTTATAAAAACAACAATTGACAACAAGTGACATTTGCAGCAGTGTTGTTAATTGAAGAAAATGTGAAAAAAAAAAAAACACTCTCAGCGTTCATTAGATAGACTCTAACCTATGTACAAATGCCACTCATGAGGCAAAATTTTGTGCTTTACGTTCTGATATGGTAGTGCATATCTATGCACTAATAAGCAACTCTCATTGATATTGCGTACATAACCCATTAGGCACAAGCAAGGGGCAAATAGGAGTTGGCTAGTAATCCCACAAATCTGTTGAAATACATAAAGTTTCCTACATGCTTGAATGTTTTGCCGTGTGTACCAGATAGCCCGCTGGCTCCCAGTAATCTCGAGTCGAGATTAAGTCTCTAACTTTACTAGGTATCGACTATCGATTCGCCATTATTTAGTGTTATCCGCTGTACAAATTGGACGCAATTTGTAAGTTATTCCAACAGTCGGTTCTCGAATATGCCTTTTGTATTTTAGATGAAGCTTCGTTCTTTGTTTAAGAATGATTTAGTCGCTTTTGTTATCGCTGTTATCTTCATAAATATCTTTTTTACGTAGTAATGTCTAGATGTCTAATCTTCTTTTCGTGTGGTTAGTGAATAACCTGGTATCAAAGTTTTAAAGCCGCCCATGGGTTTCTGACTTGACTTCACATGCCGTCGAGAAATATCACTCAGGCATGCCGGATTCTTCACGATTTTCCTTCACCGTTTTAGAAGCAAGTGATAATTATGCGCATATGAATCCGAAAAGTCAGAGGTTTGGGGTCGAACTCGAGACATATGATTTGGCAGTCTGACGGTCACACCACTAGGCTATCATTGTCTGCCTAATGTGAAAAGCAATAATAAAATACTTGACTACCACATTGGAAAAGTTTTTGCTCGTTGTTTTTGTATTAATATTGGAAACGTGATGTTGAATTTAATTGTAGTGTAAAAAAACATAACCATAAAACATGTGTGTGTTTTTAACTACGTGGTACTGTATAAAAACTGCGTTTATTTTCAGTGATGCTGACAAATATCGTTAGTTTTGAAAGCAATACTAACAAATGTTAATGGCTTTTTATCAATCATCTCTCATCTCACATGCATTTTTGTGGGTCAGTGACGTCTGTAAGTAAACATAGTACGATGACTAACAAACTTGTTTTTACTCCTTGATCTTGACATAGATTTGGTATAGAAGAAATCCTTCTGCGCGAAACCTGTTCATTCGCGCGTATTTGCAATTGCCTATTGATATTAATGGCGACTGCT
Source organism: Omphaloscelis lunosa (assembly GCA_916610215.1). NCBI lineage: Eukaryota > Metazoa > Arthropoda > Insecta > Lepidoptera > Noctuidae > Omphaloscelis > Omphaloscelis lunosa. Next base: position 7,432,914 of record OU744250.1, on the reverse strand, counting down.
GAGGGACTAGTTAGCGTATCTATGCATGCATTAGAGGGTAAATGTGTTGCTTGAATTCTTTATCGTATCCTGTCTTTAAGTAATAATTGAATGGTGCGAACGCCTTGTTAAAGGTGTGCTAGAAGATATAAGTCGTATGTTAGAGTTTTTGTTAGTTACGTAAAAAGTCACGATTGATGGTTTGTTTTCAGGAAAACCATTGTAGTTTTGCAAGTACAGTCAGGATACTCTACGCCGATTTTTCGTGTTATAACCATTTCATACAACCGTAAAAGAATGACAGTTGTGATTTGAATTAACTGACGATTTAAGTTAGAAAATTAATTTGTTAAAAAAATATTTCTCTGACTTTACCTAATACCTACGATCAAAAACATATTTTTTCTTTAACCTTAGTATGATTTTACTAATTTAGTCAAGTAATTAACAAATATGTATATTAAAAAAATCGCGTAAACGTTTCATCAATTAATCTTTTGTTTATCAAAAGTGTGTTTTTGTCGACTTTGATCATAATAATTAAAGGGAGTGAAGTCATGGCTTCATTCTTCAAGGTTCAGCTTAGTTTACACGTCGATTTTCCTCTTATTATGCCGTTAGTACCTTTTAATTTATATAATTTTAATGTTCAAGCCCGGTCAAACACCTCAAGTTACGTTATTTACATCAATAGAATATAAATTGTTTGATTTATCGTTTACATCATTTGAATATCGGTACCTATTGTAAGACTAATTTAATTCATTTGATGCTGTCAAATATTTAATCAAAATAAGTAACAATAGAGTTCAAAGTTAAAGGCTGGCATGAGTTTCCATTTTTTTCGATGACATTTTTATTTTGACTTATTGCAAATGAAAAAGTCTCATCGAGGTCTTTCACCTTTCAGCTTTTTGCACATTATGATTGAGCGCGTTTTATGTTAACTTTTGACTCGCTTATAAAATAAAATTCCTATATTGGGAAGGCAGTAAAAATTAGAAACAGTAATTTAAAGCTTTATTTGAGCTTTCCCCTCAGCACAGCAAAATAACTGTTTTTAAAGTGCCGATTGAAATGTCAAATTGCTTTTTTTGTCCAAACAATAATATATTTGCAATAAACTCACAGTTGTTACTCAATGGACAAATAGCCAATTTTCTGCTAGTGGATTACTTGCGGAATCGCAATTAAGACTTTTTACTATTTTTGTAAAAAAAAAATCTGTCGTCGAGAGATGAGAAACTTTCACTGGCTGTGTCCAGATTAAAAAAAAAAAACGACAGCCTTTTAATGAGGAACTTCGAAAATAAAAGAAATGCGGTCGGACGATGTCGCGGGGAAGAGTTATTGAAGGCTCTTTTTTTGTTGGTTGAGAAAAATAGGAGCACGACAAATTTCTTCAGGTTTGATTTAGGTATAGGTAGGAAATTACTAGTTCTGATTCTAAACTGCGCTGTTGTAAAAAAAAATGCTTTGTCGTAGGTGTTATCGTAGTGATACCAAATACTGTACTAGTACTGGTCCGCCATAATACTTTCTATTGTAACCCTGTCGTTGTACAAAGCAATTTTTATAAAGTTCCAGAATGACATCATAAATATTGAATGACTGATTCTTTCAGAGTATCTAATCTAAAGTACAGTTATCCAATATACTCAAAAGACTGAAATCTCGATACTACATATGCATTTACGTACATAATTTCATTAAAATGAATTTATGCCTAATATTATTTCAAGCTTATGTCCATTTTGAATATAAATTCGACGCTAAACGATATTGATGAGTCACGAATCGTGAAGATGTATATTAATAGACGGAGTTACGATTTGTTATTAAATAACACGTCATGCAGGCAAACTGTTTGGGTTCAGATGATTTAATGTCCGAATTTGACGAGGGGTAATTATCGTGGCTTGATGTGTAAACAAGTGATAATTGTAGTAATAAAATAAAGATCTTGATATCATTGATTGATGTAAATATTAGCATTTTAGGTTTTAATTGATTTTTATGAGGACACGACTTTTTATAGTCATATCTTCATTGATCGTCATTATTGGCTTGTTCCATTTATTCTCAACTTTAACAGAAATATTAATATTTTTCCGAAAATTTTCTCTAGTTTAAACTTACCATAATTTAAGGTATTTTCATAATTTAATGTGTAAATGTAGTAATAAAATTCACAACAAGCAAGGGCAGGCAGGTTGCGCGTTTTACCAAACTTTTGGCTCCATGTAAATTTCCAATTAGTCGCTTCGTTACTAGGATATCAAGATGGTTCCGACGCCACTCAATTTACCTAAATTAGTTTGGCAGTTTTTAATTTAAATTATAATTTTGAGACGGTTCAAGCTAATGTTCAAGCGGTCTTCAGCGCAAGAGTACAGAATAATAAAATAAACTTGAACTAGATTCTTTGAGAAATGAGGTTACATTAATTGTGCAAAAATAGTTGTTTACCCAAATAAGCGTGTAAATGAAACTTGTACAAGATAATTCGTCTTTTTATTATTTCTTTATTGCATATTTTTAGCTTTAAAACCTGTTAACACTAGACACGAAAGTTAGGGTCTGGAAAAATAATCTTTATTTGGATCTTAATCGTCATTCAGGCGAGACTAACTTAAAACTACTTTTGCATAATTTTTACGTTCATGCAATGTTCACGTAAAAATGGTAAAAGTGTACTATTTTTACACAATGTTGCAAGATAACTGAGCCCACGAACATATTTGCGTTAAATGGGCATGAAGTGCACGGAACGAGTTAGTGGTTCCCAATTGAGTATTGAATACGGTTATGAGAGTGTATTTTGTTTTTTTTTCGGGCTTGGTCATACCAATAGCAGAGTCTTATTGTGTTTTTTGTGAATGAACGCGTTGTTTACTATTGGTTCGCAATGAAAATCATAAAAATAATAACATAACTTCACGCCTGTAATTCCCGAAGGGTAGGCAGAGGTGTACCTATAGTACACCCACATTTCGCCAGTTATGTTTAAGTCCCATGTAATAGGGGGCGAGCTTATTGCCATCAACCGAGGACAAATCCAGACTCCGGGCTGCTACTGAGAAATTCCTAATGGAAAAACCCAATATCCATGCTCAGCAGAAGCGCTTGCGACCACTGGACCACCGAGGCAGTCATGAAACTCACTTGTATCAACAACTAGCTGACCCAGCAAACGTTTTCCTGTCCTTTCAATAATTAATACAAAAATTCTCATAGAAAATGCTTTTATTCCCGGCAAGTTTAAAATTTTTCTTTCCGTGGGAACCTGATTTGGAATATTACGAAGATTAAAGAAAAAAAAATTGCCAAGGCGGTCCAGCCGTTCTCAAGTAATGCGCTTACAAACGAACAGCATTTCATTTTTATTATATAAATTAAGATTCTACATTTGGAAATAATACAGAGATTTCTAAAAAATCACCGTTTTTGTCGAAGCCGTTTTTACTATTGACCAGTGAACAATATTATAGCTATGGTTACAGTTTAATACGATTGCACACGGGCTTTCAGTTACTTTGAAGTCTGTGTAAAGGGTTAATCGGTACCAATGCGATACGCTTTTCTCTATGTAACAAAAATTATAAGTTTAATAGAAGCCCTGAGGGCCATAAATGACGAGTTTACGAAGAAAGCTCTCAGATATAAACTGCTATGAACGCGAACTATAATAATGGCTTGATTGTTTCTCATAACTTTCATAAAATTATTGAAGCATTTGATTTGCGTGTATTTTCTCAAATGTTTGTTGCGTAACTTGAAAATCTAGGAGTCTACGATAGACTTAATTTATTACCAAAGGAAACACAAAGTGGTTCGAAAGCAGTTTGTTGGACCTACCTGCTTTTAAAATAACGTTGTAAATACTTTAACACATTGGAATAGTTTATATTTATTTGCGTGGTGTTGTTAAGTTATGGTTTATTCCATAATGGAGTTAGGTATCAGTCGATTTAATAGGAAATGGCGACTTCATATAGCATTTTTTTATATATCGCTATCTTATTTACACAATAAAAAAATAATTTAATTTCATAAAAGTGCGTTTACCAGTACCTAACTGTAACTAGCTCTTTTACACATAAGAGCCAAATTACAATACCATGTGAACTGATCCTAAAATTTCAATATTTCAGTCCTCTAGACCACCATTTTCGTTATAATATGACAAGTAAAATCACTTAGGTTGTACTAGGAGCATATGAACACCAGAGAGTTCCCGAGCACAGATCGTGTGGGAACAACGCGCTCATTGAATGCACCGAGCGTTAATGTGAGCGTCGCTTTGCTGGCTCGCTACTTATAAATGTTTATTTATGTTAATGTTCAGCATAAAGAATGGGAATGTAAGGTTCTGGGTGCACGCGATTTCTCTTACAATGTATTTTGCATTGCATTTTATCTGCAGTTACTTTTCGTTCAATTAAAGGGTGATTAAGTTTGAGTTCGTCGTTTTGTAAGTTTGCATTATGGCAAAGGCTTTGTTTAAAGGCAAGATGTGATACATTTCAGCTTTTTTTCAGGTTGGTAACACACTCAGGATGCCTCTAATATTGTTGATGTTCATAGACGGCACTGACCATTTACCATCACTTGATTGCCATCGAAAAACATAGAAAAAAATTATTCAGCTATTGGAAAAAATCGGAGAATTCTCGATCGATTAAATGAAGAACTTATAAAGATTACAATTGCGTGCAAAGACCTAAACGTTACGCACGGTTTTACTAACATCGTAATAGTATATAATTGTTAGCTCACCGCCAGAGAACATAACAATAACCTGGTGCTCTTAATTGATTTTTGTCAGACCCATTAATTAATGTGAGTTTGATGAGATAATTATAGCTTTTGGCTTTGTTAGAGACAGCGCTAAGATCGGCGATGTAATCAACTGTTTTATACCTACTGATAATATCATGTTACCGAATAAGTATGCTCCTTTTATCATGTTAGATTGCCTAGTCTACGAACTTCGATTATATAACTCTGTCAACAATTGACTACTGAACTTAGGTCCTCGACTATTCGTTCAATAACGCAACTGGACTGAATTCGAACAATTATAGGTTCTTTGGAGCCGTCTGAAAAGAGAGCCTGTATTGAATCAGATAATAACGATCTATTTTAATTCGTAATGGAGAATTTATGGTTTCAGCCTGTCACCCTATTACGGAGTAGTAGATTGTTATACAAGGGTCGAAAGGAATTGATGACTTTCACACGTGTTAAACACTCTGCTTTTCATTTCGAATTTAAGGAAAGCAATTTTTTTTAGTTTTCTAAAATATTTATTGATAATAATAACACGAGTATTCTAGTACCTATTATTCTTTTTAAAATTTTAAATATGGAACACACCGCGTCGAACTACACCGCCGCGGGTAGTCCCGCTGCTTATAGGTATTTTTTTTTAATTCACACTGGCTGTTTATACACTAACTAGACTGCAGCATTTTTTTAATCGACTGTTTTCTACAGGGGGTAGGTACATAAAAGATATAATTAAATTGTAAAATAGACATATTATGGGTAATTTGTGAGCTTCGTAGATAGGTATATGATATAATATGATAGTGTAATATTCCCCTAAGCGAAATATACAATAAATGTCTATTGTACAATTTCATTATATCTTTGATAATAGATCTATGATCATAGACATGATAGCGTAATAGCCTCCTTAGTAATATTTTTCGTATCCGATTACCTAACCAAATTTAGTTCTGTTTTTTAAATTAATTCCCGCTCTAGAGAGGGAAGCAATTACTATGAGTCTTTCCCGTCCAAAGGTGGGGAGCAGCGTCTTCCACCCGCTACTCGGATCAAACAAATACTACTTTCCGAGTATGAGAAATGAAAATACTTAGTTCATTTAAAAAAAAAAACACATTATCACATGCTGATCCTGAATCACAGCATGCAAAGTACATTTAGTCCAATTAATAATTAATTGAATTAATGTTTTAATTGCATTATCGTAATTGATCGCAACCGACATGATGGATGGATTTGCACAATTTAAATCAATTCGTCGCTGTTTGCAATTGTTAGCTAGAATCTGGGTCTGTCGCTTTTAGACTCGAAACTGCTTTGGTTATTGATTTTCTGCCTAAATCTGCCTGAATTTAAATAGATTTTGTTAAAGAAGTAGTTGTAACGGGTGATTATACAGTACCTACCTAATTGTAATACCTAGTTTGTAATCATTTAGTCAAGCGATGCAACTGCCATGTAATTGTGTTAAATATTTTGAAATAATACTCACTAGGAATGTTAAAGTTTTTGTCTGTGATAATCACATCACATTTATAAGCTTTTTTAAACGTCAACACGGTACCAATCTCTTGTACTGACCATGTTGATAATGTATGTATTGAATCTGAAACCAGTACCTACTTTATTTATTAAATTATGATTTTATGCATTTTCATTTCAGATCTCTATGACGACGATCAGATATAATAAAGCACTTAAGTAAGATATGTAGTTAACTTCTACCGACTGTTACTTATGTAACTACAAAATAATTATGTACGTACTCGAAACCTCTTATAAATTGCCAGCTCTTAACCAAATCAGAGGTAAAAATCCAGTTTCAAGTGTCATCCCACGTTGTTCGTGTGAATGCACTTTTCTCCCGCTGTTTTATTTAGTACCTAAGCCACGTTTGTGCCCACCTCACTTCTTGAAACTGGTTACTAAAGATTCCCTTCGACTTACGTCATCGACAAAATCGATGATTAGGTTTCGCAAAAATATATGCCTAAATAAACGACTACGGTTGGGGAATAAAAGATAGGTAACTGGCAAAATATGGGTTTAATATAGGTGAGGACACTTCTGCTTAAATATTCGGGGAAATACAGCGTGATGTTATGTTATGTTAAAATAAATAAATTATAATACGAATGGTATATAAAAGGTGTTGTGCCGGTAATTCTACATAAATGACTAAATACCGATTAAGTATTCATCGGAATAAACGTTGGTGAAATAGTGAATAGTACTTTGCGCCAAATTCCTTACTAATAGCAGTCTACAAAACTACAGCTTGGACGAATAATTACAGTGCTTGATTTTATGCTCAGCATAAACATAGTCGTTTGGATATGCAAAGCAGGCATTGCTCGGGTCATGTCACTGATGCTCGCCAATTTTCTGGAAAATTTGTAAAAAAACTTGTTTTGTTACGGTAATACCCTCTCCAATACCGGGGCTTTTATAAAAAGTTATCTCTCTTTTACGCCTTTTGATTCGCCGCTGTTATTAAATTCTAAAACAGCTGTGGAAAGTAGATATTGTGTTAGTTAATCTGAAGTGTCAACGAACGCGAACACCGACTTTACTCTCACTGAGAACTTCGTAAGACGTACTTTACAAAATAATAGAAGTTAACGAAAGAAAGAAACTTTCTAATAATGTGTAATAGAGAATTCTATGGACATCGAAACTGAATAAATCTTTTGAGAAAGTGATTTTAACTTTAACCCCTATAAATCGTTGACGCAAACGTTTGACTCCTAGACGACCTAGGGGTTCGTTAGGTTAAGCCGGGTTACCCACTCCTAATTTCATCCAGTCCAGTTTTGTTTAAGCCGTTTGTGTTAGTACATATTCTTGCTGGAATATGAATGAAAATGTTTCATAATTTTCGTATCTTATATTCTCAGACTTGCGGTTTGCCGCTTTTGTTATCAAAATATTTGTTCTAAATTAAGACAACTTTATGGGTTGGTTAAATTTACTTTAGATCTTGTATTTTACATGGGCAGATATTAACATTTTCGATACAGACGCAAATTATTACGAATAAGCAAATAACGATTGTTAAATACTAAGTAATTATTGCTAAAGCCATATTTATGCTTTTCCTCCTAGTTATAACTAAAACGTTTCTAAATATAATTCCTTCTCCCTTCTTGGTTGGAAGTAGTTAATTCTTTTTTTTGGGTATCAACGACGATGACCCTGCGTCTTTCCAACAATCGGTCGCTTCGGTTACAAAATGATAATCAACTAAAATTTAAGTATTGCTACTTATTTTTAATATTACATTGACACTTTTAAAGTGACTAAATTACCGTAACCACAGATTATTACAGATGGTCACTCTGCAAAATCACTTAAATAAAAAGTGACTCTTGCTACGACACAATAAAGTGCAATTCAGGCACAGCGCTAATTACCTACAGCTATATTTACCTAGAAGTTGTCTCTCTTTTTATCGTGGAACTCTTATATCTTCTGACTACGTTACGCCCACTGAATTCGACAAGTCGAGCCCGCCGCGTACCTACTTGTAACTTCATACCTAAAATGCGGAGTGACCCATCTGTATTCATCTGCATCGTAACCTATTTTTACTCGACTCAAGGCGTATAAAGACGCCAAAAACCAAGCATCGTAACTGTGAAATAATCCATCGTTCCACAACTTACGACCTGTGGGCTAACGTCTTTTGTACAATCGTTCCCCAGTCTCACGAACTCAGTCTAGATTTCTCTGGAGTACCCTCACATGACTTATGAAGGCAATCTTGAATATGCAAGATCACTACATCTTGTTATGCCATAGACGTTTGCTGAGTACGCTTAAGCTTGTACCTAAAATCCTTATGTTGTGTTTACTATGATGGAGATTTTTCTATAAATAAATTATTATCAATGTCATGGAATTTTGTTTTGTTTGTTGTGTCGATCGATCAGGTAAAGCTACTCTTGCCGTGGTTGGTCCGTGGATAGGTGAACTTCTTTACAAACCGAGACTCCAGCGTGCCTCGGAAAGCACGTTAAGCTGTTGGTCCGGGCTGTCATTTGTAGATCTTTGACAGTTGTTACTGGTCGTCATGAGCCCGAAAGTCTGACAACCAGTCTTACCAAGGAGTATCGTGTTTATATATTTATTATTTATTTATTTATTTGGCTCACCAACAATTGAGTACACACAAACAATTATGGGTTACATTAAATCAAATCGGGTCAGGTGTATCAATTTCTTACAGGTAAGCACATCATGCACTACATATTGATTAAATGTATAATTTGATACACATAGAGCAATCGGGCTCCTCAGGCCAAATTAAAACTAAAAATTGTAATTAAAACTTTAAAATCACAGACAGAAACAAGGTTGAGGACGAAATAAAATTATAATCGAAAACCTAATTGAATTAAAACATAATAAAATTAAAAGTTAAAGAAAGTTAAAGTTAAAGTGTGTGGTGTTAGCTAGTAACTGGGTTGTGGAGGTCAGATAGGCAGTCGCTCCATGTAAAATATGGGTATTCAGCTGCATCCAGTTAGACTGGAAGCCGACCCCAATATAATTGGGAAAAGGCTAGGCCTGAATAGAAAAGGCTAGGCCTGTTACCTAAATAGAAAGAAGATATTGCTTTGCAGTAGGATTTTTAAAAGGTACTTTTTTGGGTTTATTAGGGAAGGGTATGTCCAGCAGTACACTCAAATAGCCTTAGTCGATCGCATTGATAATGTAGTTGACATTAACATTAGTAGAAAGTTCTTCTGACCTATCCTGGGCTGGGAAGAAGACATGGTCATCAATGCAAAGCATGGTGATAAATGTAGTCCATTGAGTCGGTTTCTGGAAGGATTCGATTACCTCAATAATATCAATACATAACGATGACATAACACGTTTCATGGAAAGATTTAACGATGTTCATTGCTTACTAACAAAAAACAATAGGTAGGTAACTAATATTCGTTTAAGAGTGGGATGCAAATTAAAATATTAATAAATCTATTGCGAACCGTGATGTAATCGTAGTAATAACAATATTATTATTTGGTAATGCCAATAATACTGTGTAATCCTTCCTAGATTTGAATTACGTTAAACATGATGGCAGTCTTCTTATAGCAAGAACGAAAGATAAATATTTTATTTGGTACACGCACAGGAAATACGATCAGTAATAAAAAATAAAATAAAAAAGGAGCATTTTAAATTAATAAACTAACAACAAAAATAACAACGACCTGTGCAAGGCTAAAAAGGCTCCTATCTCAGCATAATTGCATATAATAGCATATCTTATAATAATGTCTTGCTCATGGCAGGTAATAATGACGAACGGTATGTCATCAAAACTAGTTCACCCGTACGTATATTATAAACTTACTAAACCTTGAAGAAAAACGATTTCGATTTAAATGAAAATCAAATAAATGCTTGAAAAGAAAATGGAAGAATTACAAAAGAGCTGAAAATATTTTTCTAGTACATACTAACTGAAATCAAAATTATTTTCTACCTAAGAAAAACATTAACTATTTATAGATACTTTCAAAGAAATTTATTTTGTTAACTCTTGTTACGGCGAGTGTAAATATAATTGAAGTGAAAACTTCTTTAGGCGCGTTGGGCATTTTTGAGATGGGACTAAACCATTGATTTCGCGACACCATGACACCTCATTTTTGTAAACGCGATTGTGCTCTTTATTTAAATAAAGTTACGGACCAATGTTCTATACAAGTAATTTTCTTCCACCAAGGCGATCTTGTTCAAGTTTTCACTTCTGTCGGCACTCCCAGAGTGCCACTGTTTTTTTTTTGTAATTTAAATCGACATTGTTAACTTTTGATCCCCGCAGATCATCTGATATCGTACCTTACATTACCTACAAGTGCATTACAAACATTATAATAAACGTTTATGTGCAAGCTCTTTTTTACAAGACAAACATGGTATTTTCGCGGAATCACCTGAATTAAACAAATAAAAGTACACCCGGCAAAGAAGTTAAGTATGCAGGTAAACATCAAACATAGCGTGCACGACGCAAGGAAATGTCATTGATACAGTGTATGTGATAACTTTGTATGCGTAGCACGCTGTCAGACAAGCGATGCCAATATGCGGCCAATCAGTACACTCGCTGAAACTCTCCCACTTGGACATGATTTGCCTTGGCTAACCTGGAAATCTTTAAACAGATTTAGGACCCAGGTTGGCCACAGCAAGAAAAACCTACTCAGGTGGAGATGATTCATAGATGACTTCGCCCTGGAAAGTAAATTGCTATTGTTTTATAATTTTCTTAGTTTTAATGTCGTATTTCCTGTGCGTGTCCCAAATAAAAAAAAAATATCCTTCTTTCTGTACTATAGGATAGGTTCTATGAGATATCGTGCTCTGCCTGTCCTGTTGTCTGGACGCTACATGAACTGACGTACGCTACTCATAGCGGCAAACTCGTAGCAAAATTCTGGGCTGACGACACGGTAAGAAGAAGAAGTACTTACTTTATTCGACTGCACACTAATCTCTTTGGCCCACAGTACTTATATTCCTTTTTTGTCTGCAGTATTATGTAGCTATAAACCAAGGTGGAATGTCAAGAGCAACGCAGGAATGCATCCGTCGACTTGACCGACTTTGGACCTAGTTTCTTCTTTATATATTTACCTACATAAAGAACAGCCAGCCTTGTGCCTTATAAATGACTTACGGCTAATAATATTGCCGGTTTATGACGAGAAGTACAGATTATCTCCTCATTTATTACCTAGAAGGGCCTGGTTGCTACAGGTTAACGATTAGAACCTTCGTTGTCCTTGTCTTTAAATACTGCGGTTACTGTATATCTATGTGCGTATGTAAAAACACGTGTTTTAATGTCTTAACTTATGTTTATGTACTGTCTAAGCCTTTAGGCCTTGAGGGGTTTGCAAAGTAATATCAAAACACGAGGTGTGTCGGTACCGCTTAAGGCTAAATAGTCCTAAGAAACTTACAAAGTTTCTGGTTGATCGCCTGAGAACACATATTGCTTGGAAGGGTCCATTTAACGTCTAAACTGGAGAGGGATTATGTGATGCAAATTATAGGTAGGCAGTGTTCCTAAAAAGGTTTTTTGTTTTCGTGATGAGTTCACTGGTTACGTCAGTTGGGTCTTGGGAACATAAAAAGTCTCAGAGGATATAAATTAACTGTGGCTTCTAAGACCGAACAAGAAACGCAACGCTTGTTTTGTGTTATTTTTATCGCGCACATATATCAAAATTGTTTTTCCACGTCTTCGTTTTCCGAACACGCTCTTAACACACGTTAGTTGCCACACAAAGTCAAGTGATAAACATTTATGGCAAATATTTTTGAATCGAAAATTTTCAACGAGTTGAATATGGGGAAAATATATGGTTGAAGTGCTTGGCCCCGATTCGTCTTTGTATCTTCAATTTCCCAAATATATTTCTCGAGTGAATTCAAAAGTTGTTCAGTAAAACCTCAACTGTCACATACATTTACGTGATATATAAGTTTTAACATTCAGCACGTGTCTAGAATATCTCGGAAGGAGCACTGAACTTCTGGTGGGTGCATTGACTCCCTCGCTCAACCCGTACCTACCACGTCCTCGAGGACATTATACAATTTATGTCAACGCTAAAAGCAAGGAGTGCCTTCTACACTTTTTATCCCTCTTTTGTTTAACAGGGTAATAAAAAAATTAAAATAATTACTCTATAAACAAACTACATAATTGGACAAAAGTGTTGTAAAAGTCATCTTTAAATACCCTTATTTGTTTTCTCTTAGGTCTTGTTTCCCTGCGCTTATTTACATAACAAGAAATTTTCATGCAAAACTGAACCAAGAACTATATTAAAATAGAAGTTCCATTTGCTATTAGTTGTTGAATATTAATTTGTTGGGTAAATAAATACGTCACAGAGCTGCGCGCTGGTTGAAATTTCTTTTATTTTCGTTTATTGAACTATAATTAAGTAAATGAAAATGTATTTACTGCACAATATATTTTGTTTGGCTTTAGTTACGTATCGTGAAGCGAACAATTGTGTAATTGAAGTATATAGGTATGCGATTTATTGAACGAGTGCGAGTAACTAATGCAATAATGACGATGATAAAGAAAAATTGATGTTTTCTTTCCCAAACAATCAGCTCTAACTTATATATAAAACTGACCATTGTCTTCCATAGATTTCTCTTAGTCCTAAACAAAATGCCCCGATGAAGAAGTCCAAAAGAATCGCGTGCGCTTAGTATTACGTTGGACTTTCGCTTCGCTTTGTCGATCGCAGGTCGATTCGTCTATTGAGGCGTTATGTATAATTAGTTGCGTCAGTCCCGCTACGTGATCTACCGGTCCCATATTCTAGCGTGTCGTGAATATGTTATGATTGCTACTTTCACATACCGGTACGAATCTTCGGACTTTGTTAGTTTCCGACGTTTAGTGATGTACGTTTTTCTGCGATGTGTGATGTTGCGGTTTTGGTGTGTTACGGTTATGTCACTACTCTGGCGTGTATAGACGTTTTTTGATACGGTTTTTGTTAGCCGGGATCGGTGCAATAAAGGTCTGAGACGGTGAGAATAATTATAAGTAAATTAAAGGTTTTTGGTGGAGTCAACATCACTCAGTTTAAAACTAACTGATATTTTTGTTAGGTCGTTTTGTAGAGTAGGATCTCAATCATTCACTTATGCTCTAAACTTTTCCTTCGCATATGTTAATTTAATGAAAACTATTCATGCATTATTAACCATTGTTGAAAACAACAACACTCAAATCATGGTAATTCTGGAGAATACACTAAGTACGTTGATCTATTCAAACCTTTTTTCGCTCAATACTTATTACTTTAATATTAGTTCAAAAGCTTGTACAACTGAACTGAATCTTTCCAGTCACGCTCAGTTGACTGTAACACTTACTTTCGTATGTCAACCGAATTAGAACGAATGATGAGCTCAAGGCACAACGTTTGTCACTGACACACATATTTATTTAGGTTATGTAACGTAACGAAGACGAGTAACGTAACGCTTGTAATAGTTATAATAACCGTTATAACTGCTATGTGTGGAAATAAACTTAACATTAGCCGGCTAAACTTGAGTGTATTTTTGAGGAGAGGCTAATTTTCGACATAATATGTTTCATCTTTAGCAGGCTACATTTAAGAGCTGGCTAAAAATTAAGTCGCAAATGAAAATGGCTGAAAGGTAGATTAGGTTAGGTTAGAACTGTGACTACACAACGCTAGGGTCTGTTTGTAATGTTTTGGGAATGTGGTGTTTTACATTCTCTTGAGTCTGGCACTCGCCGAAAGAAAAGAAAGAAAACGCCTCTCCTCGAAAATAAGCTCAAGTTTAGCTGGCTTATCTTAAGATTATCTTCCCATCCATCCTTAGCCGTGACATTTGCATAATTTAAAAGCTAACAGTCTCAAAATAATAATAAAATATGTATAAGTATATAAAAAAGGGATTATCTACTTGATTCAAAGCTTCAAAGTATTGGATAAGTACCTATCTCTTCATGTAAATAAATAAACATGTCGGTAGCAATTCCCAGAAGTTATAACAAATTATCAGATAAGTACTTGTGTATTATATTTATTCAACACCAGTACATGTTCAAATAAATCATTGATCACCGGCAATTATGATAAAGTACGTAATTTTTTGTTCAGAATATTTGACCGTATAAAAAATGATAACGTCAGAACTATCGATCATCACTTGGCAGACTTATATTTATTATTAGAGACTAAGATTTTTTTTGGAATTTCTCAGTGGCAGCCTGGAGTCTCGATTTATGCCCGGATGATGGCAATAGAGTTGCCGCCTTTTACATGGGACTTAAACATAATTGGCGAAATGTGTACCTCTGCCTAACTCTTCGGGGAAAACGGGCGTGATGTTATATTTTTCTCTCAGTTTTTATCACGAATGAATTTAAAGACATTGTTTGTAATATAATTGCAGATTTGCTGGAAAAAAAAAGATAAAACGGCCAGTTAGTACCCGCCCGAGCACCCTTCGTAATTAACTCTTCCGTTGCGTCATTTTCCTCAGTTCCTTCGCTTACCCGACAACTTCGTTCTACTTACACAATTACGTAGGTACCTACTCACACAGTAAAATAGAAAACCCGTTCAATTTTAACGTTACGTCTCATATACCACAGTCGCAATAGAAAATGGTAACAAAGTAACAACTAGTAGTCAAAACTTCATAGTACACGTTTAGGCATTGTGAAAATCGTTACCCTCCTTTACACACGCAGTCGAGCAAATACAAGCAAGGTCTCGATACTACAATTAGTTCACTGATTAAATAATTAATGCTAAAATTGTGTCATCATTGCAAAACAGTACAAGTGCAGTTTAGAAATCTCTGTTTAACTATTAAAGTTACTTCAACGCGTTTTACCTTCGTCACTGGCCTTTGTAGTAACTCGTGTATGAAATATTCATAAAGTTGTAATTAAACAATTCACAATGCCATTCTTGCTATAAAAATACTAGTTTTTTTTTCAAGTAATAGGCATGTAATGTAAGCCGTTTGCACTTTGTCTATTATTTTGAACGTGCACCGTATTACGTGGATGATTTATGCGCTATGCAAGCGAGCATAAAATGAACAACTAAATGAACAAGGCATAAATTATGTGTGTGATGTTAGATCAGAGCACGCGGTCAATTTTGGTAAAGAGCTTGTAATTGAGATGTGATGAATTGATGCTTTATTTAAATTTTTATCATCTTTGCTGTTTTATTTTTAAACTTTTGTTTAATTCTACGTAGCGTTGATTTTTATTGGTCATTAAATCAAGCACTAATTACAATAAAATAAATGTTATTTTTTATTTACTGTAATTATTTTATTTCACAAATAATTAATGACTGGTTATTTTTCATTGGTTATAAAAATGTAGGTACAGACCGCTTTATTGATCGTTAACAGGAAAGAAACGAAAGCCTCGCAAAAATAACCATACACTTTTAATTTAATTATATTCCCATCAAAAATCAATAATGTTTTGAAGATTTATTTAAAAAATATATTTTACAATACTTATTTTTTATTATTTTTATCTGAAGTAAAAGTTTTTTTTTTTGAGGACTGTAGTAAATGTTCCTATTGATAGTATGGAAACAAGATCACGAAAGCAATTAATGAATTTATATTTCCGTTGTCATGCCAACGAGCCAAATAACTTCAATTTTGAATATTATTGTAATTGTTTACGTTGCATAAGGCCATTCTTCGCTCTTCGTGACAGTGAGAGTATTTCTCTACGTTTTGTAGGTCGCGATCATTGTATTGAGTGGCACATCGAACACCGAGCGTGGGATATTTAGACCGAGTGAAAACTAGACACAGTTTGTGTTATTTTATCTAATAATAGAAGTTCATTTGTCTTGAATTACTGAGGCGCAATAAACGTCGGTTATCATTTGTTTTTATTGAATTAGTCACGTTATTACTATAAGCTCTTTTTAGTATTTTTATTTGATAAAATATTAACCCAATTAAAGATTTAAATTTATTTCGCGAAGTCGTGGCGGAAAAAAAAATGGTTACTGGACCTAATAATAATTCATTCACAATCAAAGCTTCCAGTCAATTTCAAAATAATCACGTATTACAGTATTGTGGTAATTATATATGGAGATGACAGCTGAAATATGATCGAAACAAAAAGGTATAACCTTTTTAACAAAAAGATATAACCTTTTTGTTCCTTGGAAAACTATTAAAACTCGCTAATAGGTCTTGACGGTTATGGCTCAACGATGTTACACATTTAGTTCGAACCGTATCGAAGTTTCGCAGTTATGAAATGAGCGAAAAAATTCATTGACTACCGTTTGTTACAGGCATGCTAATTTGAACGAAATATTGCAACTGTTTCAACATTCGCTAACGGTTTACCATTTTTCCCGAATTTTGTTTCTTTTTTTTGCTGTTTTCGACAAAACGAAATTTTGATTTCTAATTGCTTAAAAATATTAATAGATTTTGCAAGGCGTTTAAATGCTAATTTATTGCGCTCATTATAATTAATTCGTTAATTATAATTGCCTTTGTTCGGTCATTAAAGAGATATGAAGATTAAAAAAAAAAACTCATTACTAGTATTTTGCACCTTAAAATATTTTATGGGGATATGAAGATACCTATTAAATGAATCCCTAAAATCATGAGTAGGATTTTTTAAGACGCGCGCGTTTCGTGTCACATACCACATTTAAAAAAAAAACTTATCGTTGCCTACATGTTCACAATACTCAATGAATCAATAGTTTTATTGCAATTATAATTTATTTTACATTTTTCTTTACGAAAATAACTTATCAACAGACTATAACAAGTAACAACCCATTGTTTTGAAATGTATAGCCTATTAAGACGCCCATTTATCAACAGACAATAATAAATTATTATTAATATTTCCCAAGACAGCACTCATCCTAACATTAAAATAATCTGTCAGCCGGTACCGGTCGCCTAATCACAGCTTTCTTCAACTGTTGCGGAGAGAGCGCAGCCGTTATTTTATTTTAAAGAAAGTCTATTTCTCTCTACATTTATGAATCGTCATTAAAAAATCCGACTTACCGTATAAATGCCAAACAAAACACAATCACAATATAATTGGCACAATAAAGTCCGCAAGTTCACAGTTCACAGGTGTAGCGGCGCGGTCTTGACGCGGTCTACGATTCGAGGTTCTAAGTTCGTTCTCGGCCAGTGTCGTAGTTGCACTGAGCGTTCTTAACGGAAGAGCAGTGCGTGGTTGCGCTCGCGCACGCTCACCTAAAAGTAAAACCAAATACGCGCGCGTACACCGCACCGCGTAAATCGGTAAGATATCACTGTCGATCTAACACCCTAACACAATGCGTCGTATGCGCGGGCGAATTATTAAGGTTAAGGATTGAAAAGTACCATTAACGATAGTGTTATAGGCATAATTTTTGCGTAAATCGATTCGATATAGCGTGTCTAAATGGCGTGACTCGATTTTGATGCTAATTGAGTTTCAGTAAGATACAAATGGAGCGTGAGAGCCTATCTCGATAGTTAGAGGTCTTAATTAGTAAGTAGATGTTCAAAAATGAGTGCTTACGTGTGCTTGTGAAATATGTTTTGAATTTTATAATTACTGTTCAAATACATGTGTGAGATCACAGTTGCTGTATAATAAAAGTGGGCAAAACTTCGTACTTCTAAAATAAAGTCCGAAGAAAGTTGAAGGACCTGTGAGAGGTAGCCCATCACGGATTCCTTTCCCAGGAGAAAACATTTTCTTGCCGTCGCAGTCGTCCGAAGCAGATGAGGAAAATGACAATATAATCCTGTTAGATGTAGGTCGTGACTGTACGCGAGGATACGTGCACTGTCATAGCGCTCAGCTAAAGTACTGGGCGTTCGGGGTAAACATTAGACCAAGATCAATGCAGAGGCGTTTGCAATCGTGCGCCTAACTCAGGAAATCCTTACAAAGAACTGTAATAAGTATGCATTTATAGTATTTGCTGATCCTTTTTCGTATGATTCATCTAAGCGTGATATCAATTAGGTTGGAATTACAGTGTTTCTTGAATAGGTAAACAAGTGCGGGGTTGAATTTTCAAGAACAATTACTATATATCGAATTAATTTAGGTATAGATTTTCTAAAACGAAACACTAGATTTCAGATTTTTTTATTCAAAGTCGAAGTCATTTATTTGCTTTAAATGCGGTAATACAAAGGTGTCATTAATTATTTAATGACACCTTTGTATTACCGCATTTAAAGTATCGTTGTGCAAAGACACATTTCGCCATATTTTGGCATGCAAATATTAATAGTAAAGCTTATTTAAATAAGCAATTTTATCTTTACCAAAAGTTATAAATTTTGAAATTATTTAAAGTAAATCAATCTTCAATTTACACAACAAAAGCAATTATTGGTAGTTAAGGTTAACGGCAAAAAGTTTTCACGATATTTGTAAACTCTGCGTTGATCTAAAGGCATAACTAGGTTTTGCCTGATATTGCTAAACTGTAAATGGAAGCAATCAATAAATAATGAACACTTATCCCATTCGCAAGATGTGTAACATATATAACAAGTGTAGCGTAGTAAAAATTACGTATACCACAACAATATTGTCACCACATCAAAGTGGCTATGCTGTGGTAACGACCACCTTACAACATCAAACCAATTTTGACTCGTGTGTGAAGAAATTTAAACTAGTACGTTTAATATCGATTACTCGAACAATTTTGGTTGTTATAAACTCTACGTGAACATATTTCTGAACGTAATCGATCAATTGCGCAAATCGGTGCGTAGGAAATATGTTTTTGATTGGTTACTAATGACTATTGTCGATTTAATGAATTTTTTACGTACCTCAAACGGTATTTCAATTCGTTAATAATTCTTTCGAAATATTAGCATAGGCCTCTAATATTTTACTAGTCTATTTAAAATTCGTCCATACATTATGTTAAAGGTCTAAATTGTAGAGTACAAAGAACACAGTACCCATTTTTGTACCCAAATATTCATTTGCATATTTTTATTTGGCAACCCGTTGAAAACCTGGCACGTAAAGTTTTTTATTAACCTTTACCAGGGATTTTAATGGAAAACGAAAATAATGTTGCTGAAAGATAATCCCGTTTTTAACCATATTTTAAAAACAAACTTGACTACCTCATAGGTCCAGTGCTCGCAAGCGTTACTGCTAACTATGAGGTTCTATGCTTGATTCCCGGGTTGCCAAAGTGTTATTGGGATTTTCTCTCTGGAATTTCTCAGTAATAGCCCGGAGTTTAGATTTGTGCCCGCTTGATGGCACTAGGCTCGCCCCTTATTACATGGGACTTAAACATAACTGGCAAATTGTGGGTGCACTTAGGTACACCTCTGCCTAACCCTTCGGGGAAACAAGACGTTATATTATGTTATAAGAACAGATCAGATAATATTAAAAATTGTTTTATTATTTGGTATCAAATGGTGATTGAGAGGAAGTCAAAGGATTCAGATAAAAACACTGTTACTGTTTCAGGCTGACCTCCTTAACTTACCTTAACTGTCACGTCCCGCACCGCGCACGGACTCACCGTGCGCGGTGCGGGACGTGACAGTTGTCACAAGTTAACGACTCACTGAGCTCTTGCATCACGACACCACACCCATCCCGCGCAGTTACCTCAGGAACGGACTCAGTTAAGCAGTCGACCTATAGTCTGTATCATTCCACTGCTGAGCTGAGGTTTCTCCTGGACTGGAGGACTGGAGGACTTGTTTCTCTATGCTCATTCTATTTTTATATTTTTCCATGGTCAAATTCTGACTAGATATGCTGTACGCTACGTTTTCCGGTACGCGGTCGCCATTCCAGAACTTTTCGGTGCCATCGGCCTTCTGATCTGCGAGCAATGTGCCCTGCCCATTGCCACTTAAGTTTGGCAATTCTTCGGACTATGTCGGTTACCTTGGTTGTAGCATATCAACGCAGTAGCATATCGATATCGTGCAGCCGTACGTAAAAAAAAAAAAACTTAAAAAAAAATGAAGTTTTGTATATCTATTTATTTTTCTTCTACAACATTCCTGGCTCAATTGTTGTATCCATTATCTACCGTAAACATTGTAATTTTATAAGGTGTGTTGGCATCAGTAGAATCTCGTTTGGATGTAATTGGAGTAGGTATCTAACTTAGATTGAGAGTAATGATAGCAACTGTGATAGCAACTGTGTCGAATTGATTACAATTGTTTGGAAACATTTATTTCAGACTTTATATTGAATGCAGCGATGTTGTTAGCCTTTACGAATTTGTTAGAATATACTTTAAACTGTCATCAGTTATACTGGCGTTTAAATAAACGTAATTAAATAGGTTTAATTTTTCCTAATAATGTATGTATCAATGTACTTGTAAATTATTATCATCATTATAAAACTATTTTTTATGTATCATATGTAGTTTATTAGCATTTCTGTTCAATTTTTATGTACGGCTCGCTAGCACACAGATACAACAGCTAAACAGTTTAGTTTTAGTTTTAAAGCGCTTTTTTTTTTAATCAATGTACTTGTAAATTATTATCATCATTATAAAACTATTTTTTATGTATCATATGTAGTTTATTAGCATTTCTGTTCAATTTTTATGTACGGCTCGCTAGCACACAGATACAACAGCTAAACAGTTTAGTTTTAGTTTTAAAGCGCTTTTTTTTTTTTGGTTGGGAAATCATCAAATAACTTCTCCCGCTCTGGGCGGAGCGGGAGGGCGTGTCAGACTCTTACTGACTAAAACCCACCCGAGTTCCTTCGGTTGCCCTGTTGCCGGGGGCCACGATCTCCCTTTCGGTTTTCTTCGCAACCCCGGCAGGCATCGGCCCTAGCGGACCCCGTCAATTCTGCTGACATCTCTTTGAGGCGCGCGTGGAACACAACGCGCCGTCGACCCGGGCCTGGTCCTTATCGGACGGTGAGCTACCCATTGCTCACAGTCCGCAAGCCCGCGCCTACGGTGGCCGAAAATCGGCTTGCGACTCCCGACGCCCTGGGCGTCTCCTCCTGCGGCGGTTAGGGGCGTGAGGGCGCGAAATTTGCCTCTCCCTCACGCGTTCCGCCTCCTCCTTCGCGAGCATTACCGCTTCGCAGAAGGAGGTGACGGCCTCCCATTTCCTCTCGCTCCGTACCATGGCCTGAACCAGGGCCGGACGCGAGAGATCACCGCCGCCGATCGCCTCCACGAGGACATGGCGATGCTCCGCCCAAGCTGGGCAAACCTCCACCGTATGCTCTACCGTGTCCTCCGGGCGATCCACACAATGATGACACCCGGGCGTTTCCTCCCACCTCATCCTGTGCAGGAACCTCCCGAAACAGCCGTGTCCGGTGAGGACCTGCGTCAGGCGGAAGGTGAGGACGCCGTAGCGCCTCTCTAGCCACTCCTCAAAGAGGGGTCTTATCGCCGCAATTGTGGCGTGCCCAAGTTTTAAAGCCCTAAGAGGTGTCGTTGCGTGGCTGAAACCAAACTGTAAATATATAATAATGACAATAATCTTAAAGCCTTAATCTATAAGTAAGTTTGGTAATGACTTGATTTACTAATAACAGGACCTAATCACTAATTTCATAATCATAATTATCTAATTTCCTTTCGATTTGCGTAACAAGTATTAAAAATAATTAATTTAATAAATTGCAGTGACAGCCTATATAGCAAACTTTCACCGAGGTACTTAGTTTGTTTTAACTTGAAAAAATGTGCAACCAATCATTTTAAATCCAAACGTGCTTTAAAATGGATTATTATTAATTTGTTATGGTTATCGGGCACCATGACAAGTTATGTCATTCACTTGCAATACCACTAACATTGGTTCCAAAATCTAAGACCATTAGGTCAGTAATTTCTTCCTTTTTTTAGTCACTAACATTGGTTTCAAGATCTATGAACATTGCTAAGTTCTTTTTGTTTTCTCAACGGTTTTCGTTTAATTTGCCTACAACATTTAAGAAATGGCTGAACAAAGCGCGTTACTAAATAGCGGTCACAGTCAATTGTCTGGCAGAAATAGTTGTTTATTTTGTTCATTTCTTTTTTACAACGATTTAGTGTTGTACTTTAGACTACATGTAACAAATATACCTAATTATGGTAATAAATACTTTAGAATTTATTATCAAATATCAATTTAGCTTATAATGCTCCATTGCTGGGCATAGGCTAGGCATCCCTGTCTTTTTTCCAATGAAATAATCAAAATAAAATTAAAAACATGCTTGAATATATATTATGTATATTATAAAAATAAATAAAGTCTGAAAATTTTATCTAGGTTTAAAAAATTGATTGAGTAAATACCTAAATACAACACAAAAAAATGGGAACACCATGTCGACATTATTATAATATTTTGTTTGTGACTACTACCTATGGACAAAAACTCAACTTTCCACTGTTCATACTTAATGCTAATTTAACTAGTTTGACCCGGAAAATAGTGCTACGGCAACACCCGTGGGTTTAGCTTCGCTAAAATTTTACTAACTGGTAGGTAGGTACCTAAGTATTTTAGTTTAAAACATTTACACTTTTATAAAGAGACAAATTTATGCTAAATATTTAGTTACATATACAGCGTGTATTAGAAATGTGTGGTAAAATTTCGTTTTAAGGGTGTGGTTCAGACCATCAAACTGAAACTTTCGCCATGGGAGCAACTCTAATAATCGCGAAAAAATAATCAGCTGTCCTATATATTTGGGTTCAGTAGGTATTGCAGTTTTGATTTAACACACATATTTCTGATACACGCTGTATATACCACTAGATACGCCCCGCGGTTATACTCGCATACGACTCGATCCCGTGGAAATATCGGGATAAAAACTATCCTTTGTCTTAAACCCAGGTCATGGTTTACCCATGTGCCAAATTTCATCCAAATCCGTTCAGCCGTTTTAGCGCGAAAGCGTAACAAAAACAATCGTTTTCCCATTTATAATATTAGTTAGGATGCTAGGGTAACTAACATAGAAACATAAAAAAACAGGAGAAGTCGCATGGGAGCGTGTCTGTGTCCGCGCGTAATGATCAAAATGCTCATTTTATAGGCAAATGGCCGTCTCCGCAAACTAGTTTGCTTTCGACTGCGATCGTGACAACATTTAAGAATACCGTGTTGTTCTTGTAAAAATCGAAGCCAAATTAAAATCTTTAAAAATCATGAAACCATTTATCATTTTACAGGACAAGTATTTTACTATATTTGTCTTGAAAATCATGCAAAACAACAAATCGTTAAATATTTCTTGCCTTTACTACGTTATTTTTGTTTTCATATATCACAGCGACTGTACTATTTTTGCAGCAAATACATTGCTTCTTAACCACTACCTAAGTATGTCGCTTACTGACTGGAAAAGCAATGTAAAAATCAAAAAACGATTCTTTTAGTTATGCGGATGCATCGCGTAGTACGGCCGCTGTATCTTGCGACGAGCTAATGATGTGCTCGTGCAGATCCACTAAAGTAGGATATCGACAACAATGTCGACTGTCTGAATTTATATTACTTTGAAAGTTTATTCTTCAATTTGTCAACAGTTGGAAGACCGATGTGAAATCTTGTTTGATACTCATTTAGATTTTCTCATAATGTTGAAATAAATTGATTTACTTTTTTTGTGTCGTTTTCTTTATTCTTATTACATCGTCGTTCTTTATTTATATAGTTTTTATTAATATTTTTTTTAGGTACTTCCAAAACACAATAATTAATGGAAAAATCGATAAGTTTCGATTTAATCAATCACTAGCGTTTATGTAAAATAAATTGCTTTTGTACAGCACAACGATAGCCCTTGATGTTTTCGTGTGAGTTAGTTGTACGGTGCATGGTAAATGCACGCTGTGTTTGATGTCATTAGGTTTGTAACTGATTGTGTAGTTTGCGTTCTGATTTATGAATTATAAGTGTGAGCGCGACTTCGTGTCTATTAGGTTTATTGTTTTGCATTTGTAGTTGTGGCGAGACGTGGTGGGGACAAATTCGAGACATTGGGTTTCGATACATTTTCAACTACCGGGCATATCTCCTTCTTTCTTATATCTATGGTAACTAATAATACAGATGTTTGTAAAATCATGTATGGATATTGATTCCTATAACCTACAAACTTCTCTCTGCTTTTGTAAAAAGCTCGCTTCTTAGAAGAAAGCTTTGCACTGCAATTGGAAACAGTCAAAGTCAATTTTCGTTCATCCACTTGGGGATTTATGGGTTTTTGATAGTCTAGATTGGCCTTACAAGGAATGAAAAGAAAGAAAGAAAATAAATTTATTTAGCAAAGACTAAAAGGCACACAATATAATTAGACAGCAGATAAAAATAAAAAATAAAAAAACAAATAAAAAGTGTAAAGTGCGATGTAGGGAATTAGCATGGGAGTGTGCCTCATGGCAGAACCAAAAAAGCCAAGATCAGCAAAAATGCCAGATAAGTGCCTGACGCTGGTTTTCAACTGTACCTGAGAGTTAGGTGCCGGATGTAAAGGCAATGCAATTTATTCCTTTAGTGTCAATTGACTCAAACTTTGTCTGACCAGTATAAAGCTACCAGGACAGCTCTGCCATTTGCTTCATTCAAATCTTGGAATGTGCTGGTGGTTGTGCATGATGGGCAGGAAAGAAGGTGAGGCATGCCCTGTGAGGGGGCTCCACACTTCGAAATGAAAGTTATAAGAGTCCCTGGGGAAGAGCTTTTCCCAGCAGTGGGACGGTAGTCACAGGTTGAAAACAATGACAGTAACACCATTATGAACAAGCCTTATCTATACTTACTATAAAAAAGAAAGCCTGTATGACCAGCGATGACAATCACGAACCACTTTTCTAACAACAATTATTATTAGGATAAGCGGTTTACAAATCACTTATGAATAGATATCTGTTTATTTAATCTGTCATTTTGACCTACCTGGTGTCAGTTTT
This sequence comes from Omphaloscelis lunosa, assembly GCA_916610215.1. Lineage (NCBI taxonomy): Eukaryota > Metazoa > Arthropoda > Insecta > Lepidoptera > Noctuidae > Omphaloscelis > Omphaloscelis lunosa. The sequence continues at coordinate 7,407,604 of OU744250.1, read as the reverse complement.
GTACTGTTACTACTGGTTTTACTACTCTCTCTAGTACTCTTACATTCTTAATTCAGTATCAAAACATGCAAGACAATTTCCTTTGTGTAAAGGTGGATTGAAACCATACGAATAAACTACTATAACTATATTTTCTTGATATTTTTGACAGTTTAACATCGACAAATCAAGTAATGAATACTCTATATTCTTGTTTTCATAAAAATAATGTGTTACAGTGTAGATAGAATGTGAATTTGCTCATTTGGTCTAAATCGAGACAGTTCAAATTAAAGTTCTCGGGTCGCCAGCTCGTGCCAACAACAATTACAAGTTTAAAATTTTACAAATCCTAAAATTAATATGAAACAGATGGTCTTACTAAAACAAAACGATGACACCTTCGAACTTGCAGTAGATGCCAACAGTGATTGCTTAGTCATTAAAAATTAAATTGTAATCATAATATGTACTAACCTCACTGCCATCCAACACCCAGTGCGAGTGCGGTGTTTCTTCAGACCATGCCCCACTTGCACCTCGGATGACCTAAAGAATGCCACTAATGCTGCAATCAACTTGTTAATGGAACGAAGGAGCCTGGATCTCACAACACAGGGAATCCTAGTGTGAGGAGGTCTAGGAATTCAACCCACTTGAATGTAAACTTTGCTGAATAAATTTATTCTTATTCTTAACTTGGCCACCTACTGGCCTCATCAATATAAAAACAATGACGAAGAATACGATCGACACGAAAAGAAGAAGACTACCATTCAAACGATAAGTTAACCAAAAAACTTTAGGGAGTATTAAATTTAATAATAATGGTCTCTCAAAAATTGAAAACACTAAAATACACATAACATTTTCATGGCTGAAAAGTTTTTCAAAAGAGCTGAAAGTTAGCCATGATTTATCACTCTAAATTGATTTAATGACTAACAGGCGACAAAGTAGTGGCACCAACAGTCTCTCGACCGGAGTTTCGAAACTTTTACCTTACCGATAATAAATGAAGCAAGTTATGACAGTTGGGATGGAATCGTGACCGTTTGTGCGTGCTGTCAACGACTCCTGAACAAAGCAATTAGCGGCGAGTGGTATTAATATTGTAAATGAAGTTGATGTTATCGGTGGAAGGGGCACCGGTGTTTGATACGAATGATTGCGAAACAAAATTTTCGTCGCAATAGAATAACAACAAGAAAAGCTAAAAATATTAAACTTTCAATATCAGTCTAAACCCAAAGTTAGCATCATTCAATAGCATGTTAGTAAAAATTTTTTTTTTTTTTACAAAATTTAGTAATTTTGGGTAATAAACATGAGAACTCTTAAAAATAATTTATCCTAAAATCTATTATCTCTTTTAAATGATTTTTTACGTCCACATCACTATTTCTATAAATACAATTTTACCTGGAAATTTTCAGAAAAGGTACGATAACGGATAGCTTCACAAACGCCGTTGAATAAATTAAGCTTAACGCGATAGATGGCGTTACCTGTTGCTACGTCTATAGAAGTTATGTATTTAATTAATAAAATAATATAATTATCATGGCGGACTTGTACGCAGTATTTAACTTTCCTTAACTACGGCTAAGTAATAAGGAAAATGAATGTATGAATGTTAATATAAATCAATAATGTGAAACTTGTGCTTGTATGAATACCGTCAACATTCAGGTTGATTGAAGTAGGTACCTACTTCAATCAACCTGAATGTTGACGGTATTCATACTCGTTTTTTTCTTTTTTTACCTACACATTGAAAAAAAAAAAAAAAAAAACGAGTATCTCTCTTTCTGGCTACGTATCCCACATGGTCAGCCTTCCTGGTCTTTCTCTTTCACTCTGCTCTATCCTCGACATCGTCTTCAGTTACCTTACACGTTTTAGGTCTGCCTCTGGGTCTTGAACTGGGAATGGAAAGTTGTAGCACCAAGTTCCCTACGTATTCAGTATTACCGACTTGCGGTATGTGTTATTGTGGTAGATTCATCGTTTTGCCTTAAAAGGCATGCTAGTAATAATGCTTTACTAACATGCCTTTTAAGGCAAAATCAAGAATAAAAAAAGCGGTGGCACTCCGGGAGTACCAACAGAAGTGAAAACTTGAACAAGATCGCCTTGGTGGAAGAAAAATACTTGTATAGAACATTGGCCCGTAATATTATCTAATTAAAGAGCACAATCGAGTTTACAAAAAAAAAAAAAAACTTCCGAAACCTTTAAAGTAAAAATTCTTGCATAGAACATTGATCCGTAACGTTATATAAATAAAGAGCACAATCGCAACTACAAAAATGAGGTGTCGTCATGGTGTCGCGAAATCAATGGTATAGTCCCATCTCAAAAATGCCCAACGCGCCTAAAGAAGTTTCACTTCAATAATAAAGACCAATGATAATCCAATTTTAGTGTCGATTTCATCTGTTGAATCTTAATTTAATAGCCACAAAAATAAATGCAATATTTCACTTAGGAACTCGTATTTTGTTATAGGTATTAATTAAAAATTTATAGAAATAGGTACTATCCCTGGCACATTGGCACTTTATCATCATTCCTGCTGGGTTAGTGACTAACCTGATGTCAGAGTTTTCAAGCCGCCTATGGGCCTCTGACTTGGTTTCACATGCCGTCGAGAAATATCTCTCAGGCAAGTCAGTTTCCTCACGATGTGTTCCTTCACGTTTTTGAAGCAAGTGATAATTATACAATACGCACATGAATCCGAAAAGTTGGAGGTGCGCGCCTTGGGTTCGAACTCGAAACCTGTGATAGGTTGAGTTTAGTGGGAGGAGTTCTTAATGCCCATTGAACCATAAACTACACTTTCTTCGGACTGTTTGGCTTGGCAAAAATCTTTAATAATACCAAACGCCAGATACCCAGCCAACTCAGTAGTGCCAGTTTAGTCATACGAACACAAAAATATACACACCTCCACACACCACTTACACCGCACAGATACACGTCCGCACACACTATAAATATTAATAATTGTGTCACTCTCTTCATTTCATATTTTTCTGTGTGCTTCGTAATTGACGTAATGTTTAGAATAATAATAATTTTATACGTACTGTCAGCTGTGAAGCTACGTTATAATAATAAATACACTTCTTTAGTAGTTAAGTAAGTCCTAATACTGAGCTACTTAGAATACTGTACATTCCGTTTTATCACGAATTTGAAGATCACCGATAGTATTCCACATTGCGCACTCGGCTGTAGATAGGGAATCGACGAAGAGGTAGTAAATATTTATTACATAATAATTATGTTGAACGAGACTGAGATATTTATTTATTTATTATTTATTTAACCATTTATGCACACACATATAAACAGACAAGAAGAAAGGAACAGAAAAATACGTACAAAGGCAATGCTTATTTCTAAGGAAATCTCTTCCAGCATACCTGCGACAGGAAATTATAAAAAATGAGATGTAGACAACGTGTGTCAACGTGTGTCTGATTGTGATATTAGAAATAAAACACACACACATCCTAACTATTGTGTGACCAATAAACATATTTTAAATTTTCTCTTTTCTAACCACCACTGCAACCGTAGGTGGGCAATGTGGAATAGGTGATCTAAACGGAATGCCTCATAATATTTACCTAACGTTAATATTTTGTGCACAGATAGTGCCAAACACGAAACAAACACGAGTTTTTTTGGAAAAAGAACTGTAATGCCTTTTTTTTTTGTTTGGGAAATTATCAAATAACTTCTCCCGCTCTGGGTGGAGCGAGAGGGTGTGCCAGTCTCTTACTGACTAAAACCCACCCTTTGTCCCTTTGTTCCTTCGGTTGCCCTGTTGCCGGGGGCCACGATCCCCCTTTCAGTTTTCTTTGCACCCCCGGCAGGCATCGGCCCTAGCCGACTCCGTCAATTCTGCTGACATCTCTTAGAGGCGCGCGTGGAACACAACGCGCCACACATAAGGTTTAGTTTGCGCTACAACTTCATATTTTTTCATGACTTTGTCAACAGTACTAGTCAGTCTAAAATCAACTTTATATACACATGTATAAAGTTGATGTTTGTTTAAGTGGAAATAAAAATAATTGGAAACAAAGATTTGAATAAACCTTAGCTAAATCCTACAATAAACATGGTTGCAAAGCAAAACATGCTGTAAAAAAAGTATGAGTAAATACATCATTATTAGCGGATGAGACTATGTTTAGATACCGGAAAGAGTTAAGGGAGAAGTTGGCGAGAGATTGTCTTATTAACTCACACTGAGAAGTCGCGTTACACACAGCGTTCATGTTTGGTCAACGTCGCTTTTTAGGGATCGGTATTTATCAAGGGTTCCTTGTTGAATAGTTTCGTTTCCCATGTCCGTGTGTCTGTCCGCGACTTAGTTCAGAGACTGTTAGTACTAGAAAACTATAACTACGATTTTTTTTAGTGTACCTCCCGTAAATAGGGGATGGTTTATTTTTCTCGTCTATCCCATGGGGGCACAGTCAAGTATAAGTACAGTCAGTATTGTGAATTTGTGAAAACCATTTTTGGATTCAGGGATCCATTTGCGAATTAAGCTTTAAACAGCAAATTTTTCGAGTCAAAGAGTCAAGTGTCCCCCGCCCTGCCAGCTAAATGGTAGGTTCTGAATATGTGGACTGAAATTTCACAGCAGTAGTATTATAACGAAATTAAAAGGAAAACTATCTAAGTAGGCTCTTCAAGTTGACCAGTAATAATCGACCAACTTACATTTGCAGTTGAAAAAACTTGTTCTCCCATACATTCCGTAGAACATGTTTTTCAACTACAATGTTAAGTTTGTTTTTAGTATAAATTCATCCTATCTATGGAACAATTGTGTGTGGTCCGACACGCGTGGCCGGTTTTTATCTTTTTTCTGCTCCTTTACCGGACCTAGATATACCTATTAGGAAGAGACAACGGTATCGCGGTAGACCCAGGCGTAGATGGCGGGACGGGTTTGACGTTTATAGGAGGGATTGGTCCATATTGGCTCCGGATCGAGCTGAGTGGAAAAAAGAAAGGAATGCCTTTGCCCAGCAGTGGGAGAATACGGGATAATAATTATTATTATTTAAGGATATCAGTATTCCATTAAAAGGCTATTTCAAACTCATTTATTTAAACGGTGCTTTTTCAACACACTTGTTAACATTTCTTAAAGCTAGTATTTTTATACTTCTATATTACCATTATAAAGAGGTACCCGGTTGATGCCCGGTTGATGGCAATAGGCTCGCCCCCTATTACATGGGACTTAAACATAACTGGCGAAATGTGGGTGTGCCTGTGCTACAGGGACACCTCTGCCCAACCCTTCGGGGAAACAAGGCGTGATGTTATGTATGTGTTAAAGAGGTACCTAAAACTTGTTCGTTTGTACGTTTATCTATTGGGGGTAATCTCTGGAACTACCAGTCCGATTTGAAAAACTATTTTTGCATTGAATAGCCAAATTCTCGAGGAAGGTTATAATAGGCTCGTGGATGAAGAAGCGAGCAGAAGCTAGTATTATATAAAACTGCTAAGTAGTGACCCGCCCCTGCTTCGCACGTTTTTTACGACTTGACAAAACATCATGTTTTTTTAATAATTAAGATAATATTAAAATTGTTTTATACACATAAAGGCTCTTTCAAACAGGCGCGACACAAAGACACCGCTCGTCGCATGACGCGACGTACCTTAGTGTCGCGTCGCGTGTCGCGCCTGTTTGTAGGAGCCTTTAATCTTATGGAATAAATTCTGTAAATGATGGTGAAAACTGCATCAAACTCCGTTGCGGAGTTTAGAAAGACAAAGGGGTCACACAGGCATACAAGAAAAGCAAATTCCATTTTTATAATATAAGCGTCCCGCGGTTTCACCCGCATAAGTCTCGATTCCGTAGAAATATCAGGATAAAAAGTATTATATGTGTTAATCTAGATTATAAACTATCTGTGTACCAAATTTCATCCTAAGCTGTTCAGTAAATTTTGCGTGAAAGAGTAACAAACAAACATCCAGCCATCCATTCATCCTCACAAACTCACATTTATAGTATTATTATGTAGTAGGATGTATAGATGACTAGATTCACGTTCTGGCGCGAATGTGTGTCTCCGGGCAAGACGTTGTTAGACGATATCCCCTTGACGCCAATTAAAACAATTCGGTGCAATAGTCACGCGTTCCATATTCAATGTTACACCAACAGCGATACGAGTATATCTCACGATTTGTTCATCCGGGCTTACCTTACCTGTACTTTATTTATTATTTGATCTATAAATACTTTATCAAAACCTTATTTATGCTTCGTGAAAAGCAGAAAACGGACAAGTTCCAAAGTCGCTTAAAGGCTTGTCGATTTTGTTAAATCTGTTTTAGATTTGTACAAGTTTCCGTTGACCCAATTAAGTTTCATAATCGTTAACAGAAAAAAAAGTAGCACGTATGATGAACTGCAGTAAACATATTTAAAAAAAAAAAAATAGCAACTGGGAACTAGGGCTGTCTCGTAACTTTATGCGTTAATGACCGGCTTCGTCCAGACTCATCCCTAGTTCGAACTCGCCCGCTTTTTTTTATGCCTAGCAGCTGCAAGGGTACAGTTTATTGGAAAAGTGCTACTATGTATTCGGACTCTTCCGGTAACAACAAAACATTTCCTATGGTATGAAAATATGCGAATCATCTTGTTTCATTCATAGTCTACGTTTCCACGTAGATTTCACAATGTGACCTAAGGCACGTCACGAACGAATCTATTCTATCTACTATCTATTGCATATTATAAATTAAAGTCGCTTTTAGTGTCTGTCTGTGTGACTGCGTTGTTCTTCTAAACTAGGAAACGGATTTTGGTGCGTTTTCACCATCATTTAGATAATTTATTCCGAAAGGTTTAGGTTTATTTAAACTGAAAATTAAACCTATAATAAAAAAATCTCGATCTTTTGACAAGTCGTAAAAACCATGCGGATCAAGAGCGGGTCGCTAGCATAATAATAAGTATTGGCTGTCATCACCTATGAGACACCCCTAGGATAGCCTAGGGCCGCGAGCACTTTGGACGTGAGTTTGCATCGTACATAAAAGTAGATCGTGGTCGTACGAATTGAGTGCGAAGTGAAAACACGAAAGTGTTTTTAAAATCCCAACAAGTTCGGATTGTTTTCAGACGTCGGACCTACACGTACGTATACGTGCGACTTACTCGCACTCAGTCTGTTAGTACGTGTTCGCAGGGGAAAAATTCGTACGAAAACGCGTAAAAAGTGCGCGCGGCCTTAGGCTGCGAACACGAAACCAGCGGCAAGGAGCGATGGCCGACCGGGGCGATGCGCTTAAACTCTTTCAAATCGAAATGTCAAAATTTTGTTTAATAAGGGTCATTTTCATCAATTAAACTGAACGCGATTAGCACATCTAAACCGCGTTCAACAGCTGTCAGTGTCAATATTCCGAAATAATTATGACAGTGACAGCTCTTGAACGCGGTTTCATTGGTTAAATTGGCCCTAAGAACGGCATTTAAAGGCGTTTGCAAATAGCAAAACTGCCCTAAAAACCTTGGAATTAAAGATTTTATAACGTTGTTATGTATAATTTAATAGATATTTGTATATTTTTTTGGTGTATTTCCCTTGATCGCGGTTTGACTGACATAAAAATCATAATCATCATGCTCTTGCCGTTATGCCAATTTATTTGGGGTCAGACAATATGCCTTTTTCTTCTGTTAGTCATCATCTCAGTAGTCACTCCCTTTTCACCCTACTACGCGACGCAAAGGAGGGTAATGTGTTTATCAGCCCATATATGTATAATTGTTCCTTTGTGGCGCTCTAGAGAGCAAACGCGTGGACCGATTTTGATGATTTTTACGCCAATCGATTTGTCTTAATCTTGTGAGTTTCACTAAAGAAATAACAGTAATCAAAATTAAAAATAGCGTCTGGTTGTCGCCATATTGAATTTAGTGTGAAAAAAAAAATGACTTTGTCAAGGGGGTATCATTGAATAGGTCTTTGAAAATCGGAGGCAATAGGTCATAAAGACCTTGTTAATGCCTCCAACTGCATGAGATCGTACGGCTTAGGGCGTACAAGTACGGGTTGTGGGATTGGAGATAGAAATAGGGCATCTTGTTTCTATCTATCTTTTTATTAAATTAAAGTTAACTTTTTACGCAGTCGAGTTTTTAGATTTTTTTAATTTACTTTTTTTATCATAATCATCTTTCACACGGTTCATCCATTGTTTCTTTGGTCTTCCCCTTCTCTTATAGTCATTCACATTTATACTCAAAATATTTCTCGCAATATTTTCCCCCATTCTTCCGCATCACATTCCCATTCCAAGACAACTGATTTCCTTTTAACTTCACCGGTGCCATTTGTAGACTTTAGGCATTCTCAACTCAGCTATTCTATTCACTATCACTCAGCCATTGCATTTGATTCATCCCATTTGTGGCCCAACATTCTAATCCATACAATTGACTGACACATACAAAATAAAAATAAAATGATGATTAATTATGAGTACCTAAAATAAATATATTACGGTAGGTATTAGGTTACATATATAAAACAGAAATAGCTGATAATATAATTATTATATAGTATTTTTCCTGTTCCATATATTTTTACCGGACTGCGGTGAAGCCAAAAAAGTAGGGTGATGTGTTTGACCCATAGGTATGTATGTATAATGTGTATGTCCGTCTCTATGTTCTCTCGTAACTACGAAATGGCTGAACCGATTTTGATGAACGATATGTCGTTAGATACATCTTTATTGCGCACGTGTCACTGGGTATATTAAAATAGTAAAAATCAAATAAACTTCCAAACCTATCGAGTGGGATATCAAAATGAAGGATTTTATAAGGTGATTACAAAAATATAAATGAAAATGTGTGTGTGTTTAAATGTAATTTGGAATGAGAAATTATAAAAAAAGAATCCTTAGAATACCTTTTCTTAATAGCTTTCCGACATTAATTTGTTCATACTTCCGTCAGAACATAAACGTCTTGATGTAGTAATTACTAGTGGCCCTTGTACATTTATATCCATTACGAAGTGTGACGAAAGCACTAATTCAAAGAGGTACAGCAACACGTCCACAGCTCCCTCCAGTACTTGGCTCTCGGCGATAGCAGTGGCTATTGCGATCAGGAAGATTACAACTCTCATCGTAAGCAGATCCTTGAAAAATTACAAATTTTACAGAAGCTTTAGAGCGCAAATCCTAAAAGTTGGCAACGTCGCAAACAGCTGTCACATATTTACCTGTTTTGATTAATTTGGCAAATTACTGTATGGAAATATGAAATGTGGCTAACATATTGCTTTTGAAATGCAATAATTATTAATGTTGTAACACCGAATATTTATAAATTATAAGTAAAAAAAAAGTATTTGGAAACTTTCAAAATGCCTTTTTTACACCTAAAACGGTTACAACATCAAATTCAGTGATATATTTGCAGTTCATTATATTAATATTCTAGTTCGCTAGTTAGCCACATTTCATATTTCAGTAATATTGCCAAATTAATCAAAATAGGGAAATACTTGACATCTATTTGCAACGTTGCCCACTTTTAGAATAAACGCTCTAAACTATAAACACTTCTTGATTATGAGGAAAATGTAAGGTGGTTTAGCTACCCAAACACAGAACACTTGCGATTGTGACTGCCACAAGCAGCCCGTAACAGTCACTCTTCATACATTTAGCGAATGCTCGCCTCGCGACCGCAGCTATTAAAATGTATGAAAAGCTACCAATAATCGCTGGTGGTTGCGAGTAATATAAATAGGTAAGTAAAATATTTCTTAATATTAATATTGTACAGATTTACGTAAATAACACTACCGGCAGATGGATTACTCGCAATCCATGTTCCGGGAGCATTATTTAAGTAAATCTGGACAATATTAACATTTTAATTTATAAAGTTTTTATGACAATAAAAGATTTTTAAACCAATTATCCTAAACTTTATATAATACCTATATAATTGAAACACATCCGTACCAGGAAAATAATGATCCTGTAAGTTATTTTAAGTCCACCGTCAACAAAGGCTCTAAAACTTCGCAAATAACTGAACTGATTGGTAAACTAGCCTCGGTCTAAACAGGTTGGCAGAGACATCGACGTGAAAACTCTTACCATGGATTCAGTACATGAAAAACTCGACCCTAGCAATATTGACCGTAGTAAGGATTGGAACTTTTGTAAGGGTGACTACACATTATTGTTCGATCTTGTTCGCTCCGCTCCATGGCAAGACGTTTTTCGCTGCAGTGGCGCGTCCACCGCTGCTTGTAAGTTTTATGAGCTAATGTACGATATATTTGATTCCTCTGTTCCAAAGAAGACGAGAAGGACCTCTGGTAATAAGCGGTACCCAGTCTGGTTTACTAGAGATATCGTAAGCGACACTCGACGTAAATCAAAACTCCATAATAAATGGAAACAATCCCGATGTGTTGCTACATATGCTCAATTTAGCGCACTGCGGTCGGAATTAAAAGTGAGAGCAGAGGAGGCATATAGATTGCATTGTTATAACGTGGAAAACAGCCTAGGCAAAAATCCAAAACTGTTCTGGCAGCACATTTCAAGCCTACGATCTAAGGGTGGGTTTGAGCCGGACGTTGTGCTTGATGGCAGGGTCTATTCGGGTGTCGAAGCTGCTGAGGCATTTGCTGAGTATTTTTCCAGCGTATTTCTGCCGGACACACCAGAATTGGACCCTAAATCGGGCACGGTGAATAGTGAGGGAGGTAATTTTCCCCTGCCCGTTTTGGTCCCTCCTGACGTGGTTAGGGGTATTTCCAAACTCAGACCCTGCAGCTCGGTCGGCCCGGATAACATCCCTGCATATATCGTTAAGGGATGTAGCAGTGTATTAGCGGCCCCTTTATGTCATGTTTTTAATCTAGCTCTTCAGTCGGGTATGTATCCGAAGATGTGGAAGACATCACGTGTTACTCCCATCCCTAAAACCAGTGACAAGACATCTGTCGAGGAACACAGACCCATCGCTATTTTATCAACCATTGCAAAGGTCTTTGAACATATACTTCACACTGTTATCTGTAAACAAACCAATATGTATCTTTCTGATGCTCAACATGGTTTTCGACCTGGTCGCTCCGTGAACTCAAACCTGCTGGTTCATGTTGACTTCATGTCTAGTAGCCTGGAATCCGGTAGGCAGGTCGACACTCTGTATTTTGATTTCCGGAAGGCGTTCGACAAAGTAGACAACGATGTGCTTTTGGCAAAGTTAGGGGCTACAGGCTTCTCATCCGGCCTTCTTAACTTCTTCGCCGACTACCTACGGGATCGCAAACAGTTCGTCCGGCATGGCTGTTTTGAGTCGAAGACTTATTACACTCGCTCGGGGGTGAGTCAGGGATCCGTATTAGGGCCGCCTCTGTTTCTGATCATGATCAATGACCTAATTTGTAAGATTCGATTCGCAAAATGTCTACTATATGCTGACGATCTAAAGCTAGCTGCGCAAATCAGAACAGAGGTGGATTGCGAACTCCTACAAAAAGATATAGATGCCGTCTATGAGTGGAGTATTGCGAACAAATTGTTGTTTAATATTAGTAAATGCAGCGTTATGACTTTTGGTCGAGGGTTGAGACCAATAAAATACGATTATAACTTGGGGGGTATACTGATCACTCGTGTCACCAGCGTAAAGGACTTGGGAGTGACCTTCGACCGCAGTCTGACATTTAGAGACCACGTGTCTGCCCTTGCAAAGGAATCCTTCAGGCGTCTGGGATTTGTCTTGAGGAACGCTCGTGACTTTCACAATCCCAGTATTATTAAACTTTTATACACCACTTTGGTTCGGAGTAAACTTGAGTCCGGCGCGTGTGTCTGGCATCCACATACTGCGTCACAGACACTGATGCTTGAGAAAGTTCAGAAAACCTTCCTGAGATTTTTGTATCAAAGACTGTACCATTACTTTCCATTCATGTACCCAACGAACTATCTTCTGGGGGTGTTGGGCTTCAATTCGCTGGAGGTAAGAAGAGGCGTTGATCAGCTCACGATTGCCTGTAAAACCCTGCACGGTCGTATTGACTGCCCTGAGCTCCTCGGACTTTTTTGCTGCCTATTTGTGCCCGGCAAATACCTTGGGCACCGTCAAAGCCGCCGTCATAACCTGTTCGCACTACCGCTATCGAGATCTGTTGCTAGAGCTGAATCCCCGGTATGTCGAACCCTAAGGATGCTAAACGCCCTCCTGACTGCCGACCCTGAATGTGATGTGTTTGCTGATGATTGGAAGGAAATAATGCGTGCTTGTCTGGTGTTTTGTGAGAGACAATATGCGAGGGTGTCCACTGTTAAATGTTAGTTTATGTTGTTTTTAATTTATTTATCCATTCAACCATTTAAGCAAATAATTATTAATAATTTTATCCACGAATTGTATATCTTTGAATTTGAATTTAATTTTTGTACTGTATGTTACTTGAATGCTTGTTTTATTTTAATCTTTATAATTCTATGTTAATTAATGTAATTGGACCTGTGCCGTTTTAATTAACTATAAATAAATAAATAAATAAAAAATAAAAATGATTCTGAACCCCCCGAGTTGAAATTTTTCGTCGGTAATTTAAAAAAAAAAGCTTTTTCATAGAAAAGTGAAATACCAACACGGTTATGATGTATAGAACAGCTGATATTTTTTTGCATACCCGACGAAAAATTTCAGCGCAGGGGGGTTCAGAAACTCCATGGTAACAGTTTTCGCGTCGATGTCCTTGACACCCTGTATTCGGTACAGCGACCCGCTCCTGCTTCGCACGGGTGCAATGGCGATATGTCAAAACATCGAGATTTTATTGCTAAATCTAAGTGAATTGAAAAAAATCTTCCGGAATAAATGCTCTAAATCAGCGGTTCTCAAACTTTTTTAGCGATGGAACCCTTTTGGAAAACGAAATATTTGACTTGACATTAAAATTTGCATCTAATGGAGGTTATGAAATAGATTTTTACTTTTCATCAATTGTTTGATGTCAGGCTTGATTGAAGAAGTCGCATGTCAGGTTCGGCATCCACTCTATTGCGGAATTTTGTTTTTATAGCTGAATAGGTTGAATTGAGAATCCTTTTTCGTACAGTTTGTAACTTCGGTCTAAGTTCTAATAGCTTTGTTATAGATTATATAAGTAACTTTAGATTAGTTGTATTTTATGTTTGCTGCCATAATTGTCACATAATATTTAAAAAAATCGGGATTGCAGTGGACAAGTTTTGATGAAATTCTCTTCCTCAAGAACTAATTTAAGATTTGGGGGCATTTGCTTAATCGCTGTTTTATCAAATTTTGCATAACTTGTAAAATGATTTTTTTTGCCGTAAGATCAGTATCACGAATAAAAAGTGAAGCGCCTAGTTGTAGTTCCATTGTTTCCTGCATAAACACGTGATTTAGCAAATGTTGTCAAATCTAAAATTAGTTCTAGAGGAACTTGGACTCCTCAAAGCCTCTGTGGGAGGTCAGCAAAAATACTAGTTACAATGTACCAGTATTTTCGCGGAGGGGCTCCGCGGAGCACACTTTGAGTAACACTGCTCTAAATGATAGTGAGATCTTCATAAACATCCATTGTGTAGTTTGGAAGATAAATGTCTTCAAAACTATCACCTTCGTGTCCGTCTGTGTGCACAAGTAATTCGAATTTGTGATATTGGAGATATAATTAAAGGTATAATATTTCTCAGTAGCAGACCGGAGTCTGGATTTGTGCCCTGATTATGGCAATAGGCTCGCCCCCTATTATATGGGCCTTAAACATAACTGGCGAAGTGTAGGTGTACTAATAGGTACACCTCTGCCTAACCCTTCGAGGAAATATTAGTATGGATGTTCAAATAAAACGTATTGCTTTGTTTAATATTATTTTACTGTTCATAATTTTCTTTACAACTTTCCGCGTGTTATTCAACATTAATACGTAGAGAACTATTTCAATACATTGATTGCAGCAACTGTACAGTCAACCGGACCTCTTTAGTAATACTTAAACCACGTCCATATTGCTTTGAAATAAGGGCGTTGTCAAATTCAAATGAACTGTTAGTAACAATTTGACTGTAGTAGGGTATTTAGTGTCTGAATACCATATAATAGGTCTAGGTACAGCAAAGGCGGTTGATTAACACTTCGGTTTTTAGGGCTCCGAAATCAAATGGAGAAAACGCGAACGTTAAATCAAAATAACATAAACTCTTATTCATTATATCCAATAGTACTATCCAAATAGTGTGTGAATTTAGACGAGTTTTGAAAGCAACAGTGATAATCTGATAATCCTGGCTAAACGTACCAATTCCGCAATCAACTCCATAAAAAATTAATATAAAATATCAGAATAATCTGGGACTGGTGCTGCTTCAGACGGACATCGCCCTGATTTTAGTGTGGTCATACCTCCAGGACATTTCAAATTATAAAATACTGGTCGCCCTTCGTTGTTGGTTTCAAGAGACATGTGTGACATAAGCACTACGTCGTAGAGGTACAACAACACCTCCACAGGAGTAGCTCCCTCGAGTACTGTGGGGACTCGAGTTTCGATGCCGGAGAGAGGCAAATCGACGACAGCGGTGGCGACTGCGGTGGCGATTGCAACAAAGATGACTGCTCTCATCTTGTGCATTCTGGAAAATATAATATCAAAATTATTAAAATTATCTCCCTAGAGCCGTGTAGGCTTCCAACCTAACTGGATCCAAAATTTTACATGAAGCGACTACCTATCTGACCTCCACAACTCAGTCAATAGTTGTTATAAATGATTGTCAGAAATATGTGTGAACTAGGTAAAATATTCATAAAGGCATGTATTTAATCGAACCTCAAATAATTCCAATTTGGATTTCCTAAAAATATTATTATTCAGAATAAAAGATCATTTAATTCTGACATTCCATACATTGTTAGTAAATAGTAATTTATAACTATGTTAGTAAATGATTAATTATTTATTTCTTATTATTTAAAATAATGTCTTTCACATGTCTCGGAACCCTGAGAACTCGGACCTTTGGAAGGCGTACGAGGGGCCGAAGCCAACTCGCAGAGGCCCGTTAGACGTTTTTAATGAAATGAGGCACCAACCGACGACTATCCTTGTTCGCACTATGAAAGTGCAGCCAAGGATAACCTCCGGTTGGTGTAGGACTATTGCAGGATATGGAAACCAAGATATTGGATTATGGGTTTGGGGGCTAAGTGAACTGGTTATCTTGAACTATGGAAAGACTATGGCCCCTGCCTGACCAATGTTTTATTGAAAATAAAAGCATATAATGGCAGGAGGTGACTTGCACACTCAATAATGAGCCCCCGAAAAAGGTCACTAGCACAAAGTGTCGTAGCGACAAGGGAGCAATATGTCCTGAGGTGATTGAGGAGTGGAGAGGTATTCCACGGCTTTTAAAACAATCCCAGAGCCCAATTGCGAATCTCCACTCAAGCCGGCTAATTAAGGCAAGAATGAGGTTGGAGCTCCGTTCCTCGTCAGTGTTCACTCCAGCCGGCTAATAAAGGCAAGCCAGAGGTGAGCAACAAGACTTCTCCCGGGAGATAGGGTCCGTGGTGTCGCTACTGCCCAACAGCTCGCCACATGCTGCCCTGCGGGTTTTTGTATCTCTCTTGGTCTGGCTCCTCATCCTAGACCTGTTCCGGCAAAGTAAACTTTACGGGCACAGACCTAAAGTTCGAAGCGCGCAAGCCTCACCACGGCGTCAACGTAGAGATACGGTGCGGCGGCGGTGGGGTTATTATTATTAATACTAACAACCTACGATTTAGACAGCTCCAAGTGCACAGTTATAAAAATCAAGTTATAATGGTTCTAATCTAACCTAACCAATTTGTTCGGGGTGCTCTGGATTATTTACTGCGAACAACTTTGGGAAAAGGCCAGAAAATTAAAAAAAGGGTAATTTATTTAAAAAAAGCGTACACTATTAGGTCAATAAGTTTTTAAAGCATAATAAACATCAACCATTTACAAAATGTCGATTCTCGATTTTATTGTAAACAAGTATAACTTTCCATAATTATGATAAAAAAGTTAAAGTGCTTCATTAAAATGCCAGTCAGCGCAAATCACGAAAATTCTCCTTCGGAATTACGGTAAAATATTATGAAAACTGCAAATTATGGAAAACCCATTATGTGCAAAAACATAATTATTAAAGTAAAACATTGCCTTGTAAATAATTCCTTTGGTCACAAACAAAAATGGTTCTGTCCTGAAGAAATACCTGGTATTTTTAGCACTTTGAATTGCAATTAGGTATAAAGGTATTGATTTAAGTTGTCATTGTCACTAAACGGCACACAACAGACTCATCTTCAGCTGTTACTGACTGGGACACAGTGATCATACAAGGTAAATTGTTTCTGTGCATGAATATTTAAGAAAAACAGGATATTGCTGGTCGTAATAACTCATTAAGTATGTACCTATTCATCAATAGTAGAGCTAATTATAGTTATAATAATATTATTCAGTCCTAATTTCAGTAGCTGTAGCCTATGCGTATGCGCAGGCCCATGGTCATTCTATCTTCCCTCACTCTCATAGTCTGATATAGGCACGTTTGAATTTTCAAGGACTTGTTCGGTCAGAAAGATGAATATATAATTACAAAGCGTAGTAGGTTCCTATGGAGAAGAACGAGCAAAGAACTCCATGGATAGTCTTTAAAATCAAAATATGTTATAAAGTTTTGGTTACTCTCTTCATCCATAATGAATGTTTGGGTTTTCAAATAAAACAAAGCAAAGTTGAATAGTTATTATATATTTATTTTTTTAGTCCGCTTGTCGAATGTACCTATCAATACCTACATTTCAGCAACCAAGTAGTCATGAGCTACTTGGCTTATTGTCTGTTGCATAAAAATTTAATAAAGACTATCATAGTTAATCGGCTCTGTTGTTGATTCAGACGGACATCCTCCTGTCTTGTATTTGTGTTTTCCACCGGGGCATACCAGACCAGGAAGAAAAGACCCAGAGTCATTGATTTCTTGAGACATGTGTGACATAAGCACTACGTCATAGAGGTACAGTAACACGTCCGCAGGAGCGGCTCCCTTCAGTATTGTGGGGACCGGGGTGAAGTTGGACAACTCTGCGGCAGCTGTGGCGATTGCGATTAGGAACATTACTATTCTCATCTGGTGCATCCTGCAAAATAATAAATTACAATGATTATATTCATATGTCTGATCCTATTACTAGAGTAAGTCTCTAGGAGTAGGCTTCGTTCCATGGTCTGAGCGAGACCTTTTCGAAGGTTTTCTTTATATATCTAACATAAAGTTTTTACTAATTGTACATTCTGCATGACTTAAAAACATAAACAAAAACAAAAAGAAATAAAAACGCACCAGAATTTATTATACAGGTAGGTACATATTGGTTTGAACAACACTTTATGGTGACGAAAAATTTATATGATATTAGGAGGGAAGGTATTACTCAAACCTCGATTTTTTGGTCACCTTTGATTTTTCTCGGCTGCAGTCAGGCAGTGGGTATCTAAATCTACAGGGTGCAATTGAAATAACTCAATACCGAAACTAGTTTGTTCAATATCGAAAGTAGAATCGATTACACTATTTTTAAATAGGTAATTTTTTGTAACGGAAGCCCCTCTATTCTAACAAAATATTTGCATTTAGCTTAAATATATAATATTATAAGCCTGTGTTGTCCCACTACAGGTCAAAGGCCTCCCTTCCCTCTTTCCACTTTTCCCGGTCTACTACGATTACGGGCCAATCCTTTAAGGTGGAACTAGTTGATATTTGTTCCATACAAATTTCAGGGGGGTTTTACTCCACTGTTTGACATGGTACATCCAAAGTTAAACATGATATCGTTTTGTTTCATTATTAATTTTGTCTGTGCGGAAACAGAATAGTAAAATAATGAGCCGTTAAACAGTTAGGAGCTCACAAAGATTCCTTTTTCTTGCAAATTTTAACGCAACTTTGGGGGTAAATAAGCAATAAAAGAAGTGTAAAATCTCCAAAACAAAGTCGGCACCGACAAAGCTTAATTATCGAAGAGTTCAATAAACTTTATTTGTAATTGATTTATTCTTTAAGTGATTATTTATTTTGTAAGTGGTTTTTTCATAAAACACGATTTCCCAAAGGACTTTTCGTAATTTTTTACGCGCTCGTTTTACTAAAATAGTTCGGAACGGTGTTTGTGTGCGTGCGAACTAGACGTTGTGCATGTAGACCAGCGTCTAATTACTCATCACTGACACTATCTCTGTCGGACACGATGCCAGGTGAGACAGCGTGCTTTTCGGCCATGCCCACTAGTGAGTTCGAGCCCGCGACTAGTTTAACCTTAAGAAGGAGTCCAGCTCATCCCGCCATCTCTTTCTGGGCCTACCGCGTAGTCGTTTCCTGCTATTTGAGATTCACTGAGTGGTGATTTTTGCATACTGCTGCTCCGACATGCGACAGATGTGGCCAGCCCAGTTCCACTTTAGTTCAGCAACTGTGCGGCCAGCGTCAGCTATTTGTGTTTTGGGACGAAGTATAGAGTAACTAATTCGGTCTGTGAGTTTGACACCTAGTTTACAAATATTCAAGATAATTTTTTTTTTTATAGAAATAAACAATAAGTGGGTAACAAGTAGCATTATCTTCTTGACTATGGGTAAAATCAATTTATTAATTGGACAAACCGGGAATTAGTGGATATTTGATTGAATCATAATGTAAAACATTACCTAGTGAATCCCTTGTTGATGGAAAACAAAGAAGCTTGAGACTTGAAGAAAAACGATTTGTTTTGAGCTTTTGTGAATAGCAGTTATAATAATTATAATTGTTTACGTAGTCAGTAGGCGTTTGTCGCCTAGTGACTACTAACCTGGTATTAATGACTAAGAAAGATTTGTACAAGGAAAATGTATTTTATGTACACTGTTTATGTAACACAATGGAAGAAGTTGAAGTTTCCGTTACTGGTAAGTATGGTGCGAACCTAGCCAAATAAGATTATACGGGGTTCCGTTTAATGGTAGCAATTTTTAGGGTTCCGTACCCAAAGGGTGCCAAACGAAACCCTATTACTAAGTCTCCGCTGGCCGTCTGTCTGTCTGTATGTGTATGTTGTGTTACTCATGAACCGTAATAGTTCAAAATTTCACAGATTATGTATTTCTATTGGCGCTATAACAACAAATAATAAAAATTAAATAATGTTAAAAATTAAAGGGTATACAATAAAATTTTGATTTAAAAAAATAAGTCTAAACCTGGCATGTGAGTTGTCATTGTCTAGAGCTCATCGAGTAGAGAACGAATATTTAAAATATATATATATATTTTCAAAAATTAAGAAAGAGGCCGTAGAAGTTGTCAGTTTTAGCCCATTTTTGTATCAGCTGTATCTCAACAACTAAACAAGTAAGGAATTTGAAACTTCTGTATATCATGTACCTACCATGTATTGTATACATATAATCAACAAATACTAAAAACGCAAAACGCATTCATAAGTTATTTCATTTAAATATGGGGTCTGCAGCTGCAAAAAATAACTTTGTAATTCATTATATCATTATGAAATACAAATTTATTTTTGCGATTGTAAAATTTTAAGTTGAAAAATAATAATATTCTTTGTTTTATTTTTTTATTTATTTGCTATATCTTTTACGGTGGTACGCAACCCTTCGTGTGCGAATCAGACTTGCAAATGGCCAGTTTTTTTTTTCATAATCTTTTTGAATATTTCAGGACCACATAAACGAGATGGTTGGGTTTTTTATGATTATTAAAAAACTGCTGGTTAGTGACATTTTTTTATTTTTACCTTGGTATTAAAATACACCTTTACTAATTCTTATTATTATACAATTTTCCCTTACCAAACTTCGGGGATAAGGATGGTATTTTACAGACACGTATCTATCACATAATTAATTTATCTCAGGTCGTTCTTAATTCTTTTTACCTATTGTGGTATACTAACTTTATTCTATAAATTATATAACTAATGTATACAAAATGTCTGCCTCGTAGGTCTAGTGGTCAATCAATCAATCAATCAATCATTTATTTGTAATGAATGTAGGTTGCATAAAATACAGGTGGAGTAGATAGGAATGAGCCATGTACATTCTACCTAAAAATAGACACGCAAAAATTATAAACATTGTTATGAAGCTATTTAAAAATAAAATTACAAATTAAAATGTCACAGTTACAATTATTACAATTATACATACCTACCGAAAATATTATGTATGTACGAAAAAATCTACATATTTAAAAAAAATAAGTGATACACATAATTTTAAAACAAGAAATAAAGATAAAATAGATCAACCATTTTTCAGATTATCTAAAGTACATACATCTTTTATGGGGTACTGTGTTAAATGTTACAACAAAATACCTTGTGATATACTAAATGAAAATGTAAAACTCATATTAAACTCTTTGTAAACAAGCATATTATAAATTAGAGGATTATATCAAAGATAAGAATGCTTGGAAACATGCTGGTATAGCTCCAGAGAACAATTTAGAGTCTAGACAAAATCAAACTGGTTGCTAATTAATTATTATAACATTGATTTTACTTGAACTCACACATTGACTTATTAGTATTACTTGTAAAATTTTATCGTATAGGTACTTTTACAATGCTTGTAAATATGTGAACACCATGTATCCATCACATCATTATTTTTTTTTGTCATTGCTTCATTTTAATTATTTTGACCTATTGTGGTATAGTAATCTCATTCCAGGTGCACCGTCTTCACATACTATATAATTAATGTAAACAAAATATTTTAAAACAGTAACGGTGGAGTTTCTTGCCCATTCTTCTCCATACGAAAACTACCTTTTGGAAGGGGCGACCAGAATCAATTCTATTTTTTTGTAAATTTTGACGTTCGAAAGTGCCTTTTATGTGCCTAATTGAAATAAATTATTTGACAACGCGGAATTAGCAGATATTTGATTTAATCATAATGTAAAACATTACCTAGTGAATCCTTTGTTGATGGCAAACAAAAAAGCTTCAGATTTGCAGAAAAACTATGTACTCTGAGCTTCTGTGAATAGCAATTATAATAATTATATTTGTTTTCGTTGTCACTAGGCGACGCACAATGGTAGACTAATACGAAACTGTCACTAATGACTAAGAAAGATTTGTAAAAGGAATATATCTAGAAAATATATTTTATGCACATTACTAATGTGACACAATGGTAAAGTTTGTGTTATTGATAAGTATGGTGTGAAACTAGTCATTTAAGAAAATACCGAGTTCCGTATATTGGTAGCATTTTTTAAAATTAATTTTCAAAGGAAAACTTGAATATTTTTGGAACCACATAAACGAGATGGTTTGGTTTTTATGATTCCTAAACATTGCTGGTTAGTGACATTCTTTTATTTTTATTACTTTAGTATTTAACATGCACCTTTACTATCTTTTATTATTGTACATTTTTCCCTTATTAAACTTTTGAGGTAAGGATGATATTTTATCACACAATAATTTATCTCAGGTCATTGCTTAATTTTTAATTCTTTTTACCAATTGTGGTCTAGTAACTTTATTCCAGGTACATCATCTTCACATATAATTGCATAAATAATGTGTACACAATATTGTAAAACATATTAAAAGAGTAACGGTGAAGTTTCTTGGCCATTCTTATCCATTCGACTACCTTTTGGAAGGGCGACTAGAATCAATTCTATTTTATT
The DNA here is from genome assembly GCA_916610215.1 of Omphaloscelis lunosa. Taxonomy (NCBI): domain Eukaryota; kingdom Metazoa; phylum Arthropoda; class Insecta; order Lepidoptera; family Noctuidae; genus Omphaloscelis; species Omphaloscelis lunosa. The sequence continues at coordinate 7,385,770 of OU744250.1, read as the reverse complement.
GTAAATTTTGACGTTCAAAAGTGCCTATTTGAAATAAATGATTTGATTTTGACTTAATTTTTTATCACAAGTCAAATAAATTCTAAAATATTCGGGACAAGCCGGTAGCATAAGTAGTTTTTGAAATAAGCTGCTCTGAGGAGCAGATTTATCATCGCAAGGGTTCCTTTTTACCATTTTTATTTATCAAACAATGTTTATTAAAAAAAATCGTAACTTAAAACAGTGCCCCGCACAATCGTATATGTATATTTATATAATCTGAATTTCGGAAACCACTTCAACGATTTTCATGAAATTAAGTATGCAGGAGGATGGGTAGCTCGCCGTCCGATAAGAACCAGGCCCGGGTCGACGGCGCGTTGTGTTCCACGCGCGCCTCAAAGAGATGTCAGCAGAATTGAAGAAGTCGGCTAGGGCCGATGCCTGCTGGGGGTGCGAAGAAAACTGAAAGGGAGATCGTGGCCCCCGGAAACAGGGCAACCGAAGGAACAAAGGGACAAAGGGTGGGTTTTAGTCAGTAAGAGTCTGACACGCCCTCCTGCTCCGCCCAGAGCGGGAGAAGTTATTTGATAATTTCCCACCCAAAAAAAAGGGGATTTCGGGGCGATAAATCGATCTAGCTTGGTTTCATTTTTAGAAAACGTGGAAAATAAAGTGAAACGAAGCTGTGTTAGTATTACTTTATTTATCTATACTACAAATAAGAATGTATTTAAATAATATTTTAAATAAATTCTTATTTGTAGAAATATCTATGCCACTTGTATAATACCTTAGTTGTGTGTAGGTATGTAAATTAAACAATAAAGATATTATTGGTACCAGGTTTATTCTGCAAAAATCTCACCGTGAAAACTTAGATGAAGTGAGTTTGCAGTGAGCTATCAATCCCTCACGTCAGTCGGGATGACTTTTCACTTCACCTAAGTTTTCAAGGTGAGTTTTTTATAGAATAGTACTGCTGATGAGGAATTGATACTATTCTTAAGTTCGTCAGCCCTTGAAGTGTGTTGTCATTCCACCTTATGTAAGAAATTGACACTAATGACAACTCACTTTACCTAAGTTTTCACAGTAACATTTTTACAGAATCGATCGGTTGTTCCCTTTTATCTGAATAACGTACGAGCGAAACTGGTCAAGACAATGATGGTTAAGATTCAATTTATTAAAATTATAATCTCCAATCTCTCTAATTAAGATATTAAGAGAGATTCTCTTACTATCTCTCTTTTAATTTTAATCTTCAGCATAGAGAACCGACATATCCGGCGCTTCCATTATGGGGGCACAATCTCCACTTGCTAATATGGGCATGCCACCAGGACATTCATTTCCTATAATAACGGTCCCTTGTTTGTGGAATTCTGTAGACATGTATGACGTAAGCACTACTTCATAGAGGTAAAGCAATACGTCCGCAGGAGTAGCTCCCTCAAGTATTGTGGGGACCGGGGCTGTCAAATTGGAGAAAGGTGATGAAGCGACAGCGGTGGCGATTCCGATGAGGAAGATAACAGCTCTCATCTTATGCATCCTGGATAATAACAAAACATAACGTCACATCTGTATTTCCCGACGGATTTGGCAGAGGTGTGGTACAACCACGTTTAACCAGTTAACGTACCCTGTTAGTGCCTTTTCATGCGTCCCGGTTGCCGGGTACCCAGTGGATAAATTGTATGTATGTTATCATTCACACGTACCGGCGTAAGATAATGTACATGCCCATACACTTAGCTGCCGGGTATCCGACAACCGGGACTTATGAAAACGCACTTATTGGAGGCGCGCCTATTGGTATCGGCCGGCAACAAAATAATACAGAATCTGGGCTGCTACTAACTGAGAAATAACTAATGGAAAACCCCATTATCAAATTGTTTGTCTCATTTAAAAGTTAGTTAAGTTGAAATAAATTAAAGGACGTTACGAGTTTTTTTATAAAAACAGAAGAAATACAAAATATTCATAATATTATATGAAAAAACATCGTTATAGATAAATAAATAAAGAGTACGTAACTGCGTAGTATAACAAATCTAAGTATTTGAATATGAGGAAAATTCTATTATAAATTGGACAAACCCATATAACGCAAACATTTGAATAGGTAATCAAAAGAGGGTGGGTGTTTTAGTACCCGAAAACTAATAAGAACCAATCAATTTATACACAGTTTTAAAGGTCTAATTATGTAGAAGAATAGTGGTTAAGAGGGATAGTCTCTAGTTTGCTGTCCGTACAGAGATTTACATCCTTTAACATTCACATTTTCGTATGAATCATATTGTGTGTTTTGAAGTCTAATTCTTACAGTTTTGGTTTACTAATAATTAATGGTTTTATATAAAATAGTTAATAGTTTAACAGTGATAAATTGTCAGATCACTGTTTATTCAGAGTTATACCTGTATGTTAAACATTTTACAGATTTTTTTAATAGGTACAGGTATTTTCCATTTATAATGCATTCTTAGGCCTGACTGCTACTAACTACTTATACGCTAATATTCAAAGCTTTAGTATTGTACAATACTGATTTTATTTAACATACATAACTTTGATTCACAGATTATTTTTAATATTAAAGGTTGTATATCTCTGAACGGACAGCGAACTGAGACTATTCCCCTTAACGACTATTATTCTACATAACTAGGCCTTTAAAAATGTATAAAAATTATTTTATTGTTTGCTGGTTTTTTTTTAGGGTACTAGCTTTCATACATTTTTGCCCATCCTCCTTTGACATATTATAAAATCAAGAAATTACCTGTGTAATAAATCCTTTTTCACCACAAATAAGTAAAATTGAGTTCTGAAGAAATTTTTTCGATTTAAATATTATAAACTTTTGCGAATAGCAATAATTATATTGGTTAACGTTGTCTCTAGATGACACACAATGTACTGACTAATATGAAACTACTACTCACTAGGTACTTAATAATTGTAGGAGGAAAATGTTTTCTTGACACAATAGTGATGAGTCCACTATTAATAGGTGTGTTATGAACCAAAGCATTTATGAAACAGGTGCAGTAATTACGGCTTCGTTCATACTCATCTCTAGTTCGAACTCGCCTGCTTTTTATTGGCTTATCTGCTGCAAGGGTTCAATTTGTCGGAAAAGTGCTACGATGTAGAAAATAAATACTCTTCGTCTAAATAATAAATACTGATCACGTATTAATTTTATAATGGCAGTCTTGATCTTTAACATATAAATATATATTTTAACAAAATGACTTAGACTCCGTGCAAATAAGTAGTTATTATCGTTTGCAATGACTCATCCATCCAAGAGTCACATAAAAATTATGAAAAAATAAAATGATGTGTTAAGTTGAATAATACAGGCTGGCAGGGACATCGACGCGAAAAATGTTAACATGGATTCAGTACATGATTCTGAAATCCGTGCGTTGAAATTTTTCGTTCGTTATAAAAAAAAAACTGCTGTTTCCAGTCCACTTTAACCACCCAAACCCATAGTCCAATATCATTGTTTCCACATCCTGCAATAGTCCTACACCAACAGGGTGTAGGTCTTGATCCATGGTCCCGACATTTGCTAAAAAAACAAAACCTTTATTTTCAGGCAACTAAGGCCCATAGATCAAATACATAAAATATGCTTACAAAATAATAAACTAATACCGACATAATTTTATTATTAAAAACATTAATCTATTAATAAAGTAAACTAAAGTAGTATGTTAGGTCGGCGATGTATTGCGCTGAGTCGAGGTGTCATGTAGCCCTTCATGTAGGTCTCCAGTGATAAGTCAGAACGCGCACCATAAAAGATTTAAAGTTAACTATAAACAAACATACAAATATCTAGAATATAAATTAGGTAGCCTAAATAGGCCTACTAACCTAATTTATATTCTAGATATTTGTAGCCCGGGGAAGGATATCCTTCTCCAGGTCTCAGGCTACCTTCCGCCTGACGCAGGTCCTCACTGGACATCGTTGTTTCGGGAGGTTCCTGTTCCGGCAAAGGTGGGAGGAATCGCCCGGGTGTCACCATTGTGTGGATCACCCGGAGGACACGGTGGAACATACAGTGGAGGTCTGCCCGGCTTAGGCGGTGCACCGCCGTGTCCTCGTGGGGGCGATCGGTGGCAGTGATCTCTCGTGACCTGCCCTGGTCCTAGACATGGTACGAAGTAAGAGGGCATGGGAGGCCGTCACCTCCTTCTGCGAAGCAACAATGCTGGCGAAGGAGGAGGCGGAACGCGTGAGGGAGAGGCGTGAGATTTCGCGCAATCACGCCCCTAACTGCCGCAGGAGACGACCTGGGAGTCGGGAATCGCAGGCCGATTCCCGGCCATCGTAGGCATGGGCTTGCGGATGGTGAGCAAATAGCTCGCCGTCTGATAAGGACCAGGCCCGGGTCAATGGTGCGTTGTGTTCCACGCGCGCCTCAAAGAGATGTCAGTACAACTGAAGTGGTCCGCTAGGGCATATGCCTGTCGGCGTTGCAGGAAAGTCTGAAAGGGTTACCGTGGCCCCTGGCAACATACAGGCAACTAAAGGAACATGGGTGGGTTTTAGTCAATAGGAGTCCGACATGCCCTCTCGCTCCGCCCAGAGCGGGAGTAGTTATTTGATAATTTACCAACCAAAAAAAAACAGGTCCTAGGCTACCTATCTATCAAATAATAATAATAAAGTAATATAACATAATATTAATATTCGATTAGTTCAGTGGTTTAGAGGTGAAAAGGTAACAGATTGACTGACAGACAAAGTTACTGTCGCATTTATATAATAATATGACTAGCTGCAGCCCAAGAGTGCGTTCGTGTCAAAATGCAAATATTGAACAGAATCTATCCGGTACTAATTGCATGAAATAGAAATATGTAGAACTGATAATGTTACTGTGATGCTGGAACATACATTCAGACGAACAGAAAAACGGACAAAAACTCTAAAAACAATATTTTTTGGGCATTAGAGTCATTCCTAGACCTTGTAGCAATTACTTTTTTTCAAAAATATTCAATGTAAAATGTTGACTTGTATTGATGAGATAAATGAAATCAGAACGAAAAGTATCGAAAAAATTAAATGGTTTTCATCCAACACAGATTTAATACAGAATGCTTTTATAGAACTTATTGATCAATCAAAATGAGATGAAACTGTACAACACTTGAAAAAATGTAAATCAATACCAGTTTCGGTGTGCCACGTTAGTTTAATTCATCTAATGTTGTCTTAGTTGTCAAGTAAAAGTTGACATTTAGCTGTCACTCAAATAGTGATACTTAAAAAAAATTACATATTTGTGTATTGTTTTTGGATTTAATATGGGTCCTGAAATAAATGATTTTTTTATTTTTTTATAAAGGGGAGTAATCAATCGGCGGCGTTTCTTTTTCAGCCACACACCCGCCTTACGAAACTTTCTTCTTATTACTAGGACATTCGAATCCATAAAATAACCCCCCTTGTTTGTTTAATTCTTTAGACATGTGTGACGTAAGCACTACGTCATAGAGGTAAAGCAATACTTCCGCAGGAGTAGCTCCCTCCGGTATCTTGGGGACCTGAACGTGGGTGATGGGCGACTCGGCGGCGGCGGTGGCGATTACGATTAGGAACATAACCGTTCTCATCTTGTGCATCCTGGAAAATGAATATTAAAATTATTAAAAATTAGTGGCCCGCCCCTGGTTCGCACAGTTTTTACGACTTGAAAAAATATCGAGATTTATTTATTTTAAGTAAGTTTAATACAGAATGTGGGCAACCTGTACGTCGCAAGTACCTGTCTAATATTTACTTTAATTGGGCAATATTGTTGTATGGAAATATGGCTGATTAGTGAACTAGAATATTTATAATGAATTGCAATTATAACACTGAATTTGATGTTGTTACCGTTTTAGGTGTAAAATAGACATTTAGAAAGCTTCCAATTTTTTTTACGTCTTAAACTACTAATTAATTAATTCCAAAACAAAATGATCAAATACACTTAGACGAAGTTGCTGGCAATACCTAGTCTACAATAATATTATAAAGAGAAAAGATTTGTATTTTTGTTTGTAATGAATAAACTCAAAATAGACTGGACCGATTTAAAATGGTAGATTATTTGCCAAGGGAGCAAACAACTATTTTTAAGGCGAGAGTGTTTCTTTGAATACAGAGGGGACCGAAAGATTCTAGAGTAGAATCCTGAGCGCAGCAAGGGATTCAAAGTACGTCACTCGAGTTTAAAATAGTGTTGCTTCCGAGTGAACACTCTACTTTTTATTAACCTCGATGAGAAAGAAAAAAAAAACGTCTGTGATCCCCGTCAGGAACGAAGTTTCTTCTAACGTATGATTTAAAAAACAAAATTTTCGCAGCCGCCAACGTGGATTTACATTTTGACTCCACTATCGACTTAACCTCATTAAATCAAAACTATGAAAACGATCCCCATGAAGAAAAATTTGAAAATTTTCGCAGCTGTCATCTTGGTTTTACATTTTGACCTCACTGTCGGTTTTAGCACCCTCGAAAACTATGAAAATGATACCCATGACGAAAATTTTGAAAATTTTAGCAGTCGTCATTTTGGATTTTCATTTTGACCAAATTCAGACTTTCTCTCTCTCTTACCAGCCTGTTACTTGGTCATACAATGTTCATGTTTAATCTCTTTAGTAATTGGAACTTTTTCTAACAATCTACACATTGCAAATTCAAATCACTTTTAATCCCTAGGGATTAAAAAGCAATTTTAGTCCCTGTTTACGAAGAATATACTAGCTCTTTTTGAATAGATGTGATAAAAAATAATTCACCAGTAGAATAGTATTTTATCACTGAGTAACATAGGCTATAATTTATAAAGATATCACGCGGGCGAGGCCGCTGCCGGAAGCTAGTATTTATAAAGTCCCAATAACCCACAGCTTTACGGACGTTTAAAACCAAATGTAACTTATGTTTCTCGCTGTCATGTCAAAAAAGTATTTTGAGCACTGGCAGAAAACAAAACTTTTTAGATGTCATTTTAAAAAATGCTGATTAAAGTCCCAAATATAGTTAGCTAATATTTCGTTTAGTTTTACATTAATTATGTTATTACAAGTATCTTCCTTACTTAATTTTGAACGAAAATGTCTTACGTAGGATAAAAAGTTTTCGAGGTATATGGCCGAAAAGGGAAATGTAATAGACATTTTTTTATAGCGTTAATTAAGTGCACCATTATCATGTTAGATAATTATTTTATGAACAAAGACTAATAACATATACCAATAGGTACCTAAATTACAACAATCAAATTTTATAATTACTAACAAAATCACTTGTACGTGATATTAAATATTATCGTGTACTAGCTGACTGCTGGGTAGGTATATCATATCATATAAGGAAAAAAAAAAAAATTATCCGCCCATTATTTCCGAAAGCATCATTGGAATAATAATGTCAAAATATAAGGTAGCTGTTTTTTTCCTGCACACGAGTCCAGATATTATAAATCTGAAGATTCCCCAGATATTAGACCTTATATGCTGTAGACTTATTGACCATTTTCTATTTTGTTAATTACTTGGTACTTGTGGTCAGGCCTACACTGTCTTTCCATACCAATTAACACTGTAATTTGGAAATATCGTAAAGGCTATTACAGATTTGTAAAAGAGTAACTATGGAGTTTTTTGCCGACTCTTCTCCATACAAGACGAACAATTGGACCTAGGTGTACCTAGGTTCTAAAGTTTCATAAGTGCCCATGTAGGTGAAGTAAGGTATTTTGATTTGATTATCGATACTCATAATGATGATGATGATGGAGAGGGCTGTGTCGGAGTTTCCTTACGTGATTAAATTAGAAATGAAGAGAGCCGCAGGAGAACCAAGGTAACCGACATAGCCCGAATAATTGCCAAACTTAAGTGGCAATGGGCAGGGCATCTTACTCGCAGAACAGATGGCCGATGGGGCCGATAGGATCGAAAGGTTTTGGAGTGGCGATCGCGTACAGAAAGATATAGCATTGGAAGGCCTCCCACAAGGTAGAGTGATGACCTTTTGAAGGCCACAGGAATCCTTTGGATGCGAGAAGCACAGAAGCAGTCGAAGTGGCGGTGCCTGGGTGAGGCCTATATCCAGCAGTGGACTTTCGGCTAAATGATGAAGATGATAAGGATTTTTCAACATAATACTAGACTTTTATAAAGACTAGATTTTGTGCTAGCTTTTGTGTTTCTTGACAAAATTACATTTGAATTAGGTAATGTGTTTAGTTTCAATAATAAACTGGCCACGGTGTTTTCAGATCAACAAAAAAAACTTTATTGGTATTTGCCGGAAAACGAACTTGCTACCAGCTTGTGTCCTTATTGCCTGCTTGTCATCACAACACACCACAGCTACACCTGATAAATTAATTACAAAAAAAGCAACCGACTTCCATTTTCGGAAGTCAGTGTCTTTCGTTTTGAATTTTCGTTTATTGCTACCGACTTCCAAAATTAAAGTTATTTTTCACTTTGTAGTGTTTTTTTTTGGAAGTCCGTTGTTTATTTTTGTAAAAAGATTTTATTTTTCACTTTTTAGTTGTGGTAGCTATGCCACACAAATTCGAATACCACTACCTGCTACCAGTGACAGAAACTTATCATATCATCCACATATTAAGTGGGAAAAAATACGTATTATTGAAGCTAACTCAAAAACTATTCAAGTAAAGTTAATAAAATTTATACACCACCTCGAGAGCAAACGAAAAAAGAATTTTCAAAATCGGTCCACAATCGGTCCACCTCCTCCTTTTTGGATGGCGGTTAAAATAACTTATATACCCTTATTTACCGATCTGACTGATCACCGTGAATACCGGCCTGAAACTAATAAAAAAAACGATCACTACTAAAACAATATTTACGAAGGTGAAAATATATAAAAACCTTTTTTAAATATCTGCATAAATAGTCATACAAATAACTGAGTTCCTAGATAAAAATCCAATTTAAGTCCACAGTAGTCTTCGTGTGAGGACAGAAATAATTGTTCAACAACCTTAGACAGGTAGAGGATGGAAGAGGAGCAATTACAACATACTTGTGTCAGGAAGTAACAAGCAAAATTATAAATAAAAAAATCTATTTAGAATATTGCATTTGAATAGGGGCGTTATCGCGAAGTCCTCCAATTATTGAGATAATTAGATCCTTATTACATGGCGACTATCGTTCAGAAAGGTATTTAAACATATTCCTGCGAAAGAACTTCACATTACATTTTCTGAAGAGAAATGGATAAGTTAACTCTTTACTTCTTGTTGTTTATTGCCTGTTGCGGTAATGGTAAAATAAATAAACCATTTTTCTATAATATTTTTTATATTTGAATAAACTACTGGTGGTCTTAACTGGATGGGATTATCGACTGCCTCGTTGATCTAGTAGTCACAAGCGCTAATGCTGAGCATGTTCTGGGTTCGATTCCCGGACCGGCAAAGTATTATTGGGTTTTGACATCTGGAATTTCTCAGTAGCAGCCCGGAGTCTAGATTTGTGTCCGGTTGATGGCAATAGGCTCGCCCCCTATTACATGGAACTTAAATATAACTGGCGAAATGTGGGTGTGGGTGCACCTCTGCCCATCCCTTCGAGGAATACAGGCGTGATGTTATGTTATGTTATGTTGAACCTATATTTTTTACTTTTCTTTCAGATGTCTTATGTAAAAGCCGTGAACACAAAAAAGATGACGGGGGTAAGATTGTAGGTGGCAATGAAACCACTATACAAAACTACCCTTATCAGGCATATCTGTTGCTTAACGATGGCAAGGATAACTTCCAATGTGGTGGTTCCATTATCAGTAAATATCACATCGTTACTGCTGCCCATTGTCTTGTAAGGTAAAATATAGAAATGATCTACGTAAAACTTATCTCTTTATTAATAATTAGTTACTTTTTTTTTTGGGTGGGAAATTATCAAATAACTTCTCCCGCTCTGGGCGGAGCAGGAGGGCGTGTCAGACTCTTACTGACTAAAACCCACCCGTGTTCCTTCGGTTGCCCTGTTGCCGGGGGCCACGATCTTCCTTTTGGTTTTCTTCGCACCCCCGGCAGGCATCGGCCCTAACGGACCCCGTCAATTTTGCTGACATCTCTTTGAGGCGTACGTGGAACACAACGCGCCGTCGACCCGGGCCTGGTCCTTATCGGACGGTGAGCTACCCATTGCTCACCGTCCGCAAGCCCGCGCCTACCGTGGCCGGAAATCGGCTTGCGATTCCAGACGCCCTGGGCGTCTCGTCCTGTGACGGTTAGGGGCGTGAGGGCGCGAATTTCGCCTCGCCCTGACGCGTTCCGCCTCCTACTTCGCGAGCATTACCGCTTCGCAGAAGGAGGTGACATCCTCCGATTTCCTCTCGCTCCGTACCATGGCCTGAACCAGGGCCGGACGCGAGAGATCACCGCCGCCGATTGCCTCCACGAGGACACGGCGATGCTCCGCCCAAGCTGGGCAGACCTCCTCTGTATGTTCCACCGTGTCCTCCGGGCGATCCACACAATGGTGACACCAGGGCGTTTCCTCTCGCCTGATCCTGTGCAGGAACCTCCCGAAACAGCCGTGTCCAGTGAGGACCTGCGTCAGGCGGAAGGCGAGGACGCCGAGGCGCCTCTCTAGCCACTTCTCAAAGACGGGTCTTATCGCCGCAATTGTGGCGTGCCCAGCGCTGGGTTGCGACAATTGCACTCTCCATGACGACATGAGATCCCGCCGGAGCTCTGTCCGCTGTGCCGTGATTTCTCGCGGCAGCGGAGTTAAGCCCCGGTGTTTCGCCTCCTCGAGCCACTCCCAAATGTGCGCGAGGACCTTTGCCTAAAATATGATCTCTCATTAAATAAGTGTTTTTAATAATATTACCTAAGTAAATATAACTTTATTTAAATGCAATAATAGTATTTTATGAAAATGTCTACCTACTTACTAATAATAGTTATTTACGTTATTGCTATTGACTTTTTATGGGAATGTAATAATTCAGTTTTTATGAATGATTTTATTTTAATTTTTAATTTTTTGCGACTTAAATTTTTTATAATAATTTTTGCTGTGCTCTGACAACGGCTCTTAGTTTTAATCTTTTTGTTATTTTGTTAACATCTTGTTTTACCTTGTGGAATGCAAATAAATGAATATGAATATGGATAGATTTAGAATAATTAGTAAGACAAGAATATTAAAAATATTATAATACAAAACTACTGTTCACCATTTTGATGTTTGAGTGTTGAGCATTTCACCAGTGATGGTCCGCTAGTGTACATTTACCTTTGTATACTGTAAATGTGCATAACTCCAGGAAACTTTTAAAAAGTTTTAACAAAACTGATATTATTTCCTCGGCTATTAGGTATAAAATCCCGTTAGTACGTTCCCGTGAGATATTTTCCTAGATCCACGCGGGCTAAGCCGCGGTAAAAGCTAGTTTAATATAATTTAGAAACGTCGTCATTTGGGTTAGGTTAGGTTAGAACAGTGACCATTAACGCCAGATCCTCCATATTGTTGGTGAACCATTTGGTTACATGAGGTTATATTAGTATGATGTTTCGTGATATATACCTACTTATTCATTATATAATTTTGGCAGAAAATTTGTACTTAAATATGAAAATTAGGTCAACTGAACGTTATTAAAAAAGAGCATTATACAAATTGAAAATTTTATGAAATGAACGTTATACTAAATGTTATTAGAGTAAAAGAAGGTTATAAGAAATATAGCATTATATCACATTATTTTAGGTTATTTATTTTTATAGCTATACTATCTGTTAGAATGCCATATATTACACACCCCATATAGAAAATGAATAAAAAATTAAAAAACGCGGTATTTTGCGGGTTAAGCTATGATTTCCTAGAAGAGCGGTGGCCGCATTTAGCGGCCGCAGTGACGGTTGTCATAAAAATGATGAAAGCTTGCGGCATAGATTTAAATCGTTAGATACTTCCTACCGCGTCAAAAAATAATCGCGTGTCTGTTTTGATTTGACACTTCTAACAAACAATGACGCAGTGACTACACTTGTTTAATTTAAATTAATATTTCAGAATTGTGACTACACCTGTTTTGTTTAATACAAATTTATATTTCAGTATTCGAACAATTAAAGTTCGAATCGCCAGTACCGAAGCCTTTAGTGGGGGCTTGGAGTACAGTGCAACTTCTTTCTCCTCCCATGCATTGTACGATGGCCTTACCAGCGACTATGACGTGGGGGTCGTCAGAATTAGCCAGGGCATGACTTTGGACGGCACAAATGCCAGAGCAATCAGAATGGTCAGGTCGGGCTCTGACGTTACCGATGGCGAGAACGTTGTTCTTACTGGTTGGGGAGCTGTTAAAGTAAGTTCATTTTTTGTATTTGAAATTACGTTAGTTTTTGTTGTAGGTTTCGTCTTCATTAAACCTGATAAAATTCGTGGAAGAAAAAGCCTAAGTTTTAAAAAATACACTAGCGACCCGCCCTTGCTTCGTATAATATGCACGTGTGTGCCCTGTTGATGTGGAAACATGTCAAAACATCGCTATTATACTATGCTTTGTCTAAGTTAAATAATCAATTTGTTAGGCCGTATTCTCGGCGGCAGCGGGCAGCGGGGCGGCGATGACAGCGGCGCAATCAATTGCTGTTCTCGATGGCAGCGGCGTGAGCGAGAAAAGTTCCATATAAAACTAAGCATTTGATCGCGCCGCTGTCATTGTCACCCTGCTGCCCGCTGCCGCCGAAAATATGGCCTTATAATACACATAAACCTTCCGGAATCAATTCTCTAGTTGATGGTGAAAAGTGCATCAAAATACTTTCAGTAGTTAACAAGAACTATACGCACACACAGAGAGACACAAAAGTGACTGTGTTTCATACTGTTTATTATGCCACACTGTTTTTGAGAGGAAAACGACCACCAAAAGTAATGTTAAATCCAGTAATGTCTATTTTTATAGGAAAATGGCTCTACAACTTCAACGTTGAATGTAGTGATGGTACCTGCAGTGAACAGAACGGGGTGCAGTGAACTTCTTTCAAGTGATGTCACTACCAGAATGTTCTGTGCAGGCCTTCCCGAGGGTGGCAAGGATACCTGTCAGGTAAATATTTTGTATTGAGTAAATTACCTATTTATCTTAGGGCTCTGTATATTACGGTAGGTACTCTGAATTTTACCTTAGAAAAGCGTAGACAGTTTGTTAAAAATATACAAGTAGACTAAAAGAGGTACCTTCGGCTTTTAAGTCTACCTTTTGTCAAGTCTGTGAATATGCTTTTTTTTTTCTCTGGCATGAGAAATTCTGTTAGCGGTGGTGGCCCAGTGGAAACGGCCGCGACTTACGAGTAGGTCATAGGTTCGAACCCTGACAGGTGTTTTATTTTGTGTAAATTATTTGATCGCCATGTTCTGCTCTCAAAACGGTGAAGGAACACATCGTGAGGAAACTGGCTTGTCGTAGAATAAAAAAAACATAGAAATATGACATCTACCAACTCACACAGGGCCGGCGTGGTGGATTATGGCCCACTCCCTCTCACCGAGAAGAGGCCTGTGTGAGAATATTATTGGCTGATTATGCTATGAGGAATTCTAGTAATTAATTATTGTTGTTCGTGCCAATATGACAGAAGAAGAACTGCTTTTTAAACTGCTAATCTAACTGGTGTTATTTTATAGGGAGATTCCGGTGGTCCTGCGGTGGTTAATAGCCTTCTGGCCGGAATTACGTCGTACGGTTTTGGCTGTGCTCGTCCAAAATCACCTGGGGTGTACACGCGGATAGGAAACTTTAATATCAGATTATTCATAAGCCTGCAGACTGGCGTCTAAATACACTATTATAGTTTGACCGAAACCGCTGTACCGCGCCTTAAACCTGCTCCACATTCTCTGCAAAATTACAAGAGACTTGCCGAATTCGAGAGTGTAGAGGGAAATTAACTATACTGTCTCATGTATATTCGTATTATCTTCGTTCCGTGTCGGTACATCAAAGGGCTGTCGAGTAGTTTTGTGTTTATGTGAAACCATTCTTCTCGCACGCTCTCGCTGTCAGGGTCGGTCGGCCGCCAGTCACCGTTGCGAGCGTATCTCATCATCATCTGTTACGATGTATGACAGTCATCCACCATCTTTCGCTTATTCCAACGTCTCTTCGTAACTTTTTTTCACGGATCAATAAATAGGCTGCAGCAGCACTTACTGCTACAGTGGTAGATATTTTCAAAACGTCCATGTTGGTACGAGAGTCTAATACTACTGTGCCAGGCAAGAATGTAGAGCAACGCTCTCGTCTCCCCCTGTCTCGACAAATGTTCTCTTCGAGACCTCCCGCCGAGAATGTGGAGCAGGCTTAAGGAATTGCGCGAGAGGCGACAGGCTGACAGAGCGGAGTGGACTGCATTTTGCCCCCCCGTCTCGCCGCGCATGAACCTTAGACACAGTACAGCGGTTTCGGTCAAACTATAGAAGGGTGAATTCCATTTATAGTTTCATTATTTATTTTCTGAAATAGTTGTAGGTATTAGTTTAAAATATAAAGTTTTATACAATACAAAAAAAAAAAGTTTTATTGACAAAAAGAAAATGTGATGACAGAAACTGATCTTACATGAATTAAGTTTGTACATCACATTGTTTTAGTTTGATCGTTGACCCCCAAACTAAGACTAAACTCCACTGCGAAACCATAGCAATGAAACCGCAGTAGTTTAATTAAATTGACTCGCGTAATATTCCGTCATTCATATAGTTTGCTTTAAAAGAGTGTACGGAGATGATACACATAAATACCATTAAAAACACCTTTTTGTAGGCAGTGGCTGATTATACAAGTGGATTGAAAGACAATTATGTTTATTTTGTTTCTAACAATTATTTTTTTCTTTTAAGATTATGTAAATAAGTTTGTTTCATAAATTATTTAATTGTACTTAATATTAGTTTTATAATAGTTTTGATGGAATTCACTTTTTGTTTTGTTATTCTATTATTATTTTATAATAAAGGCACTATTTAATTTATTCGTTATATTTGTCCTTTTAACCACACCTAATTATTTTCGTCCATTAAATAATGATAAAAAATCTAACACATGCAGTTTCACGCGTTAATTTCTATCCAGAAATAATGTAACATCACGCCGTAATACCCCGAAGGAATTGACAGAGAGAAGCAGACATTTCGCCAGTCATGTGTAAGTCCCATGTAATAGGGGGCAAGTCTATTGCCATCAACCGGGCATAAATTCAGACTACGAGCTGCTACTGAGAAATTCCTTATAGAAAAACCCAATAACACTTTGCCTGACCTGGGACCAAGAGAACAACGAGGCAAAATCTATCTAGAAATCGTTATTAATTTTCCATTACAACTTGTTGAAAAAAAAAAGAAAGAAAATACGTTTATTTGGGGTAAAAAAGACGCAAAGAAGAAACACATGCGTGAAAAGAACAAGTTGGGGGAATATATGCGTCACATCCGTTGACGTGATGATGTCAACCGGTGCAGCATATAATGAAATAACAATGAAAAAATAAGAACTAAAATAAATACAATACTTAGATGCCATTTTAAATATAATATTTAAAATGGTAACATTCCGTTCCGTCGGCGACTCTCACGCCGCACCGTGCAATCTGTGCAAGCAGCTGTCATAAAATGTATTTGTTTTACGTTTTGACATATTGGTTACGTATTATTTAACATGGCGCATTATGTGAGGAGCTCGTGGCTAAGTAATAACAGCCTCACGGGTCGATTCATCCGGTTAAGTTACACTTGCCGGGGTTGGTCTGTGAATCTGTGACCATCTTTACATACCGAGACTCCTCCGTGCCTCGAAAAGCACGTTAATCCGTTGGTCTCGGCTATCATTAGTGGATCTTTGACAGTCGTTACGGGTCGTCAGAAGCCCGAAAGTCTGACAACCAGTTAAGGGGTATTGTATTACCCAGTTACTGGGTTGTGGAGGTCAGATAGAAAGTCGCTCCATGTAAAATACTGGTATATAGCTGCATCCGGTTAGACTGGAAGCCGACCCCAATGTAGTTGGGAAAAGGCTAGGCAGATTGATTTAGTATTATGTAATGAATGTATTACCAAACTATTACATTAGTCATATGAACCATATCTCTACTAAAGCATTGATCAGTTTGTAATTAGCGAGTTTCATCGAACGTTATTCGTGGAAAGTTATCGGCCATAATACCTCGTAATACTTATGAAACTGCTAATGAAGTAATTAAAGGTAGCTTCACTGTGTTCTTGTGATCGTGATCGAAAGTGCCCATGTCTTTAATGACATGAACACTTGAGTTACGACATATGGTTGAATGTTAACTTAGAATATGGTTTGATGAATTGATATTGATTTTGTTTTAGTTTGTGTACCTAATGTTGATATTAAGAATTTGATGTTATTTGTCAGTATGATGAAGCAAGCGATTCCTTAATAACTGAAATAGGGTTTACAAGGATATCGATCGTCAAAATGACAATTCTACTAGGCCGCAAGTGACTAAAAACGCAAGCCTCAAAGTTGGGTGCCATGTCTAAAATCCACCGTGTATATGGTCAGTTGCAGGCGATCGCCCGCCGTATGAGGTGTGTTTTACACTGTGTTATTCCGTTACGTTGTCGTTTAAAGACCATGGATAAAAATAATACGATACAGTTTTTGGAGTGCTGTGAAAAGCATTCATCGTTTCTGCGGAAATTAACAAGTTGCATGCGACAAAAATAGCATGCGATTTGCTTATTATTTGATTTTAACAAGTGATGGGACTGGTGATTTGCCGTACGGCTAAAATCGACCAGTGTGAAAATTAAAAAAAAAAATAGTTATATTTATTACGGGGGTTTACCCCCATAATTAATATAACTGTTTTTGTTTTGATTTCCATGAATCGCCAATTTTAACAGTAATCAGCTGTTTGAATAATACAACATGTTCCAAGACGACAAGTTGCTACCTACTGTTACTTCATTCACGACAAAAAAAAAATGCAAATTCCGACCAGCGCGAAGTGAAACTGGTAAAAAGCAAAACTTTTCTCTGAATGACAAAACTCGCAATGAATACTAACACGGAATCCCTTAGCATTTAAATGAACGAGACCTACTGAGTTCCCGTGTTGCTGAAACTTTTTTAATTTCGTCGAAAGGAACCAGGTGGCCAGCTCACGTCAGTTTCAATTCGACAGACAATCCCTGCCCCCCTCACTTCGCTGTATTCTCGTGATAAGGTGAGGCACTTCGGGAACAATCGGGAAGATCGTTCCCTTTTAATTGAGATTACATTTTTAATTGTGATTATATATCTGGTCCAAGTTTTTTAATTTAATTGTACAGAATTTTAAAAAGATTTTCGATGATGGAGGTCCTTCTTCTATATGTGAAGATGGATTTGGATGTTACAGTATTGACACAACATGTGCCAGCTCACATGAAGTAGGTTGGGTCACATTTTACTGAGCAATGATTTGGCTTATTGGTGATTCGCACGAATTTACTCGCCCGAAACGGTCGAACCGACACTTAAAATACATAATAATATTTTTCTTGAAGCGATTCGCACGAAGTTCATTTACTGTAGGCGAATCGATTTCTGTAGTTATCGATTCACCTACAAATAAATAAACTTAAAAGTTATTATTTTAAAGTGTCGATTCGCCCGATTCGGGCGAGTAAATTCATCTCACATTCTTCGTGTTAATTTTAATATAGTAGTCGTGTGTGTCAATACTAATCTGCAGTTACTGACTTATTGTCATGGGTAGGTACGTCCTAGAAATGTTTCCAAGGAAGAAACTCGCGAATGCAATAGAATATTCAACGATAGCCATATGAAGATAAACCTTGCGCATGGATAATGCAGGAGCTAATTCTTTTCACAAGAAAATATTTTCCCTATATGCACTTTTATTAAGCACTAGCCTGCGACTTCGTTCGCGTGGAAGTCGAAGTCTTAATTTGACTGTTGTAAAGTGGTGTATTGTGTATATTTAAATAATAGTAGGTATCTCATTAAAAAGTTTTTCATCATACAAAGGTATATTGTGTTCATTCTCATCTCAGTCTCATTGCCAACGAAATGTATGGGAAGTTTATTGCAATTTCTTACTTTTCTAGTACTCAAACTTCAGTTGGCCCGATATAGTTTTTTGACCCTAGTAATAAGAAATAGGATCGACTGACATGAGAAAAGTTTTTGTGAAAAGCCATTTTCTTGCTGACTGTAATTTTTTTTCAAAATCTGTGAATGCAGATCAAAATTTTTCAAAAACTTAAAGGCTGTCGTCTCCTAAGACCGTTTTCTTGTAGCGACAACGTTTAAGGTATCTGCCCTTATTGCCCCATCTCAAATCCACCCTGTGTATGTTATGATGTTTAAAAGGTTAAATCCGTAACTATCTGCAATGTTCTTACCTTTAGTCTTTTTACAATTTGCGTTAAACTATAGAAGATTACGAACATAATGCAAATACTGCTCATCCCCCATAGCAAATATTTTTAACCAATTTTCAAGTTAATCAAGCCACATAGTAAAATCTTCCCCTATAAAAATGACTACCCCTTTTCACCCCCTTAGGGGTAGATTTTCGAA
Organism: Omphaloscelis lunosa; assembly: GCA_916610215.1. Classification (NCBI taxonomy): domain Eukaryota; kingdom Metazoa; phylum Arthropoda; class Insecta; order Lepidoptera; family Noctuidae; genus Omphaloscelis; species Omphaloscelis lunosa. The sequence goes on along the minus strand of OU744250.1, from coordinate 7,367,113 downwards.
AAACCCTGATATAAGATTTTATTTATTTTCCGTCTTAAGTATAAATACTGAGTTTTGAGTTAATCAGATCGCGTAGTAAAAGTCTTCCATAGAAATTTTGACACCCCCCAATCCTCCTTTAGTTTAGAAAAACATAAATGGCAACCTTTATCATTTACATAGATAAAGTATTTGTGCTAAATTTCAAGTTTATTAACTCAAGGAATAAGATTTTTCATACACACAAATACCCCCTTTTCACCCCCTTAAAGGTCGAATTTCCAAAAAACCTTTTCTTAGTGGATGCCTACGTCATAATAACTAACTGTGTGCTAAATTTCAGCCCAATCCGTTCAGTGGTTTGAGCTGTGCGTTGAAAGGTCAGTCAGACAGTCAGTCAATCAGTCAGTCACCCTTTCCTTTTATAGATATAGATAGACTAGCTGACCCGACAGACGCTTTCCTGTCAAAATGTCAATAATTCATACAAAAAGGAAGTTCAGTTTTAAAAATTTTGCTTCCGTAAGAACTTGATTCGGACTATTATAAACATTTTGAAATAATAAATAGCCTAATCGGTCCAGCTGTTCTCAAGTTGTGCGCTTACCAACGAACATCATTTAATTTTTATTATATAGAAATAATTGAAAAGTTTTTAAACACTTTTGTCTTACGTCAGTCTTTGTTCCAGAGTTCACAATGTATTATTAAATAGAACTGAACAGTCCACTGTAAGCCTTGTTTAGTCGCTACTGTTCCAAACTGGACGAGTCGAAAGATAAATGAAAACGTAATTAAGCATAAGAAAACTTTTAGGAAAGCGTTAAAAAGTTCTTTAGCTTCGGCTGCATTATTTATTTCTCTCTCAGGGTAATCTTGTTATTTGATTTTGTTTGTTCTGTTTTTTTTTTATTATTTTATTTATGCCTTGTCTGATGCAGTTTGCTTGTTGTTAACTACTTGTTAGAGGGATTTCATGCGTTTAATTATTTTTATTGTTAAGTTTCAAAAATTTTTGCAACGTTTGTGTTCGTGTTGCTTATTGTAAATCAAATGAACTAACGCCATCTATTGAAAAGTATGTACTCACTATAAATTTGGATTTAAATTAGTTTTCAAGGAACGAATTTCGAGTCATTAATAATATGTGCATTTCACGATTTTTTATTTGATTACAACAAACAAACCAAAACCGAGTTTCACATAATATACAATGGAGTTATTTAGGTAATCTGAAAATAAGAGAGAACATAAAAGCTGCTTAAAAAGGTCGTATTGCCACCTATTTGCGGGCCGAAAAGTAATCTTAGCAAAACAAGAAAAAGGTGTGGATTTAATTGCAACACAAAATTACAGTGCTACTAGAAACCGGAGAGCTACCAGAGAAAATAAATGCCGCCGCAGTCAACCTTAACCCTTTTTATTTACAGTTTTACCGTTTCACATTTCCATTACCGTGTTTCGTAGTATTTTTACCGCGACGTATTAGACGAAAATGGAAAATGTAAACAACGTGATTAGATTGCGGGTGGTACTGGAATTCATTTGTTTCTGTTTAGGATTAGTTTTTATGTCTAACTTTATTTATATCTTGCTTTTGAGGGTTTCGCCCACGTGGAGGTTAGAAACCATCTCAAAATAACGTACTACGGAGATAAAAATTATCCTATGTCTTACCCTAGGTAAAGGTCTATCTGTGTGCCAAATTACATCGAAATCCGAGCAGCCGTTAAGGCGTGAAAAAATAACAGACAAACAGAGTTACTTTCGCATTCATAATATTATACTCGTAAGTAGGTAAAGTTTTGATAATAATAATTATGGTTAGTTCGTTCTTATTTATGTTACATGTTTGTCTTGATTTTTTTTTCATAGATTAGTACAACAACAAATACCGAAGTGTGGTTTTGATCCTACCAATTTCTGTATCCATAAACAAAACTCTCCACCAATTTGTGTCGTCAATTTATTCGTACGTGACTGTCAAAGTCGATACATTCTCGTAAACGTCAGCTGACACGGCATTACGCCAGCCGTGGCAGCCCTTTGCCCTCACAGCACAATACAATACAATATTCATAAGTTACTTAATCTATCATTCATCATGCGAGACACCGTATAAATAATGTGCTGCATCCAATCTTGTTCATTTCCGAATGTACACTCACACATAAATTGTTTAATAGCTTACATTCGGATTGAACAAATTGTATGAGTTATTTATTGAGGCGTGTCAATTGTGTTTCAGTTTTTCTTGCGATGTTTAATGACGGTTTGAAGGAATAGTATTCACTGCACACAAGTAGGCAATCCAGTTGCATCTTAAAAAAATAGAGGATTCGTTTTGAATTTTTATCACATTATTTTCAAAGTATCTCCCGTCGGTATAAGTAGCACCCACATGAAACGCAAGTGTTGACGTAGACCCTTGCGTAGGTACTGCTAGTGTCAAGAATAGGGTTTAAAAAAAATAAAAAAATAAAACTTTCTTGTGTTAGGTACCTACAACATAGATATTAATAAAAGACGGAGTCGCACTATGGCCGCCACGCATAACGTTCTTTAATGGCCTTATTGTACTCTTGAAAGTGCATTTTTCTTGGATCAGTTACGTTACAGCCGTTCTACCTAAGTACACTCAACGTCAGAAGTGCCTGTGATGAGAAAATAATAATAATATAAAACTTTATTTCGGGTGGCATAGACCCATAGAAACCTTAACATAGTACATATTTTTATATGCCATGACTCGTTGACACGTACACAAGCCACCCACTGATTCTGAAAGGTTTCTGAATTCAAAACGTACAGCTATTGAAAATAATTACACAGATCAAATTAAATTTTGTGAAGCATGTTACTAGGTGATCAGGAGATACTTTTTGTCGTCAACACATATGCAATAATGTTGACAATATCGAATGTATTGGCAATATTATTGCGAGTATAGTTGCAGCTTTAGTCAGACTGTTCGCCAATCGCTGCCCGCAGTGAAATTAAATGGGTTAAGACGCCGCCTGTTACGTTCTCGGTTGCCACGCGCCAGCGCACACTATTTATTCTTCATTCTTCTAGGAATCGATAAGTAACGCACAACACGCGTCTGTCTCTAGCGATAAAAAGTATCCTATTGTATGTTAATCCAGGTTATAAACTATCTGTCTGCCTCATCTAACTCCTATTTATTAGTAGCATAACATAATGATTGAAATACTATCTTGAATTCATGCAAGCCTAGTACTTTTTGTGCCAAGTTTCATTAAAGCACGAGTGAAAGGGAGACCAATACATCCTATTCGACATCTAAGTTACTGCGTAATATTATTTTCAAATAATACTTAGCGTTTTGAATTTACTGGACTGACGGACGTAGAGCGACTAATCGTAAAATATGAATGTCAACGGCATAACGCGATTGATCTAAAAAAATGCACCTTCAAGAATACAATAGGGCCATAAAAGGACATTCAAAATTCAAAATATTTTATTTCACATAAACCTACAGGGGCATGTTACGCGTGGTAGCCGTAGTGCGACTCCGTCTAATAAAATTGTTACTAACACTTATATCGATTCTGCACGAAATACATGGCTATTATTACGATTGCGAGAACGGTTGATAAAGTAATTTTTCTCAGAACCTGCTAATTGAATAAAGAACATTGACTTTAGTAGCTATTTTCTCTTAAAAGCCGTTATGAGACACTTCACTCGAATGAAGTTTTATTTTTGTTTCATTCCATGTTCACACAACACCAACAAGATTAAATAGGAATAACGGTTCATTTGCTCCTTTAATTCAATTTTTCGATCATTCGGTAGGCAATTGAAAGACTCATGCCGAGAGCCGAAATCCAGTTCAGTAATTAATTTATATTTCTCTTTTGATTAGTTTTGTGTTCAGACGTATCATTCGAGTGAAAGATGTCGAATTGAAGGCAAAAATGAACAAAAAGTGAAGCGTCTTTTATCGGTTTTGCACGTCATATTTAGTAAATCAAAATCAATCTGCCTAGCCTTTTCCCAACTATGTTGGCATCGGCTTCCAGTCTAACCAGATGCAGTTGAATACCAGTATTTTATATGGAGCGACTGTCTATCTGGTCTCCACAACCCAGTAACTGGGTAATACGATAACTCTTGGTCAGACTGGTTGACAGACTTTCGGGCTTTCTGAAGAACTGTAACGTCTGTCAAAGATCCACGAATGACAGCTGGGACCAATGGCTTAACGTGCTTTTCGGGGTACGGAGGATTCTCGGTATGTAATGATGGTTACCCATCCACGTACCAACCCCGGCAAGCGTAGCCCTGATATATAGACCCGTGCGTCTATTAAGTCTTCTTGTGAATAACACACTTTAAGTTAAATAAGAACGTCTGATTTTTCGTACGCAACACATAGGTACAGTATCAATTCTATCAAAATCTGCGAAATATTTGAATAGTTGATGTGGAACAATCAAACACATTTATTTTCTTAAAATTAAATCTCAATATGCCATATTGTTGTTTACAAAATAAATTTCAGCTGAAAGACGTCCACAGTTGGACATAGGCGTCCCCCAACCACCGCCACTTCGACTGGTTCTGTGCTTCCCGCATCCAGCGGATTCCTGCGGCCTTCACAAGGTCATCAGTCCACATAGTGCGAGGCCTTCCAACGCTACGTCTTCCGATATGCGGTCGCCGCTCCAGAAACTATTGGTCCCATTTACCATATAAGTAAAGAGAAATATATTTTCCCTGCAAAGTAACACGGCTGTATGTTTAAAACTTATTTATAATACATATTATCAAAGAACATTAATTGCTTACATAATCACTTTATGCACTTAACATGGTTGCATTGTCCACCTTTGATCCCACAACAGTAACTTGCAGCTTCGCAACGAGTACCTACGCCCATTAATGTTTTCATGTATTCAAATGTATTAAACATTGCGAAGACTTCCCACGGGGCAGGTACTGTACTAAAGGCACGGTTCCATTGTTGTCGACGGCTAAGTTACGCTCGTGTAGACGGTAGCATCCAATGCAACCCACGGCCACGCTACATACGGATGTAAACAAATAAACCCGCGTACGGCGCAACTGACGTGCGTAACTTCTCCGTGCACGAATAATGTAGTAAAAGAATTGCGCCTTTATACTTTTGTTCTACAAGAATTAGCTGGACTAAACATAATTTTGCTGTACGTTGTTTGTCAAGGTAAGGGTCAAGTTAGGTAAGTGGTAAGTTGGGTGAAGTTAGGGTATATTATTAAAATATTTATTTCTGGAATGTTTGAGGTTGTAAGCTAAGACAGCTCGGCCGTTTGACCACCGCCACCGTCATCGGCGCGTCAACAAGAAATTACATTATTCGAAACGAACGTGACGTCCCGGTGACGGCGATCGTTTGTCCCCTACGACCAAACTCGGTGGTTCAGTATGTTATGATAGACAAAACAAAAGCCAGGTGAACGATGCGGCGCCAGTGAGACGGCATTATGTCGACAAGATCAAATGGGTTTTATATTGCTGACCCATTGGGCAATCACAATCTCGGGCTGCGTTACAGCGGTTACGCCGAACTCGAAAATTCGGGGACCGAGATTCTGGCGAGCGCGCTCGGGTGAAGGACGTGCGGCGGATATGCGGCCATAGTAATATTGTTACTTCGGTGCTGTCATCTCGTTCTCGTTGACGGTGGCAGTGGTCAAACGGCCTTAGAGTAAAACAATAAAGTATCTAAAAACTTCTAGTTTAAAAAGGCTAAGTTTTAATTGGTTTGAATCCATTGGCTATTAATGTTTCAGAGGAAGATGCGTAAGAGAAAGAATATTATTATGAACTAATAAGCAGGTAGGCACTTCTATTACGGGCTAAATTCTAACCAAATCTTTCCGTAGTCTTAGGTTGCTTTGTATAATACTGAGTTTTCAGTAACATGCCTATCAATTTTTTTTTAAGTACCATTTTTAGGGTTCCGTACCCAAAGGGTAAAACGGGATCCTATTACTAAGACTCCGCTGTCCGTCCGTCTGTCTGTCCGTCTGTCACCAGGCTGAATGAATCTCATGAACCGTGATAGTTAGACAGTTGAAATTTTCACAGATGATGGATTTCTGTTGCCGCTATTACAAAAAAATACTAAACAAACAGAAAAAAATAAATATTTAAGGGGGCTCTCATACAAAAAACGTGATTTTTTTGCCGTTTTTATAGATGACGACTCGCACTTGACCGGTTTTTTGATGTTTGTCTTTGTTGACTCAAAAACAATTTCCAATCCCAGGAAATTGGAAATTGTTTATTTTGACCGTTCCAAAATGAACATAATATTCAAACATAAAACCATTCATTCTTGTTATTATACTCTTAGGTCAAAAGTACCTAATTCAGAGCATAATTACGTACCCACTTTGAAATATTTCTTTTCTTTCCACTTTTCTTTACCGTTTCCGTAATTAGCTCCCCCGTAACAAAGTACGTAGGTATATCTTTTGAAAAGAAAAAAATCTTTTCTGGTCGGCGTCGCATCAAAGTCCTTAATGATTACAAGACACCGCTTAGTTATTCATTATGAAATAAGTACGAGCAAAAGCTTGTAAAAGTCTACAAGTGACTTAAGTTAACTGTAGCTAATGTAAAGTAGGTACTTATTTTAAGGCCTAAATACTTATATGCCATTTCCGCGAATGGACACTTGTGCAAGTGTCTTTCGTGCAATTTTCATCCGCGCAATTACTCATTCGTGCAAGTGTCATTTCGCGCAAGTGTAAATAATATAAATCTTTTATAATCAATCTACAAAGAAGACACAATCAAATCAAACACATCTAATAATTTAATATTGAATTGCTACTTAGCCCTCTTCCTCTCTCCTAAAATTGCTGTGCCCGACAGGGTCCATATTGATCTCTTACTTTGATAAACCATCTTATAATACATATGGAATGCAATAAAGAATTGAGCATTGAGTAGTAAGATTACAAGATCTAAAAGTTTGAATCACAAAATAGTAGATCATAGAATCAGTAACAATCGATTTTATTTCTCTGCGGTCCGCTATGTTAGCTAAAAGTTTTAACAAGACAATGTTACTTCTGACCCGAAGACGAATCCAAGTTAGACCCTGTCTGGACCAAACTAAACTTAGTTTGAAATTCACTGATTTTGAATTCAGACTATTGACTAACTGCTGAAGTAGTAGGAATATTTCTGTGTGAATATTTAACTGAAGTTTCGTTTCTTCTTTCTTATCATTGTAATCTCTTGGAACATATTATTGCGTACGAGTTTTCTATTTGGTATTTGGTACGTAATAGTCGCGGAGGAAGATTTTATACTAGATTTCTATAAATCGCCTGCCTCGTTGGTCTAGTGGTCGCAAAACGCTACTGCTGAGTATGAGGTCCTGGGTTCGATTCCCCGGTCGGGCCAGGTGTTATTGGGTTTTCCATCTGGAATTTCTCAGTAGCAGCCCGGGGTCTGGATTTGTGCCCGATTGGTGGCAATAGGCTCACCCCCTATTACATGGGACTTAAACATAACTGGCGAAATGTGGGTGTACTATAGGTACACCTCTGTGTAACCCTTCGGGGAATACAGGCGTGATGTTATGTTTATTTCTATAGATAACTGTCCGTCTAAGGATAATTATATTATTTTATCCCGCTGTAAGATCAAGATAAGCTACTGGTAACCTGACAATGCAAATTATTGTATTTTTTATTATTGAACTTGCGATTCGTCCCTCCTTCAAACGGGTGCAATGTACTGATGTGGCGACATGTCAAAACATCGATGTTTCTGTGATATATCTGAATTAAATATTAATGTAATATGCACAAAACCTCACGGATTAAACGCTCTAAATTATGGTGGAAGCCGCATCAATCGATTGTGTAAGTAAGAAGAACTAAGTGGTCACATACAGACATGAAAATTGACTTTTTACACAATAGCCTAAAGTCGCTTTTTGTGTGTGTGACCATTATAATCATCTAAATATTATCATTTATAAATATATACCTGTCCTAGATAAATATAGATGACTCTAATGAAATTCGAAATACAACTTTTAATTACTATGTCATACTGAAACATAAATAGTGTACCTACATGTATTATCCATGTTAAACCCAGCAGAAAGTTCGAGGAAGGTGAAATAGGAGCCATGATCTCATTATCTGTGTTGCATAATTTGTGCCACAGCTCACCGGATTAATGCCCTGAACGCTCATACCAGCGAATTATTTGGAGGAATAAGCAAGAATACTAGACTTTAATTTACATTTTTCATCATCTAACAACACGCCAGCTGTTTTATTGCTGCAGATATCAAGTTGTGTTGCGAAATTATTTTCTTTTGTTTAGCTATTTTCAAACTAAAAATTAAATTACTCTATGCATTCCGATATTAAATTCTTCTTGCGCGGAATGGCTGGGTGGCGATATATATTTTGTATTTATAATGTCGAAAAAATCAGAATTCGACGTCAGCCTGACACAGTTATTACACTGATTATATCTACAATTATCGTTTTTACACTGTTTAAGTGCATCTAAATGCATTTCAGTTAGCGCTTTGCAGCAACAAAGTTTTATTTTCTAATATGTCATCTTTAGATGCTTGCATTTTATCCCTACAATAATAATTAAGTAAATGTTCAACCACCATTCATTATTTAATATCTACATATATCATAGGATAATACTAAATATTTTGACAACAATATTATGCTGTAGCCTCCTCAGTTACTGCCACAGTCGCCTTACATTTTTCATATCATAACATCTCGAGTCTATCAAAAGACTGCTGTGTAAAAGGTGAACGGCTCTATCTCGCTGATAAGATATTTAATTTCCTCTCCCAGCTTGACAGATGATGTAAGAAAATGACATTCCATTTTAGTTATTACGGAATAAACCGAGTTAAATATAGGCTTATTTCAGACGTGGTTAGAGAAAATGCTTTTTTTTTTGCTTTTAACTTTTTTTTGTTGTTTACGTCAGAAATTGTTTATTCACATTTAATTGTTTACACTTTCTTTGATATTTACATACAAACTTTGAACCTCTTCGAGCATTCTGAAAAAATCACTTGAAAGACATGACCAGAATTCAAATATTTATTTTTGAGCACAATCTTAAAGTAGTGCATTCAATTTAGCTGTTAAAAATATGCAATGAAAGCAATTCCTTCATTCAAATTCAGCACACAGTAAATGCCTAGACTAGACAGTTCTATAAAAAGACTGAAAGGGTTTGAGTGTAAGTATGCCATACTCTGCCACAAAGAGATGCAATTTGCATAATAATAAATTTTTATTGAAAGCCTTCGGTCACGAAGATCGGTTTGAAAAGCGCGATCCTCAATAGCTTAATATTTCTCACTGAATTATTGTTCGAGTCTCACAGAATAAGTCTTCCACCTTTTATGCTCCATTCTAAATGGTAAGTTTTATTGTTATGATTTTATTATCAGATGAGAAAAGTACGTGAAGAAAATTTTACTTCACGGCGTGGGCTTTTTTATAGAATCACTTTGCATGACATTGAATTTTGATCATGACACTATAAAGAAATTGGAATAATTGGTTGCTACCTGCGTTGTTGTTAGTCTATTTTGGTATTTAAAATGAAATTCATAGCTTTTACCAAAAGTTATGCCCTATTTACACGATACAAGTTTCTTCGTACATCGCCGCATGCAAACTACGCATCAAAAGACCTGACGTCAAACAAAATCCTGACGTTACACAAATCCTGCATCGCGCAGAGTTTATGGCGCGATTGACATCAAGATCTCGACTTCACCCGGCGGGCAGTTGCCGACACTCGTCTGGTCGGAGGATTCTCCCTTTTCTATAGAGGATGAGTGAACTTTACACCCTGTTCCTCATACCTTTAAAACACAAATGACTTGCATCGTCTAAACACTGCTTAGACGGTGGTGCAGCGTTTCTTGTTGCTTCAATTTATGGTATGCCACAGGCATTTAAACTGCCTTTTGGAAGGGGCGACTAGAATCAGTTATATTATTTTATAATTTTGACGTTCAAAAGTGCCTAGTTGAAATAAATGATTTGACTTTGACTTTGATTGTATCGTGTAAATCGGGCTTTAATCAATACCTTTCTAGTCGTGGTTTTCATACATCATTAATATTTAAGGTATACCTACACTCACTCGTACACTAATGAACCCAAAGCCTAAAGGAAGGGAAGTGAGGATTTCCTTTCTTGGACGAATATTCTGAGAAATGAAAACCCAAGCTACGTGGGACAATGAACGAGCCCTACTGCGCGGTGACTTGTCGACTTACAAAAAGACGATAGGAAGCACGTTTGCTTGGGGTTTTGAGAACCACGCCTAATAAAGGCAAGCTGGGCACAGGGTCCGAATTTACTTACTGGAATATTTGGAAACTCGCAATCGCGTAATAGTTTGTTACAAGCTGCTCAAAATTATGAATTAGCTGAAATGTTTGAAATATTCTTTAGCCTATTTTCCGACAAATTCACAGTAACGGCCACCCCATAAAGAAAAAGAACTCCCATAAATTTTACCATTTATAAAATATGCAAATCTGCAAGACGATGTGCAAAGACGGGTAAAAATAAAGTGGTTCGGCCAATCAAGTACGGAGATATCGAGTCTATCGTAGCTCTACTAACAACGTGGCAGTTATGAATGACCAGCTCGAAGCGTTGCCTAAAAGTCACATTACGAATGAAAAACCGCAGGATTGCCGTAATTGAAAATTCCCTGTGTAATATACGACTTGCAATTTCAGAGTGGAGCCGCTCCCACTCCGTCCTACAGGGCGGCGAACATTTTTCTTCGCTCTTAACGATATTATTTAACGCCACAAATTTAACCATTTTTCTTATGGCCCCCCCAGAACTGCTAGCAATTTCATTATGATAATCGCGAATAACCTGCGCTATTTTATACAATAACCGTTCGAGGTGGTGTTTTGAATAGAAATTTTAAGTTGGCAGTGGCATTCTTAATAAATTTTAAGGGATCTTTTTGGCTTACGCAGAAATTCGGTGAGGACTCATTAAGGTTAACATCACGAAATGGCGTTTGCTAAGAAGTCAAAACGTAATAACTTTTTCCTTGGGTAACAGTCAAGTAGTAGGTTCAGAGGGAGCTGAATAAATCGTGGAAAACTTTATGTTTACAAAAAAAAAAGCAATCTGGTGCGGCAAGAAAAAGGCGGGATTTGTAATGTAAATTTCTGAATGACTAAAAATCGAAAGCAAGGAGACGCAATAAAAAGAACCGCTGTCAACCCTTCTTTTAGTTTCCTGTACCTACAGGTGGTAAGGAATGTTGCACTAACAAATCAGGGGAAGTAATCAGAATGTACCATACCTGTACATTTTTCAGTCAAGGTACACCAATTATAAAAAAAAAACCTTGTAATATTTCTACATTTATATCTGTAATATTAATGGTGTACATAATAAAGAGTATTCTATTCTATTCTATAAATAGTTTAAAATAAAGTCGTGTTTCGTGTCTTAACGGACCTAGGTGCAAACATGTTTTTCTTCTTCTTCTACACAAAGAGTCGTATCTCCAACAGTTCCAAGCGCGCAGACTTATGTATTGCCACTACATTTTTCCTTTACGAGGTTCACAGTCCCATATGGTACTAACTGAAATTGTGTGCATTGAATGTCTTGTTACCACTTGAAACATAGCATTTACTCTGGACATGGAAATGGTGTGAGTAAGATAAACAAAAAATTGGTCACTTGATAACATACATTATTATAATGGTGGTATTGAATGTACGGAGTCTGGATTTGTGCCCAGTTGATGGCAACGGGCTCGCCCTTTATTACATGGGACTTGAACATAACTGGCGAAATGTGGTTGTACTAAGGTACACCTCTGCCCAACCCTTCGGCGAAACAAGGGGTGATGTTATGTTACGTTATGATTGTGAGAATTCGTAAACAAATTAGCCCTTAACGTAATTATAGCTCAGATTCAATATTAAACTCTAAAAACTAATTTCGTAAAACCCAAATTCCTTTAACTAAAACCATGAACTCTAAACTACTAACTCTCGACTACAATTTCGAGGCAAGATGGCGTAAGTGTAGCTAAAATTTAGAGTTAATAAGGATACGATAATTGCACTACACTACGAAGTAACGTTGGCGTTGCATCGTAAAACCCAACGTTAGTTGAATTAACTTACCTAATGGAACTGAGCATTGCTCGTTTTATGTTTGGAGCGAACACTAAACTTGTAGATAATTTATAATCAAGGAATAGCACGGAAATGGATGCTTATGATTCCTCTGGAAAAGGTCACCTCTTAAGTTCCCTATGTACCTTCGTGTCTTGTTAAAGGTAATTAAGTCATTTTGTCAAAGGGATGGATATCATCTTCATTTATAGTGCTCATAACCTAGATGAACGTATTTCTCGTAATTTTACTATGTATGTTGAAATTGGAGTGGTCTATTGTAATGTTATGGTCTATTTTGAACTGCATAAAATTTTCAATGAAATCTAAGAGTTTGTGTGGCACGGGAAACAATTAGGCAATTGATCGGTGAATAACTAAACAGTTTTGAATAACCAAGCAATTGTAACAACAATATGCTTTCCCGCCGGCTACATTCCGCCGACTCACTGTGTTATTCCATTTGTTCACTTCTCCGTGTTCATCAACCCTACGTTATGCTTTGTTTTGCTGTGCCATGATAACCCTATCTCGTCTTAAGTGAGATCAATGTACTCCCTTGTAATTGCGCTTCCAGGAATATTCGCCTATCGTCGGGTTGAACTCACCTTAATTATTTCTTTCCCTTTTCTACTAACGTAACAAACGTCAGTTAATGAACCATTAAGTGTGAGTTCCTGTTTGTTTTTGAACTCAAATTTTACCCACTAACGTTTTGATTGTTTTTGTTTAGGATACAAGTACTTAGGTACCTATTGAGAATTCAAGCCATTAATCAGTTTACAAAAAAAAATGGAGCCTTTCTATATGGATAAACTACGGAAGAGTAAACTAATTAGCCTTGCTAATTTGAAATCTTACATATTGCAGATATTTTTACTTAAAACAAATTATTTCAAGGATAGGTATGTAGGTAAAATGATTAATTAATTATGCTCATTTTCTTGTTTAACACAGGCCTTTATTTGGCTTAAGCGAGAAGAGTTCGTCCGACCACGAGCGATAAGAATTGTTTCATGCCTTGAAACTCGTCATTAGCGGGCTAATTACAGAAGCGAGCTGTTGCTATGCCCTGAGATAAAATAGATGACAGAGGGGAGCCAGAATTAACCGTAATTAAGCTGAACGAAACTCTTTCAGGAGAAGGGAAAAAACCGTTCTTAATTAAAACGGGAGACTCCAGAAAAATGCCTTATGTTTTAAATTATTTCCGTTTTTTTTTTCAAGTAGCCTTTTCGAGTGTCTAATAAAATTGAAATACATTAATGGCACCGAAATTCAAAGACGTGCTTTTAATTAAATTTCAAAGTTTATTGGCACTGAGAAAACAGTTGAAAAGCTTACTAAAGAATTTACGATTGAAAGTTTTGAAAAGAAATATAATACCAAAATATTATCGTTGGTCCTCGTGAAGATTTCTAGAAAAAAGAAATTGGAAGTTTAGTACTTTTTGTTCGATCTCATTGATTTGGAATCACTATTCATTTAGGAACGTTCTATAAAGGCTTTTATTGTCTAAACACCTGACTTTAATGCTGTATCATTTGATTAAAAAAAATCGAATAAAGCTTTTAAAAAGATGCCTTATATTTCTTGATATCAATAACTCTTAGATGTTGACCTACCTTAAATGCTTCATCACTACATGCTCAATTTTTTTTTGCAACAACGCTAATACACCAATACCTTCTAAAACAATGAAAAGACGTCATAAATTAAAACTTTTAATTTGAGCTTGATGGGAATTTCTTTGGGCTCTTAAAAGTCATTCGTTCTCGGTTACAAATGACCAATTCGTGACCGGGAACTGGGAGGGATCATAAGGCTTTCATGGGAGGTTTAAACTGTCGGAAGAAAACAGCAAAAGGTACCCATTTGAAATTGAAACTGTTCGTTACATTTAAAGCATCGAACACGTACCTACGGAAAGTAAAACGAGTAGGATACGAATTTTCTTATTCGCTCGCCAAAGGTACCTTGAAGTCTGAATAAAGAGTCTTGAAAATCCTCTTAAGCAACTATCACAAAAGGAATATTTCCAATTCCAATTTATTCCTATCCACGCACCACCTTTTCCTGGTCTCCTCCAAATCAGTATTTCTTTAACCCCTTTCAAAAGTCCTACCCTCATAATATGCGAGGTCGCTAAAACTAAGTTAAGCCTTTATTGAGATTCATTTCTGAGGCAATTCTCCCCGCCTCCCTTTATTACTTTTTTACTATAGGAAATTGCTCATCGCTGCCAAGAGAAAGTAGTGAATGGAAAAGTCTGTTTTACTTTGAATTCTTTTATTTATTCAGAAATTAAATTTTCAAGGGCGGTTCTTAGTACGCTTGTTTATGTTAAATTTGATTATTAGATGTTCCTTTTCTTTTGGTTGTAGTGAGAGAAAATAAAACTTGTTTTTTTTTATAGCTGTACGGACGCGACGGTGTTAAAACAAGGGCAGGTGAAAATGTAAACGGTCTTTCGGGTTCCTATTTCGACGGATAGAGGAGTGTTAGATACATTGTTTTCCTTCTGTTTACCAGGTACACAGACAAAATATGCAGGTTTTGATAATATGGATTGACCTTTGGTTTAATATTTAGATTAACACGTGTTCCATTGTTACAACAGAATGACAAATAACTTTATTTAGAAAATGTCGCAACATTCACTTCAGCCTACAACGATTAATGTTTATTATCTAGACCTTGGCAAGTCGAAACCAAATTTCGCAAGACTACGTACGAATTTGTCAGAAGCCTTAGATCGGCAGTAAAATATAGCTGTCAATTATCACGATATTGGTTAACGACATGACCGATTCATTCATATTTGGTAGTGTGGGTACAGTTACATTTTCTATCCACTGTACAAAGAAAAAAGTCTAGACAAGACAGCTGATCTGCAGTGAAGTTTAACTCAAGAGTTCTTAACTTTTAATTGACATCGTCAATGCACTCGAAGTGAAGACGTACTTTGTTTTCTAATTAATTGATAAGCGTCTGTAATTTCTTCTGAAGTTAAATATTATCTCTGATCAATTCTTTAATTTTTATCTGATTTGAGAATAAAGGAGCAAACAGAAAAAAAAAGTTTGTGAAAACCAATTATGCTATTCCTGAAGGAGGCCTCTTTGAAGAATAGAGTAACAGAAATGAAATCTTGAGTCTAATTTGTGTTACCTTATTCAGGGTTGTGTATTTCAATGGAAAGACTGAACCCTTTTAATTTTATGCTTTGATGATATAATAACATTATGTACCTAATAATTATTATCAGACCATTAATAATTCAACTGAATATAAATTGCATACAGCCATATCTTAATTTGGAAACTAGTATTAAGCATTGCAATAATGAAACCAAGTTCATCCATATTTCATAGCAGTATTAAATTAAAAAAATACCGTCTGTTATATGCATTCTCTTTGGTCTTACCTAAATTGAATAGTAGTGGTTACCTGGCTTAATAGGAACAAGTTTATGAGGGCAACTTGTGAAACTATTCCACTAAATATTGAACCCCTACCTAACAATGCACGATTTTGTACAAGGCATACAAAAACCGATGTAATTTATAGCTCGACTACCAGAGGGTCGGATACTAATCAAAACAGTCGGATAGTGTCGAGTTGGCAATTTCAGCCTTACAGAGTATCATACTGGCAACTCCAATACTATTTTTAAAAGAGTTCGCATTAAGGTTAATGCAAAGAGGCGCGACGCGACACCGTTAATTAATTGTTCTACTGTGATTTTTTTTTTTAGAAATTGTTTTATTAGAGTCGCGTCGCACTTGTTTGCGGGGAGCCTTCATAATCTCATTCTCAATCTGACAAAAATCCCTTTAAATTACCTACATTTTGACAAGTTTCTTTTTTTCGTTGCAGAGGAGGTTGCGACTAGATTTCGATTTGTGTGTTTCAATGTTTTTATTTACGGGAATTGGCCGCCTGATCTGAAAGGTGAAACTGTCTTTAAAAATTGTTGTAATGCTGTTAATTATAACTTGAACGGTTGTTAAACATTATTTACAGTAATGTTTAATACGAATGTACTTTTAATGTACCGTATAAGTTGACGTAAAATTATTTATTACCGATTGAAATATATCATGCCTTAACCGAGTTTTGTACGAATGCATAAATTAATAGTTTTTTTTCTAATGATTGAATATGAATTAGTATTAATTATCACTCGGAGTTTTGTTATCAGATTTGTTTGAAATTACTGCTTACGGAAGGATTTGTGGTACTCATTAATTGTAGTAGCAGTTGTAGTTTGACTTGGAAGATTAATTGTTCAGGTAGAGTTATACACATAGGAGGTTTAGATTAGATCAGTACCTCTGTACCAATTTTCTGAATGTTCCTTGTTTTGATCTAAATGCATATTAAGACGAGAAAATAGGATATAGCGTAGACAGTTTTTTTAACCTATTAGCAATGGCGTAAATTATTTTAATGTTCATGTTTCATAAATCAAACATCGTATTCAATAATAGTAGCCTTATAGTGATTAATATAAATCAATATACATATACTATTTAGATAACACGTGAAGTAGGTATATTTCCTTGCATCTTTTTACATTCCTACAATAATTTAATTTGTTTTGATAACAATGCATTTTGTAAACAAGTTGTTATACCTACCTCTGAAATGCTGATGGCTACGGTGTTGCATATCAGATTAATATATTCAAATATCAATGAATAATTCATTCTAAATTGCATCCATACCTTCATTGAATACTCTATCATAAACAGGTTTCAGAAATACTGATCGGAATTCTAATCCGGAATAAGCGATTTCGTTTTAATATTTCGTAACATTAAGTAGTCCTTGTGTTTTTGATATACAATTGGGTTTGGTAAATTATCGCTCGTTTTTCATCACCTCCTGATAAATACCGGTTAATTTACTGATCAAGCAGGTAATTTTATACAAATGCTGTAGTATTTTCTAGTCTTGGTATCTAGTAGATACTCCGGACACTATGAAACAGGTCCTTAGTTTCGAAAACTAGAATAATTATAGAAATTCAATAATACGAGATTGTAGATGGAATTACTAGATATGAGATTAAGGTTTACCTGTTTGTAATTTTAAGTAAGAATGACACAAATAATAAGTGTAGTTTTCGTCGTTACAAACAAACATACAGGCGTACCTATGGCTATACGTACGTATCGCACCGTAAATTGGAGTAATCAAAAAATATAAGTGCGCCATCGAATGGGGTGGAGCAAAATAAGTCATTTCAAATGCAATAACTGTATTCCCCTATTAATCTGCGAAGTAAAAATGTTAAATGTGTTCATTTCAGTTCAGCTTTTTTATCCATTTTTTAAGACATTCTAAATAAAGATAAAAATACATTTTCTTTCTTTCTTTTCTTTGTCTTTGCTCGGCATTTGCAGCTCCACTTAAGAACTAATAGAGCATGCAAGCAATTGTATCTTCGTTCAAAGCGTTTTCTTATCTGTGAAACCGCTTTCGTTGAAATGAAAGGGATTTACCTCGGCGTAATGACTGTTTTTGTCTTTGTAGCCAGTTTATTTCTATAATTTGCACAAATAAATCTTATTTTAAAATAGTTTAATATGAATAGTCTTGTAACATAAGTCTGAGCTCAGCGCTTGGTATGGCAACACGCCGTGTTCGAGTTCGCGACAAGTCAATCGTCATCCTGAGGATGCCTCGTTGAGAGGTGAAACACGTGTCAATTTCTTTCAGGTTTTTTTTTAAGACTCTTTAGAAATAGCTAAGCGGAACAGGTTACTAAATATATCCACTTCTATTGTATTTCTTAAGCTGAGCTGTTAAAATAAAAGTCTTCAATATTTACTTCGTTTATGAACTGAAAACTACGACATTTTCGAGCAGATATGGGTATAAGTATTTGCCCGAAAATGTCCCCGACTAAACTGTGACTTCAATTGATCGCTACAATAAGGATCAAAGGGGGCTTTGACATATTTGGCGATTATAGCAATTTCCTCGTTGACGTTATTACATGATAGAAGGACGATGGCCAGACTCTTGGAGTGGCCACTCAAGGTAAAAGCAATTTTGTGCATGAGGTTTACAAACTGCAAATGTGTCGTTCGCGCATGGTTTTGGTTAACGCGCCATCGTGCGCTTATGTAAGAAATGTTGGGTGCTTTGTTTTTTGTTTCATGAAAGACCATCTAATATATTTGTGACTAGTAGTTTCGAGTGCATTGGGTAAAAACTTTTATTCGCTACAGATATACACAATGCTTATGCTCATAAATCTTCGAGACGCAAATTGATACAATTGAAACGAAAATAACTTTTAATTGAAACTTCCTTGAACTTGAAACTTCAACACTAATAACATGTTAGGTTTAAAGGTTGCTCCAATACGGGTGACTGATTGCTATTTTATCGACGCAATTAACATACTAGCGTGCGCGGTCAAAGTCATAAACCGCGTTTATCTCTTAATTAGACACTTAAACACCAATTTTTTCTCTAATCAACCAATTAAAGACATCGTGTACGGTCCGAACATAGAATTAGAACCTCAATATTCCAATGGTTTTACCTTGTTAACATTAAGTATTTCAAATAAGTATCAATTAAGTTTGAAGTGAGACTATAAATCATTTTAAAGGACCACAGAGGTTTTAATATTACAGAGAAGCGTAATCAAGTGGCTAATGTTTTATAATAAAACCTTTATGGTCAGCTAAGGCCTTCGGTTGAGGATAATAAACGAATGTATCGGAGTATGATTATATGGTTGGTGTTTATGTCTGTTAATTCTTTTGTAGAGCAAGCTGCTAATTTTATTACAGACCATGAAAGTGCCTCGATTCTTATAATTATGTAGCGATGTGTTGTGAATTGCTTTGTTTTAAATTCCAGATGTATAACGAATTGAAATTGCTGGTATAGGGGCGGGGCCTTAAATTATTTTCTAATGTCGCAATAACACTTGTTCGTTCTCCCGAATTCGATTGCGTTTAGAATTCGGGCAAACGACCAAGTGTAAATGAACGGGGTCGGGTACGCCCGTCTTCAGAAAATCTAGACCAGCTTCATCGTTTCGGTTACCCGAATGGTTGATGACATAGAGTCTGTGGGTACTTGCTCGAACGCGAGCGCAGGTACTCGACTTCTTGTGTGGATCGCCTGGAGGATACGGTGGAGCATACGGTGGAGGTCTGCCCAGCTTGGGCGGAGTATCGCCGTGTCCTCGTGGAGGCGATCGGCGGCGGTGATCTCTCGCGTCCGGCCCTGGTTCAGGCCATGGTACGGAGCGAGAGGAAATGGGAGGCCGTCACCTCCTTCTGCGAAGCGGTAATGCTCGCGAAGGAGGAGGCGGAACGCGTGAGGGAGAGGCAAATTTCGCGCCCTCACGCCCCTAACCGCCGCAGGAGGAGAGCGTCGGGAATTGTGAGGCGATTTCCGGCCACCGTAGGCGCGGGCTTGCGGGCGGTGAGCAATGGGTGGCTCACCGTCCGATAAGGACCAGGCCCGGATCGACGGCGCGTTGTGTTCCACGGGTGCCTCAAAGAGATGTCAGCAGATTTGAAGGGGTCCACTAGGGCCGATGCCTGCCGGGGTTGCGAAGAAAACCGAAAGGGAGATCGTGGCCCCCGGCAACAGGGCAACCGAAGGAACACGGGTGGGTTTTAGTCAGTAAGAGTCTGACACGCCCTCCCGCTCCGCCCAGAGCGGGAGAAGTTATTTGATGATTTCCCAACGACAAAAAAAAAAAGGTACTCGACTTCATTCAAACTATTCATAGTCGTTAGCCCATATTCCAATTCGATGACCAGTGTTATTAATGCATCGGGTGCCCGAATTCGAGTAAAGTGTTTGAAGTAGCCGAATACGGGCTAATGACCAAGTGTGTGTGTGTGTGTGTGTGTGTATGTCAAGCGTGCTCCTTAAGGTTGTGTTTTTTGTAATTATCTGTTATTGGAACTTATTAGTCCCTAATAATGTCGATTAGATCAATAATTATTTCTGTATGTGCTTATTATGTGCTATATAAATCTTTGAACCTTAATTAAGTAGGTTTCTACCGTCGGAAATAATGTAGTTGTTATAATTAAAGTTGTTTAAACTATTACTGAGGAGAATTTGACAATTATTATAAACTGGCTGTGCCCCGCAGTTTCACCCGCATAAGTCTCGATCCGGTGGGAATATCAGGATAAAAGTATCCTATGTCCTAACGCTGGTCATGATCTACCCATGTGCCAGATTTTATCTAAATCCACTCAGCCGTTTCATCGTGAAAGCGTAACAAACAAACGAACAAACAAACTCATTTTCGCATTTATAATATTAGTTAAGATAATAAGTATAATTATCTATAATTCTATCAACATATGTTTCTTAAAATTAATTTTAGTATTTGAGGTAAATTGCTAAAAGCTGTTAATGAATTAAACACAAATATAATCAAGAACTTCCGCGCACTATAATAGTGAAGGGTAACTATTTCTTACTATCAAAGTGCTAATCAATGGCCGGTAAGCATAGATGGTGTATTGAGCCAAATGTTCGCCTAATGCACAATTCGTGTATCCATACAATAGCCACTAATTCACGGCGAATCGTTTTTTTCTTACATTAGAGGTAATGTTTATGGATATAATTTTCTGATGATAGATCTGTGATTTGATGTGGGTAGCTAAATTGATTTTAATTTATACACACATAATGATGAATCTTTGAAATAACCTTCTTTGAATACCTATCAATAATACCTACAATCTTCAAAAAATGTTTCATGATCATGCGGTAATTTAATTGAATATTAAAACAGCCAGTTGCAGAAACGAACTTTAATTTTTAAAGCTGTCATTAAATACAAATCTTGTTTTAACTTGTTGCAGAAAGCAACATTAGACTCGATTTTAATGGTTCTTTGAAGAAATTAATGAAATTATTAGCGTTAATGATCCATTACGTTATGGGGCGTTAATGTTTGTCTTTGTGCAACTGGGTGTGAATCTAGTAATGGAATGTAAGATGTTATACGATTTTCCAACAACAATCAAAATATGTTTTTCATTTCTCATACTCGGAAACTAGTGTTTGTTTGAGCCGAGTAGCGGGTGGAAGACGCTGCTCCCCACCCTTGGGCGGGAAAGACTCATAGTAATTCCTTCCCTCTCTAGGACGGGAATAAATTTAAAAAATAGAACTAGATCTGGTTCGGTAGTCGGCTAAGAAAATTGATACTATGATAGTGTAATACTCCCCGTATTACCCATAATAAATGTCTATTTTACAATTTCATTATATCTTTGATCATAGATCTATGATCACAGATATTATAGTGTTATAACTCCCTTATAGAAAAATATCGTCTGAATATATAAAAATATCGTCTCCCTTATAGAAAAATATCGTCTAAATCCTGCTGTCTTGTCAGTGTATAAAAAGCCAGTGTGAATTAAAAATATACCTATATGCGGGACGACCCGCGCCGATGACGCGGTGTGTTCCATATTTAAAATTTAAAAAAGGCTAGTAGTTACTACTCATGTTATTAGTATCAATAAATATTTTTTGAAAAATTAAAAAAAAATCACTTTCCATAAATTCGAAATGAAAAGTAGAGTGTTTAACACGGGTGAAAGTCATAAATTCCTACTCGGACTATAGCCGTGTGGGTCTAAATACCTCGTATGCGAATTGATTCCTTTCAACCTTTGTATAAAAATCTACTATTGTTATTGGAATTTTTAATGGAACCCTATACCTACCGTTTACAATGAGCCGTGAGAGAAAGCTGCATTGTATATCTATTTGGAGGACTTCATTTACCATATTGACTTGAAGTAGTATTCAAACACACAACTCGAATTACTCAACAATAAATAAATTTCAATGTTATATCGTCACATGACAATGTTGTACAAACCAAAGCGCACTACAGGTAAATCCCTGTGGCTCTGTGCCTGTACTCTGTATTACTCTGTAGCCTGTACATGACGCTGTCGAACTTATATTATTTTCTCGACTGAAGTTGCGTAGTTTATTCAAAGTTTTGAGTGCAAAGATAACAAGGGAACTGTTTGAATAATGCAAAGAGTTCATCTATGAAGCGTAAGGCGGTAAGGACTAAGGTGTTTGCTCTGCTCGTGTAAGTATTAATAGGCTCTTTGTCTTGAGAAGTAGGCAGAGTTCGAAGTTATATTGAAATGTATACTTGAGCCAGACAGCAACTTAAGCGTGTATTTAGCTTTTTAAAGGTACTTTTGCAGTGCAGTATAGTGGGGTATTGAATCGCTTAAGCCGTAGCCGTATTCTCGGCGGCAGCGGGCAGAGGGGCAGTGGTGACAGCGGCGCGTTCAATAGCATAGTTTGCTATGGAACTCTTCTCGATGGCAGCGGCGCGGGGAGTAAGGACAGGTTCCATATATAAAAAAACTTTTTTACTAAAATTTAACCGACGAAAAACCTGAAAAGCGAAAAATCAAAAATAACTTTTTAGTGTATGCAAGCTCTTTAACGAATTTAAGTAACAAATTTTGAGTTGGCGCCAAACAAAAAAAAAAAAATTCCTTAATAAAGCGTAAAATGGATCTTTGTTGAAGGTGTGTTTGGCGCCGCCTCAAAATTTGTTACTTAAATTCGCTTAGGAGCTTAGTTACACTAAAAATCATTTTTTTATTTTTCGCTTTTCAGTTTTTTTTTTTTTTTTGTAAAAAAGTTATTTATTTTTCGCTTTTCTGTTACCATTTATTATTTTTCTCAAGTAAGGAATTACTTCAGCCTTCCGTCTCCATCGTCAGACCCTCGATGACAGTCATACCCAGCTAGGTCTAAAGTTCTCATCAAGGTGAATTAAATAAGCCCCAACACGATGTAGCTGCTGTAAACTGTTGAGGAGCTCTCGCAACTGTCTTCCATCTCCATCATCAGATCAACTCCAGTATGTGGTTGTGTTATCAAAACTACTTATGTATGCGAACTTACAACAGAATCGGTTCACATTTGAAAAATCGGTAGATGAAAAATCAATCGACCCCATTTTTTTACCCTTTAAATCTACATCTACCCCAGATTTGTGTTCTCAATTTTACATGGGACCAACTTCGAGGTATACTCCTCCTCAATAAAACAAGAATTGTTGACATCGGAATACTCAGTGAAAAGTTATGCGTGGTCATACATAAAAAAAAATATATAAATACGTGTCGACTTGAGAACCTCCTCCTTTCTTTTTTTCGGTCAAAAACTATGGTTTTAAAGACAGCTTTAATGAGCAACAACGAATTGGAGGGTTTCAAAATATGCAAAAAGTATTTTATTTCAATCTTGAACATCATTGAAATTTGGTGGAGGAAAACATGGGGTGAAGGCCGTGACTTAACTTAAAATTCTAGGAAAATATCAGCTAAGTTGTTGGAAAGCTTCACTTTATAAAAACTAGATATTCAATTATCTTGATTCTAGGTAGTTTATAGGTTAGATTGTATCCCGGGATCACAGGAATTTTATTTAAATTCTACAAATAACTTTCGAATAACAAAAGAATCCATTCAATTACAAAATCAATCTTAAATGTAATGCAATATCTATTGAAATTGAAACGTACAGACATATCGATTTATTTCGTAATAAACTTTACAGGTGAATACCGCTTTGAAGATTATTGCGAAGTTATTCGTATTGGCACAGATGAATACAGATGGTTCACTTGGCATTTTAGGTTCGTACCTAAAATGCCAAGTGAACCATCTGTATTCATGTGTCCATCTATGCGGCCCCGCCGCGTTCTTGTAGCTTTGTAGCTACAAGTACGCGGCGGGCCCGTTTTGTCGGGCTAATTCAGTGAGTGTAACGTAGTCAGAAGATATAAGAGTTACATGATAGAAAGAAAAGTAACTTCTAGATGAATATAACTTGTAGGTAATTAGAGCTGTGCAACCTGAATTGCACTTTATTGTGCCGTATCAAGAGCCGCTTGTTGTTTAAATGATTTTGCGGAGTGAACCATCTGTATTCATCTGTGTTATTGGGAAGTTTTCGAGCAAAAGGGACCTGTTACTTAGGAATAGGTAATGTAGGACGATAGATACATTAATTTAATTTGTTGTTACGTTCTAGGGTTTTGTTATTAATTTGTAGTATTGATATGTAGGCTTAGTTTGGGAAGGTAATCTTGTTATTGGTGGTAGTTAGAGAACTTGAAACTATCGTAGATTTCTCCAGATAATATCACCACACTGTAACTATAGGGTCAAATTAAATTAGCTAGTAAAACTCCGGAGATGTGATGGGTATCGATATCTAAACATGATCAAACAATATTTTTTTCCCTTCTTTAACCGCATTGTAGTTGAAATATCATTTTTTTTTCTAAGCTTTATAGAGGTGATGGGTATCGTATCGTATATATAAACTCAATAAAAAAAATAAAAAAAAAAACAGATGTCTCTGCTCATACCATACTTCAAGTAACAGCACTACCAGCGGTCGTTGACCCCAAAAGAAATTCATAAAATCTTTTTATTTTGTCGTGTTTAGATACAGGAGGATCTCGTGTCTAAGTAATAACAGCCACTTGGGTGGTCCGTGGATGGGTGACCATCTTTACATACCGAGACTCCTCCATGCCTCGGAGCGCACGTTAAGCCGTTAGACCCGGCTGTTATTCGTGGATTTTTACGGGTCGTCAGAATCCCGAAAGTCTGACAACCAGTCTTACCAAGGGGTATCGTATTACCCAGTTACTGGGTTGTGGAAGTCAGATAGGCAGTCACATCAGTTTAGACTGGAAGCCGAATCCAACGTAGTTGGGAAAAGGCTAGGCAGATTTTTAGGTGTCGACGAGTGTTAGTGAAATCGGGCATCAGTATGCTAACATTGAATTTCATTTGTCAAAACGACAATGTTCAGTTTTCAATGCATCCTATGTTCAAAAATTCGTTTTGTCAACAACTCAATCCAACTGTCAGAGTTAAATTGATTACTGAATAAATATAAGTGCATTAAGCCATATTTGGCTGTCGCTCTAAATTAGCCAGATTCAGAGAAAGAAAGGAAAATATTACAGCATAAATACAGTTTTCCAAATAAAATTATGCGCTTCGGGAATCATCGTGTTTCCGAATTAGCACGAACGTCGTGCCACAGAGTAACCGCTACACAGGCAATGTTTTGAAGTTTTGCACTTTTGTATGAAGTTTTCTCTAATACTTCCTCCGGTCTCTGATCATCATTTTGTCGCTGACAAGTGTTTTGTAATCGCATAGAGTATTTAATCTATAATTTTGTGAACATGGTAATAAAAAATAGGCAAGTACTTCCATGGTTGTTTAAAAGTGACTTTAAGCTTCCTTTTTCACCCGTTTTCAGATCTCGTCATCGTGCTTCCGTATTTCTGAAGATAGACGATGATTAACGAAGCGCATACTTTTGTTTGGAAAGCTGTACCTACCTATATACTTTCCCAAATATTTACAAGATTGCCAAATGTTCTTTGTGACAAGGAACCCTTAAGTAGACAGGCGCGCCCATCTATCATAACAATCGAAATATACATTTGGATTTGAATACGAATTCATCCAAATGTCAAGAGCTTTTCTTCCTACTGATTGACAAAAACGTGGAAAACAGTGTGAAGTTATTCTTTTATGTTTTGTTCTTTCGTTAGCAAGGGGACGTAAGGGCTCTTGGCTTTGAACTGCAACGAGAGGCCCTCAAGGTTAAGGTGCGCTTGCTGAGTTCAATACAAGGAATGGTGACCATTAGACATTAACTAATTGAGACCTTTCTGTGCACGTATTTGTCATATTAATAGGAACAACCACGAGAATAACCTCACACTTACGCAAAATTCAAAACTGCTTTTCTGCCAAATTATTGACATTATGATAATGTTACGAACATAGCATTTTTAAACCTTTTTTGAAATAGTTCTTTGTTTTAAAGATAAAATCGCTTTTGAATTTCGCGTACTAAAGTAAATAAATAAATAATAATTTATTTAAAAAGGTTTTAAAGATTTTGTTGCACATGAGGGACTTACAAAGTATGCATTATTAATTACATGGTGTAGGTATAATGAATTGTTGGGTGAATTGCTGCTTTCCTAGCTAGATCACTGAGTAATCTGTATTTAGGAGAAAGAAAAAAAAAGAAGAAAAAGTGTAATTGTGTATGTATACTCGTTATTATTGTATCTATGACAGTCAAATAGTCAATTACGGGAGTTTGGCAGTCGAACTTAATATATTTTTGAAGGGAAAACGCGTTGGGCATTTTTGAGATGGGGCTAAACCATTGATTTCGCGATACCATGACGACACCTCATTTTTGTAAACGCGATTGTGCTCTTTGTGACCAATGTTCTATACAAGTATTTTTCTTCCAAAAAGGCGATCTTGTTCAGGTTTTCACTTCTGGCGGTACTCCCGGAGTGACATCACATTTTTTTTGGTTGTTGTTATCCGATTTATCGTTTTTACAAAAGGAAAAATACTGAAATTTGACTCGAATTTTACAGCGATTTAGGTGAGCAAAATGCTTTCTTAACTATATTTCAGAGAAGGTGATAAACCAAAACCTCTGATAATTAGCAGTATTTATATTAAGTGGCATAGGCAAAATAGCAGTACAGAATCTGTTGGCATGGTAACAGCGCTACATAAAATGAAGCAGCATGTTTGCTGTTAACTTGCCACACTTAATCTTCTTAGAGAACACATTAAGTCGCCGTTAAGTAAACGGGCGCAGTTAAGAATTGGTCTATTTATTAGTCACTGGCTTTTGAACTTTATTTCCGGCGTAGGATTAGAGTCTATTTTATAAGTAAACTGGCCTGTATAAAAATACCAATGAATGCTTATATAGGCACTTTCTGCGTTTTTCTTACCTTAGTTTCCTAGTATACCTCCATGAAAAAAAACCGGCCAAGTGCGTGTCACACCATGCACAATGAAGGGTTGTGTAACGGGGATGAATTTATCCCAAATACAAACTTAACATTGTAGTTGAAAAACATGTTTTTTCATACATTTCATCTGCAAATGTGAGTTCGTACGCACAATATTGGCAGATTTACCATGTTATTTTAAGACCATAGATTTCTTATAGGTTTTTTTGTAATCTATAAGTAGAGAATTTTCAAAATTTTAGACTATAGTTTCAGATATAAGGGAGGAATGGTCAATTTTCATAAATTTTCTTAAATATCTTTAAAATTATTTATTTTATAATAGCGAAAAATATATATATGAGATCTTCACAATAAGTCCTTTCATTTGATACACAGTACAGTTAGCAAAACTTTTTTAAAATTTTTCAATTTGCCCCCCTAAAGTGATCCCACTATTCAAAATTTATTTAATTACGTTACACGTTCGTATATGGGTCACAGAAATTGATATGCGTACCAAATTTCAACTTAATCGGTCCATTAGATTCGGAGAAAATTGACTGTGACAAACAGACAGACAGACAGACACACGAGTGATTCTTTATGGGTTCCATTTTTCCTTTTGAGGTACGGAACCCTAAAAACCGTAACAGTTTTTTAAAAAAGTCGTCTTATTAAATTATTATTGTGGTGTAGATGTAGCAATATCATGTTCTCTTATGACAATAGACATAAGGCGTAATATATCATTATCACATATTTTATTATTATTTTTATTATTAAAAACGTTGCCCCATACTAGGAAAAATCAGTTATGTACCAATCAGTTTGTCAATAATGGTTGTTATAGGATTCTTTATTATTTAAGCATAGACATTGGAAACCCATCAAGTCAAGTTAATGAGTGGACAAAATTTATCTGCTAACCAGATTCATGTACACAATATAAGTTATAGATATATATAGTTTAGTATAGTTTTACAAAGGGTGACATAATGGGTGGTCTTATCGCCAAAAGCGATCTTTTAAAGACAAACTTTGGATGGATTATAGGGAGAAGGAGAGAGAATACTGCAGGTAGTTTGTGATGTACCATTTTCATAATATACTTTTAAAAATCGAAAATACAATTCGAACTATCCACACATCTTTTAGTGCCAAAAAACACTCGCGGAAAAGTAAAATTGGCATTTCCATTACCGGAGATTTCCGGGATACAGGTATGTATATACAAAATGAACAAATTCGTTCAATATTATATTATATAGAGAGCAAACCGAAAAACATAGTGTTATTGTAAGCGAAACGTAGATATTTTGCCTCTAATCACGAACATCGGAGTAACTATAATATTTGTGTAATTAATTAGCGAAGGTAAAAAGTGTATTTTAACAAACTATTGTATGAGATATTTAATTACCGTATATTCTAATGTTTTCATTGGTTATTTTCGTTCTAAGTTTTTGTTTTATCATTATGATCTAATTTCCATGGAAGGTTTTAGTATAGAGGTCACAAAAAGGGTCTTAAAGGGTCTTGTCATTGGTTTTTTTACCTCGACGTTTCTTGAAATTTGTTAACTTATTCACTTATTTAATATTTGACATAAGACAAGTAAATCTTTCGTAAGTATTTAAAATGATTAATCATTCTCCGTAAAAGCATTTTATTTTTAGGTAGGCTCTTTAGATCTTCAATCTGCTTTCCCTATTAGATTTTTGTTAAATGTATTTAAGTAAGAAGCAATAAAAAGCACTTTTCGTATCTTGGCGTCCTTAAATGTCTAGACGTGCAATAAACGACCATTTATCTTAAAAAGCTTGTTACCAAACAAAAGATAAAAGATACAGTTGGTAGAAAGTTTTGTGAAAAAAAAAGTACGTATATAAATATTCTAACGAAGATCCATGGAAACGATGGTTTAAATTGGTTTTTTATGGGCATGCATAAAATGGACTACCGATAAAAAGAGAAAAGCCTGCTCTAGTAAATTTTAGTTTACGGTACAATTCTCTGGCAGTATTGGCTCCATAAACATTCGCATGCATTGCTCCGAACGGATATAACAATCGGAATAATGTTCGGCTTTACGTAAGGCCATTTTCCGCATTAAAACTTTGGTCTTACCGACCAATATCAGCAATTTGTAACTCCGGGAGACACGGCTTGCTATGATTTAGCCAACTTTTGTATGAGAAATATACTAGATAAATACTGCCCTGCTAAGCACAAAGGCGGTATCTCAACCGGAGTGAGTTTTGAGAAAATTTACTTTTTGTCAATTGAAATTTAAAGAAATATGGAGATATAAAAAACTTCTTAGTGGTTTTTTTAAATGTTTTAAGTTAGATAGCGCTATTTCGCTTATACCATTAGATGTGAAATTGTTAAAGCTATTGAATGGTATAAAAAAAAACTAAAATGGTGGATCGCAGAGATACCGCCTTTGGGCTTAGCAGGGCAGAATAGTACAATTATACAATAAAAGTGGGTTTTCGTATGTGGTCGGTTAGCGTTGCATAGGCAACGAATTTTGATGCGGTTTTCACCGTCTGCTAACCTAGCCTTTTCCCAACTACGTTGGAGTCGGCTTCCAGTCTAACCGGATACAGCTGAATACCTGTATTTTAAATGGAGCGACTGCCTATTTGACCTCCAAAACCCAGTAACTGGATAATACAATATCCGTTGGTAACTGGTTGTCAGAATTTCGGGCTTCTTACGACTAGTAACGACTGTCAAAGATCCACGAATGACAGCCGAGACCAACGGTGTAACGTGCTTTCCGAAGTGCGGAGGAGTCTCGGTATGTAAAGATGGTCACACATCCACGGACCAACCCCGGCAAGTGTAGCTTAACCTGATAGATCGACCCGTGTGGCTGTTATTAATTGGCCGGGAGCTCCTCAATTGGTTGTGATGAATTTCTCTGACAAAATAAGTTTTTCCATATAATATTTAATTCAAGAATTTATATGAAAAGGGATTATGTCATAAGTCGTATAAACTGGCATTTATCAAGGCAAACCCTGCAGGCCAATGCAGGACATTAGTCATGGAAATACCGGTTTTTTTATATTATCAACTTCAATTCCCTTTCATTCGCGTAACTGTAACTTCTATGAATATAATTAAATTCGTTTATAATATCTTTACCCGTAAATTCTTGCGGTAGGTATGTACATGTACAGAATCAGCAGAATCCTTAGCAGAATTGACGGGGTCCGTTAGGGCCGATGCCTGCCGGGGGTGCGAAGAAAACCGAAAGGGAGATCGTGGCCCCCGGCAACAGGGCAACCGAAGGAACACGGGTGGGTTTTAGTCAGTAAGAGTCTGACACACCCTCCCGCTCCGCCCAGAGCGGGAGAAGTTATTTGATAATTACCCACCCAAAAAAAAGGTAGGTATGTACATGTGCATGCCTATGCAAGTCCAATTAAATTTTGTCATTGTTATCTAGCCAGCGGCATCAACTACGTCTAATGCCCGTTTTCACTTAAACGACACTTAAATGAATGCCTAGTATTAGTGCAAACGGGCATAACTTTTCTACTTTCCGTGACGATTTTTATTATAAACAGTTGCAAAGAAAGAAATAAATGCTTACCTATGCTTAAAGGGTCTCGGCCCAGCATAATGTCAGATGGCTCTAGGTAACGGTTACGATTGAGTTACTAGTTTAGCCCGCTTACAAAATTAGTAAGATACGCAAAATGCTGATAATTCAAATAGGTAACAGGCTAGATCCAAAGCTGGAAAAGGTCTGACATAAATTTCCGTTCGGCATCTACACTAGCTGAATTGTGTTCGGGTTGGCTCGGGACAATTCGACCTAAGCCGAGCGGCTTTTTCCCAAACATGTGCCTCGTTGGTCTAGTGGTCGCAAGCGCTACTGCTGAGCATGAGGTCCTGGGTTCGATTCCCAGGTCGGGCAAAGTGTTATTGGGTTTTTCTATCTGAAATTTCTCAGTAACAGCCTGGAGTCTGGATTTGTGCCCGGTTGATGTCAATAGGCTCGCCCCCTATTACATGGGACTTAAAACATAATTGGCGAAATGTGGGTGAACCTACTACAGGGACACCTCTGCCCAACCCTTCGGGGAAACAAGGCGTGATGTTATGTTTATGTTATGTGTGAATTATACCGAGCCGAACACGTGTGTAGCACACATTCTTCTCTTTCTTATAAGTATGTCGTCGGTTTCCAAATAATCAATTATGAATATGTTACTTTTCGATTTTACATGACATCATCCAAAAGCACACAATATATTCACCATTCCTCCTCCCCGTATGTGTGACGCGCAACTCGCCGGCGACGTCGGGCGCATATTAAAATTGATTGCGTTCTGAAACAATTGAAACCAAAGTCTGCTCAAATTGAGTTTGGAATGTGCGCATCTAGCTCCTGAAGCTGCACCTGTGAACTTCATACTTTTATAAAACTAAGATAGGTGAGAATGGGGTAGTGTGTGTGTGTGTGTGATTGTGAGTGTAATATTTAGAGGTTTTTACTTGAATTACGCAGGCATGTGTGTGTTTAAAACAAGCAATACACCTGCTATTAAGAAGCATGCTTGTTTGCTAGTAAGTAGCATGCTTATTGATAGTATGCTCTCCGTGTGTGTAAAATAATCATACTCTTTTTGTATACCTACAATGTAAGCTATGTATGCTAATGGTGGCTACTAGGTAGCATCTACACTAAATTATCATTCTTATGTGTACTCCAGAATTAAGCAGTGTACCTAAACAAACCCAATTTATTCTAAAACACTCACTAAAGGTAATTGTAGAACACAAAAGAAGAAGAGAAAAAGAAGTGGAGACCACCTTTACCAACAAACATTATTTGAATAACATTATAAAATTGTAATTGAAAAATCATCAACAAAAATTGAAGTTATAAAATTAACCACATTTGACAAATTAAAAAAATTAAAAAAAAAAAAAAAACGTCATTATGGTGATTCAAAACAAGAATATTGTGTTTAAGTATTCATATAATAAAATCTAAGCACTCAAAATTTGTGCCAATTATGGCACAAAAGGATCAGGAAACGCAGTGGATATGGTCACTGCGTTAACTGATCCATTTGTTTACATATTTATATCATCACATTTTTATATTCAGATACTTTTGAGACAGACCATATGTGTTTACGGGAGAAATAATGTGTTGTGTTGTGTTGTGTTGTGTTTAAGATTTTAACAACGAATGATCTGTATCAGAGAACTCATTATGTCTTTGCTTCTCATAGAATATAATAGAAAGTTTATTCGCTCACCTTCTTCTGCTATATCAGCTCTAGGACCACTTCGTTTTGTGAGCGAAAATAAATATAAACACGATTATATTCTCACG
Source organism: Omphaloscelis lunosa (assembly GCA_916610215.1). Lineage (NCBI taxonomy): Eukaryota > Metazoa > Arthropoda > Insecta > Lepidoptera > Noctuidae > Omphaloscelis > Omphaloscelis lunosa. Next base: position 7,334,698 of record OU744250.1, on the reverse strand, counting down.
AAAGAATCTTCTGCGATTCTTTGCACTTAGTTTGTAGAATTACTTTATCTCTTATACAACCTCAAAGTTTATCCAGCATTTTCTTTATTTAGTCCTGATATTGAGAGGCCACCGATTCATACGGAGTTTTGAACTACGTGGGAAGACGATACCTGGGATAAAATTTCTGTTCCAAGAAATATTCGAAAATAAACTCTCGCTACTCTGGAATGAAACCTAAAAATGGAAATAAAATAAAAATTCTAGAATGTGTCAGCTTATTTTCCCGCATGCATTGAAACTGTGAGACTGTTGGAGGAAAATCATTTTCAATGTTTTCGTGTCATTTGGCTTGGTCGACGAACCTTGGTCGAACATGTATTTCTACTTACTCAGACTCAAATGTTTTCTTCGAATATTCAAGTTTCATCTTAAATAGTATAATATAATCTTTATTTGCCAAAAGAATTACAACCTTACAACCAATTTTACACGAGTGCTTATTTTCTATGAATTTCAATTTTAAAGGTGTAGGTGGTTTTGAGGTGTAGGTGTACATACTCAAAATAATCTTTTCTTCAAGTATTTAAATTTCTGTTTATCTATGCTCTAAGTACAACTCATATAAATACAAAATTAATTAAATCGTGTAGCATTAAATAAGATCCTAAAATATTATAACATTACACGTAATTCCCCCAATTCTCTTGTTCAATTTCCACAAAGCAGATGTTTTGGGCCATTTCACAAGTAATAATCTTCTATTTTAGAAGTTGGTTAAAAATATATACCAAAAAGGCATCTCCTTTTTCACAAAATATAAGGTTAATACTATTTCAGACAACGTTATAAAGTTTTTGATCTTATGCAGTAACTTAAAACAGTAGTGAACTAAATTCAAAGCTGCTATGATCCAGTGCACTATGGCAGTATCTTGCCAAAGTCCCGATATAATTTGCATAGGTAAGTTTATCGCTTGGAGCACTGTAATATATTTCGATTTGAAATAATAGGATGATCTTTTGATTAAAAATGGTGATAACTGATGTAAAAAGGAAGAAAGGGAGAAACATTATTTATTGGGACTCGCACATGAAGTTACAAACGTAGAGAAATGAGCCGTCGCGGGACGTCCGGCAGGTGTGAAACATCGAAATTATTATGTACAGGTAATATGCATAAAGGCTCGTGCAAACTTGCGCAATATCGCGGGCGCTACAGGCAGCGCAACCTTTGTCGCACCCGCGATATCCCTGGTCTGCACGAGGCTTAAAAGGATAGTTTACCAACGCCAACATTGGCGTTGGCGTTGGTTTGGCATCGGCACTGTTGGCGTGGCGACGCCGCGTCGGTCTGACCCGCCGCTATAGATGATTCACATTTAAAAAAACAACAGTATAAAAAATAAACGATTTAAATAAATAGGAATAATATTCAGCACCGGCTGGATTAGTTTTTCGCTTCTACCGAGAATAACATAACATGACGCCTTGATTCCTCGAAGGATTGGGCAGAGGTGTACCTATAGTGCACCCACATTTCGCCAGTTATGTTTTAAGTCCCATGTAATAGGGGCTGAGCCTATTACCATCAACCGGGTACAATTCCTGACTCCGAGATGCAACTGAGAAATTCATGTTGGAAAAACCCAGAACCTCATGCTCAGTAGTAGCGCTTGTGACCGCTAGACCAACGAGGCAGTCTGTAGTAGTTTTTCGCTTCTACCGAGAATGTACCTACTAATTTACTTAGACCGTTATTAGTTTATCACACTGCCGATTTGCCAGCGTACTTCCAGCGAGGCGATTTGTGAACGTGCTCTCCGCGGGTGCAAAGCGAGCTATCCGCGATTACGCGACGTGTTGTCCGCGTTTTCACAATATTGTTCACTCGCTTGTCATGCTCTTTCTTGTTCACTCGCGTCAATCGCTCTCGTTACGCAAACGCGGCGAACACGTCGCGCACACTCGGCGTGTTCGCTACGCACACGCAGCGAGCGCGTTGAACAATCGCCTCGCTGATAACTCGCTCGTAAATCGCCAGTGTAATAAGGCCCTTATTCAAGGCATATATGCAAAAAAAATAAACAGTGCTTGAATACACCCCATATTTTAGCTTTAATATTTTTAACTATCAATCAGTTTAATTGTAATTAAAGAAACCTTTTGTTTCTTTGCCATTACCACACAAGTATTACGTCAAATAAACAGTGAGAATCTATCACTAGGAACTAGGATGAATAAATCACAATAAGTAGTAATCCCCCAAAAGATATGTGCGTTCAAATCCATGATAGGCCCAAGTTGGTTTTAATATTTAAAAAAAAAAACTATTTAGTGTATAGTTTTAGAATAGGGTTAACATTTACAAAAAGTTATTTAACTTCTAAATGGACCGAATGTTTCAAGACCGTTTGCCGTGCATAAGAAAGGAGATTCAAATCCTGGGCACGAAATTTGCTTTTAGTCTTAATCTAATTTATAGTAGTATTCTAATTTATAGTAGTATTTTTCTATTTCGTTTTAGTAATATTTATAATTAATTTTAAAATCCAGAAAAATAAAATATTTTAATAATCATTTAATAATATTTATTGTTGCTATTATTTACAAAACCTTGATTTTATTTTACTGAAAAGATTTATATTTTACAATTTGATTTGATAATTTACAGTTATAACATATTTTGCCAACTGACACAAGCGGGTCCGTAGACATTTGACTTCCTATTAACGCAAACTATACAATAGGAGGCGCTAGGAATAAACAATAGTTTTAAGTGAACATATACATCAAACGTTGTAGTTATAAATTGAGGGTATGGATTAATTTTATAAAGATAACGTTATTGGATACCAGATTAGACAGAGACCTAAAGATAAAGTGACAATTTCATCGTAATTCAAATGGGCTCGCTGGCTAGTTCGTCAAACTGCAGGTATGAGTATGACGACGTTCGGTGATGCGATGATTCGAATCCAAGTCGAAAGATTTGAACTCTTTTTGAAGTATTCTTTAGATTATTCGAATTCAATGTTGTAGCAGTGTAACATTGTAAAACTTAAGGGTTAGCACATAGTGGCCCCCGGCAACAGGGCAACCGAAGGAACACGGGTGGGTTTTAGTCAGTAAGAGTCTGACATGCCGTCCCGCTCCTCAGCGGGAGAAGTTATTTGATAATTTCCCACCAAAAAAAGGGGGTTAGCACATACTAACGCTATGTCTACAGTGAACAATCACTATACACCTACTTATCGATAAAAAAAATTACACCTTGCCCAATACCTATAAAACAACTATGCAAGAAACTATAGAAAGGTTTATTTAAACGTATGGCAACAAACAATGCGACGTTTTTCTTTTATAAAACACAATGGATGGCGACATATGCTTCAGCATTAGTCTTAAGTAAGGGAAACTGCAGATAATGGATACAAATAGCTGGATTGTACGGACTAACTTAATGCGTACATAGCTGCTCAACTTTGCTTGCGTTGCTATATTTTGTTTCATGTTTAATTTACACTTAATTCCTGTAACAATCAGGCAAAATTGATCACGTTTGTACTGTATTTATTTATTTAATAGATATGTAACCACTATCTCATGCTTATAATTATAGTCAGCGCCACCACTGAAGAGCTTTTGACGCGGCGCTACTGTCAATGTCATTGCATCAAATTGCATTAAAAGAAATGTAGTTCCACAATTTACCATCGGACTTCAGTGGTGGTGCGGACATTCTAGTGAGGTAGAGGTAGCTGTCACTAATGTCAACTGCCAACCACCACAAACGGCGGGAAACAGTCGAAAGTGAAGCGGTGCTTGCGCTAGTAGTTTGGTGTGGTGATGAATTAAATACGAAATCAACAGGATTCTACAACGTTGATTGTAATTTAGTATATCCTTTTCTTAATACGGCCAAGGCATCACTATTATAGATGTAGGTTATCGACAGCATCATCCACAGCCTTTTTTTTTTCGGTGGGAAATTGTCAAATAACTTCTCCTGTTCTGGGTGGAGTGTAAGGGCTTGACAGACTCTTACTGACTAAAACTCACCCGTGTTCCTTCAATTGCCTGTATATTGCCAGGGCCCCGGTATCCCTTTCGGACTTTCCCGCGACCCGGGCAGGCATCGGCCCTAGTGCACCCCGACAGTTGTGCTGACATCTTTATCATCCACAGCCTAACTTCACCCACAGCTAGGCCTCTCTATGCTTGTGCCAACCCTCACGCTCCTGTGCCTCATCGGGTTTTTCAGAAAATTCGTAAACAACGCTTACCTACCTTCTATACCTTCAAGCGATTAAACAAAGCCATCGACAAAAGGTGGATCTGTTACTTATCGATGCTGTGTAACATTTGATTACTTTAATCACATTTCCCAATTTGACTCCAATTTCAGAAAGAGGTGAGGTAAGGCTAATGAAAGTGAAATTAGATATTAATGTGGCTAGTCGCACAATGGGGCATGACATCCTTTCACTAGTTGTGCAATTTTACTATAATTAACTGATTACGCTAGTCCTAAATGTGGGTTTATCGATGTGAAGGCACTTTATTCTTCTGTACTTAAGAAGGTTTATCCTAAAATTTGCCAACGTCATAAATAGTTGTCAAATATTAACCTGTTATGATTAATTTGGCAATATTACTCTATGGAATTAAGAAATGTGGCTAACTAGGGAAGTAAAATACGTAACGCCGAATATTTAGTTTTAGATGTAAAAAAAGTAATTGGAAACTTTCTAAATGCCTTTTTTGCACCTAAAACGGTTACAGCATCAAATTCAGTGTTATAATTGCAATTCATTATTAATATTCTAGTTCGCTAGTTAGCCACATTTCTTATTTCCATACAGTAATATTGCCAAATTAATCAAAACATCGAAATATTTGACATGATTGTATTTGCGACGTTGCCCACTTCAGAATAAAAGCTCTTAACTAAAACAGGAACTTAGCTCGGTACTGTTTTACCGACTCTTAAATTTTCTGCTCGTCTTTCTGGCTTTATTTATCACAGATTTAACTAGAGTCCATGTACACGCAACATCAAATGTCAAAAATACACCTATTCTCATTATTATCTGCCTATGGTTTTCCTTCCAAGTAGCATGTCACAATTTTTCTAAAATTGTTTCTGCCTCTCTTAACTAGATGGCTGTACGTAAAATGTTAACATATATCTTAAAGTATTTATAGCCTATCCAAGAATAAGCAGTTATCCATCACAATAAACATTCTGTCGTAACGGAAGTGCTCATTATTTCCTAAAGAATGTGTCACAAAATAAAAGTGAACAAAATGGCGGGAGTAGGGTATAAAGTTTAGGAGCAGTGTACACCTGAGCCATTCTGTGTGACCTTGCACATGATTGATTATGACAAATACGCCCAAGTACATGGTCCATATGGTACGTACACGATTGGAGATTCGTATTTAGATAAGCAAAATGAATTACGTACTTTACGTGAGCGTTTTTCCTGTAGCCTACTCAATTTGCTTGTTATTTTTTGTTGGATTTGCTACTCGGCTTGTTTGTTTTGTGTTTGTGTAACGAGTGATGTTGATTTGTTTTCGGAAGTAATTTGGTATCTTGTAAGATGATCTATGTAATAGGAGTCGGTATGAGCAACCTCCTCTTTATCCTATTTTATGGCCATACCTCCATTAGTCGGCCCACGGAATGGTCATTGTCATCTGTACCTACCTACATAAAGATCTGAGACACACGTTCGGTTTCATGTGGAGCCGACATCGAGTTTCTGATGTCAAAATAAATTCTGGCAAAGTTTTCGCCCTATTAACGGCCGTTCTTTATTTATTTCTTTACTGCAGTTAAGTAGAATTCCTCAATTTTATTTAATTTTTCACTCCATTCGACCGCAGAACTACGTAATAATGCTTATGTAGCAAATCCAGCAGTGAGTCGGCAAGTCGGCATTATCCAAGTAGTCTGCAGGTTATCAAGAACTTGCAAAGTATCGGCTGTGGGGAAGTTGAACCGCTCTTTTGTTACATCGGTTCCGAGTGTGGGACAAGGTGTAAGCGGAGCGGGGTTCATAGTCTTAGAATGTTTGTTGTTATAAATACTAATATTAAAGGTTCTGCAGTGGCGACCGCGTACAGGATGATGTATTTTTGGGAGGCGTCCCACAAGGTGGACCGATGACCTTGTGAAGGCCGCAGGAATCCGCTAGATGCGAAAGCACAGAACCGGTCGAAGTGGCGGTGCTTGGGGAAGGCCTATGTCCAGCAGTGGACGTCTTTCGGCTGAAATGATGATGATGATATTAATATAACGAGGTAAAATTTGTGAGTTTGTATGTTGGGGGTAATCTTCGGAATTGCTGATCCCATTCCGAAAATTCTTTCACAGATGGAAAGCTACAGTATTACCAAGTGTCATAGGATATATTTTATCTTAAAACAAGAAATTTCATGCAGACGAAGTCGTGGGAAAGAAGTTAGTGTTACATAAAAACAAAGAAGGTGTAAGAAAATGTTTATTTTCGTATGAGATTAATTAGACTTACGAACTGTGTTCAGGTTTTTAGAGCGTTTTAAGTAAAAAAAAAAAAAACAAATAGGCAAAACCATTTGTTTATTTTGTACCCTTATCTAAAGAAAAATAATGTTGTAATTAAGAACTTCAATATTCACATTACTGCTGAAAAAAAAAATTGTTGCCACGAACTTCATAATTCAGAAAATGCAGGTAATTGTAGGTTTTCATTAGCAATTATCATACGTGCGTATGTTTGTAAAAAATATAATTATTAATAATCTTTAATCTTAACACTGAGACCGGGTTAGCTCTTGGCAAACAGTAGAAAAACTCGATACCTCACTTTTGAGAGGGCGTAGTATGCTTTTTACTATTCTTTTAGAAATATTGCAGATCACAATTTTTACTCAAAACTTTAAAATACTTTGTACTTTAATTTACCAGTACCTTCCAACTTAAATTTTAAAGCCACAGAGCTAACCTACATTACAAATGTCCTTGAAACAGTTAACAATTTTCAGTACAAAATAATCAAATTGTTTGCCAAGTCAAGGCACGTATTTCGGGTCAACTCAAATGAGCTATTATCACGAACATCATCAAATAGCCTATGAACACTATGCTCAAATAAAAACGCGTGATTACATTATTCTCAACAGTACGATCTAATATCAATAATTTTAATGGTAAGGCTTAGCACCAATTATTGCCAGTACAAAATGATATAGGCAGCGTACCTATTTCATCAATTAACGAAGATTATATAAATCTTCTTTCGGTAGTTCAAGCTCGATTTAATAACAGATATTTCATTTATTTGCCGGGTGATAGTGCAGATTGAAAAATATCGTCTATTAAAGCGACCTGTCAGGCTATCGATAGCCTAGGCTATTATGTGCTCTAGTCCCACCCAGTAGGTTGCAACAAATTGCTTAATACAGCAACTTGTTAGATCAACTTTAGTAGCGGCGTTGTGTAGAGAATGTCTTCAAATACGATGGTTTAAAACAGGTGCAAAATAATATAACATACAATTAGGCTGTACCTGCGTAGTTTTGCAGATAGATTTACTATTCTTAAGCAAAAAAATAACGTATGTGCACCAGTCAATCAAGTTCTCACATCTTTCCAATCATAAGAAAATGTAAGGGCATGGTCTCAAGGAAGGTCTTCACCGCTAACAGAGCGCGCAGCTTAATATTGCGATGAGTAATCGCAGCAATTTGCATTTATGGCTAAATTATTAAAATAATGTAACCTCCGACATTATTTGCGGCTACAACTCAAACCGCATCCTAAGAAACAAAGGCTCGATAGCAAATGTGGCCTTTGAACTTTATCCCACGGCGCTTGGCGGGAATGCTGCGTCGTGACGCGCGGACAATTACAGTTTTCAAGCACCGCTTGCACGTACTCGACTAAATCACTGTCTATTAAACCGGCACCAGAAACTGTCTATATTTAGCAACCTCGGTTTTTGACACTAAATTGGTTTGCGGTCTCCCTCCCCGCCTATCTAAATTCATACGTCACTATTAATAAATGTGACAGCTAGAATTCAACGCATAGAGCACTCTGCATACGTAACTCTACGTTTGCAACGAAATTAACGCTAACTCCGAAGTTGGTTTGTTTGAATCCATTACGTGTCTAGAATGGCTCATAGTGTGGAAGCAATAATTCATACGAACTTCTATATCTAACTACATTTCTCAAAGCTATCAAACTTTACCCCGTAGACAATCCAGTCGCGGGGGGAGTTCAACATCGACTTTTGCATACAAACTTTGTCTACAGATTGTTCGTGCAATGTCAAACTGATCCAGACAATTGAACCAATTAATCGGTTTTCGTGGAGTTGATATTTGATTAATGCTCAGCCGATTATCTATAGATATTATCGGTATTTGATTCTGCAAAAGAAGTACGTAGATCAAGTTGGACGAGGTCGTGAGTCCCTTGATCGTGAAGTGGTTTTCTTTCTTCATAAAAGGACTTTTTTTATCGATCAGTTACAAAACGAGGTATTGTTTAAGCAGTCCAATCATCGGTCGGTAAAAAGACTGACATTTCGATTTCAAATCCTGTCAATTACAGGCTGGAGTAGATAACTAGCTTCATTAAAGAATAGAAAAAAATCTATAATGTAGTTATAATAATACCAGTAGGTTATTGCCAGCGAATTAGATAGCGGTTTGGAACTGGACCAGTTTGTGATAAGTGCATGTTGATTAACATTTTGGTGTAGTTCATTTTAGACTGTCTTAAAGGCTTGACCCAAATATTAGTTATTAGTGGTTTAAATGACAGTATTCAAGTAACTTGGAACTGCTCGAACAATTTCAAGGTTTCCGGGTAGAAATCGTTTTGTTTTGCCATCAGCAGTTCATATTTTAGCCAATATAGGAATAGTTTGTAAAACACTTGGAAAAGTGATTGCCTACTAGCAACATGAAATCTTTAAACTGTTTGTAAAGCTACGAGTAAATAAATGAATGCCTCTAACTACATCTCCTTTTAAGTAACAGCCATTCGCATCGACACAAAGTACCAGGAAACCAGAAACATGCAGCAGTTAACACGTCTGAAGCTTACCTAACTACTAATTTGAACTAAAACTTTTGTTCGTACCACGTGTGACAATGTTGCTTATACTTTAGCTCATAATTTCAGTGTAGGTACTTTATTTCGAGCCATAAAGCGTGAGATGACGTCATAAGCGGCCCTACTTACCGCCAACAATGTGTAAAACGATAAAGTACAACTGTGTGAATAGTGCCGCCAACTTGACAGATGAGGAGGGATATCCCGTTTGAAAAAAAAATGTGCCTCTTTCAAGCTAAGATATGATACCGATGTTGGTTTTTATAAGGATTTAGAAAAGAAAACAAACAATCCGTTACGAAGCTGACTAAAGCAATGGTGGTCAAAAACATTTCCAGGTAATGTAAGATTGCCTGAGTAATCTGCTGATTACTTTACTAAGTTTGGTCTGCGTCTTTGTCTGCGTGGATGTCGGCAATTATACCACGGGAATGTACTATCGGGATAAAATAGTAGATTGTTTGCTGAGGGAGCAAACAACTATTTTAAAGAAGAGAGTGTTTCTTTGAATCCTGAGCGCAGCAAGGGATTTAAAGTACGTCACTCGAGCTTAAAATAATGTTGCTCCCGAGGTGGATACTCTACTTTTTATCACCCTCTATGAGAAAATCAATAAGTGCAAGTTATGATTAAGAATAGTACCTACGTTTATTTATTTTATTCTCTACTTGGAAGACAGACTATTTTTTTATAAAAATAAGCAAAATCCGAATTTGAGTAAACAACGAAGGAAGGCGGAATGCATTTCGCGCGTTTTTATTTTTTTACAAACTTTTTGGAACGAAGTTCTTTAACGCGGTCTGTAAACTTTCAGAAATCGTCACGCTAAAAAGTGTTAAAAGTTGCGACTGTCTTCTTCTAATTCAAAGAAAAAGAAAGAGAGAGAGAGAGAACGCCGGCAGAAAAAAACAAAAGAAAAGAGTAAAGTGGTTACAGTATCGTGGGATAAAATTGTACACATCGGCCCGAGTATACTGTAGGTATACCAGAGAGAGAGAGAGAGAGAGTGTCTGAATATGGTCAAAATGAAAATCCAAAATGGCGGCTCCGAAAATTTTCAATATTTTCGTCGTGGGTGTCCTTTTCATAGTTTTAGAGGGTGTTAAAGCCGATAGTGAGGTCAAAATGTAAATCCAAGATGGCGGCTGCAAACATTTTCGTTTTTTTTTAAATCATAAGTGAGAAAGGACTGCGTTCCTGACGAGGGTCCCCCGACCGCACACGTTTTTTTTTATTTGGCTCGCGTACAGTTTACTTTATTATTCTGTTACTTGTTCATACAATGTTCGTGATCCGTTCAGCAGTGAAAGGGTAACAGACAGAAAGACCGACAGAGTTACTATTGAGCTTTTAATATTAATACGTGTGGATGGCGAATGATTTCACTCGCACGTACGTACAAAGATGATTTATACATTATCTACGTCAGACCATAAATATATTTGTCTATTATAAATCCTAAGTTACAACTTGGGGTTGGAAAGCGATGCCCTCAACGTCGCCCCCTATCATTATAGGAACTAAAATCGCCTTTGGCAAAACGAGGATTTACTAGTACACGTTTCCTCTCCTTGGGTTTAGGAGACGTGTCAGTTATGTATGTACCTATGTATAGATAAGTTATGTATTTTCTACGAAACATGACAGGAGGGTATCACGCCTCGGGGCCGAAGCGATCCGAATCGGCTCGATTCACGTTTTGGCTACAAGTAATGGAAGTTATTTTGGTAATTAAGTGAGTATTATCGATAATAGTATAAGGTATGATAAACCTAAAGGACAATTTTGTTTGCTCGTTGTTATTTTACTATTCGCTGTCCTAACTTATTAATTAATATTATAAAGGTGAAAGTGAGTTTGTTTGTTATGCTTACACGCTAAAATGGCCAAACGGATTTGAATGAAATTCGGCACATGGGTAGACCATGACGTATGTTAGGACGTGGAATACTTTTTATCTCGATATTTCTAAGGGATCGAGATTTATGCTGGTGGAACCGCTGGGCGCAGCTAGTATTCAATAAATTATTCAACATATCGTGCACGCACCCTAATTTATAACAAACATGGTTATATTTTAGGCCATGAGTTCAATTTGAGAAAGACGAAACCCTTTTTTTAGTCCCGTCTGACTTCATATCCATCCTTCTAAGTCCTGAAATCTGCTACAACGATTTAGGTGTGAAATAAGACTGGAACTTTCTCAACTTTATTAGTCTAACTTAGCTGCCTTTATACTTTCTGGACTTTATCGTAGACGTTTTATTTGATTGCCGTTCGATACTGCAATAAAAACGATAGCAAATCCCTAGACGTACAACAAAGTTCGAGGATTGTGAAAATATATTACTACAGCGACTTTGTTACAGAGTATTTTCAATTTTTTGCTACTAAAAGAAAAGTTCTACTGGGAAACCGAGAAACCTATCGATGCTTTGTTACAATTTTTATTTTCACTGTTTTTTCATAATCTAAACGGATTGGTGATTTTCCAGAATAGCTTAATCTGTGGCGGAAAAATGAGCAATTTTGATGACGAATGACGAATTAGTCAAAGGTCTAATTCGCCATCAAAATTGCTAATTCTTTCAGTCAGATGGCATTCAAAGCTGTCGCCATCAATGCATCAGACTTGGATACATACAGAATCAAGTATCGAACCTATGTGATAAACGTGTATATTATAAGCGGAGAAACGATGCAGTTGCATTTTCGTCTACACTTATTTAATAGAAAACAGAGTTTTAACTGTCCGTTCTTAGCAAGCGGCATGACAAGACCACCCAACACGGCAATCTACTCCATACTAACCACAAATTATTCTTAAAACACAATTCGAGGTGTGCCATTGAACTATACATTTGAAAGACCATCAATATTACAAATCAATAAAATGGATTTCTTCAATCATTTCTGAATAGGACTCTGTTCGAAATACCAAGATGTTTTAGAAATCATTTATTACCTATTTGAATCATTCCTTAAAAGGTCTTAATTTAGATTCGTTATTATAGTAAAACAAACACTTAGGTGCGAATAACATAAACCTAGGCAGGTAGTAGTAGTCTTGTCTCGAGGTTTGCTTGGCATTGTAAACTTATCTAGAATTGTATTACAAAGGTGCTAAACATGTTTTACTGCGAAGCTCCTGTTAAACGAAAGGTAGAAGTTATGAGCTGTTAACTTAACAAAGAATCTATTTGTTTCATTGGTCGCCTGGTTAAATGGAAATAAACCTCATACTTACTTTGTAGGTCTAACCTATGTTGATGTCAGCTGTAATATTGAAAGTCTCCTGTTCTTTAAGCGTCAATGTTCGATATACTTACGAACTTTTCTATGATAGATATTTTTTCCTTATTACTGTAAAAAACAGCCTATTATAGTCTGTATGTTTGTTTGTATTATTGTCTGTTGTCTTTTTTCTTGTTGTTGTTATTTTATTATTGTTGTTTGTTGTTGTGTGTTTTTATTGTTGTTTTGTATTGTGTTATTGTTGTTGTTGTGTTTTTTGTGTTGTATTGTTTGTGTGGATTGTTGTGCAAAGGCATCTTCTCATACAGTTCTCTGTATGAGAAGCACGAGTATTGATCACCAAGCTTGCTCAAGACGGGTTGATGATTTCAGACTTATATTAATTATAAGTCTAGGTTTTCTCACGATGTTTTTCCTTCACCGATATCAATAATGTCATCGTAAAGAGGCAGAATTCATTACCTGCAATTTTAATATTGCTTACAAGAATTCTCATTTTTTTCCGTACCTCAAAAGGAAAAAATGGAACCCTTATAAAATCACTTCGTTGTCCATCCGTCTGACAAGATCCTTTTTCTCAGGAACGCGTAGAGTTATCAAATTGAAATAAATATCTTATTCGTAATTCTATAGTGCCTTGGAGCTCTAAAAAAATCAAGCTTCTAAGTCAACGCAATAAAAAAATACGGCAATTTAAGCGACATATTTTGATACTCGCAAATAAATCAAAACCCACAGACTTCCCGTTGACCTAGAATCATGAAATTTGACAGGAAGCAAGGTCTCACAGCAGAAATAAAGGAAAAAGTTGCAGTTAGAGAATTGACCGTGACGTATATCTATGGCAGAACAAGTTTTTCAACTACAAAGTTAAGTTTTTTTTTGGGACGTGGTCCGACACGTACTTGGCCGGTTTTTTTACCAAGTATTCAACATAAAGTTCGTGTAAACCAAGCCATCTACTTTCTCTTTCTTCAAGTTTCTGTAAACAAAGTCATCTACAACCACTTCAGTTCCATTACGACCTGTGTATTATTGGCCAACATTCCCATTTACCATATCAATGTTTAGTTCATGTATCCATTCATATTTGCTCGTTTAATTAACGTAATATTATCTTATCAGCTCCGCGTGCGATCTCCATGCATACATAGTTACCTGCCAATGTATGTACACATTGTATGTACATGTATAACTGAGAGTAGTTCGACAGTGTTAATAGTCAAACATAGTGATGATACTGATACAGTTGAATATTAATTTGTAAATGTATCTGCATAGTCAATTGTTTACATTGTCACATCTTATCATCCGTGGCAGACATGATTGGTTGTCTCTGTAAACGGGACATTATGTAATTTACCTAATGACGAATTATTTATAACGCGTAGGTTTATTTGGTCTAACATTATATACGATCTTCGTGACTAATTTACATAATTAAGTTATTATTTTTGTGTAGTAAAAGTTATATTGTTTATGAGGACACGTTTGCATGGACTCCTTTTTGGGCTTATTCGTATTTTTGTTATTTCCTTTTTTGATATGTATCTAAGGAGGTCACATACTAGTAGTGTTTTGCATTCTAAGGTTATATTTATATTCTTTTAAGCAGTTTAGATTGTCTGGAATCACTATTTTTCTTAGAGTATATAACACTGGAGAAGCCTTACGAACACTCAGTGTTCCGTGAAAATGCCTAGTTGTGCCCGCGAGTTGAAGAGTTAAACCATCTGCGACGATAAGCTCGCGTGGGGCCGCGAGCCCCACAGCGCCGCCGGAGCCGTGAAATAAAAACCACATGTTCACAATCAACTGTTTTATTGAGTGATAATTCATGCAACGCCGGAGCCGTGACGAAAGCCATATTGCTTTTGTATTATTACATTTTTTTTTGGTAATTAATGTTTATTAATCATATACACACCATAATATGATTATTTATTAGGTAAATTTGTCCTAATAAATAAACATTAATTAATTTAAATTTAGGACTTATAACTTTTATTGAAAACGGTTTTAAGTTTTTTGTATATTATGGATTGTAATATTTATGACAAACAAATTTAGGACATATTGTATTTAGGGATTTCAATTTTATGGCATGTTATATTATGTGACATTAAGTTCGGGCAAGTTATCATTCGGACAAATGATGATTATAACTAAAAACATTTTGCCACTTTAGATAAAAAAGTTAGGGAACACAATAGAGAACCGTACAAAAATAAACGTCATATCAGCAAAATTGACATACATTTGACATGCGATTATGTCTTCTAGCAAAAATGATAGCGAGACTACCGTAGAGTTACGGTCATGTATGAAACCAACATTGACATGTCGATAATTTCTTAAGACGAATTAGCTTTTTTTTGGTTAAAAAAAATGGTTTTTGGAACGTAGTTCTTTAACTCGGCTTGCGGTAAGAGTAAACTGGCAGAAATCTTCATGCGAAAACGTGTTCATACTTGCAACTGTCTTCTTCTTATTCGATAGAGAGAGAGAGAGAGAGAAAGTGTGAATTTGGTCAAAATAAAAATCCAAGATGGTGGCTGTAATAATGTTCACATTTATCGTCATGGGTGTCATTTTCAAGTCGATAATGAGGTCAAAATGTAAATCCAAGATGGCGGCTGCGTACATAACAAAAAAAGGAACCCTCAAAAATGTATACGCTATATTTACTCTACATTGATTCGAAGGTGTTATGTACCTACTGATTTTTTAAATATATTAATTGTTGGTATTATAACATAATTTTATTATAACTTTTATTTAACAGTTGTTACTATTCAAATTTAAGTTTTCTATGCATCAGCTGTTTTATTTCTGGGTTCAAGCAAAATTCTGAATGATTATCGATATCGATAAAAAAAAATCAAGTGTACGGACTTCTCTTTTCGGGTTCGAAAAAAAACAATAGCGATTGTTCTTTTTCGTAGAAGCTACCGCGTTCCCCGCCAAAAGTGACAGACTTTTTTCTCCGGAATATTGCACTTATGGCTTCTCTAGTGTTATATACTCTAAGCTATTTTTCCATGTAAGGAGCTTGCGGCTTGCGGGGTAGAAGTTTACTGGTAGAAATCGTCACGTAAGGAAATATTGTTATCGTTATGCCCCCTCCAAGTGTCTTGCTCTCACTCTCTCTATCTCTTTCTATTATATACGAGTGTGTGTGTGCGAGTATCGTCCGTAATGAACTTCGTTCCTGATGGGGGTCCCCCAACTGCACACGTTTTCTTTTGGTAGTAACTAGAGCTGAATAATTTTTTTAAAGGTATTTTTCGATTCAAGTTTCTAGGATCAAGTAACGAAGCTGCAAAAACGGCTTTTTTTTGGTCGGAAATTATCAAATAACTTCTCCCGCTCCACCTCCTCCTTCGCGAGCATTACTACTTCGCAGAAGGCGGTGACGGCCTCCCATGCCCTCTCGCTCCATACCATAGCCTGTACCAGGGCTGGACGTGATAGATCACCATCGCCGATCGCCTCCACGAGGACACGGCGATAGTCCACTCAAGCCGGACAGATCTCCACCGTATGCTCCACCGTGTCCTCCGGGCGATCCACACAATGGTGACACCCGGGCGTTTCCTCACGCTTTATCCTGAACAGGAACCTCCCAAAACTACCGTGTCCGGTGAGGACCTGTGACAGGCGGAAGGTGAGGACGCCGTGCTGTCTCTCTAGGCAGTCCCTCGAAGAGGGGACTTATCGCAGCAATTGTGACGTGCCCAGCGCTGGCGAAAACGGCTGTCATAATATGTTGGTAACAGAAATTACCGTTGAACGTTCAAAGCCAAGAAATTCAGGTCCCCATGTCTTCAATCATTCATCAGGTTCATAGAGTAGACTATTGTGGGATTCCACGAAATTATCTTGATAAACATCAATATTCACGTTGAGTTCAGGAGATTTGATACCTTTTATCTTTACCCTTTATCTTACCTAGGAGGCTTTCTAGGTAATGTTTTCGGTTGTGGCATATATACTTGATCGAATCTAGGTTAAAGCAATACGCAAATGGAATCAATATTCTAGATACAAATTGAATCGAATACGTAGAATCAACTGAACAAAAACAAGCTCCAGTACATCTATAAAGGCAAGCAAGAAATTTATTTATTTATTTAAGTATTGAATAAGCTACATGAAATATTGCAAAGCCGTACTCAATTTAATGAAATGGAACATGTTTTTTGTCATATATTTCACAAAGCTTGTACGTGAAACCGTCTGTTTGTTTGTCCATCAGTTAAAAGGGACTCCAGTGTGGATTTAGTGTTAACTGGGGCTATGTAAAGTTGACTGTGAAAGTCACATCTGGCTCTTGAAGTTCAGAAGTGCGTCTGTTGTCAAGTATCTTGTTTTATGAATATTTTAATGCGTTGTTGTATAGTAAACTTAATCCAATCGGATAATATTGATGGGATTCTGATCATCACTAGTGAACATAACCTGACGTTGTTCAGCTCCTTTTCTGTTTTTGTTATCTTCTTTAATATCATTAATCATTTTATTTTAGAATAAATGTAATATCACTAACATAGTCCGTGCTGGCCTTTGCAAACGTAACTGATTCACTGTAAAAGCGTGGTAACCCCAACAGCATCCTAAAACCATTCATATACATATATGATTAATTCTGAAAGTGCCGTGATAGTGTTTTGAAACTTTTTTACTTCTATGATGATCATTCCCGTTCGTTGTAAATCAATATGTTAGCCAATATTGACGATTAAAACCAATCTTCATACACTTTGTGGAAACTAACAAAGATATTTCAGTTGATTACTCGACGTTCATCCAGGAGATAAGTATCGAAGTATATTGCGTTGTAAGTAAGTGGATCGTTTTGTGCGGCTGCCCGCATTGCCCTTTATGTATGACGTTGCCACAGTGTTTGCCAGACCCGAGTTGAGTAAACCCGGGCAATCAAACTTGCCGACTGGGATCCCTCGAGAATCGTGCGGACGAATTTTTACTTAAGTGTTTTTGCATCTCTGCGAATATACGGGAATTGGTTTTTAAGTTAAAAATGCGTCTTACCTGCTGGAGGTTTTAATGTTAACTGAAATTGATACGAATATAATTAATAAACCCCCAGCAGGTAAGACGCATTTTCCGTGTAGACTAGAGTTTACTTATTTTCTTTGGGTCGTTAGTCTGGTTTATCGTAATATTGACTACACTCGCTTACGGCTGGATATCGTCTCCTAAACAAATTGGTTACGCCACACCTACACGGTATTATTTCATAGTTCATAGTTGTTTCAATGATCTTTATTTACTTACGATAACAACATAGTAAGTAAATAAAGGAGCATTTTATTCAGGATACATTTAAACAAGCGTGCACGGTGCACTATTGTCGACCTACACTGACCGCTTACCATCAGGTGAAATAATGGTAGGTCACTTTTTCATAAACTTTTCAGCAGCTAAAACACAGCCACATATTTTGCAGTGTTTAAGGATAACGTAGATACAATATTTTATTATTATTTTAAAGAATTTTTACCCAACTTACTATCAAATTAAATATCATCGAGATCACAAAACTTGATTCCCGAATTGTATAAACAATTGAATCCTTGTTTGCTACTCTCTATGTGTTGTATGTACGTAGGCCCTTATCTTTAATCTTCTCATCCCTATCTTTATACCAAGCACGTCACTGCTACATGCGGCTACAAGCAATGTTTGTGCACGCTACGCTAATACTGCTATACATTGTGATTCCGATCAGCTTATAAGGGAAGCGATAAGTATAAATTCACTCAAGCTTATAGGGCTTGACGTATAAATTCAACGAAATAATATAAAAAACTTTTTATACCTACAAAATAATCAACGTCAACTTAATGATAGATAATAATTACTTAATATTATTAATCGGGACAGATTCAACTCTCAACCAATTATTGTGACAAAATTTTAAGAACCTCTAAATAAAACTTTCGGTCTCCAATTATCGCTCATAACTTGTTGTACCTATTGTAACAGGGTCACACATGGTCACATAAAAATATTAATTAATTCCTTACATTTTTCGTCCTAGCTAACTGCTGTGACATGTTTTTGTCAAATTTATTTAATTTTTATTTGATAAAAGCACGTTTTCAATGATTAATTTATAAAATTGAGTGTATAATGTATTTCGTTTGTAAATGTCCTAACAAAAAGTGTATTTTGGCTCCGCTGTGCGAATGAATTATTTATCGAGGCCTGTTCATATATCAGGGCCCTTATCAATCGCATTAAACTCTTGTTTCGTGTATTATTGTGCCCTAAAAATGGCGTGAGCGGTAGAGGCGACAAAAAAAAAATAAGTTAGCACAGACAATTTTTAGATCAATGTGAACACTATTTGAAAAGCAAACTAGTCTAGTTTTTAGACAGGTGGGAATATGATACATGCCTTTAAAGGGTTTGTAGTTTTTCAAGTCATTAATTCTCGAGAATATAATACGGCCACATTGGCTGTTGTATTAACATAATGCTACTCGTAGTTTGTCGGTCGTTACTTCCGCTAGATGTCAATTTGTAAGTGTCAATACATATCTTATAACATAATCATTATTTTCTTCGGCTACGGAACGTGCTATGACAGAATTATTTGTAAGGTAATGTAATCAATAAACTGACCTAATCACAATATGTCAATTGCTCACGTAGTAATTTTTCACGTTGATTGAGAATGAAAGCTGGACAAAGACTTTATGTTGCAGTGAGAAAACTTAATCTTATAGTTTGATTTAAATATCTCTTTAATCATTTAATTATATTTCTGAAAACAACATCAGATTTTCAGTTATAATTGTTACCTATGTTTATAAAAAAAATCTATACGTAAATATAAGTCAATTTGTTCGCAACAAATTTAAAGCTTACCAAAGGGCAAGCTCTTATCAACATAGCTTGCAACATAATCAGTATGATTATTATCGTCTGCTTGTAGTAATTAAAAACACAGTTATTCCAACATTTATTGCCATTCATAGAAAACAAAATGCATAATTATGACTATGCCAAAAGTAAACATGTTACAAAGTAACAAATCCTCTTTTGTTCAAAATAATGCGTTTACGGAATAAGGAAGACTCAGACATTTATGTTTCTCTTGAATACATTTTGCATAGTGATATAACCTTACACAAAGTGAGAATAGCAGGTTATTCAGAATAACAGTCGCCTAACCTCGCATTTTTAATATTGCTCGTATTGTTGCCAGTTTTATTTACCTGTCAAGTTGAAGAGGCATATATTTGATGTCTGTTATTATCTGATCTTTTTGCATTTACAAAATAGTTTTTTTTTTTTTTTTGTAAAATCTGTTTATGACCTGGTGAAAAATAATCAGATTTCTGTGTTGTAGGATAAGTGGTTTTATATCAGGTGACATTAAAAAAGTAATCGCTCTGTTATTTTGGAGTATTTTACACAAAAGAGTTAAAATATCAAGCGTATCGTAGTCGTTCATCACTCAACCAAAAATTGTTAGGTACTGCTCCAGGCTCCAGCTTGCTTGTACAGTGTCTAGCCTATAGAGAAGTTGTGCACGCTTGCACAAAATGATTGTTCATGCAGGCTTGTCATGCTTGCAGTTACGTGTGTGGCCACCTTAAGCTTTCGACGTCTTTCATTTCGGTGCTAGAACAAATATTGTTTTCACGGCCCACCGATCCTTTCCAGTATCTATTATTTTTTACATAGTAGCTGGTATCCTAGTTTAAAAAAACTTTTTTCTTTTAGACACAGCCACTGACTATTTAATTTATGTGTACTCAAAAATGTTTATTATGAATACCAACTCGTAGTTTCAAATAAGGTTTCAGCTGTAGGTATGTAGCATTTCTTTAAATGGGTATGTATTTCACAGATATACGTCCACAGTCCTAAATCTGAGTAAATAATTGATTAGTATAGGTAAAAATAGATTCACGGTTTGCCTGATAGATAGTATTAAGTAAAAAAATACCAGAAACGATAGTGTTAAAAACCTTTCAACTGAATTAAAGTATCAAGTGTGGTTAACTGCTTACTCCGTAACGCTATTGTAATAAGATAAGATAGCAAAACATGTGGAAACTAGTTATAACTACTACTAACATACTAATTGCAACAATTCGTACGTGTAGGTACATCCTAAAGTGAGTATGTTGCGGAAAACCGCAATCTTTTGAATCAAACGAAATTCAGAGCTTTGCTGTTGGCCAAACAATTTTCGTGTTCAAAAAAGAAGGAGTGACTGTTTGTGGATTCATTTCACACTTGGTTTCCTACAGTTTTATTCACGGCAAAGGCTATTCATACTTTAGTTTGGTTGTGGGAATTTAAATTTGCGCTTATTTGCTGTTGGTAACTTTAACGTTGCGTTGGGTTTGAAATAGTTACCTATTTAAACTTTATTTATTTGTTATTTAAAGTATATTCAAGGTTATATGAAATAGTTGCACTTCCCCTGGAGGTAACGGACAGTAGCTAATAAAGTACCTATGTATAGTATGGACATTTTTTATCTACCAACAATAATTAACCCAAGCATGCTGTAAAAAATCTATTGCTTTTCACTTAGTACCAGGCTTCTGACGCAAGCGCAAATCTAATACTGCTGATAGATCCAACTGTTCACCGCTTACAGTCGACAATCAGACACTTGTAACCTGTCACTACTTCCACACAATTCTGTTCTTTGACACATTACGCGTGCGTGCAACAACGCTGACGCACAATGACGTCACGAGCTGAATGCATTAGA
The DNA here is from genome assembly GCA_916610215.1 of Omphaloscelis lunosa. Taxonomy (NCBI): domain Eukaryota; kingdom Metazoa; phylum Arthropoda; class Insecta; order Lepidoptera; family Noctuidae; genus Omphaloscelis; species Omphaloscelis lunosa. The sequence continues at coordinate 7,313,583 of OU744250.1, read as the reverse complement.
GGGTTTTACTGCACAGGCTTTGATGGAGCGGATGCATTAAGTTGATTCCAACGGGTTTTCTGTTCGCAAAATGAGCGTGAATGCTCTATATTTCACATGGTTTTAGATAGTGTAACGTTACATTTTCCCAGAAGGAGAAAATGTAAAAAATAAATATAATAATATAATTAAAAAAATACAAGGGGAGTACAAAAACACAGTTTAACACTACTGATCGGCACTGCACGCTTAGGAGGTTAGGCCTCAGAGGTGGCCTGCAGCGGGAGGTGGTCTTCGGGAGATGGAGGCTCCGGCAGGGAGTGATTGACGGCTGGTGGTGGCCTCGGCGGGTCGATGACTCCGAGGGAAGGAAGAGTTGGCTCCGGCAGGGAGTGGGTGAGCCCCGGAATGGCCAGGGCAGGCCAAGATGGACTGTAAGAGAGACAGACCCTTTTATTATAGTAAAGTCGGAGATAGAATCGGAGATAGAATGGGCGATAGAATCCGAGATAGAATGGCCCGTTGCTTCTGATGGCCTCTGCTTTTATACCCTTCAGCTCGTTTCCAAAATCAATATTCTTTTCCATTTTCAAACAGTGGTTTCTTCAAATATAATCGGACCTCCTTGGAGTGCGTAAATTTCATAAATTAAATTTAGAACAATAGTTAATTTGTAGTTATTTCGTACAATCATAATATAAAAAATAAATTATAATTAATACAATGTTTTAGCGATATCAATAAAAATAATTAAAACTATATAAACCAAAAAGTAACATAGACTAAGCCAAACAGAAAAATAAAAAGAAACTGACAGTTTAACATTTGACATAGGTAAGTGTCACAACAAGAAAATCTACAGAAAATATCAATAACAATGAAATACAGAGCCTCAGGAATATTTAACACAGGCAATGGTCATGCATTTATCTAGAGAGAACGTATGATAAAAGACCAACATTTTAACAACCAAACTGTAAGTAAAAACATGAAACATTACAATAGTTAGCTGAATTCTTCATGAAAATCTAAGTTAGGATATCGAAGTATGGAAATCGGGGCATGAGCTTATTGGTACTAATTATATTTTCCATCACTGATCCTGAAAAGAACCAGTTCCATTTCAGAACTATACAGTGCAATAAAACTATAAAGCGCTTTACAAATTTCCTGCTCAAACTGAGGCTAATTAGGTCAAAAATACATCGGTTTTTACAGCGGTCTAGCATAGCCAACAGAGACAGCTAAACCAGTGGTTTGTGATCTGCTACAGGCATGCTATGACGTGAACGCAGTATGAATCGACTGCCTCAACTGAGTTAGTTCCAAGTTTGCTAGGTACTACTGTGATTTGCAGAAAATATTTCAGTTTTATAGTTGATTTAGGTTTATTACGGATATAGCATGAAGAAAAAAAGTACTGCCTCGTTGGTCTAGTGGTCGCAAAGCGCTACTGCTTAATATGAGGTCCTGGGTTCGATTCCCGTATCGGGCAAGGTGTTATTAGGTTTTCCATCTGGAATTTCTCAATAGCAGCCCGGAGTCTGGATTTGTGCCCGGTTGATGGCAATAGGCTCGCCCCCTATTACATGGGACTTAAACATAACTGGCGAAATGTGGGTGTATTATAGGTACATCTCTGCCTAACCCTTCGGGGAATACAGGCGTGATGTTATGTTTATGTTAAAAAAAAAAATTTGAGTACACCTACTACTTCCTATGATCCCGTATCAGCACAAGTTATACAAGAAAAGCTCGTGTCGTGCTCAAAAGATTAGGCAGCTAGAAAGGATGGTTTAAATAGGTCCTTATTTTTATTATTTTATTTATCTTTTATATAGATTCTTTTCTTTTAGATTCTGTGAATGTGAGTACGTAGACTTGTGGACCATTTTCTATTTTATTAAGTACCTGGTACTTGTTGATAGGCTTACACTGTACTCTCATACCTATTAACAATGTAATTTGAAAACATTGTAGAAACCATTTATTTTTAAAAGAGTAACTGTGGAGTTTCTTGCCGGCTCTTCTCCATAGGAAGCGACAATTGGAACCGTGCACCTAGCTTCTGAAGTTTCATAAGTGCCCTTGTAGGTTTATGTGAAATAAAATATTTTGAATTTGGTAGTGGGGATGTATGCCTAAGGTGGACCAGGTGTGCCATAAGCGTCATCACTTATTGCACGTTTTTTTTTTAATGCAGCCTAGATAATAGGGTATAGTGATTATGACCAAGAAAGTTTGAAGTTCGCCTGCCTCATTGGTCTAGTATTCCAAGCGCTATTGCTGAGCATCAGGTCCTGTGTTCGATTCCCGAGCCAGGCAAAGTGTTATTGGGTTTTTCCATCTGGAATTTCTCAATAGCAGCCCGGAGTTGGAGAATGAGCCCTTTTGATGTCAACAGGCTCGCTTCCTGTTACATGGGACTTAATAAATATGGCTGGCGAAATGTGGGTGTAAACCTCTGCCCAACTCTTCGGGGAATACAAGCGTGATGTTATGTTATGTTATGTGTAAGTTTGAAGGTGAAGGCGGTCGTTTTGGAGGCTGTCATGACGTTCAAAAAGCCTTTGAATGAACAATTTCTTATAAAAAAATGTAGTGTATTTTGTGTTAAAGTCTGTATATTCAATGGCAGATGTTATTTTGAGATTATGTTACGAATTGAATGGATTTTAAGGCATTGTTATGACTAAGTTCAATAAAGCGTAATGGCCGAGTATCGCGTCAACTACTTCTACGACTTAGTAATGCTCCAACTTGACATAAAACAAAATAAACTAAAAATGTTGACTTCTGCGCCATCTAGCGGGAACAGACCGTATGTTTCACCTTACTTAAGTAAATTTTCAAGTAATTTAGTAACGTACATAGGTACAAAACTTAATTTTTTTAAACAAAAAATTATTATTGCAAACTCAATCAAAACCTCTAATGGCAGGATTTAGTTCTTAGCGACAACAATACCGGTTCAATTATGAGACTATTGTGCTAGTCGGAAACTAACTTGATAACAGTTTGTTGAGAACAATCGCTGTTACCCTGCTATCTACACCATAAGGTATTGTTTAGACGGGCCACTGTTTTGTTGCGAACGATTGTTTTCCATCGTCGCGATCTGAGTTTCTTTTTTCCAGATATAATGTGTGGCAATAGGCTCGCCCCCTATTACATGGGACTTAGACATAACTGGCAAAATGTGGGTACACTATAGGTACACCTCTGACCACCTCTTCCCCAAGGGTTGGGCTCTTGGGGAAAACAAGGCGTGAAGTTATGTGACCCTAACATAATAATCTTATTTTGTAAATGTTTTGAAAATTGGTTGGCTCAATATCGTTATAAAATCTATTCTCTTTGAAAATTTACCTTTACACTTTTTAAAGTGTAAAGTTCCACTCATCTGTGTCTGAATTTGTTAATTCAAAAAGCAAGTTAATTTGTATTAAAAAGCTATGATAGTGATGAAATTACCTTAATAACGTTTCTTCATTTTTAAAATATAAAAAATATGAAGGCCTACGTAAATTATTTTCAAGCCGACACACAGTGGAACGAATGTATGGAAGCGGTTGGACGTAGACATGTCCGAAAAATAAGAGTAAAATTATGACAAACTAATGATGCCATCTTATTCGATTACTTAATGCCTTCATAAATTGTGGTGATGAATTTCTTCATAACTCCCATATTTCGGGAGTAATTTGAGAAAATGTGAAATTTTACTATGAAAATGAGTGTATTGAGCTCTCTCCCTCCTGATTCCGGGCTTGTTTCAAGTAGCGGTCTCTAATATCGTAATGCTATTACTAAGAGCTATATTTAATACTAAGACACATAGTGCGCCAAATGTGCACTTTCTGGGATAAAAGGAAATGAAAATTTTAAAAAAAAAACGTTTTTTCCCCATTTGTATTTACTTTAAACCGCAGACAGACTTATTAAGAGGTCTATAAATATATTATATATATACAGAAATATATATTAACAAAAATATTCACAAGAACTGATGAGAGTATGACTTTTAAGTAAGTTGATAATAAATTACCTAGTTTCATTAAAAGTACAATAAATAATTAAGACGTAAGCTCTAATTTACTAAGTTACACATTTTAAAACAATAACATCATTTAATTATCTTCGTCATCATCATCATCATCAATTAATTCAAATTCAGAATCGATGTCCGCTAAATCATTTATGTTAACAAATTCGATATCACTTTTCTCAGAATCCGTAAGCTCATAAAATTCCTTAAAAGAAGATTTTTTTACAAACTTATTTCCTTTTGGACGGATACTTGTAACAAGTGGATCAGAAGACAGTAAAAGATTGTGCATAATATCTTCATTGCATGAGATACTGCTATGCTTTCGAGAATGCCCCTCTCTATATTTTCTAAAATCTTTATTTCTAGCCTCAGATGCCTCTTCGGATAGAAAACCAATGGGCACAATTGACATGTTCTGAACTATGTCTGGCCCATGCATTAAAATTTTATGAAGTGAAGAAGGCATATAATACCATGGGTATAACTCCACGTAAAGCTTAGCAGTATCAAAGCAGAACTCTCGGAATTTAGTTACGTTGATCTTCTCTCCTGATGAAATACACTGCAAGATCACACAGATTTTTCTTAAAAGCATAGCATCTATTCCGGTCAGTTCAGCAGATTTAGTGTAGTTTTCAAAAAATCTCCTTGCCGAGTTGCCATTGTTGGTGGATCCACTGCCTTGTTTCACAACATCGAGAAGTAAGCCCGTTTCTCTTCTTACAGCCTCTTGAACTCTTTTCTTCCTGTCATCAACTTGCCTTTTTGCTATATCACCCCTTACTTGCCATGATTTTATGTCTAATTTGTAGGAAATGTGTAATAAGCATTCCATTGAGCGAATCCAAGCGTGAAGGGTGCTTAAGCTATATTTATACATGTCCTCGTTTGCGTGTTTATCTTTGATTAACTCTAAATTATTCATTTCTTTAGGACAAGCCTTGCATATGTCACACACTGAAGCTGCTGTATTGGATATAATGGAATGAATTTTACCATCAATCATTGTCAACAGCAGTTGGTGTTTGACACTAATTCCATCAGTGATGGTGGATGGAGTTAAGGCTTCAATCTCTGCTTCGATTTCAGCCATCTCTCTCTGCACATTTTCTTTGGTTTCCTTTATAAACTTAAACAATATTGGCCGGCAAAATGAAGTGGAAGATGGTCGCTCGTTTTCCCAAATTGTTACACCTTTTGAGACGAGCCGCAGTGGTACAAGACTAATCATAAAATTACTAGCAAGATCGATTTGCTCATCTTCACTCGTCCTTTGATGATAAATGCTTTGGCTAGATGATCCGTCAAAACCCCATTTGCTGGTCAATACGAGCTGTTGATTGGGATCAACAGGGGTTTCTAACGACCTAATAAGTCTTCTTGAGGTTAAATCCATCAAGGCTTGTAATTTGATTTTTGCAGAGCTCTCTGTAACTGTGAGATCTTCTTTGGCCGGATAGCACTTAATTTTTTCTTTAACCAACATGTAGTAACTCGGGTATTGAAGAGCTCCTTCTTGAGTGTTGAAATCCCGAAGAGTGTTATAGCGCCATTTCGATAAGTTCATCGATACATAAAGAGCCAATGCCTTCAAAGGGGATATTTCCCGTACCTGAATTGATTTACCTTCAATGAAGGCTTTGATTTTTGAGGCCTCTTCTGGATTCTCCGTCAAGTATTTCATAACATAAGCTGTATCGCTTTGTCCTGCCTTTTGAAGCGCCCTTTCGGCCGAAAACATAATTTCAGCGCTGCTACTGCTGCATGAAAGACTATCTTCAGTGGTGCGTCTTCTTTTTTGCCGGTTACTAAGGTCCTCAAAAGATTTACGAGGACTAGGATGTGTACAAGTTGAAGCATCAGATTTAGCAGGAGAAATTATGGGCTCGATGACGTCACTTATATTTTCTGTAGAAGGTTCCATATTTTCATTCTGTAATTCCGGCCATTGAATTGCAGCCTGTAGCCAAATCTCATGTTTCTTCCGAAACTTATCTGTGCTTCTTCCAGACTGTGTCCATTTTGCATAAATGCGGTAGCAAAATCGACGACACCAGTCTTTTAAACTTGTTTCAGCACTTTCACATAACTGAACACAACTGTTATCTTTTAAAACACTGAACAAATAGTTAAAGTCGCGTAAATCTTTATGTGCGCGTGCGCATAAAGCAACGTGAATATCAAGATTTGTATTAAAATTTGGAAAATACATTGCGAGATTAGCTTGGATACAACGAGGTGTAAATCAACACTGATTTTAAAGTTACTAATAGTGACCTATTTATATAAAATCCAGGTATCCCAGGTATCCTTTGTTAAATATTGCAAGGTAATTAGTTATTGTGATAATTAGTAAATGATGCATGCTAAATTAGTGTATTAAGAGCCATTTAGTAATTAAATAATAGCAATGTTCTTATCAGTAATCATTAGTGCATCAGTTTTATATGTAAACCTTAAGTCCCTAATTATATATCCTAATTAGCTTATATCTTCTCTAATTGGCTGATCAGAAATGTTATTGTAATAAGGTAAACCTTTAGAAAAACGGTTTTAATCAACAAAATAAACAAAAAATTAAAAAATTGTGTTATAAAATAAACATCACTCTTTATCCCAGAAAGTGCACATTTGGCGCACTATGTGTCTTAGTATTAAATATAGCTCTTAGTATTAGCATTATGATATTAGAGACCGCTACTTGAAACAAGCCCGGAATCAGGAGGGAGAGAGCTCGATACACTCATTTTCATAGTAAAATTTCACATTTTCTCAAATTACTCCCGAAATATGGGAGTTATGAAGAAATTCATCACCACAAGTTATGAAGGCATTAAGTAATCGAATAAGATGGCATCATTAGTTTGGCATAATTTTACTCTTTTTTTTCGGACATGTCTACGTCCAACCGCTCCCATACATTCGTTCCACTGTGCGACAGCTATAAAGTTGATCCATCGTCTCCCGTCTGTATCCCGTTTAAACCACGCCGCCTGCGTTCAGCGTCATCTCAGTTTAGATATTAGCTTAGGATAACTTGTATTAAGACGCTTTTGCGATACGCTTAGTGTTACTGTTGAACTTGTGTACCATGGTTTAAGCTTTTTCTGGATTAACTGAAACAAAGAGATTATCGATACTGATATTTTTTTATTGATAACGTTTTAAAATGTGTTTGTGTTGGAATTTGCGTGTATGTATCATACAAGTAATAGCTGAATGAATGCACATTGAATGCAATACATCAAACATGGAGACTTTTCGCGCCTGAAAACTTAAAATAAAATGGTTCCTTGTTTTTTGAAATCGAATCAAATCAAACGTAGCGATAGCGTTGCGCTGCGTTACGTTGTAACTATACATTTGAAACATAAATACTGGACACGTATCGGTGTATCTGTCGCAGTAAGATGGTTATTAGCCGTGATATAGTTATATCCCTAGGGATATAGCTATGTACCGTAACACAGTTATATGGAAGCAGTTCATAACTGTTGGAGTGCCTTCGTTTTGTTACTGCGACCAATTTCGCATGTAGCGCTCGCTCGGCTCGCGCGTAGTTAGTCACCGTTCTAACCGAAGCTAACCTATTTGGTTGGAGTGCCCTAACAGTTGTATTACTAGATTCTGCTCGTTTCATAGTTATATTCCTAGTAAGACAGTTTTGAACTGCTTTCATATAACTATATTACGTTATATAACTATATCCCTAGGGATATAACTATACCACGACTATAACCATCTTACTGCAACATATTTATGTCCATTCCTCTCTGCCTTATGCTATTTTAATTGTCCTATCTACCTACTTCCTTAACGATCTTCCTCTTTTTCTCATGGAAAGTATTAAACATATCGTGCACATCGAAACTAGCGCTTACAATACAACCCCCAGGAGGCAGAGTTCGAGCAGATACCTCATAACACCTATAACCTACGTGGCTTGTCAAAGAGCTGTTCTCCGTAGCAAACTCTTGACCCAAACGCTGACAAGAGCCTCTTGAGATGTTGATCGATCCCTCAGCTATTAGAACGTTGGCCCGTCACGATAATCGACATTACATAGGACTATTGGCGAATTTCATCTCGTATGAAAATGGGTTGGAACTTCTGTCACGTTTTAGAGTGGATTGGCTAGGTTGGATTTTAATTTTCTTAGCTATTTCCGATCTGTAAAGATTACGTGTAGGAGAAGAATAAGCATGATTTTTTTGTTATGTTTCTAGCTAAAACAACTAGTCTACTTAGCAGGGACACTATTATAGTTGCACAAAATAGTTTCAAAACCATTTGGTATTTTAAGTTTGTCTTTTATTTCCTAACACATTCAATGTCAAGTTTATTTTTATTTTTATCATCAATCAATTCAAAATAAGCACTGCGCCATGAATGCTTTAGAAAAGTTGCTCTTGCTTGCCATTCAGTAAATGCTCCGAAATGATCAACGAAAAGGTGTCAAAGGCAACACAAAGATTAAAAGTCCGGTGATTGTAATTTTATTTGCTTTTATAGCAAATAATAAAGAAAGTAAACTCAAACATTCGCCGAAATTATTATATTTATTATATTTAAAAAAAAAAAAAAAAATGGCCTGTTAAACGAGACACAAAGTGGACTTCTGCGCTTTTGCTTCTAAATGTTAATCATGAATAACTCTTTCAAATAAGACAATAAGTCTTATTTGAAAGAGTTATTCATAATAAACATTTTTGAGTACACATAAATTAAATAGTCAGTGGCTGTGTCTAAAAGAAAAAGGTTTTTTAAACTAGGATACCAGCTACTATGTAAAAAATCATAGATACTGAAAAAGATCGGTGGGCCGTGAAAACAATATTTGTTCTAGCACCGAAATTAAAGACGTCGAAAGCTTAAGGTGGCCACACACGTAACTGCAAGCATGACAAGCCTGCATGAACAATCATTTTGTGCAAGCGTGCACAACTTCTCTATAGGCTAGACACTGTACAAGCAAGCTGGAGCCTGGAGCAGTAAGAATTTTTGGTTGAGTGATGAACGACTACGATACGCTTGCTATTTTAACTCTTTTGTGTAAAATTCTCCAAAATAACAGAGCGATTACTTTTTTAATGTCACCTGATATAAAACCACTTATAGGATAAGTGGTTTTATATCAGGTGACAACACAGACATCTGATTCTTTTTCACCAGGTCATGAACAGATTTTACAAAAAAAAACTTTTTTGTAGATGCAAAAAGATCATATAATAACAGACACAATATAAATATATGCATCTTCAACTTGACAGGTGAATAAAACTGGCAAAAATAAGAACAATATAAAAAATGCGAGGTTAGGCGACTGTTATTCTGAATAACCTGCTATTCTCACTTTGTGTAAGGTTATATCACTATGCAAAATGTATTCAAGAGAAACATAAATGTCTGAGTCTTCCTTATTCCGTAAACGCATTATTTTGAACAAAAGAGGATTTGTTACTTTGTAACATGTTTACTTTTGGCATAGTCATATTATGCATTTTGTTTTCTATGAATGGCAATAAATGTTGGAATAACTGTGTTTTTAATTACTACAAGTAGACGATAATAATCATACTGATTATGTTGCAAGCTATGTTGATAAGAACTTGCCCTTTGGTAAGCTTTAAATTTGTTGCGAACAAATTGACTTATATTTACGAATAGATTTTTTTTATAAACATAGGTAACAATTATAACTGAAAATCTGATGTTGTTTTCAGAAATATAATTAAATGATTAAAGAGATATTTAAATCAAACTATAAGATTAAGTTTTCTCACTGCAACATAAAGTCTTTGTCCATCTTTCATTCTCAATCAACGTGAAAAATTACTACGTGAGCAATTGACATATTGTGATTAGGTCAGTTTATTGATTACATTACCTTACAAATAATTCTGTCATAGCACGTTCCGTAGCCGAAGAAAATAATGATTATGTTATAAGATATGTATTGACACTTACAAATTGACATCTAGCGGAAGTAACGACCGACAAACTACGAGTAGCATTATGTTAATACAACAGCCAATGTGGCCGTATTATATTCTCGAGAATTAATGACTTGAAAAACTACAAACCCTTTAAAGGCATGTATCATATTCCCACCTGTCTAAAAACTAGACTAGTTTGCTTTTCAAATAGTGTTCACATTGATCTAAAAATTGTCTGTGCTAACTTATTTTTTTTTTTGTCGCCTCTACCGCTCACGCCATTTTTAGGGCACAATAATACACGAAACAAGAGTTTAATGCGATTGATAAGGGCCCTGATATATGAACAGGCCTCGATAAATAATTCATTCGCACAGCGGAGCCAAAATACACTTTTTGTTAGGACATTTACAAACGAAATACATTATACACTCGATGATATAAATTAATCATCGAAAACGTGCTTTGATCTAATAAAAATTAAATAAATTTGACAAAAACATGTCACAGAAGTTAGCTAGGACGAAAAATGTAAGGAATTAATTAATATTTTTATGTGACCATGTGTGACCCTGTTACAATAGGTACAACAAATTATGAGCGATAATTGGAGACCGAATGTTTTATTTCGAGGTTCTTAAAATTTTGTCACAATAATTGGTTGAGAGTTGAATCTGTCCCGATTAATAATATTAAGTAATTATTATCTATCATTAAGTTGACGTTGATTATTTTGTAGGTATAAAAAGTTTGTTTTATTATTTCGTTGAATTTATACGTCAAGCCCTATAAGCTTGAGTGAATTGATACTTATCGCTTCCCTTATAAGCTGATCGGAATCACAATGTATAGCAGTATTATCGTAGCGTGCACAAACATTGCTTGTAGCCGCATGTAGCAGTGACGTGCTTGGTATAAAGATGGGGATGAGAAGATAAAAGATAAGGGCCTACGTACAACACATAGAGAGTAGCAAACAAGGATTCAATTGCTTATACAATTCGGGAATAAATTTTTGTGATCTCAATGATACTTAATTTGATAGTAAGTTGGGTAAAAATTCTTTAAAATAATAATAAAATATTGTATCTACGTTATAGTTTAACACTGCAAAATATGTGGCTGTGTTTTAGCTGCTGAAAAGTTTATGAAAAAGTGACCTACCATTATTTCACCTGATGGTAAGCGGTCAGTGTAGGTCGACAATATTGCACCGTGCACGCTTGTTTAAATGTATCCTGAATAAAATGCTCCTTTATTTACTTACTATGTTGTTATCGGCATTGTTACTTCAGAGCATATAAACCAATTTGTTTACAAGGGTTATTAAAATATCCTTATGACCGTTGATGGTCACGATTATTTGGAAGACGATATCCACCCGTAAGTGAGCGTAGCCAATATTACGATAAACCAGACTAACGACCCAAAGAAAATAAGTAAACATTTCACAAAACCAGGCGCGAATAACTTTTTTGACAAAAAACGACAAACAAAAAATTGTTCAGAACACCACCAGTTAAAAGTAAATATCGGGATCGTTAGCCAGAATGTAACCCGTTCACGTGTTAGTGACCGTTTGAAAACTCCTGTAAACACGTAGCCAACAATAAAGCTAGTTTGACGTTCTGTCGTGGGTAATTGATTTACGTCCGTGTGTGGCTGGTATTTACGACCCGAGCTATCGGACGTGTAATGGCATAACGTTGTGGAAGTATTAGTACCTGGTTTAGTTATTTGTTGGGTTAAAGGGTGTGGTGGGAGATGTCAAGGTTGTTTTACATGTAATTGTGAGATATGGGTTCAATGAGGGCAATAAGTTGGGACCTTCCTTGGATAACACTTTATAAACGATACACGATACATAGGTACATAACAACTTATAACTATTATTTGCTCAAAATAACAAAATGATATACTAACTTAACTAAAATGATTCACAAACTAAAATATGCCATCGAAAAATTCATCCACATCTCTGCAATGTAATGTACCCAAAAGACTGGCGGCATTGCCACGTTGTATTGTAATGCTTAGCCTCTGGCCAAAGTAAAAGCCATATGGTTCTATCTAGATTCTAATTCGTAAATGTCATTATTATTTAACATGTTAATTGAGTTTTTCTTCTATGGCTGTCGGAATTATTGTCTTCGAACTCCATACAAACCTTTATCGTAGGATACATAAGCTACACATAAGTATCTAAATGAAGCACTTATCATCGAGCAACATAGCATCTGTTAGTATTGTAGGAGATGTGTTAAATTCCTAAAATTCTCGATACTTACCCTTGAAATTGTTCTTGTTAAAGCACTAGTAACTTAACAGCATAATGATCTAATTAACAAATTACAAACTAGCCTGTCAATTAATATAAGGATTATGGAAATAAAGTTCATGATTTGTTTGTTGACACTGTTTATCGATGCAGCTTTAGTATTCAGCACTGGACTTTTATGTTCCTACATTATGTTGGCATGAATATTCATGCAATCGCAGTTCAATTCATATCACCAACAAAGTAACAAATTTGTACACCAATAAAAAAATGAAAATCTATTGACCGACAGGAATTCTATTGAAAATTTTTATAATGAAAGAACAGTGTTTGGACAAATTAGCAGTCGCATACGGTTTTAGTGGTGAATTTCTTCGAACACTTCCGTTCGGATATGAAATTTGTGTTAATTTATTAAATAAGTGCGAATACTCAGCGTGATTCAGATTCGTTCCGTATAGGCGGCGAGCCTCCTTGCCGGATTACCGCCATGGGATCTGGAGGCAAAGGTCCTCGCGCACATTTGGGAGTGGCGCGAGGAGGCGAGGCGCCGGGGCTTAGCTCCGCTGCCGCGAGAAATCGCGGCACAACGGACAGAGCTCCGGCGGGATCTCATGGCGTCATGGAGAGTGCGATTGTCGCAACCCAGCGCTACACGCCACAATTGCGGCGATAAGACCCCTCTTTGAGGAGTGGCTAGAGAGTCACCACGGCGTCCTCACCTTCCGCCTGACGCAGGTCCTCACCGGACACGGCTGTTTCGGGAGGTTCCTGCACAGGATAAGGCGGGAGGAAACGCCCGGGTGTCACCATTGTGTGGATCGCCCGGAGGACACGGTGAAGCATACGGAGGAAGTCTGCCCAGCTTGGGCGGAGCATCGCCGTGTCCTCGTGGAGGCGATCGGCGGCGGTGATCTCTCGCGTCCGGCCCTGGTTCAGGCCATGGTACGGAGCGAGAAGAGATGGGAGGCCGTCACCTCCTTCTGTGAAGCGGTAATGCTCGCGAAGGAGGAGGCGGAACGCGTGAGGGAGAGGCAAACTTCGCGCCCTCACGCCCCTAACCGCCCCAGGAGGAGACACCCAGGGCGTCGGGAATCGCGGGGCGATTTCCGGCCACCGTAGGCGCGGGCTTGCGGGCGGTGAGCAATGGGTGGCTTACCGTCCGATAAGGACCAGGCCCAGGTCGACGGCGCGTTGTGTTCCACGCGCGCCTCAAAGAGATGTCAGCAGAATTGAAGGGGTCCACTAGGGCCGATGCCTGCCGGGGTTGCGAAGAAAACCGAAAGGGAGATCGTGGCCCCCGGCGACAGGGCAACCGAAGGAACACGGGTGGGTTTTAGTCAGTAAGAGTCTGACACGCCCTCACGCTCCGCCCAGAGCGGGAGAAGTTATTTGATGATTTCCCACCCACAAAAAAAAAAAGGCGTTGGCTATGTTTCATAGAAATATCAATGAACACATTTGGATATAACAGAGCCGATAGAATAGGGTTTTGCTCGGAGTTGGCATGAAAAATCATGTCATGTCTTGGTGACAAATGTGCGTTTCGAGTTATGCGTTTTGGTGTTTGCCTTTGTAATTGTCGTATTTTACTAAGAATTGTTGGTTGTTAGTTTAACATAACAATCATAGTCTTAACAATTAATTTTGTTAAACTTATTCTTCGAAAATACACTTACATTTGCACAATTTCCTTAGTAAATTATCTAGGGTTTCGTCAAGGGACAGTGTTAGGTCCATAGCTTACGGGCTAACGAGTCGGCATTTTTTATACCAGCTCTTACTTATTTGCAAGAGTTTCTTTTGATGAAAATTCTATTAATTGAGAATAATAATTACCCTTTGTTTTGTTTCGACCCTAAAGTAAAGACTTAGGCTTTATGACACGACTAAGAAGTAAATTAACATATTGCTAATCGCTTTTTGCATGAAAGTCGTAATGTAGTTGTCTACGGACATAATCATTACGAATACAACAGAGCTTTAATATTCGTGTAGAGGAACACCTACACAGAATACGTGTATGTGCATTTAATATAATACAGATGGTTCAAAAGCGACGTGTACATTAACGTTACGTGACCGGTGTCCAGCTCAAAGGTCCAGTCCCGTTGAATAAGATCTTAAACCCCCTCCCCACGACATTAACTTCGGCGACTGACTCCCACAGTATTGCTCGATATTTCGCAACATTATTATCATTGCGATTTGGAAAGGCACCCAATATAGGCAGGATTTCCTATTATACTATTACAGTATTATCCGTCTAGATAAATCGGAAACGATCGGAAACAGCACGCCCGTTTGATATTGACAATTATTTCGTGTAACGAATGGCCTGTGTCGAAATTCAACGTGCACTATTGGCGTGCTCCTAGGATTTAAATCTCGGACGTGATTGCGTTAAAGAGATAGGTACATGGCTTAAGATATCGTGCTTTACGAGCCGTTGTTAAGGTTCGCATGATCTAAATTACTAAAATTTATTTTATCGCCTAGTGTTATTTGTTGATAATTACGGCGGCCCTAAATTGATTTCGACTAGCGAGAGAAAAACAGTTGCGTTAATTGTGGAATTACTTTAAAGTATTTACCAGACCGGTTTTGTATGAATGCATTTAATGTTTGGCATTTCATTCGCTCCCGCAGGCACCTGCCTTGCGGTTGCGCAAGCGCGCGTCGCTATGCGACCGCCACCGGCTCTCCTACTTCAAAAGCACGTGCTATTCAAATTGAACGTTCCAACTTTAATTTCACATTCCGTGCGGCTGTTAACTGAATGGCAGACAGTGATTCACTGTTGACAACTAGTTGCTTTTTGCAATAAAACTTGGGTTTGTAATGGCCATGTCACTCTCGTATACGATAAGACGTATATTTGAATATAAACAATTAAGTGTTTGATAAACTCTTTATAGTTATTGTTCTCTACGTATAGGCATTTATATAATTGAACTTATTGAAATCTCAGCTATTGTCCGAAGATTAATGGTTTAGCTAAAAGCTCTCAATATAAGATAGTATCTACGTAATTGTAACGGACTGGTTCAGGGTAAAATTCCTAACGCCCGTGTAACCATTATAAGATCAAATATTTTAACATTATGACACACAAATCCTAAATAATTTGTACTTTGACTTTAGGCTTGAAACTGGAACAACTGGGTGTTACGAAACCACAGCTATTAGGGTACCCGAGAACCCGCACAACCTTGATAGAGTGCCTGTTACTTAATTATTATGCCAGCCGAATTTAATAGAGGTATATTTTTGTGGTTGAGATAACATTCTGTATCAATAGTTCCAGATTAACATTCATAATTTAGTATTATTGGACATTAAAGGTTTATTCACGTAGTGCAAGTCAGTGGTTTTAGACCGAGGCTAGGTGATGTAGGTAAATTATGTCTGATTTTATTTTCCACGACTTGTACCTCTTTTTTCCGTTGGGTGATTCCCATGGGTACACTCCGTTTGAGGGGAGCGGAAGGTTATGTACCATGTAAGTGTGACTAATAAACGAGATTAATGTTTCTCATCACAAGCATTAAGTAATTACTTTTATCATTACAGAGCTAATGCCTACCTACATAATTATAAATATATTTGTTGCGGAACAATACGCATCTCCTTTTTCCTTAACTACACCTTATATACGTTGTAAACATGTGATATTTTCTCATAAAAAATTATAAGGACTGTTCTAGTTCATTGCTAAAATATACGCAAGTCAAGTAAATAGTGGGTTAATCTTTTTTCTGGTTTGACCAGAAAACAGAAGGCCAATTCTCGTAGGTAGGTACTTACATAAATGTACGTAAATTAGAGATTTTTTTGATATATTGAGAGATTACAATGTGAACGGTCTTAAAAATATGGTATTGCGCCTACTACACGGTTCTAGGTCTTAACCTAGAACTGTGTGTTATCCTAGCTTGTGGAGAAAAGGAATGACGTCATGATAAAAAGCGGTAATTGTGACATGTCAAAATTGAAGCGTTTATCATCTACGTGTACGACGAGCGAGTTAAGCTGCAGGGAAGTTATCAAACATTACTAAAATTGCTTTACTAAACATTCGATCGAAACAATCTTTCAACCTGTTTTGTCCAATTGCTGGGCAAAGGTCTCCCACCATAGCTTTCCACCGGTCCCTGAATGTATCCTTCTCTGGCCAATGGCCCATAAATGCTTCTAAGTTCTCACGCTATCATTTCTTAGGGCTTTCTAAGAAAGGGCGTCCCTCGGTGACGATGACGCCCGTTTCTGGCACTATCCTTCTTCACCGTCAGCTTATTTTTTTTATTCAAGTACCGCACCTACCTATATATTTTTATCTTACTGTAGCGCCCAAAAGGTGGGGCGATGACGTGAAGCAATATAGTCTTTGAGTGACAAGAGGTGCCATTCACAGGTGCGAAGTCTGACGAGATTACTTGAATTATGTACATATCCGAATGTCAATCATCGAAGTGAATATTCAGTTCTTACTTCATTCATCTTCATAGAAATATAAATAATAGGAGAAGTGGCATGCGGCGTGTCTGTGTCCGCGCGTAATGAACAAAATGCTCATGGTATAGACAAATGGCCGTCTCCGCGAACTAGTGCGATTTCGACCGCGATCGTGACAACATTTAAAAATAAGTACCGTATTGTTCAGTGGTTTCTTGTAAAAATCGAAGCCAAACTAAAATCTTTATAAATCATGGAACCATTTATCATTTCACAGTACAAGTATTTTACTATATTTTTCTTGAAAATCACGAAAAACAACAAATCGTAAAATATTTCTTGCCTTTACTGCGTTATTTTTGTTTTTATATATCACAGCGACTGTACTATTTTAGCAGCAAATACATTGCTTCATAACCACTACATAAGTTTGTTGCTTACTGATTGGACAAGCAATGTAAAAATCACGCAACGATACTTTAGTTATGCGGTTGCATCGCGTAGTACGGCCGCTGTATCTTGTGACGAGCTAGTGCTTGTGCAGATCCACTAACGTAGAATATCGACAACAATATCGATTGTCGTATGAATTTATTACTTTGAAAAGTTCATTCTTCGCATCAGACGCATCTCGCTGATTTAATGTTTCTTTGTTTTGTCTTCATTTTTTTCTTTCATTTTGATCAAGTTTATGTATATGTACGTTTTATGCGTTATATTCATAATGATTTTAATTTTACCTACTCAACTAGCAACTACCTATACTACACTATATGCGGTGATTGACCACCAAGCAAAAATGATCAAAACCTTTTATTGTTTTGTTTTATGGGTCGTTTTCAAAATTTATGTACATTTTTTGGGTTATTTTTGTGTTATCGTGACACAAAAGTAACACAATTGAAGAGTAAGGGCAGAGTCACAACGAGGTTGACGAATCTTATCAACTTTTGTTCTTGTAGTTCCTTCCATTTTTGTGGATGTTTTGATTTTTAAAGGGTCTCGGTAACGTCTTTGTCGTTCAGCGGGCGTTAACGGCATCTTTCCTAAAACGGAAATGGAATTACTATTCACATTTTAGTGAATATACTGTGACAAGCCCTAAGTGTCACGTGACACAAAAATAATAACACAATGGTCACACAATTGAACAAAATTAACGTTTCTCTAGCCTTAAAAAAAATATTTTTGTAATTTCACCCTCATGAAACATGCATATGACTTTATAATACCATTAACTATACTGACATGCTGCACTGCAAAAGTATAGTGTTTAACGAATTCACGTAATTTGACACTTTTAACACAATTTCTTAAAGTCCTTTTTACGACGCGCACGAGTCGAAACCCACAGCTAAACAAAATGGCGTAGCTGAAAGAAACTAGCACCCTCTCGTTTTAACTATTTTGATGCATAGATTTTCCATATTAAATTTGAAATTTACTTCTATTATTATAAAATATCAAAGTTACAAGAAGGAATCACACAATGGAATGGAATATGAGACACGTGTTTATGAGCAAATAAATAAATGGTTTATTAAAATTACATTGTGTTATAGTATATTTCTAATAACTTACCCCTTCACCTGACAAAACATTGTTGAATCTGGTTACATGGTGCGTGCGTTATTTATTATTTGCTGCATTTTTTAAATACGCGCGACTGTGGACATAGCAATTTTGTACGGGAAACACATTATGACAGGAATAAAATTTAGTTTTTTAAAGCAATAGAACCGATTTCCATAATTATTTAAAAAAATCTTTACTCTCAATTTTATTACTAATTAGTCTGAATGTTGATTTATATGTTTAAATTTCGAACTGCATTTTATTTTATTTTACCAATAAGTAAAAAACACATAAATTTTGAAAACGATTTTTATCACGATGAGCTATCGCAACCAATCACACCTAGGGAGTTTCAGTCATTAATTAATTTCGATTGGAACTGTTATATTTTAAGATCAGTATTTATTTTATCACTATTAGTTTAATAAAATAATGTCAGTCTTAATAAGCCATAATTTACTTCATATAACCAGTTTAACGACCCACTTGCCATTTCAAGCAATTGGGAAGGAAAATGCCGAATGCGAGACTACTAAAAGTTTAGGTTTAGTGGTAAATCGATTCGGTTTTCAAGCATTCATAACATTTTCGGCTCAAAGTCAACAGGTGGCACACTGGTTGGACTTGAATTAAAACTGTTTACTTTTTTGGAAGTATTATGAGAACTTATGTAAGTGATTTAGACAGGAATGCTTAAGGTATAAACGTGATTCAGTAATACTTACTGCGTGTTTGTATTACTTTTTTTTTAAGATGAAAAATGCTAGGCATTATAATGATGTTAAGGATAACACGATGATGGTGTTTTAAGCAACGGCCCAATAATTTATTTATTTATAATAAGCAAACCAACCAACAGCACAGTCACTTACAATTCAAATTAAATACAGTACCCTTTCTTTTTTTTTTCGTGTGGCCACTGAAAATCAGCGCTGTGCTGTGGGTTCCCATAACACTGCATTATGCTGAGTGGAAGCCTTCTTGTCACAGTCATGTCTTGCAGCTGCCGACTAATTTCTGTTTTATGCTCGTGATTTATTATGTACTTTTTGTTGTTTTCGTTTTCTTTCTTACCCGGGCGACCGAGCTCTTCTCTGGTGAAAATAGAGAATACTCTTTTAATAGTATAGGAAAGTTCACATACTAATTCCATGCTGCCATGATAGTACATACTAATTCCATGCTGACATGTCATTATTCTAAGGTAGCCATCTAAATAACTTGTTCTAAACTTTGGGTGACCGAGCTCTGCTCGGGTGAAAATACTGAAAAAAGAAATTTCTAATAGAAAAATATCTTTCTCTACTAGAAGAAGGATAACGAAGCAGATGAAGTAGCATTGACCGCCCCGCTGCTCTACGCTCCACGACCCTCCGCTCAACACCGCTTCGATCGCCTCCGTTCTATCCCGCTCGGGATACCGTGCTCATATATTTTAAGCTCCGCTCCGCCCAGCTCTGCCTCAGTGGAAACACAGCCTTGGAAGCAATTAAAAAACCACAATTGTAGATTTTGAATTTCGAAGAGTCCTTTTAATAAGAAAGCTCTTAAGCCTGATTTACACGGTGCGATTTAATTGTCTGAGGCATACTAGCAGTTGAAGCAACAATAAAAGTTGCTTTGTCTAAATCGTGTTTAGACGATGTAACTAATTTGCTACTTCAATTTTATTGTATGCCACAGCCAAGAAACTTTAATTGTATAAGTAAGGCTTTAGAATGGACTTCCTCATGCTGAACCGATCTCGAACTCAGAAATAACGCAGCGTTAAAATAGTATTTCTTCGTAAATATTTTGGAAAGCAAATGCACGCCAGTACAGCCAGTGAAGCTCCGTAGGGACCGTAGCAGCAGACTGAAGACTGACGACACTTGCATGTCTGCATGCTGCGGTAAGTGCTTATTGAAATTCACATCGACTTGCAAATCTGTTCTATTTTAGGAAATCTTTCTTAGTGAGAAGAAATGTAGTATTTCTGATGGATAAGGAAGGCAGATATTGGTATATAATAATATGGATTTTAATAAGATCTTTTTTTCTAAATTTGATTTTAACTGACGTGTTTATGTAATGGAATCAGGCTTGATGTAGCATTATATTGTATTGCATCTTCTGCATGTGTGTGCATTTTTTGCGGAAAGTGATACCGGAGATGCATCGTAGCTAACTAGTATTTGGCGGAATTTGAAACTTACATAGATATTCCCCTACCAAGCTTGGCATAGCTCCTGAATATGTAAGCGCTCATAATTGCTGCCTCATTGGTCTAGTGGTCGCAAAGCACTACTGCTGAATATGAGGTCCTGGGTTCGATTCCCGGGTCGGGCAAGGTGTTATTGGGTTTTTCCATCTGGAATTTCTCAATAGCAGCCCGGAGTCTGGATTTGTGCCCGGTTGATGGCAATAGGCTCGCCCCCTATTACATGGGACTTAAAACATAACTGGCGAAATGTGGGTTAACTTGCTACAGGGACACCTCTGCCCAACCCTTCGGGGAAACAAGACGTGATGTTTATTATTTTTGTTTTATATATAGATATTCTTCAATATTTTTATTGAGGTTTTTTGCCAAACGTAGGACGAACGTCAATGTGAATTCACCCTCGTGCATTTCCCTACGTACCCTAGGGAAATGCACGAGGGTGAATTATACATTAATCAATGAAAGATAAAGTTGTATGAAGGCTAATGCTACATAATGCTTTTGCGGAAGTCTATTCAGCTAATTGATCTGTCTATGTAGCATCTTAATTATATTTACGCTAAAACAACGCTAAGTCAACTATAGTACCTACCTTTTTTTTTGGGTGGGAAATTACCAAATAACTTCTCCCACTTTTAGGCGGCTTATGAGACATCATTGGCTACTTAATATAATTAAGTACCAATAAGCCTGTTTGGTAAACCGTATTTTGTTTAATTTATGAGAAATTGTACAAACCACGTTTTTTTTTTTCCATTGATGAAAGTTACATTGATGTAGAATTACTTGTTGTTCAATGTTATCCTAACCTGATCAGCTATACCCAAATTCTACTAACTAAAGAGATGAGACAAATTCTTTAAATTACTTCAAAACAGGAGGTTGTGTCACACTTTTTTTTTTGAGTGGAAAACTATCAAATGACTTCTCCCGCTCTGGGCGGAGCGGGAGGGCGTATCAGACTCTTACAGACTAAAACCCACCCGTGTTCCTTCAGTTGCCATGTTGCGGGGGCCACGATCTCCCTTTCGGACTTTTTCGCAACCTCGACAGACTATAGTACCTATCTACTTTATTGTACGGTCAGCGACAAAAGTCGATTAACCCTGCTGCTTTTACTCATCATTTAAATTGACACAAAATTATTCGATAAATTGTATTTCAGCATTTTCTATAATATCTTTAAGTGTTAATCGACTTTTGTCGTTGACTGTACGTACTCCTACTTCAAAGCAATACGGATATTATAATAATGTATTTTGTCATTCCGGTCCGTAAACAAATTGTAGCTAGATCGTTTATTACTCAGAAAACAAAAATGGGAAAGGTATATCGTGACCAACAAATCTGATAAAGTAAATTACAGTTTTATCTGAAATATAAATAATTTCCTGTTCATAGGTAAATTTATTTTTATCTACCGCCTACGGTCTTTTACTCAAGTATTACACAAATTGGTTATGGGTCAATAGTGTCAAAGTGTTCAAGCGTTTACCACGCTAAAATAAATTAAAAGAGGCATTGGTAAGGTCCTTACCTAAGATTAGAAATGAAAAGACCGAGCAACACTTTCATACAAAATAAAATACTATTACAAAATCATCTTGAATGCTCTCATCGTTAATGAATGCTCTGCTCAAAATAGCAGATTTGAGGAAGTAACGTCTTTAGCATGAAATAATTATATGAAATCTTAAAGAGGCAGGTATACGTGAGACTCTTTAAGATTTCATACAGGAAAGAAAATCCACGATGAAAATACATCAATACCAAACTGAACACACATAAGTATTAAATGTTAACCCTATCGTTCTGTGTCGCCAAGTTTCAGAGGTAGATCGTTGACATTCGTCATTTCGTATAGTGGCACCACCTATTCGTGCCAAGCTTGGTATAAGTCCTGAATATGTAAGCGCTCATAATTGCTGCCTCGCTGGTCTAGTGGTCGCAAAGCGCTACTGCTGAGTATGAGGTCCTGGGTTCGATTCCCAGGTCGGGCAAAGTGTTATTGGGTTTTTCCAACTGGAATTTCTCAGTAACAGCCCGGAGACTGGATTTGTGCCCAGTTGATGGTAATAGGCTCGCCCCCTATTACGTGGGACTTAAACATAACTGGTGAAATGTGGGTGTACTATAGGTACACCTCTGCCCAACCCTTCGAGGAATACAGGCGTGATGTTATGTGTTATAATTGCTCTAGCCCAAGCTATCCGATTTCAGAAAGTAATGTTTCTGGCATGAAATATACAAAATCATGAAGAAGTCGGTTATAAGTAAGAGGGATATATGAAGAACACTTTAGTAACAAGTTAAAACACATAGGTATTAAAAATGTTATCCCTATTCTACTGTGTCGCCAAGTTTCAGAGGTAGATCGGTGACAGCCGTCATTTTGTGTAGCAACAACTATTCGTGCCAAGCTTGGCATAGCTCATGAATATGTAAGCGCTCATCAATGCTCTAGCTCAAGATATCGAATTTTCCGCTTGAACTGTTTTGTTAAGGCTGATGTGTTATATATTTTATACCGAACACGGAAATCGTGTAGGTTTTGCAGCTATTTCGATAGTGAGAAATAGTTTTGGAAAGATTATTTTCATTGATGATAAAATGAAACACAATAAAAAAAAGAGTAGGTATTTATTTATTTATAGTAGTAGTATCTCTTCTCCATAGGAAACGCCCAATTGGAACCTAGCTTCTGACGTTTCATAAGTGCCCATGTAGGTTTATGTGAAATAAAAAATATTTTGATTTTTTTGGGTAAATGACGTGCAACATACAATAATAAGACAATTTCCAATTACTTATTTGTACTAGTAGTTCTTTTCCACACTTTCATTACTCCTTGAAGATTGCAGTTCAGCATGAACCTGTTAAAAACCAGAAACAACAATTTAATTTCACATACATCTATAAAATTCGTGTTATTTACATACTCACAAGCAAAATCCCTTATATCAAAAACAAATTAACACCAAAATAAAACCCGATAAAAAATTAATAAACGCGCACAAAAGTAGCTCACGGCTCTTCGTAAGCTGTTACAATAACAGTTTAAAATGATGCCTCACACAGTCTCATGCATAATTTAAGCTAAATATCGATCTTTCACCAGATTCGAGCATCGTTCCACTAATAATGGGTATTACGAAGAAATTACGAGCATGCGCGTATAAAATGTGATTTACGATAACTAGGGTGGTTTTTGATGGACAGTTTAATTTGAAGACTTAGGGTGGCGTCGCACTACCGCGTTAAGTTCGTGCGGCATGGGTGGTAGTGCGATATTTTCCGTTGGTGTTGTGGCAAGAGGTTGGGTTACGTGGTTGGTAGTAAAATCCGATTGCTGCGAAGGTTCTTGAGTTTTAATTCTGGAACAGAAAAAATGATAATTTACCGTTCGGATTCTTGAGCTACCAAATTACCCTTTCGTTCCAGTCTCTGAATAGTAAAAAAAATGCTCCTTCTTTTATAATATATGTTTGAATTTTTATTAAAATGTATAAATTCAGCGAGCATAAAATAACTACATCCACTGTCGACATCACCGCTGGCTTGTTATTTTATTTTTTGAATGTTACCATAGTAATGTAGCCTGAAGCATTTTGTACGGTTGAACATGTTATTACATTCATATCAAAACTAATAAAGTAAAATTTTATGAAACGTTATAGATTTTTTCTTTTTTAATATGCTGTGATGTACCTACGTAGGTCAACATAGAAAAAAAGGGTTACTAGTCGCATTTATATAAGCGTATAAGCCGTGTTTACACAGGTGGATTTTTGAGATGGGGTAGTAAGGGAAGATACCTTAACTGTAGCTACAGGAAAACGGCCTTAGGAGACACTCCTTATTTTTTTGAAAAATCTGAGATAATCATTCACAAATTTAGTAAAAAAAAAAAACAGTCAGCAAGAAAATGGGCCATTTTCACAAAATGCTGTTTTGATGTCAATTGATCCTGTTTCTAATAAGGATCAAAAATATCTATCGGACCAACTTAGGCTTATATTAGAAAATTAAAGAAATCGCAAAAAACTTCAAAAAATATGATAGGTTTCGAATTAGACAGGGGGTAGGGCAGAAAGGGCAGGTGACCTTTCTATCCCAACTCAAATATCCATCTTATATAGTTAAAATATAAAAAAAAAACAATACAGTTTCGTTCTTAATGTACTAAACACCTCATGTAACTCAGTAAAGTAATTCCCCTTAAGAACTAAATTGTATTTAACAACTATAAAGCAGGAAAGAACAGTAAATGGTACTCCTCCAATATACGATTATAGAGTTGCGAACTCCAACTAGCCACGATAACCAACTGACAATAATTAAGAGCAGTCAAACTTCCTCGGACCATTTTCTTCCGTGTAGCTAGAAACTTTAAAATTGCTTCACCTTGGTTCAAGCGATCTTTAGTTCACGTTGAAAAGATTCAAAGTATGCTTCATTAAAACTGCGTTGGGCATCGACAATGGACCAGGATCTCAGGTCTCGGATGTAATTAGTGGGAGCCTGCCGAGCCTTTAATACAATCTTATTAATCTGTACGCCTGAATGGAGGTTTAATAATCATGAACCATGCCTTTCATGCGAATAGGAAGAATTAAAAACGAATAGGAAAAATTAAAAAGAATACTCTAAGCCCACGTTCGCACGGATGTAAAAATATCGCGGCGGGATTTTTTCGCACACTGGATTTTCAACGCTCTGCCTAACGCCAATAGTTGATAATTCAACAATGTGTTTTCTTCGATGCGCTGGGATGCATGTACTGTTGAATTCTCAACGCTCAGCTTAACACCGAGAGTTGATAATCCAGTGCGCGGTTAAATCTCGCCGCGATATTTTTACGTATGTGCGAACGTGGGCTTAATGTTGACTGCCTCGTTGTTCTAGTGGCCGCAAGCTACCACTGAGCAGGAGGACCTGGGTTCTACTCCCAGTTCGGGAAAGTGTTATTGGGTTTTTCCATCAGGAATTTCTTAGTAACAGCCCGGAGTCTGGATTTGTACCCGGTTGATGGCAGTAGGGTCGCCCCCTATTACGTGGGACTTAAACATAACTGGTGAAATGTGGGTGTACTAGAAGTACACCTCTGCCGAACCCTCATGGGATTATAGGCGTGATGTTATAATATGTTATTTATGTTTTTGTTGATTTTTTTAAATATAGTTCTGAGATTATATTTCACGCAAATGGAAACTAAGCAGCTAAATATGAAAACATATCAAACACGAAAAGAAAACAGGATTAATGATGTCATGGGATTATTGTCATCCAAAAACTCCAGAAAATTATCAAACTATCGGTCTTCAGAGGTAAAATTTTCTTCACTGACAATTCCCATATTTTAAACGTGGGTGTACTAAAAGTACACTTCTGACTAACCCACATGGGATTACAGGCGTTGTGTTTAATTCTCTAAATATTGATATTTAGTTTACGTATTACGTTCACGATCTTATTAACGAAAAGCCTGTATTTTAAGATGGCCGGGAGAAATTCCACGTTGAAATATTTAACAGGCAGCGGACGGGCCGTTCCCGTTTTAAGCTGAAATTATTTTCAATTTAACTAGTGTTCAGTGCGCCAGCCCAGATTTACTGCAGATAACGAGTGTATGATTAATATTGAAGGCAGCGCCGGCTGCGATGACTGTGATTAATGACAAGCAATCAACGGTTCGAATAATTCGGATTTATTCGGCTTATATCGTTTTTTTATTAATTGCTTCAGAAATGTTCACAAGGATTTAATGAAACACGTTGACGTCGCCACGTATTTTAATTTTCATCCGAGATGCCTTTGGAAAATGATTTTTAATTTTAATATTCCGTCGCAATGTGGTCGACAAAAATTTCTGTAGAGGTTTAATCGTTGTTGACAGACAATGCAGCACAGCTTAAAAAAGTTGGATTATTCCAATATTTCAGGGTAATAAGTGGATTAACTTTGGTTAAAACGATTTCAGAATCCAATCTTTTATACGGTAAAACCTGACAATAATATTTTGGGCAGACTTATTATCGGACTTTCCCGTAGAGTTTTTTTTTTTAACTATGGCATCTCGCAGTTTTGACCACTGAGGTCTTGGCTGCTTAACCGGACTTTCCTGTGGGTGCCTTAAGCTTCTACACTTAAAGCCTCCAGCCAGGGGCAAAAACTATTCTAAATTAAAATTAGGCGAACGCTCGCTAAGGGCACCCCCTGTGGGGTACGAATCTCGGCTTAGGGCGTCACTGGGGGGAGGACAGCAAGACGGGACAGGCTGGATTAAAGTCACGTAGTTGTAATAATAAAACTCTTTTATATTTCATCACGCCGTGATGTTGAAATCACGACAGAACGTTTGAACGGCGTCACTAAAACTACGCCTACATAATATATGTGACTCGTCATTCATGTCTCCCGGCTGTATAGAAGCAAGCCTTACGTCGAACAAGGGTGTCGACACAGTTTGCTAATCTCTTAAGCCTAGCGACCGCTGTTCTTTGAAGGATTTCCTCATTGCAGATCTGATCCCTCAAAGAGACTGAATTTAACACTTCTGTGCACTGAACCTTTGATATTATGTTCAAATGCGCCTGACACCTCGGTTTTATTATGTTTGGTTATTTCTTAATCTGAGATTAGATCTATATTCTGAAGACTGCTAAGGACGCTGTGATTTATAATAGTAATTTTGTTAGCTTAGGAGAAAGTAATAATCTTGTTCATATCTGTCGGCATTGTTAAAGGCAACAAAAGGGTAACGTCAGGATTGGTAACTTGACGTTACTCTAGTTTGTGAATTATAACAAACTTATTCCAGCTATAGGTGATGTAGTTTTTCACTTAATTATTCAAGGTATTCCTAAGTGTTTATTGATGGGTTGATTAGCATTTTTTATTCCTGACACCAGTTACAGAAGATCACTTCATTTTCTAATAGATGTCAAAACCTTTTTGTAATTTTTGACATTTCTGGCAGCCTTGATAATACTTAATGCAAAATATTTGAATTAAAAATAACAGAGATATTCTTGACAATGAAGGTTAATTTATTGCCAATAAAATATCAAAATATTATCTCAATCCTATGGAAATTACCAGACCTATTTTACGAATGCAATAAAATATGTTGGGGGCACATCGTTACGACCATCAAAAATTCGGGGCACGAAAATTGCATGTAACCACATAACAACCTTTTACAATGTCATGTTACTGTATCTTTTTCATACACGATGCGTGACCGGAGTCGCCAATCCGACACTTTTACCGTCCATTTCGGTTCTAATTCAACTAATCCTACCAATCACGTTGTCGGAACGCGAGGATTTACGACTGAAATCGAGTGGATAAGTGGTATAACTGAAGTGCGGATATTGTGTAGGCATTTTAAAAATTTGCATTTGTATATGATTTAGATTATTTTTGTATAGGAGTATGAATATTAAAAAAAAAAACTTAACCCGCGACTTCCACGCGAAGTCGACTACTTTTAAAATATATCCTATGGCACTCGGGAATAGTGTGCAATGGAATATTTTTATAAATCCGATGAGTATAATAAAAAAAAAAATATAGTGTTCAAGATTTTATAAATCATAATTTTTTATTTTGTTTTTGGTTTTATTTTTATTGTTTGTTTTATTAGGTCTTTTAGTATTTTATTTTTATTGTATTACATTTTAATTAAAATTTGTATGCCTTCGCGGCAAAATATAGCGCTCAAATATGTTAACCTAACACGATAAGTAAATACCTATGTTTAACAAATAAAGATTCTGATTCTAAATCTGATTTTTCGTAGTTTCGGAGATTATCTCCTCCATCTAAACTAACAAAGTTTAATTCTTTATAAGTGTAGATGAAGCTTCATAAACACTTATGAGCACTGGAAATCTATTCACAGTCCCTGAGCTGCCTGAGTGCCATAGGTAGACTATAGTGAGTTAGGTAATCAAAATGTCAGTCAACGTCAGAATTTATGTCAGTAGCTCAATAATACCTAAGTACGTATATTATGTCAGTTCAATGTTCCTAACTTGGGACATAATGCACATGATTTAACTACATAAATAGGCAGATATGTTCGTGAAACTTAATAGAATTAGGCACAACGAAACACGTCGTTATTACTTAGTTTTGATTTCATGACAGAAAAAAAATGTACACATACCAATAAATACACACATCAAAAGTGTCTACGGATCAACATATATTTTTGCAATAACTTTTCTCCTGATTGATATTAATTAAAATTTTCTTTAAGGATTCATCAAATAAAGTGTTTTCGTTTGTCACAGTAACGATAAACCAAGTCACCTTTGCATTAATAAAGAAATTTGCCATTTTCCTAATAAAGGGATTTTTGACATTTGAACCACTAACATTAAAGTTCGAAAAAAAGACTGAAATAACAGTTTTCTTTAAAATTTTATTGGGTAACTTAAACAATTAATAATCCGTGTTTCTACCGCGAACACTAACAACACAAGAACATCGGTTTGGCATACTCAAAATGAGTTCATCCAAATCACGCTGTGGAATGGCCGCCCATGTTCGTTGCAACAACAAAAAAAGGTCTTCTTGCGACTGGATACCCTCCATATTCGGCAGAGCTCTTCTCTGTAGCATATCCCATGCATGCTCAATCGGGTTCAAGTCTGGCGACTGAGCAGGCCAGAGCAGGACATTGATGTTAGCTGCGGCGAGAGTCTGTCTTACAACTCTTGCGGTGTGCGGTCGTGCATTATCATGCATTAACTGAAATAAGGGACCGATTTGCACTTGTAGAGGAACGATGACGTCAGATACAATCGTCTCAGCATAAATTTGAGCGTTGAGGTTGCCTCTGATCCAAATCAACTCAGTTCTTCCGCCGATCCAAATACCCGCCCATACCATGATGGTTCCACCACTATAAGGATGGACTTCCTGGCAGGATTTTAATCGCTGTTGGCGTCCAGGGGTTCTCCAGTGTCGTATACGTCTTGTATCCGGTCTCATACCAAAACGAGACTCATCAGAAAAGCACACGAAACGCCATTGTTCTTCTGCCCAATTTCTGTGTTCAAGAGCCCATTGATATCGAATCCTACGATTGTGCATTGCTATAGGTGGTACCCGTAGCGGTCTTCGGGAATGAAGGTTCACTTCATGCAAGCGGTTTCTGACTGTTTGGTCGCTAATTAAGTTCCCTGAAGAGTGATGAAGCCTCACGGCTAACATCATGGCGGTTATTGTTGGAGCTCTTCGAGTTAAGATTTGAATGTATCAGTCTTGTCTCCGTGTGGTGCAGCGATACCGTCCTCCATGGCGCTCAGCCACGGTACCAGTGCTTCGGTAAAGTGTCCAAAGTCGACTGATAACACTCTGACTTGTATTCAGAGCTAAAGCCACAGTACGTTGCCGGGAACCAGCTTCTATCATTCCCACGGCTCTGAGCATTTCTTCCCTGCTTAAATGACGTCGCCGCTCCATAATAACGTTGGTTTTAATCAGTAGTAGGGAAACAGTAGCACTAATAATGTCTTCAATGCGTTGTATGTTTTTATAGGGAAAATATTGACAGCTGATTTTCATCTTTTACTCGAATTTGATTAACAGTTCCTGTTTGAAATTATGAAATGCACCAAAAAGGATCCATATAAATTTATATAATCATAAATTTATTACAAAGCCACATCTCAATCTCAAGAAATCCGCATAAAAATGCTTGATCCCTAGACACTTTTGATGTGTGTAGGTACCTAGTAGCTTTATGCACGATGTTTTTTTTTTTATAAGAATGTTGTGCATGTCTTTATGTAATGTATTTACATAGTATTGAAGACTCGCGATTACCTATTGTTACTGTGGTGGCATCTACACCGCCACATGCGAACTATGCATCGTAAAGACGTGACGTCACAAAAATCCTACATCGCGCAAGCAATGTTTACCGCGCGTTCAGCATAAAAATTTAAATAATTTTCCGACATCAATCGTCGGGCAGTTGTCCACCAGAAACGACACCCGTCTGATTGGTGGATCCTTCCCTTTTCTATGGAGGATGAGTGAGCTTTACACCCTATTCCTCATACCTCTATGATACTACCATTTTTTTTGGGTGTGAAATTATCAAATAACTTGGGTGTGTCAGACTCTTACTGACTAAAACACACGTGTTTGCCATGTTGTCATGTTGCCAGGGGCCACGGTATCCCTTTCGGACTTTCCAGCGACTCCGGACAATACTACCCTTGTAAGTAATATGTCCTAGGTGGGTACTGCATAGTAAATGAATGAATTATTGAAGAGAAAACTTCTTTAGGCGCATTGGGAACTTTTGAAATGGGACTAAACCATTGATTCCGCGACACTGTAACGACACCAGCTTTTGACCATTAAAAGACATCAACGCGCGATACATTATTTCCTGGATACTAAAATAGTTCAAGTTTTCACTTCTGTCGGCACTCTCGGAGTGACACTGTTTTTTTTTGAATTTTTAAAACTAATTATATCGATGGTATATTAGTAGTATTCATTTTAAACTTTGTAATTAGAAACTTAGTATTTATTTATTCTTGCAATTTTCCCAACCTTGCAAGCTAACAATAGGCGTAGTAATAAATTGGTATCGAAAGTGCTATTATAATACGTATTGTGAATTACTTCATTCCAATTTCACTTCTAACAGGATATTAATTCGTTTCGTTCGTTAACGTTTACTATTCTAACACTAACTACGTATACGTAATTGCTCGTAATTTTATTTAATTAGCACACATTTATGTCTCAAAATTACTTAAGCTACATCATTAAAATTCTATGGAATGTTGCTAATATGAAGTCTTGGAAGTAACAGATTATGTTTAATAAATCTAAATGCTCACAACATTCTATTAAACTCGTGTTTAATTAATTATAATTAGGTATGCCTGATGTTTCTTCCAATTAGTTGGGTTAGGAAAGTGTTTTTGTTTGTAGCAGAATATTACGAATCTAATAAAAAGTCTATGAAAGCTTTTTTCGTTGTTACAGGATATTCTCTACACATCACTTTGAAATTTAAAAAAAAAATCGGTGAATCTATTCTAGCTTGAAAATAAGTCAATTCGCTTTATTCAGCTCACTAGCAACAAATCACAAAATACGTTTACCGCTAAACGAATTTGTGTTTTTTAACGAGCACTACAGATAGTAAGGTATGGGTGTTATCAGACTGATGATTTTCCAGCGTGTTTCTAGCGAGGCAATTTGTGAACGTGCTCTCTGCGGGTGCGAAGCGAGCTAGTCGCGACTACGCGACGTATTGTCCGCGTTTTCACAATATTAAACACTTCAGGCCGGAGTCTGGATTTGTGCCTGGTTGATGGCAGAAGCTCTCCCCCTATTACATGCGACTTAAACATAACTAGCGAAATGTGGGTGTACTATAGGTAAACCTCTGCCTGATCCTTCAGGAATGACGTGGCCTGATGTTATGTCATGCACACTCGATGTCTTCAATCGCTGTAGTTCGCAAATGCGGCGATTACGATGTGCACACGTGGCGTGTTGGCTACACGTGCGTAGCGAGCGCGTAAAACAATCGCCTCGCTGATAACTCACTCGCAAATCACCAGTGTGATAAGGCCCTATCTTATTGAAATCTCAAGAGTTCCTGGTGTAATCATACCTTGTACAACTAGTTATGGCCTACCGCGCAGCAAATACTTATTACGGTGGTACTATCTGTATGATAAAGAAGAATAAAACGGTAGAACATACTATTATTAATCATAAAATTGCATTACTATCTTTTGCCTATTCCTAGTACGTATAATCCAAGGCGCACAACTATCTAAAAGGTATTTTCAAATATTGGTTCATTTCCTTGATTTATGACCCGTTTTCGAGCATATAAATATTGGCTCCACAGGAAATACAAATGTTGGAAACTGCCGTGTAAAATATTTATGTAAGATGGTAACGGGGTAAATGTAAACACTTTAATCGAAACATTGATTGAATCTATATCTGGTAGACCTACCTGTTTAATAGACTTAGTATAGCGACACATCTACGGAAAATACGGCGTGCTTACCTGCCTGGAATATCAATCAATCTGCCTAGCTTTTTCCCCACATGTTGGCGTCAGCTTCTAGTCCAACCGAATGCAGCTGAATACCAGTATTTTACACACATAGAACGACTGTCTATCTGACCACCAGGTAAGACTGGTTGTCAGACTTTTAGGCTTCTGACTACCCATAACGACTGTCAAATATCTACGAACGACAGCTGGGACCAACGGCTTAACGTGCTTTCTGAGGCACGGAGGTCTCACCCATCCACGTACCGATCGCGGAAAGCGTAGCTTAACCATCAATCGACCTGTGCGGCTGTAATCATGTAGCCACTCAATCAATAAATAAATGCAGCCTTATATTGCATCCAAAGACGTCATGCATAATACTTTCCTAAAGACAATGCTCTGACAGTACAATAGCTTCAAAAATATGAATTTTTGATGACGCAATTCGTATGAACACTTACAGATCCATTTCGAAGAAGCGCAAAATGGAACTAAAGTTGCATTCTCATAAATAAATAAAAATAGTCGAAACCCATTCGACCAAAACGTTCTAGAAAGCTGTAGGTGAATAAGAGGTCACGTATCTACCGCAAATCTTCCATATGCGGTATTCTAGCGGCGTCGTTTTTACATTTTACTGGAGTCAAATGCATTTGTGGAAATATTGTTTTAAGAGATTGGGTCCCATTTTGTCTATCTGAATTTGCATGCTACGTTTTCTTTACGATCTTATTCTCCAGAAGCCATTGCTAACGCTGTAAAATGCTGTGAAACTGGTTTGTGCAATAATGTTTAGCTTGTCATACTTTTTCCATTTCTAAACTGTTGGTTTTCGGAAGATTTTATTATCATTTTCCCGGCTTTGACATATCAATATTGTCGGTGAAAATGAACCCATCATTATCCGCCTTAATTTGCGTTGCAAGTATTCATAGATCTTTGTGTTTTTTATGTTGTAGTTATTTTGATGTTGATAGGTTTGCCTACCAGAAGTGTTAAGCCTTTAAAAGCCATTATGATTCCATCAGACCTTTTTTATTATTTTATTTATTTTTCATACACCCATCATGTGAATGTTTGGCACTTCGTGCGTTTAAGTGGCGTAACCCATTGCCGTTTTTAGAGTACTTCACCAATTTGTTTTTCATGTGTTATTGGCGTATGCGGTTCTGTTTTATGCCCTTTGAAATATTTTACTTTGTGAATATTTTGCTTTGTTTTATGAAATATCCAGCATTGTCTAAAATCTGAAATTCTAACTAATTTCATTCCATGTTAAATTTCAATATCTCTCACAACTTTAACCCTCTTAAGAGTAACACCTAACCATTTTAACGTTAACTATTCATTTCCTCTATAAAAGCTACGAGCAAGCTTTAATCATATTAAAACCACGGCTTCTAAATTATACATGCCATTACTCCGTCCTCTTAAGATTTCGCTCAAGGAGCCATGTACTCGTTACAGCAACAGTTACATTTGAAACCTGTAGCACGCTGAATCCCGCCCCTTCACTGGAGAGCCCTACTGGGCCAGACCGGAGCAACGCCAGTAAAAAATCTCCAGCTTTAATTGGATTGCCTTTTATTAGCGTAATAAAATTGGATTTACTCAGTCGAAACCGGACGCGTTTCGGCGCCCCGTTGTTTCGTTATTCCCAAATGGAATATTTGAATCGAGAAACGGTCCTTTGAGGCGATCATCCAACGTTTCTGAATACAATCGTAATGATTGCTATTGGTTTTTTTTTTCGGGAAATTATTTGCAGAGCGATAATTAAATGGTTGGCTAACAGAAAGGGTCTTTATAGAATTGTCTGTACTGGTTCTATTTCGAGTTCTTGACGACGTTTTCAATGATCCTAAGTGCTTTAGAAATTTGATGATCCCAATAAATGGCTTTGTCCAAATACAATTTAACGAAGTTATTCATTACTGAATCAGGGGGTAGTATTCTTATATTACTTTTTCTTGTAATTTAAGATGCAGATATATGACAGTGGCCTTGAGTGGTTAGCTTGTGTGTTCAGTACTGAGCTCACGCAACGCGTCGTACCTCCAGCCAGTAATAGGACTCGCCCATCAAGGAGCGCTGTCCCAAATTAAACGCATTATTAATTTATTATATATAAAACAAAAGGTATTTTAATAAAACTCGTATACTAAAAGATCAATAATTAAATTATATTTGAAATGGTGACGGTTTCAGAAAAATACGCGTGATAGATTTTGCGTGATTCTCAGTTCTTTATCCGCGTTAGACCTAACTTTACAAATTAATTTCACTACGTAATATAAAAATAATCCAAAATATGCTTGAAAATGCTCTAATTTAACATATATTTTTTCCAAATTTAACACTACTTAGACGTCATCTTCAGTATAAAATCATTAAAAGTCTGTTATCGTCCCCTTAAGGATATTTCTGAAACCAAAATGTCTCTTTATAAGTTTTTAATTTATGATATCTCCTCAACCTTTTTAAATATCGGAATTAAATAGATGACGATGTATTTTTACAGTAGCTCACTCTACTCTCCGTATTTTTTTATTACATCGTAGCTTGCGCAGTAGGATTGCGCAGAGGGGGGTTCGCATTTCGAAATGAGCTCGGTCGGTGTGCTATTCCATCAATGAACACCAATTACGAAATGAAGCCCTTTGGTAAACTCAGTGGGCGACTGGTCGGCTAATCCGTCTGACTTTATATTAAAATGTATCCCTATTTACGTGAAATATTGAGGTAGAACTTGTTTCTGCTTCTCTTGGCCTGTCTATGACAAAAATAAATTGAATAATTTAGACTCAAAATTCAGCAACAACACTCACGATTGTTATTTAGACGATGTTAATAAAGATATAATTATTTACATTGAGTATACAGGTTGAAATTTAATTCAGTGCTTATATTTTAACCATGTATTGTAACCATAAGACTGCTTCATTTTAGGCCAACAACTTCGTTTTTGAAATAAAAACTTTTTTCGGCGCACTGGGAATTTTTGAGATGGGACTAAACCATTGATTTCGCGACACTGTTACGACACCAGCTTTTGACCATTAAAAGAATTCAACGAGCGATACATTATTCCTGCACAATAAAATTGTTCAAGTTTTTATTTCTGCCGGCACTCCCGGAGTGCCACTATTTTTCTTTTTTTATAAACATGGTAAAAATAATGATATTTTATCATCACTGTATTTTTTTCGTTATTTTTGGCCTAAATGAAGAAACATCGTGGTTTGAATACATGGTTTAAATATTGCCAATGAATTAAATTTGAACCTGTATAGTTTAGGCAACACAAATGAGACGTGAAATATTGTTTCTTCTGTAAACTAATGCCGCAAACAGCCGTAAAGTTCCTCACTATTAGTCTAACGAGGCTTATGAGGATGCAAGAAAAGGGCTCTGGGCCCTTTAAAGCTCTTTGCCAGGTGCTCATGCGAACTCTAGGCTAGTTTTTGTATTTCCTTGACAACCCTTCCTCTAGATTATGTACGTAATACATATCAAGTAGCTTTTAGAGTCGGTTTACAATTTAGATAATAAAGACTGTGTGTCTACGTACATTCAGTTTTAATAACAGGCGTGCGTATCCAACCATTCTACCATGTAAATTCGCAACCCCAGACAGACATAGCAGTGTAGGCACACCATAAAACACCAGATAAAATCAACGAAGCGGCACTGGGCACTCGCAACAATATATCCAGTGCCATGGTCGACTCCAATGTGTCTATTTGGCAGAAAAAATATAATTGGATTGTTCCTGACGAGATAAATTGGAGGTTCGAAACAATGTTATGCATGGTTCAGCCATTTATTGCCGTGATAAAATATATTACGAAAGGATCCGGATACGAAGGGTTTGGGAGGAATCAAATGTGACCCAACTCGATTGGCACCGGTGTAATGTGTTTAATTTCTGTTATAAACTTCAATGACTTTTAAATTGGTTAGGTATGTTTTGTTTAAGGGCTTGTCCTGGGTAGGCGTTTTACGAGCGTGTTACGTGCCCTGCCTGCACCTCATCAGCCGAATAGCGAAATTATAACCTAATTACATCAATCAGATGTTTCATAAAATCGCAATACACCATTTTGCTGAACCAAGGAATCGACGCCTCGTGTCGCCGAACGCTCACCTACTTCCACATCGGCTGATGACAGCATCAGCCAATCCACGCTCAGCAATCGCTGGAATTGTAATATTAAAGATAATTAATTTTCGGCACTTCGGTACTAGCATCGTCCGAATCTAGACCTTGAAATTAGCATAAGTTTCTTTTATATTTTTTATCCAATTAAAACCTTTATTAAAATAATTTTGGTTTTTCTAAGTCCTTCGGCTGTCACCTTCGTAATTAGCGTATATTGAACGCAAAAAAGCAATGCGCGGCAGAACTCGAATACCTGAGTGACTCTATACCCGTAACTTAACCTAAGCTTTTTTTTTGTCTGGGCAATCCTCATTAATGTCCTCCGCCTTGGGGTGGATAACGGGGTCTGTCAGACTATTTCTGATGAAAACCACCCCGATGTTCCCTCGCACACTTGTCTCGGGGGGCTGCGAGTGCGGTTCTTCCGTTGTCTGTACCTGTCCGGACAGGTGACGGCATGTGCTCTGCCGGCCCCGTCCCGTAGGGGTAGTGAGGTGTTGAAACTACCCTCGTTACGTCTAAGAATGGCACGCGTGGAACACTACGCGCCGGCATCTCAGCTCCTGTGTGATGGGGGTGACGGATGTCCCCGAGTCCGTTGCCCCTTAACCCATTGAGGGGGGCTGGAAGAAGGCGTTATCTGCCCTCCACCGACGCCCAGTGCGCCTGCTGCGGGACGGGAGAGCACTTGTGATCTCCCTTTTCTTTTTTGCAGTTTCCTTCTGCGAGATAACTGTTTCAACTTAACCTAACTTGCGTAGGTAACCGAACGAGCATAAAATACTTCATCTGGACACAGCCTAGGACATCGACCACATGAATTTTGTATACTGGTCCAATATCCAGTAAATATTGCTTTCAATTTATTTCGATCTATATCAAGTGAACGCTTTCAAATAGTTTGTACATCGTTTGTGACGCAATAAAGGATTTACAGATAGCTTCATAGCTCAACTCCTCCGTAAGCCACAATGGACCGATTAAATGTAATATACGTATTAAATGGCTGACAAAGTGCTAGTACATTTTATGCTCCTCTATTCTTCTTAAAAGCGTCGGCAAGTCTGGGATGGCACTATCAATTTTCTATGACAAAGGTCGTATGTTTCATAAAAGTTACTTAGGTATTGATTAATCATTTGTAAACAAGTGGCAGACGGCTACATTTGTAAACCTTAAACTCAAAAACTCGAAGCATTTAATTCAAATAAACCATTTACGAGCACTTTTGAATAAGTAGGAGTTGGTCAGCCAGAAAGTTGAAGCTAGTCTAGTAGAAGCTCTAAGTACGTTTAATTTTGTTTTTTTTTTTTAAATTAAAATTATAGGTTTTTAGGGCTCCGTAGTCAACAAATAACCCTTATAGATTCGCCATGTCTGTCTGTCTGTCTGTCTGTCAGTGCGCGGCTTAGCTCAGAGACTGTTAGTATTGTTAGTGTTAGAAAGCTGTAATGTGGTATGGGTATACATATAAAGGCTCTTTCAAACAGGCGCGACACGCGACGCGACACAAAGACACCGCTCGTCGCGCGACGAGCGGTGTCTTTGTGTCGCGTCGCGTTTCGCGCGTGTTTGAAAGAGCCTTAAATCACGCCAACAAAGTGGTAAAAATATATCCTGATTTTTTTTTAATGTTCCTCCCCTACACATAAAGTAGGTATGATTTTTTTTCTTTATCTATCCCATAGTGTGGAATGTCGTTGAAAAGGTCGTTCAAAAATATTGTGAGTTTGTTAAAATCATTTTTAGATTCAGGGACTCGTTTTTGTTAGAGTCAAGTTGTCCCTCCCCCTTTTTCTTTTTCCTGTCCGCTAAATGGATAGTTTTGGTGTGTGAAAAAAAACAGAGCAGTACTATATACTACAAAATTAAAAGAAAAACTATCTCAGCTAAGTAGGCTTTACAAATTAACGAGTAATATTCGACCAACTTACATTTGCGGTTACAAAAACATGTTCTCCCATACATTCCGTATGGGAGAGCATATTTTTACAACGGCAAATGTCAGTTGATCGATTATTAAATGAAATATGCTAGCACGACAATTTACGAAGTGTTCAAATCAAGTGAAAACATATTTTTCAACTACAATGTTTAGTTTGTTCTTGGGATAAATTCGTCCCAGCTACGGAACCCTTCATTGTGCGTGGTCCGACACGCACTTGGGCGGTTTTTTATATTAAAATTGTATCTAACTTATTTTAAATTATAAAACGAGACCCCAGCAAAACACCTCTAAACCGTTTACAATTATAATGTATCGTCACAACCCAAAACAAATGACATAATCCCCCGTGATAAGTGTTGGTGTCTCCTCAACTTTGCCGCTTTAATTTTCCAAGATAACTGATTATACTTGATATTGTTTTTCTATAGGAAGTCTCGGGAACATTATCTTTAGCGTAGCTTCTGTAAGATTAATGATAATGGGTTCACGAGGCGCGAGGTGACGCTTACCCGGAGCGACGCACATACGAGTATTTGCCTACAAAAGCTGGCCATAAGTCGAATTTTCAAAATGTGGCTTAACTCAATGCAACCATCACTTTCTGATAGCTAAGTAACCTGTTCATAACGTACCGCATCCCCCGTGCCCTTATTCCTTCCCCGCGAGGCACACAGGTAGTCGGAACTCAGTCGTCGTCAAGTGCGGTCCATTGTTTTCTCGATTACCTTATTCATTTGTGCTCCTAAAATTTGCTGTTTTAGTCGTTTTGTTAATAGTTTGTGGGATAAACACTACGAATATGGAAGTTCAAGGTATGTAACAACATAAATAATACAATTTCATGTAGGTTACAGACTCACAAATATTTTTTTTTTAATTTCGCAATAGATACCAAAATAATCTCTTGGTATATTGAAAAAAAAAAAACAAAAGCGTTTTTGTATGTGTTCCGGGCATTTCCGAGTATTGATCTATTATTTTAAATAAAGCTTAGACTTTCCTAAAGAGCATTGTTAAAGAAAATATTCCGCTTTTTTCCGCCATTTTGTTTAGCACTCATTCAAACAAAATAGAAAATTTATTTAAAACAGAATTATTTACAGTAATTTCTCTTTTTATATTTAGATTCCATTGGGAATTTCAAGAACATATCAAATAAGGAATTATATGATATCGTGCAAGAATGCCCTGACAGGAAAATTGATGTTAAGATGGTATATTTGGAAAAAAAAAATATTCAGATAACAAAATGTACAGAAAGTGAGCTGGAGACATTAAAACATACGTTAAGTCATTTCAAATGTGAATTTAAACGAAAATGGGTAGCAGCAA
This sequence comes from Omphaloscelis lunosa, assembly GCA_916610215.1. NCBI lineage: Eukaryota > Metazoa > Arthropoda > Insecta > Lepidoptera > Noctuidae > Omphaloscelis > Omphaloscelis lunosa. Next base: position 7,273,606 of record OU744250.1, on the reverse strand, counting down.
ACTACAAGCATGACCGCTTTCTAAAGAAAAATGAACAATGGCTTCAAAGTACTCATAAATTCGCTCTCTGGACCATAGTAAAACCGGGTCGTCCTTCAAAGGAATTCGGGGAATCCAGTGATAGATCCAAGCGAAGGAAAACAAAAGGTCTACGAAATTCTGTATCGACAGATGAGTTGACTTATGCGGCCCAAATGAGTCAACGTGCCGGAGGAAATAAGGATGCATCTAAAATAATAAAAGACATCACTTTGACTCCAACAAGAGCTACAAAGGTTCGAAAAGTAATTTCTTCAGGTAAAAGTAAAATAAAAAAGCATTCACCGAAAGCGAAACCAAGGACGTAACTAATGAAGAATTTGCATATATAAATAATCAACCAAAAAATTAACAAAAACAGAAATACCAACAACCAGTGGAATAATTTACGTAACACATAAATTACTACCAACAATGGTGGACGCCAAGGTATGCAATGCAGCTACCAATACGTCTTCCACTATGAGGTGCTATATTTGTGCGCTAACTTCCAAAAATTTTAATAATTTAACTAGACGAATGGAAGTAGACCCAGAAAGTCTAAAATTTGGGCTATCGATTCTCCACGCAAGAATACGTTTCTTTGAATCCTTATTACATGTGTCTTACAAACTTGGGGTTAAAAAATGGCAAATAAGATCAACGGAAGATAAAAGAATTGTAAAAGAGAGGAAAGAAATGATACAAAAAGCATTTCGGGAGCAAATGGGCCTTTTAGTGGATATGCCGAAAGCAGGGTTCGGGAACACTAATGATGGAAATACATCGAGAAGATTTTTTTCGGATCCCGAAACAGCTTCTCAAATAACTGGAATAGATTTCACATTGATCTACAGATTTAAAGTAATCTTAGAAACAATTTCCAGTGGTCACGCGATTGATGCAAAGAAGTTTGAAGCCTACACTTATGAAACTGCTACTTTGTACGTGCAGTTGTATGAATGGCACCCAATGTCGCCTACCGTTCATAAAATTTTAATGCATGGTGCAACAGTCATTTCTAAATCAATATTACCAATTGGGCAGCTCTCTGAAGAAGCTGCCGAAGCTAGAAATAAGCACTTCAGGCTCTACAGGCAAAACTTCTCTCGCAAATTTGATAGAGTTAAATGTAATAGGGACATTTTAAATAGACTTTTGCTAACGTCAGACCCATTTTTAAGTAGCACTAGAAAACCACCACGAAAGAAAAGTAACCCATTCTGTTCGGAAACTATAAGTCTTTTGCTCCCTGACGCAGAAAATTCATCTATAGAAAGCAGTGACGAAGAACAGAATAGAACGGCAACAGATGAATCTGATTTCGACGATTAATTTTTTTTTATTAATTATATTTTTTAAATATAAGGAATATTATTATAATAAACGTTTGAAAACTATCTTAATTAATTTATTTAATAGTTTCCACGTCACAAAGCCCCAAAAATAATATTGGCCAGCTTTTTAGTACAAATACTCCTATGTGCGACGTCGCGGCAAAAAGAAAATATTAATACTTTGTTAACGTTGTGCTAGCAAAGTGCTGGGGAAAGTTTGTGTTCTCGAAGTTAGGGCGTTATCTACCACTGGTGATAGTGTTGTTAGTCATCTGTTTTTTGAAGTGTGAAAAAAAACTTCGTCTAATAACCGACTACAGAGGTATAGTCAAGGAAAAACAAATTGACACCCTACGTCAATTTGCCGTGTTATTTAATATGTTTGAATATACGGACAATTTAAGTTGAAAATCAATTTCTATAATAATGGAGTTCCCCGACTTAACCTAACTTAACATTAAGCATGACCCTATTTTTTTAATTCGTTTAATTTTAATTTTGGTTTTACATTGAATTTACCCAGATAAATTGATAGTGGAATAGAAGAAAAAACTACGGATTTATTTAAACCTAACAGTTTCGTTTAAATTGCAGTTGCATGTGGAGCTCTTTATATCAATTAAAACTCACAGCTACAGAAAGCGTAGTGAAAAACTAGCCACAAACGATGAGTCAACAGCAATCACTACCAATTACTATAAATTTTCTCCTTGTTATTACAACACATCACTCTAAAGCAATTTCCTCTAATTGCATACAACTCATCATGTTCACCTAAATAGCCATAAAACGCTTATACGTAACATTACTTAGTTTCTAACATATCCTGTTACGACCTGTTTGAACGCGGAAAAACTAGAGCGAAATAGTGAAAGAAAAAAAGGTTCCCGAGGTAAACAGGATACTACCATGAGGACAACCGATGACTCGAGAGGTTTACGTAAATGGTAACTGGTAGGTAATTGCATATTCTATTTAATAGCTTTATAGTTTCGCTAACGTTTACTTTTGCGTTTAATATTTTGCCGTTACAGACTACCGGGAAATTTTGGTTAAAACAAAAGGTTTGTGATTTTTCCAGCAATTTTCCATAATAGGTATTGATTATGTATATTTTTTGCGTTAAAAAAATACGAAAATGTCGAAAGCCTTCATCGGCAAAAAGGTTTTTGTTATAAAAACGTGCCTAGATTTTGGTTTAGTAGTTTCTCGAGAATATCCTAAAATCCTAAATACATAAATTTCGTACCTAACACAGATAGGTATATAGTCAGACGCGGCTAAGCTAAAATGTAGGTGATAATTTCGTGGTCTAGTTCTACAAGTTATTCATTTTAGCGCGAAGCTAATTAATCTAAACAAAAAGAATATCTTTCTAAAATTACTGTGTGCTTATCTATTATTATTTAACTGATGTTTTCTTTATTTTTAACCGACTCCAAAAAAGGAGGAGGTTCTACGTTGTTCTGTATGTATTTTTTTATGTATGTCAATCGATATTTTCATCAATTGTGGGCTGATTTTGAAAATTCTTTATTGTAAAAATTAACATAAAATATCACGTCTCTATTTCCCTCGAATGCCGAGGTGAGCTAGGCTGAGAATAGTAGGTACACACACATTTCGCCAGACCGCCAGTTATGTTTAAGTCCCATGTTATAGGGGGCGAGCCTATTGCCATCAATCGGGTACAAATCCAGATTCGGAGCTGCTAGTAAGAAATTCCAGACGGGAAATCCAAAAACAGATTGCCTGACTCGGGAATCGAACCCGTAACCTTATACTCGTAAACTTAACTAGACCACGAGAGAGTCTCTAACAATTATAATGTCGTAAATTTAATAAAACCGTAACGCTTTATTTATTTATTTATATATACTTTATTGTACACCACAAAAATACATAACAAAAAATAAATCAAACACTACAAAATATACAATGGGCGGCCTTATCGCTTTCCGCGATCTCTTCCAGGCAACCTTGGAATGGACAGTGATTTGCCTGGACATAAAATGGGGCTGTCGTCGGTGCAAATAAGTATACAATAAACTAGAATAAATACACAGATATATACATATCCTAAATAATAGATACATAAATACATACATACTTACAAAATATATAAGCAACAAAAATAAATGAAAACTATAGATAATTACAGTTACGAGAACAAGATCACAACGACAAGCAATGTTCCTTCACGAGTCTCTTAAATACAGGTAACGATTGCGCGCGTTTTATTTGAACTGGCAATGCATTCCACAAACGAGCGGCCTGGACATTAAAGGACTTGTCAAGGAAAGTTGTGGAATGCATAGGCATTTTAAGCTTTAAGTTATCTGATGACCTTAAAAAATTCGTGTGGGAGTCGTAAAGAAACTGGAAACGTTTCTTGAGATAGAGAGGGGTGGAAGGGGAAAAAAGCACGTTATACAAAAGCGAAAGAATGTGAACATTCCGGCGAAGGCGAATTGGTAACCACTTGAGCTTCACGCGAAATTCGGAGACATGGTCATATTTGCGCAAACCGAATATGAACCTTATACAAACATTTTGAAGCCGCTCAAGTTTATCGAGTTGGTCTTGGGTAAGATCAAGATAGCTGGCATCAGCATAGTCAAGGATGGGAAGAAGTAGCGATTGTGCAAGCGCAATCTTGGTGGCAGTCGGTAGAAAATTACGTAATCTCTTCAAAGATGCAGCGGATGCAAATAGTTTACGGCTAACTTCCTGTAGCTGGGTAGTCCAAGAAAAGTTTTTATCGATGAAGATCCCCAAGTTTTTAACCGCTTTATAATTTCCTTACCATCTTAGGCTTATAATTTCCTTACTATCCGAGTGTCCTTGGAATTTCTTGCCCGTTTTTTCTCCATAGAGATCTACGTTTTGGAATGGGCAATTAGCTTCAACTTTTTGACCAACTGACAGACTCTTTGACAGTACAAAAGTGTCTGTAAATGGTTTAATTGAAATAAATGCTTTGAGTTTGAGTTTTGAGTTTATCCCCATTCACCTTTTTCATCAATCATTCTGCTTAGCTTTTTCCCATCGATGTTGGGATCGGCTTCCAGTCTTACTAAATGAAAGAAAGAAAGAAAATAAATTAATTTGACCCAGGTTAAGGCACACAGTTTTCCAAAACAAAAACAAAAAAAAAATAACAGAAAAACCTTAAAAAAGTATCGTGTGCCTCACGGCTGCGACAAATAAAATAACAATAATGGATGCAGCTAAATACCGTATTTTATATGGAGCGACTGCCTATCTGACCTCCAGTTGTCAGACTTTCGGGCTTCTGATGACCCGTAACGACTGTCAAAGATCTACGAATGACAACCGGGACCAACGGCTTAACGTGCTTTCTGAGAAACGGAGTCCTGGTATTTTAATATGATCACCCATCCACAGATCAATCTTGGCAAGTGTAACTTAACCTCATGGATCGAACCGTGCGGCTGTTATTACTTAGCCTCGAGCTCTTCTTTACCTTTCCTCCGATTCAACTTTTTCATCATTTTACTTTTATTTTCTTCATCCAGTTTCAGGTCAGTCGCCTTATTGCGGAGATCGTCCGTTTTCTCATCAAGTGCTCGGTAGAGCGTAGTGCTCGTTGCGATAAAAAGATTGATTTCAAAAGCTTCCTGTACTATTGCGAACGAAGAAACCAAATAAAACTCAATCTATATTTACTGATTTTTGTTGCTTGTATTTTTCAATATTTGATTTGATTGGTTTCCGGGGAAACTAGCTTGCACTTTTCAAGTAGTTGAAAAATACTTACTACGTAACTATTATTTTTGTAGACTTGAAACACAATTCTGCACGTAGGAACCGCCTCTGTAGTCTAGTGGTTAGACCACCTATCTGACCCAGAGGGTTTCGATTCCCAGTGAGTGCAAAATTTTCAGCTCGGTTTGGTTGGTGGTAGGGCTTGTTCTAAGTCCGCCTGGGTAGCTAATCTTATATAAATCTGTCGCCAGAACAACAACGTTAACAGAATTGTTGTGATTCGGCAGTTGGAGCTAAGATAGCCAGTTCCTCTGTGGTTGAGGATTCCGGTTGAAGTTCGTTTCCACCTTTGACCTGATCATCACTTACCATCAGGTGAGATGCGGGCCAAGAGCTTCCCTGTTGTGGAAAAAAAAGAAAAAGAAAATTGTTTCTAAGCTATTTCCAAGTTTCTTAAGTCAGTTTGTCTCGAGAAACTACTAAAAGTTATGTAAAATAAAACGTTCCATATAGCTAAAGCTGGGTAAAATAGTTCCTATAGCTGAAAGAAAGAAAACAATATTTGGGACACAGACAAGAAATACAACAGAACATACAGCTCAAAGCTGAAAATTAGTTTATGGCTGATTCCTGCAATATACGGACCGTTATTGGTTGAAATTAAGGCTCTTATGCATCCTGGGAATATGGAAGTAACTATCACAGGTAAAATCAGCATATGAATCTATTTATATGCCCAGTTTGGCAATAAAAATGCTGCCATTGGTAATCAGAACGATTCGGTTTTGTTTTACTTTATTAATGTGTTGTGTCTTTGTTTTTAACTAATATAATTTGCCTTGGCCGTTTTATGTAAAAAAAAAGTTGAAACCGAGCATTAATGCAGCTCATGAATTCACCCAACAAAAGAAAAGGATATCCTTCTATACACATAGATGTATTATTTAAACCTTATATCTATGGCTATACCTAACGCAGGAATGTAAACTTTACCATCTACACAAAAAACTTCAAAATAAAACATCTATCCTTGTTATCCCCATAAGTTTTGAAAGCCAACCGAGTAAAACGGATTACTGTAGTGCTCGTATATCTCACAAGCGCGTCACTAGTGAGTAGTGATGTACTGCCGCCATTTTTGTAGCTAACGGTTTATCAACAGGCTCGCAAACGACGTGAAACCGTACTCAACAGCACAACACTACAAAAGGCTTGTGGTGGTACAAAGGAGAAAAGGATGTTTTCAAGAAAAGCTGTTATTGAATAAAAGTATTATATAGGTATTATGTATTTTGTGGTCTTACATTCAAAAAGAGTAAAAATCTTGCCGTAAATGTGTTATTCTATGTTTCCGACGTGTAGACACAAAGAAAATGAAGAAAGAAAATGTAGCAGAAAGCATGAGGCTACAAATATATTAATATTGTGTAAGACACATTACAGCTAATTAGTTGATGCGTGTGTTTCAAATAGCTTGGAGATATTTATTTCTGTCCAATCCGGTCCTGAAGCAGTTTAGTGTGGGAGCCGTCACAACATTTTCACGTAGCATTTTCCATGCTGTTACAACCCGATTACGTAAGAATAAGTTGTACAACGAAAAATGTTGTCTCAAATAATTAGGTATTTATGCTAACTTTATGCTGAGCACACTAATAATTATAATAAAAATAAGTAGCTGTTTTTACCCGACTACGGCGAAGCATAAAGGAGGGTTATGATTTTGACCGGTATGTATGTATGTTCATCTGTTATCTCATAACTTCTAAACTACCGATCATCATTTGACAAATGAGGTGTTATTGGAAGCATCTTGATCGTCCGTTGGTTATAGGCTATGTGACGTCACATTAAATCTAATATGGCGCCCTATAGAGGAAATAAAGTCATGAACTAAAAACATTTTTTTTTAATTGTGCCGTGTTGGGTATCAATTGAATGGGCTTGACGAGCATAATACAAATATGTATTCATATATATCATATTGTCTAAGTAAATAAATTCAGAGTAGTGATTGATATTATTATATTGCTAGCTAAGAAAATGGGAGGTTGCGTGCTGCTTCTGTGAACCAGACAGGTTGGTAGGTTAAAATATAAGTAGGGCTGGCTTATACTGCTTTGAGATTTGACTGTGAATTTCTGCTTTAACTGGCTAAGGCCGCGTCTTTTTAATTGATTGGTTTGTAAGTCAATACTCATACAAACAACCCAGACCGATTGCAGACTCGCGCGATGATCGCTTTTTGGCACAGATTACTACAGATGGGACACTCAGCAAAATCATTTAAATAAAAAGGGACTCTTGCTGCGACACAATAAATTGCAATTCAGGTCGCACAGCGCTAATTAACTACAGTTAAATTCACCTAGAAGTTGCCTCTCTTTCTATTGCATAACTCTTAAGTATATCTTCTGACTACGTTACGCCCACTGAATTTGACAAGTCGTGCCCGCCGTGTACCTACTTGTAGCTTCATACCTAAAATGCGAAGTGTCCCATCTATAATCATCTGTGGTTTTGGTTAGGACGCGAGGTAACAGTTCAGCCATCATCAGACAGAAGCACATTGATGCAAATGTTTAAATAATGCCATGTGATATCCCAATAATGCTTACATGTTTCCGATAACACCTAAAATAAACAGCCAAACAATGTTTCGGCAAAATGTCGGGCATTAATTCCAAAATGTACTACAAGACTACTCTATATTGCATTAATAAACATTACGTGGGTGTTTCAAATTAACACCTAAGGTTTAAAACTGGAATCGTAATTGCTAGGCCCGCCTGTCAGTTAAAGCAAATAGCGTTAAAATGTAAAAAAATGTGTATTTGCAATAACCTATGATTAGTTGCACTTAGGTTTATATCTGGTTATTAGTCTTGTGTTATTATTTTATTTTTCGAAATAAAGTTTAAATTATGTAAAGTTAAATTGGGAAAATTTTGAGTTTGAAAAGACAGAATTATCAATGAAAGGAAGCAGAATAAAGGAGAGTATAGAGTGTATTACGTAAGTGCCAAATACTATGTGAACTAAGTCTTGTGTCGAAATAAACAATGTCAGCTGTTGCTAAAAATATATCAATGCCACTATGCATACCAAATAGCTAAAATAATGAATGGCTAATAGGACAATAATATTATAAATAGTCACGTACCTGTGGACAAATAAATTTTTCGATTGCACCTGTAAATGTATATAAGAGACTTTAATATAATAGATCCTTATCAATCGATTAGATCGACGAACTTGAAAATTTGATTGCTCTCTGTCAATGACCGCGTTACGGTACAGTTAACCGTACATCGTCTTAATACTTTACTACGAATATCACCTTTACGGCTTAGAATATAAAGGCGCGATCCCATGCAGTCAATGTCAAATTGTTACCGCTGATATGCAGTTGACCGTGCAAGCGAGAATGCAGCGAAATTAAATGTTGCCAATTAATAAATTGATTGTATTACATAACGGGCATGGTTTGAATTGTTATTTTGATCGTAATGAAGGCAATAAAACTATTAGTCGAGCAATTAAGGCGAATAAAACGTTAATTGTGTGCGTTAGAGATAAACGGATTAATATTGTGACATAGCCTATAAAAAAAAAACAGTGGCACTCCGGGAGTGCCGACAGAAGTGAAAACTTAAAAAAAATCGGCACCGCGGTAATCAACGCGTTGATGTCTTTTACTCCACGCACCGCGTTGATGTCTTTTGAATGGTGAAAAGCTGGTGTCATCACGGCGTCGCGAAATTAATGGTTAAGTCCCATCTCAAAAATGCCCAACGCACCTAAATAAGTTTTCACTTCAAAAATTATTTATAGTACTGAAACAAGAATTGGTATAACCCAACAGTCACGTTCCTATTTGCCGTAACGGAAATAAATCATACTTAGTATTGTTTAGGCTAGACACAAATCTGCATATGCCTTTTATAATTTTTAATATGACGATAATAACGTGGCCGTCCACGGGAGTGAAGTAAAATATATGGAAATACTTAAAACTTACTACACTAAACTAAACACAACACTACACTAAACACACACACAACACACACACACTCACACAAAACACACAACACACACACAACACTAAACACACACAACACATAAACTAAACTTACTTTCAATAGGCTCGACCCCTATTACATGGGACTTAAAACATTACTGGCGAAATGTGGGTGAACTTGCTACAGGGACACCTCTGCCCAACCCTTCGGGGAAACAAGGCGTGATGTTATGTTACTTGCACGTTATTACGTTATTGTGGATGGAAATTTAAAAGAGTCCTCATATATATCCATACATTTAACTTTTTTATGTTATCGTCACATCGGTCGTGGACGTCCACGATAATATCGTCACATTTTAAATTATAAAAACTCCCATTGTCGGCAGCAATAAAGATTTTCTCCATCTTTTCTCTATTATGTTGCTAAAAATATTATATTATACCCATCTTTATTTATATCTTTAAGTATGTGTCAGCACACCTTGTGTCTGACAGTTTTGTTTAGCAATAATGTCAAAGCTTTGCTATTAGGCTGGAGAACGTAAAATAATAATGAAAACAAAATGGCCCTCTAAAGGCACCGCCGAATCAATATTCCGATTACTTTAATTGGTATTATTTATTCCATTTTTTATCCAAATTATTTCTGTCGAATAGGAATTTAGTCCGCACACTAAAACACCTTTTACATAGATAATAATTTACCAAAAATAAAACTTAACCAAACTAAATCTACCTCAGTATAAATCCACACTCGTAGATTTTTTCACTAAACCATAAGAAATATAAGTAGGTACCTACATACGAGACGTGTGCAGACGTGAATTGCAGTTGCAAAGCGAGATGCGCCCTCTCAAAAGCCTCCCCGCACTAATGAGGAGGCGAGAGTGAAAATTTTCCCTCTCGAAAAGAAAATTTCAACTCCAACTATCTTCTCACTAAACGTGCGCTACATTTTTAAATGCGTCCATTACGAAATATTTTTTATTTCTGTGTGGGTAAGTACTTTAGACGTGGTTCTTTTTTTTTTTTTTTGTGAGACGATTTAGGGTTGTGCATTTTAAAAGCCTAAGGAGACTGCCATTATTTTTATATTTTTGTTTTGTTATTTTCTCGTCTCATTGCTAAATTTTTCTTACATTAGGTACTCAACAAGTAATAAATGAAACATTTACCTTAATTGTTTTATTGGTAACGTTCTAAACTATTGACATGTGTTTATTAATATGTCAATGTCAAATCACTTTTGTTAAACTCTCTGTGCTTCTACCGCGTAAAATATATTTTTTGAATACGTTGTTTTAATATAATTAATTTCAGTCACTCGTTATCTATCATAAATGTTCAATAATTAATTGAGACGAAACGCAGAATAGATAAATTGATAAATTAAATAAGAAAACCTTTATGAAAAAAATATAAAGAATTTAAAACATTGTTCTAATTTCAGTCAATCGTTTGAAGACGTTTAGCGCTACACTTATTTAGTGTATTGTGGTGCAAGTGGGCTTAGACTGCGCGCAAGATAAGTCTGCGCGCGGCTGATATCGGAACTAATCGTATGTCGCTGTCTTGTCGTTTATGTAAGGCCAAATTAAGTACCAATAATCAGCCTATAATGTTCCCAGTGCTGGGACCTAGGCCTCCTCTGTGTGAGAGGGTCCGTAATCCACGACGCGGGCCCAGTGCGGGTTCGTGGATGTCATATCTTCAAATTTTCGGTTTTAGAACATGCCGGTTTCCTCACGATGTTTTTCTTCACCGTTTTTGAGAACAATGGTGATGAAATAATTTACACAAAGTAAAACGCCTGTCAGGGTTCGAACCCACGACCTATAGTTGTAGACTTGTCGTAAGTCGGTGCCGCTACTACTGGGCCACCACTGCTCTCAGAGTATAGATTTAATAAATTTATTTAATTAATAAATATTAGATTAATAATACTAAATTAATTTAATTATTAATATAAAACTAATATTTTAATTCTTTTAGTATAGAATTAAGCATGCCAGTACCACCAGTCGCGCCTAGACTTATCTTGCGTGAACTCTAGGTATGAGTTTTATGCACTTTTAAAGGTAGGCCCTTCGAATAGGTAAGTATATCACACAAAACCATTCTTGAAATCATACAAAATGCCTGATCATCTTAAAAGGATGCCTAAAAAATGCTGCTCTAATAATATGTCATCGAGTCACTGTAAATAATTATGTCTAATAGCGTAAAATTTTCTGTCCACAAACCTTGGGCTTGACTACTTTCTTAATTTACAGCGTTTTCAAACAACGTAGTAGGAATATTTAGGTTTAAGAGGAGGCTTCCTAAATCGTATGTTAAGACGTATGATATGACAGTGACCTTGAGTGGTTAACTTGCGTATTCTGTACTGAGCTCACGCAATGCGTCGTACCTCCAGCCAGTAATAGGAATCGCCCATCAAGGAGCGCTGTCCCAAATTAGACGCATTATTAATTTATTATACATAAAACAAAAGGTATTTTAATAAAACGCGTATACTAAAACATCAATAATTTAATTATCTTAAAAAAAGTGGAGGTTTCAGAAAATACGATTAATAGAATTTGGGTGATTCTCAGTTTTTAATACGCGTTAGACATAACTTTACAAATTAATTTCACCATGTGATAAGAACATAATCCAAAATATGCCTAGATATTTAAAACAAATGCTCTAATTTAATATATATTTTTTCCAAATCATTACACTACTCGTTTAGACGTCATCTTCAGTATAAAATCATTAAAAGTCAGTTATCGTCGCCTTAATATGCATTAATATTCTGAGAAAGTCACGCATATAATCAAAATGGAACTTTAGTATATGATTTATTGGATTTTTTTCTTTCCATATATAAGACAGTTACGTAATTGGAATATTTTCGCTCGGTTCATTTTTATTCGAAAATAAAAACGAGATTATTTTGCTTTTATGTCTAAAATAATCATTGACAGTAAGAAAATATAGTTTATTATCTAGATACAAAATATTTTTTCTCTAGATCAATTATTGATTTAGTTATAAACGAAATAAAAATTGAGACTTACGACATTTAGTTCCGTGCTCGAACACTACCAAAGAGCGCACGCGATATTCAACTTTATTACTGATGTGTTAGCGTTTAGCACATAGTGGAGTGGTGGGGTGCATGGGGGCGGAGTTTGCGTGGAAATTGTCTTTGGAGTGCCTGGTCTTAAAAGGCTTACTCGTTTTACGACTAACCCGATGGGCAGTAACTGCTGAACGAAATTAAAATGTGCTCTTTTTTTCAGTACGACACAGACTTGTTTTTTTTTTTGTAAAGGTCCCGCATCATAATGACTATTACAGATAACAGAAGGTTCCTGTTTTAGATTTATTAATTACTAGCTTTCGCCCGCGGCTTCGCCTGCGCGTAGGTTTGATAAAAGTAGCCTATGTGTTATCAATATTTCATCTGTAAGCAATATTTCATCCAAATCCGTTCAGCCATTTTTGCCTGATTGAGTAACAAATATCCAAACATACAAACTTTCACATTTATAAAATAATTATATACCACAGATGAATACAGATGAGACACTCCACAGTTTAGGTATGAACGTACAAGTACGCGGCGGGCCCGTCTTACCCAATTCAGTGAGTTTGAAGTAGTCAGAAGATCTAAGAGTCACGCGATAGAAAGAGAGGCAACTTCTAGGTGAATATAACTGTAAGTGATTAGCGCTGTGCGACCTCAATTACACTTTATTGAGTCGTAGCAAGAGTCGCTTTTTATTTAAATGATTATGCGGAGTGTCCTATCTGTATAAATCTGTGATATTACTAGGATTTCTCAAAATAAAAGTTAATTTTAATTTTACTAGAATGAGCCATCCTTTAATTTTTCCTTTACTATTTTATGTAGTGAGTAGGTCAATGAACTTTGCGAGTACCTATAGTGTATCTCAGATATACATATCCTGAGATTGTAGGTAGTATATTAAGGTGAGGTCTTTAGCCTAATTATTTAGATAAGGATCTTACATAAGTAATTAGTTAATTAACTACAATAAGCACACTTAATCAGAGCATACAACGCTATCCACCACTAGACTTAAGTACGCCTCTTCGCATACAATGGTACTTAATTGCTTCAATTTATTCATGAATTTTTTAGTCTGAATAACTTTTTCATCCCTGATTGAATCAGCATAAAAGTAGGATAGTTAATAGATGTTTATAAAGCTCAACAATCCGAAGACGAACGTAAGAACTATTAATTTTACTGCCGACGTCTGCGTCTTGGGAACTTTATTGATGATACGTTCTTTGAAAGCACTATTATTAAATGGTTTTAGTCGTACATAGTTTGTATAACAAAAGCACAAGATTGTTCCACCGGTCTTCTGAATAAAGAAAATCAGTAAATAGAGCGGATTATTGCACTTTACGTTTTTATTACCATAATGTTTTATTTAGTAGTACCTAAATTTAACAGTGGTTAAAAACACAGAAAAAACCGTTTATAAAATAGTGTCAGTATTTTATTATTTATTTTTTTGCGTTGCCCCATAACGCAATTCCTAATTTCTCCTGTATTGTGGGTGCGTTTACAAACATTTAAACTCACATACACAAACAGCCAGATCTGGAACAACTACTTGTAAGTCACACAAATATTTGTTCCGTGCGGGAATCGAACTCGCGGCACGCAGCGCAGCAGTCAATCGCTTAACCAAAAAAGGTAGTTAAAAGGTAGGTACACAGCTTGTTGTTTGGCGTAATGTAGGTACTAATGACCCCATAACTGTCGTCAGTTCACCCGAAATAAACAATTCGATGGTACTATTTGGGATAATGTTATCCCAAATAGTACCTGGGCGACCGAGTTCTGCTCGGGTAAAAATTGAGAAAACTTATTTTTCCAGATTTATGATACCTAGCTAGATCGATTTTTCGCCCCCGTTAACCCTTATATTGCAACTAAAAAAAAGGACGAAGAATTCGTTACAGCTATTTTCGAGAACGTGATTATAAATATATATGACGCAGTAAGATGGTTATAGACGTGTTATAGTTATATCCCTAGGGATATAGCTATATACCGTAATAAAATTATATGAAAGCGGTTCATAACTGTCGGAGTGCCTTTAATTTTTACGTAGCGCTCGCCGGGCGCTACCGCTGACTCACTTGTTCGTTATATGACGCAGTAAGATGGTTATAGACGTGTTATAGTTATATCCCTAGGGATATAGCTATATACCGTAATAAAATTATATGAAAGCGGTTCATAACTGTCGGAGTGCCTTTAATTTTTACGTAGCGCTCGCCGGGCGCTACCGCGGACCCACTCGTTTCGTTCGTTCGGCTCGCGCAGTTATATCCCTAGGGATATAGCTATATCACGGCAATAACGATCTTATTGCGACATATATATACACAAATATTGCTCATTTATTAGTATAGGATACCAACTTGAACAGGACGTGTCTCACTCGCACTTAATGCAGTCTAATCCTTAAGACAAACCACTTAGAAGGACGATAAACCTTCATCGACTGCCCTTAATTTTGGGTGTTACTTGCTAAAACATCAAACTTAAGGGTACCCGGCTTAAGTAGCGGTGACTTGAGATCGTAAAACCGACATAGCCTGAAACCGGGTAGATTTAGTGACTGACGTAGCTAGCTCAGAATAAATAAGTACGTTCTGTTCAAAGTGCCAAACGATTATGTTGCTACTTAAGATGCATTGTTTGCTGTTTTGGTTCTAATTTATAATTTAATCAACGAACTGCTAAGTCTCGAGTTCGAACCCAAGGTACCTCTGACTTTTTGGATTCATGTGCGTATTGTATAATTTATCACTTAATAATTAGCTAGTTTTACTTCAAATCTCTTCTAAAACTGTGGACTGTTGTTCAATAACTTGCGTTTCTGACCGTTTTACAAACTAAAATGATTACAGTATTTAGAACATATGACTAATAGAGTCCCGCGCTAAGTTTTAATATACCACTAGTTTAATAATAACTGGTCAACTATTACTGCGACAAAAAGATAATAAGTGACAAACAAAATGAAAACATCAAAACTATTCTCACGTAAAAGATTTCACACTTTCGCAATTTCCACTATCTTCAGCTTATCCACAGCATTTATTTGATACTCTACACTTCTACAGCATAATAGCCTTGTAAACTTTCGATAGAGGTGCGCACACAATTTTAAGAGCTTCACTAGATCTGCGCTCAGGTGAATGACTTTCCAACGACAGTACTATGGACTGTTCTCAATTTGTACATATTACATTGGCGCCAGACAAAGTGGTTGATACAATAAAATTTGCTGGTGTGTACGTGTTGATGGCATAAAATAGAAGATGTTGTTTTTATTTTACAGAAATACTAAAATTCTAGGTAATTCAGTTAGGCGAATATTTGAATGTAAGACCCATTAAATTATTCGGTGACAAATTGACACAGTGCAAATTGTCATTACTGAAAGTCAAGAAGAAAGTCCCAAAATTATCAACGTAATTTAAGATATTTTTTCAATTTTTAATGCGACCTGTAAGAACAATACAATATATTCAATTCAATACAAAGAGAATTACGATTTTTACCGTAGAATTTCCCTAAGTCTATGGCTTGTCCATGGTTTAGGGAAATTACCTTGGAGTGGATGTATTTAAAAGCTACACTCTATAAAACATTGTGAGGAAACCACGCCTGAGAGATATTTCTCGACTGCATTTGAAGCCAAGTCAGAGGCATATAGGTGGCATAAAAACTCTGACGCCAGGTTATACACAATTAGCACAAAAATAAGGAAGGCCCTAAAAATTGTTTTTGGGGTGTTGCTCTAAAATACATCCCATAATTCACATAAGAACGCACACAATTTAGCACTAGAAGCGAAAAAGTAACTTACTCAGTATAAAACGCTCAAAAAGTTAACGAACCAAAAGCGGAACACGCCGACAGACGAACAGATCCGGCGGCGTCGGTTAATTCGATGAACTGCTATTCGTTCCGGGAATGCATCTCAAAGTGATATGTCTGATTACAAAAATGTATGCACCATAATCTAATACGAACCGCAATGTGTCCGCCATTTTGGACGGCGGATCTCAAAGTTTTACGCAGACTATTGTTATGACAGTTTTAGATTAGGTTGATTTTCCATTCCGTTTCTTATTTTATTTGGACTAGGGTTCACATTTATTATTAACTTGACTCCAGAATAATATTAAAACTTTTTACTGGACCTGAAATTCTAGCCTTCGGTAGATCGCAGTGGTTGGTCCCCCATTGTCTATTTATGCTGTCACTAAAACATAAACCAGTTTTTATCTTCCAAATTCATTTTAAAACTTTCAACAAGTTTAGAAAATTTAAGTGCTAAGTGCTAATTGTTGTTCTGCAGTCTCTAATGCTTCTTTTATTTAATGGCGTCGCTGCATACCTCAGACCGGTATCTGCATGCATACTAGCTCACTTAAAGGAGCGGTTTCACTCACTTTGGGACTCGCTGCTCCAGAGAACTTCGCCAATATTCACACAGCGCTCTCGTTAGAGGCAGCCGGTCATTTGCTTTTTGAATTTCCATCGGTTTAACATAATTTCGACGTATGATACGAGCAGTACTCTGTGATTTTATCGATGCTGTATTTTCATTGAAAATGTAATTTTTACTGCCGCTTATTAGTCGGAAAGGACCGAAAATGGACGCTTTGTGGTGAGATCCAATTATCCGGTCGTACCATAACGTAAATGTGAACTCGCTGCATAATAAATAAATTATGTTATCAATATTGAGTGCTAAAGCTTGCTGGTATGGCAAAACTAGTGCTCAATTTGTGCTGTATGGCAACTTAGAATAACAAATTAAAACGGAATTTGATCAATCAGTTTAAACTGTTGGTTGTTCTAAGTTTATTGCGAAATGTTTTAATTACAATAATTTAAAGTTTCTATTGCTCACGGTCTATGTTCTGTTTCTAAATTTGAGGTGAGAGTTTTGATATCCTTGAGCTAGCACATTATCTCAGTTTCAACAGAATTTCTCAAAACTTTCTAAGGTCACAGGCTCGTGTATCTTCCATAATATTATGTATAAAAATATCTTATTACAAGATCATTACGTGATCTTCAAAGAGTTCGGTCGCAGTGAAGGTGGTTCTTGTGTTTCAAAGGCGAAAACTTTGCTCTTAAGCATTAAACGGTTTCAAAGCACGCGTACCTTTAAAAATGTTCACACAATCGTAATTTGTGATCTGTTATTGTTTGTTCTTCTTTGCGGACCCTTTTCGCGTCTGATGTATTGCGAAACGTGTTTCTTTTTATGTGTCAAAATAACAAACAAACAAAGAGTAAAGTAAAAATTTGTCCAAGTGCGAGTCGGAGTCGCACATGAAGGGTTCCATACCACCGTATAATATTTAGCAAATAAATGGAAATACTAACCGAAGAAGAATTTTCATCTTAAATTTAAAAAATCGCAATAATATTTTTTTTATTTCATAATGGTACTATGAATTACAAAGTAATTTTTTGCAGTTGCAGAAATTCTCACATATTTAAATAAAATACCCTATGTATCGGCGTTTTTATACAGTATATGGTACATGATATACAGAAGTTTCAAATTCCAAACTTGGTTAGTTGTTGCGACAGAGAGCTCGTACAAAAATGTTCTAAAACTGTCAACTTTTACGGCCCACAATTTCTACATTTTTGAAGATAAAAATAAATAAAAATTATATTTGTCCTCTATACTCGATGACTTCAAAAAATTACAAGGGTAAGAATTTTTTTTTCAGACTTTAAACTTTATTGTATGGACCTCCTTTAATTTTTAACTTTATTTTTATTATTTGTTGTTATAGCGGTAATACAAATACATAATCTGCGAAATTACAACGGTCTACCTATTAAGGTTCATGAGAACAGCTCGCTGACAAAAAAACGGACGGTCAACGGAGGCATAGGAATACGGTTCCGTTTGGCACCCTTCGAGTACGGAACCCTAACAACGGAAATGTGAAACTTCAAAGACTTTTTTTTCGTGTGAGCTTCACAGGAATGGAGAAGTAAGGAGTTTCCTAATTTAAATAATAACCTGGCAAAGAAAAAGTTAACTTCAGAGAAATAATATTGTGGAAAACAATAAATCTCTGCGTTGGCGCTTCCATAAACACGCGCGCGCAGTCTACGTTCGATATAATGCCTTTAGCAGCCTCATGTTTGCCGAGGTATATCCATCCAATTTGGAGAGATTATGTAAAACACGCCGAATTGTTTGCGTTTGTTTTATAATAAGGGCACACGTTGGTGTAATAATGTCATAAATGTTACATGACGGGGAAAGCCACCGGGAAGTGTGTCCCTATATTAAAATTCCGCCATTTGAAGCGACAAATAACTGCCACTCTCTGTACGTAGAATAGAATATTATTATCGCACGTACTTACGCGTACGAAAACACTCTTGTATTATATGTGTTATTTTGGTTGTAGAATAACTAGTTTATTCCACTTCAACTGAGAGCCGTGATATATGGTCGAGTGTTTAGCAACACTAGCTATAACTAAAGTTCCCGACTTGACCCTTATTATTTATAGAGAAAAGTCCCAACAGTAGGGGCGTAACTTTTGAGTGACTTCGGCCTTTTATTTCTAGAACATCGTGAACGATGGAAAACTTTCAAGACAGTGTGATTTTCTGTTCCCAATTTATTTTAAAGCAAAGTTAAGATAAAGTCTTATAATATGAAAAGTTCGAACGAGTTCTGAATAGTTTTTACAATGTGATTGTCTTACTAATATAATACAATAATATCTAAATTTATAATTAATAATTTACAAATTACAAATAAATTTATAATAACTTTCTAAGAAGAAAGTTATCATGCGTTAAAATTCAAACATAATTTTGATGACAGCATTTTTGACTTTGAAAACAACTCAACAATCTTTTTAACTTTCGTAAGATTACGAGTTTCATAACTATAATTATAGGGCTTTATTCGATCATTAGACCGATACCTATTTAATCAATTTAATTCGAGATTGATTTCGATACCTACTCGGTTAAATTTCAGACTTATCATAAGCGGCACTTAAGGCAAAATTGAAGTAGATAATAACAAAAGCATAGCATTAAATTGTCTATTAATTCTAACTACTTTGGGATTAGACCGATCAATATAGCCGATACCCTCTTATCTAATGATAGGCTTATACTGTGAAATTGAATATTAATTAGTACTTTAGGGTAATGCAATGGCTACTTACTTATCTTTGAATAGATTAGGTCTGTTGTTTTGAACATTCTAATACACGGACAAAGTAAGGTGCTTTTAAATATTTTTACTCAAATATGCTTGGAAATACGAGCATTATTTTGACAACCTTCTTCGAGATAAATCGATATTGCTGTACTGGCCGAATACATGCGAGCGCCCGGCTGATAATGTTTGTATGAAAATCCACATCTGTCGTGTTTGGCGGCCAAATAAATTACTAGGAAAACATGTTATGAACTTTTTACTTCAACACATGGCAACAAAGGAGGTAACTAAGATTTTATTAAAATTTCGATTCGGTTTGCAAATAGAGCTGTTTAAAGTAAAGAAGACAAAAATGAAAAAATGGCGCCTGAAAAATTATCGTTGTTCGTTATTGATTCTGGAATTTATAATTAATTTACTTAGTTATTACTTAGGTAACTACAGCTTTGAGCCGTTTGGGGTCGAAACGCTCGGATCATGGGGCCCGAGTGCGCGTTTCCTCTTTAGGGAAATTTCTCGTCGACTAGTCGACACTTCACGTGACCAGAGGGCTGGCTCGTTCTTTGGCCAAAGAATTAGCATTGCCATTCAACGTGGCAATGCTGCCAGTCTTCTGGGCACGTTTCCGGATGACAGCGATGCGGACGAATATTTCGACGCCTAAGTGTCGTTCTAGTTTTATATATACAGATAGGTAGTTAGTTTTTTAATTTAGTACCTAGTGTAAATAGTTAGTTATGTTAGAAACTGTAAAGTTATATTTAAGTTTTATAAAATAAATAAATTATAACTTTTTTAATAATTTGTTGTAAACAGTTTTTGTCAGTGTTGAATTTACTTAGTTTGAATATCCGCGCATTATTTGAGTATAGGACTATACAAACCTTTGCCGCAACCAGGCATTGATGGACTTACTTATGGTTGCCTCGGCTTTGCGTCAGCCCACATTTTCATTTTCATTTTTTCCTTGTTGCAGTCCGCGACAGTAATGTACCATAAATACAATTTTATTGGAACAGTAAGATTTAGTCTTCACCTACATTTCGGCAGCTATGTTTAAGTCCCATGTAACAGGGGGCGAGCCTATTGCCATCAATTGGGCAAAGATCAAGACTCCGGGCTGCAACTGAGAAATTCCAGATGCAAAAACCCTATAACTACTTAAGGCTCCTACAAAGAGGGGCGACACGCGACGCGACACAAAGACACCGCTCGTCGCCTGTTTGAAAGAGCCTTTAAACTGGGAATAGAACCCAGGACCTCATGCTCAACAATAGCGCCTGAGACCACTGGACCAACGAGGTACACCGAATCTAGTTTTGTGCTCAGAACGAACTGGTTCTGAATTAAGTTTTATTTTTGTATGCTCTAATAAAATCAAACTGTGATCATCAATCAGGTTGCCAAAAGGGGCGATACAAAGTTAAAATTGTATTTGTGGTCGGAATGGGTCAGGTTAAAGAAAAGTGCTTCTTACGAGGGTCAAACTTTATATTTACCACCAATTTTATAACAGTACATGCCGGTCGGGCAAGCCCCTGTCAAAAACTGTCAGGCTGCCGCGTTAGTGACACCCGCCACAGAGGTCTGCCAAAACGGTCCTCCGTTCTAGCAGACCTCTGTGGCGGAACTCCTATTCGTACACCGCCCGCTATATACCTAGTTAAAATGAGTTAATAAGCTTATTCGCCTTAGCGATTAATGAAGTGTTGAGGAGGCAAATTAGTCGTTGAAGTTCAAAGACAATAAGCATCCATTTTTAGAATTAAATTTAATTGAATTCGTAATGACACAAAGGTTAACTTAAGACCTCGCCTCTATGCACAAGGTTGTGGGTTCAAATCTGGGCAAGTCACATTAGTAATGTAACTTTTTTAATTCATAATTATGTACTTTCTGAGTTTATCTTGGACATTACTGACCTCGGTGAAGGTAAAAATCATGAAGAAACCTGGACTAATAGTCAATAGTTAATTGATTCAGGCGTGACCTTGCGGAAATCCATTATAAAATACAATAGACGTGGATATATTTAGTAACCTGTTTCGCTTAGATATTTCTAAAGAGCCATAAAAAAAACCCTAAAGATATCGACACGTATACTTCTCAACGTACACTTCTCAACGAGCCATCTTCAGGATGACGATTGACTTGTCGCGAACTCGAACAAATCGATTCGATTCGTGTCGATTTTTTTCAGAGTTTTTTATGGCTCTTTAGAAATAGCTAAGCGGAACAGGTTACTAAATATAGCCACGTCTATTGTATTTTATAATAGTCAATATAAATCTGAAATCGCCAACCCGTCTTGCGCAAACGGTGATCAATGCTCGTGGTCGTGCTTTCTCTGTATGTGGAAGAGGCTTTTGCCCTGCAGTTGCATCTACAGCGTTACATGCGAACAACGCATCAAAGACATGACGTCACACAAATCCTGCATCGCACAATTAGAGTTTACCGCGCGAACACCATATCGACATCAATCGTTGGGCAGTTGCTCGCGAGACACGACACCCGTCTGGTCGGAGAATCCTTCCTTTTCAATAGAGAATGAGTGAACCTAACACCTAGTTCCTCATGCCTCTAAAGGACAAAGAATAGGCTGGTATTATAATACTTAAATCATACCTACATACTTGTAGACGAACCAATATAATAACTATGGTAAAACGGTCTCCGAATAAAACCTTAAACCAAAAGACAATTAGACAAAAATTTCCTCAAAAGTCTTAAAACCACTACATTCTTGTTAAGTGGTAAGATAAATCTAGTAAATTACTGGGTTTGTTAAGCGGTCCAAGTTTTTAACTACACGCAATGCTATGAAAAACTATTTGGGAACTATCAAAGTTCGCGGAGAATTACCGCTTGCAAATTGCCAGTAATTTTGAATGAAAATGAACATTGAAAATTCGTGTGAAGGGAACTCGGTGCTGTTGGGGTTAATTCGTATTATGACTTGGATGATAGTAAAATATTAAGGAGCTGCACTCAAGTATTCAGACGGGATTCGTATAATAAAGTAGAGCTATACTTATTGAGAAGTTAAGGACTTTTTTTTGTTTAAAATGTGGGAATTGTCTGTGAAGAAAATTGTACCTCTGCAGATGGGTAGTTTGATCATCTTCTGGAGTCTTGGATGGCAATAATTCCATGATATTCTTAATCCTTTCCTTTTCATGTTTGATATGTTTTCATGTTTAGCTGCTTAATTACCACCTGTGTGAAATACAATAATTATGTAAAAAAAAACCCTGTCCAATCCGAAAGGCGCACAAAGGTACAGCAAAAATATTACCAAAATAGTTATTAATATTATAATGCTACAAGTGCGGAAAAAAGGTGATTTCCGATACTACGTTTTTGTATGCATTGTGCGAGGACATAAAAAAAAAAAGCGAAACTTACGGTAGTCGCATATTATGTGTAACATCTGACATCTTAGCTGACTGACGTACATACATAATTAATATAAACAATATTCTTCATCATTAACATAGCCATCGTCATGACTGTGACTTCAAATTTGACTTCGACTTTGAGCTTTTTCAACGCTATCGCCATCGTCATCGCCACTGACGCCATCGTCATCATCATCATCCAATTTGTTAAACTTTTCTCAAATAATAAAAACTCTTTGCGTCGGGCTGACGACGGAGTTAAAAAAAAGCTATTCGGTTGCATTCAGGGAGTTCCGACAGAAGTGAAAACTTGAACAGGATCGCCTTGGTGGAAGAGATATAAATACTTATAAAAATACTTATATAGAACATTGGTCCGTAACTTTTTCTAAATAAAGAGCACGATGGCGTTTACAAAAAAAAAAAAAAAAACTTCCGAAACCTTTAAAGTAAAAAAACTTGCATAGAACATTGATCCGTAATATAATATAAATAAAGAGCACAATGGCGTTAGCAAAAATTAGGTGTCGTCATGGTGTCGCGAAATCAATGGTTTAGTCCCATCTCAAAAATGCCCAGAAGTTTTCACTTCAAAAAACAGAAAAGGAAAAAGCACTAGTCAAAAAAAGTGAAAATTTCCGCCCAGTTTGGCTAGTTGTAATACGCTCTTTTCGAGCACATGCATTGTAAAGTAATAAAAAATCTTATGATTATTGAAAATAAAAAGTTATTGCTATTTCAAATTCACTGTTTTAGTTAAATTATCACAAATTTTCTACAGGGGTCATAAGTTATGACTAATAAACACCCGCTAAACAACGGCCGCCCACGCTCCATGTAGATAATAACCCGATAAAATTCACCATTGAAAAAATGGCGGATTTAAAAAAAAAAATCATAAAAGTACTCTCAGTACGATACTTAACAACACCCTCACGATCGGACAGGTTTTTTTTTTTACATGTTGTATAATCTCAGAATGATATAAAACTCATACCTACTTTTGCAAAAAAATATATACATACATTGACATACATAGCATATTCCCCAAAGGGTTAGGCAGAGGTGTACTTAAAGTACATCCACATTTTGCCAGTTATGTTTAAGTCCCATGTGGAGCGAGCCTATTGTTATCAAACGGGTGCAAATCCAGACTTCGGGCTGCTACTGAGAAATTCCTGAGGATAAACCCAAAAACACTTTGCCCGAACCGGGAATCGAACCCAGGAGCTCATGCTCAGCAGTAGCGCTTCGACTACTAGACGAATGATATCCATCTCTTACCAAATAAGTGTACAAAGAGTATTTCTCTTTAAAAATTGACTAGCAGTTATATTAATTATTTCGTTAAGTCCCAAAAGTGTTCTCATAACTCGCAATTACTAAATACAAAATACGTTAGCTCTAAATTTCCCAAATGAAACATTATTTTCTAAATCCAAACATTTTACTGTATTTTTATTGCAGAAGTTGTATTTTTTTGTACCTCATTTTATTTATTTTATACGAGAGTTTTAGGGTGTTAATACAAATTACTGCTAACTCAAGTTGGTTTTCTTGTCTTTGTCACGTAGGTACCTAGATATTTCTCACTAGTTTGGTTTGGAAAATATTCTGTCCAACTAATGTAAATTAAAAATAAAAAAAAATAAAATACAAAATTCTAAAGTCATTTAAAAGTATTCAAACTAGGCTGAGAATCAGCACTTTTCGAACGTCAAAATTACATAAGACAGTCCCCAAAAACGCAATATTATTACTGTAAGTATTAAACAACATAATTATAGGAAAAAGTAGAACACGAGCTAGGGCACGTACACATCACTTAGTATTCAGAAAACCTTCTGAAGATTATTATTCTCGATAACATTCTTATACACTGGTTTGTCATACTCTTGTATATAACAGTTTATTTATTTTGTGAAAATTCCCAATATCTTCAAGTTTATTCACCATTTTGGTTCAGAATAATAAAAACAGTAAAAACTAGTATAAAAATCACAAACATAACATCACGCCTTGTTTCCCCGAAAGGTTAGGCAGAGGTGTTCCTGTAGTAGGTTCACACACATTACAAGAACAACATAAAGGAATTATAAAAATTATTATAATTAAAAATTTTATCATTAAATCTTACTTTATAAAAATTTAATTTATATTATTTTTATTATTTTATTTCACATAAACCTATAAGGGCCCTTATGAAACGTCAGAAGCTAGGTGCACGGTTCCAATTGGTCGCTTCCTATGGAGAAGCGCCAGCCAGAAAGTCCACGGTTACTCTTTTAAAAGTATATGGTTTTTACAATGTTTGCAAATTACAGTGTTAATAGGTATCAGAGGACAGTGTAGGCCTAAGGAAGTAAGTATTACCTAGTAACTGGGTTATGGACGTCAGATATGGAGTTATTTCATGTAGCTAAAATACTGATGAAGCTGTATCCGGTTAGACAGGAAGCCGACCCCAATATTGTTAGGAAAAGGCTAGGTAGGATGATGTTGATGAACTAGGAAATAGTTTAACAAAAAAGTGTCAAAATAAAATGTAAGTTAGCAACAAAAATGAAATTTTCAACTGACGCCCCTAAATTAATATTCCCCTTAATTAATTCATAGCCGAAAGTGTCGAAAAATGTCTAAACTGTCTTTTAGAATATTTATAAGCGTTTTCTGTTCTGACAGGTTAGTTATATAAAAGCTGTCCGGAAAGTAAGGCCTCACTATGGAATAATTAATAACTTTAGTCAGCTTAGCAGTTCGTTAAAAGGTATTGAGCAAACAAAGTTTGTCTTGTAAGTTCTTCGCTTGCTGCAAGAACTCATTGTTTAATACTTTGCTAGTTTTAAATTTTTAACACTTATTAAGAATCTGGATTGCTGTAGGTAATCCTCAAGTTGGTAGGCGTACCTAGTACTACATGGATATAGAGGGTCAAATTTAATTAATTAGCAAAACTCCGCAGACGTGATGTACATAACGACATATAAACTGATATTCGATTATTTAATCAGTGGTCGTTGAAGAAGAAAATCAATAGGGATGACGCCTGGGTAAAAAGAATGAAATTCTATTTAGTCCGTCAGTCAGATAATATAAAAAATATTAGAAATGTATTTTTTGCTTTATCATATTAATAAAAAATGACTAAAACGCATTAAAGTTGGGGGTCGCTACGTCACAAGTAAGTATAAAATCTACATACTCTTGACGTCATTGCACATTTTAACTCAATGTTTCGCCGTAATCTTTTGACTACGTAAAAAAAGAAAAATAATATGTGTCCAATATTTTTTAATAATCTACCTGACGGACAAAAAAATATTGTTGTCATTTCTTTTCTTTTTCTTTTGTTTTATCGTGTATAGATATGGTTTTATTTTTGATACGTATCACGTCTGCGAAGTTTCGCTAGCTACTTTAATTTGACTTTGTAGTTTTAAGAAGTATATGTACCTACCCTATCAAAATTAAGCATTTGTTTTTTTATATTAGCCTGCAGCGTAATTACGTAACACACTATCAATCAAAATCTGAAAGATTTTGAAATATATAGCTAATTCATTACTTCATATGTTCGAAAAATTTGATAAGAGAGAAATGTAGTTGAACTGTCAACATGAAAGCCATTGCTACTTAGTGTGTTACGTAATTAATCCGCTGTACCTTTATTGTTGCATGGGTCTCATACAGCGTACCATAGAAAATTAGGGTTATCAATTATGAGTTGACATTAAATCATAAAAAAGTAAAAACGAATCACAAAAGCGACAATAAAGAACAATCTTAATAAATAGGTGAATGTAGTCGAAATAAGAAAGTATGGGCAATACTTGACGTCTTTTACATAAATTCACATCGAAAGTAACATTATCCATTACCAACACTCACATAGCGTGAAAAGCTGGATTTTTGTAGGCACTGTGACAATGTGGAAAGACTAATGGGGTGCGATATCGAGTTTCCGTCTGTTGAATATCAAGGGACATTTCACACGAATGATCAATTTGAGGTTGCTACTCCATAATTTAGAAAAAAATAAAAATAAATAAAAATTGCGGTAATTGTTTATTTGATATAACATAACATCAGGCCTGTAATCCCCGAAGGGTTAGGCAGAGGTGTACCTATAGTACACCCACATTTCGCCAGTTATGTTTAACTCCCATGTAATAGGGGCGAGCCTATTGCCATCAACTGGGCACAAATCCAGACTCCGGGCTGTTACTGAGAAATTCCAGATGGAAAACCCAATAACACTTTTCCTAACCCGGGAATCGAACGCAGGACCTCATACTCAGCAGTAGCGCTTGCGACGACTAGACCAACGAGACAGTGGTTAATTTAATAAGAATACTATTCTATTATTGTCCCACTACAGGGCAAAGCCTATCAACCAGTATTACCAAGGGGTATCGTATTACCCAGTTATTGGGTTGTGGAGGTCAGATAGGCAGTCGCTCCATATAAAATACTGATATTCAGCTGCATCCGGTTAGACTGGAAGCCGACCCCAACATAGTTGGGAAAAGGTTAGGTGGTTTTTTTACAGTTTAAAGCCCTCTTCTCAAACAGAAGGGGCATAAACATTGATCACCACTCATGTTTCAATGCGGATTGGCGATTTTAGACTTAGTATATTCCTCGCGTTATTTTTCCTTAGCAGTATGTCAGTGATATCCAAGATTATTTAACAGAGAAAAGGTACATTATATGATTTTGAAATAGTCACATTTGGTAGGTTTCAGATCCGAATCGTCGCGCTTGAGAAGCTGAGGCCCTAAACCTTTGCGTCATCACGACTTAGGAATATAAAGAACTTCCATGAAAAATATTCCTTAAAGCCGCTTTTCCTTGCAAGCTTGATTTATCTAGGCACACTAGTTTTCCTTTCACTTGGGTACTGATAATGTATAACTTATCCTTTCTCGAACATTCGGAAGACCCCTTTATTTAGTTTGATGAATCTGGCAACCCTAATGTTTGCCGTGATCGCAAGAGAGTTATCCGTGATCGCAAGAGAGCCTCCATTTATTTTATTTTAATTTATTGACTAAAAAGATGAATTACTGAAAAACACAATTTATAGGGTCGTGGAGTTTATGATTTATTTTAGGGATATCCTTACATTTTGAAGATTTTTTTTATTCGCTATTATCCAAATACGCTATCATTTGCTGCTGTTATCGTTCAATGATATTTATAATTTACGATTATAATACCTAGATTAAAATGTTGAAAACATTAGAAACCTACTCTGTTTCCTCATTTAATTCCAATAATAAATATTCAAATTAGTTAAACGTGTCCAAATATTATGGTGAATATTTGTTATCTTTCAAATTTTTCTGAAATTTAGTTGACAAAGACATTAAGCCAAGAATTTACTACAGTAGCCGCGCTTAAAGCAAGATCTGAAATAACGTTCCAGCAATCGGACCACCGATAAGTTAACAAACAAGGGAATGACTATTTACGTTAACTTTTACGTGTTACTAAACGAAAACTTTACGTGTTACTAAACGAAAACATTCCAAATACCTCATGATGCCCTATTTCTGAACTTGTAACAGAAACGTCTTGCTATGCCACATATTTCACATCGAACACCGAAACATAATAGTATGTTAGAAAAAAAAGAATAACGGGTGTTTCTCGCGAGTGCCACCGTACTATGTGGGTAGGTTCGCTAAGATATGGCCGCTTGAGCATGTATGTCACGTGCCGGATTATAAAAGCTTTTTCCAATTCTCCATTGTAGGAGCTCTCGGGATCTCACGGAGACCACGTAGGCGCTATATCTTACGCTCTCTGTACGCTTTTATTTTAACGAAATTTAGCCCACTCCCTTGTCACTGACGATTACTTTCCATTGTCTCGCCGAGAGGGTGTAATACCGTATCAAATTGGGAAATATTGAAAGAAAACGTGGTAACCGATCCAGTTGTATTGCGAGCTCGGATCGGTTAGCAGTTTGTTTTGTTGACGACACGAGGAATAAGAATATATATATTTGTGTCCAATTGCTATACAAAGACTTTGAATTAACTACGATATTACCCTTACTACCTACGGCTTTAGGGACAAAGGCATTACAGACATTATTCTGTTTTTATTCGGTGCCTAATCTACATATTACCTCATATCCAATTCCGAAATACAAATGCGAAGGCAAATAAAGTCATAAAATTACTCACCAAAAATAATATTATTGGGCGAGAACGTGTTTTTTTGTGCTGTCGCATCCCCACAATAGAGGGTGCGCTGTTTGTTGTCCTCATTCATACAAATCCGGAAAAAATAAAACAGATATTAAGGGTGCCCTCACCGTCCGGGCTTCCCGCCTCGCACATTAGTGTCCCCGAGAATGTCCCCATTCTTATTCAAATATTTCCGGCAATTTGTTTGTCGGTTTGTCCTATCGTACAGAACGTTACACAATAGGTTAAGACCGCAAATGAATTACAATTTTAATCTCTTTTTTAAATAAAAATTATGACAAGCATTCTATTTTCCTGCCTGTACTGTACTCATTCTGACTCGTTGGGATATCAATCCTGACTTTTAGACATAAATCCTGTAAACGGGCGCCCGAGTCATGTATTGTGTGTTTTATTTCCGATTGGAACACTGCACCTCATGCATTTTAAATAGGAAATTCAATTTTAACGATGTTCAAATAGGCGAGTGGTGTAAAACTGACCGCGGACCGCTCCCGTAAAAGCTTTAACCACGGTATTAACAAACAAGTTCCTTGCCAAAAAACTTGGCGAGTTTATTAATGTAGTCAAGCTGCATTACTCGCGTGAACCAATTCCTTTGTTCACCAAGAGTTACAGAAGTAAATCTTATAATTCCGCGCACTAAAATAGTGTTTTCCTGTTTTGGCACGATTTTGATCCAAAACAATAAACGAAGCTTTTAATTGGAATTGCATTAATTCATTTATAGTCGTTAGTTTTAATTGCTACATTAATTACATAATTTATTTACAATGCGTTTGCCTTCAACTGAAGTAAACAGGAAGTGGCCGTAAACAATCTCGATAACTGTTCTATGATTTTTGATGAAAATGTTTGAAAAAACATAGAAAATAATCACTTTCGACTCGATCATAAATCAAAGTAAAATTTAAAAGAAAAAAGCAAAAAAGAAAAAAACTCTTATAAAGTTTACTAATTTCAGAACAATTTTTAATATTAACTTAGCCTTTGTTGAAAACTATAAAGTTTAAGTTTTATACCTAGATTGATTACGCGACATCATTTCTCAATTGAGATGCCTGATTTCAGAAAATTTTTAATTGACGGGACAGTTAATCTGTTCATCAATTTTCCACGTTACCAATGGAAAATTTGTATATAAAAGATTCCAAAAAGGTCTAATAATTTTACCACTTAATCTGAAAGGTGAATTTGCCCTGGGTTTCGAGTGAAACCGTAGTCAGCAGCTAGATCAAAAATCTAATTATTCACAGGCTTTATGGCATTGTATTGCCTAAGTTCACTAACCGCTTAATACAATCATAACCTTAACACTTTATCAAGCACTGATAATAGCGTATGGCCTAAGAACCACGCCTAGCGCTAACTCTGCATGCTAATTCCTAGGAACTAGATAACACTGACAGTTACCGATCACGCTTATTAGTTAAACGAAACAGCAGCTCGAGTTTATCTCATGCTGAATAATTTACGTCATTTAAATTCAGAACTGGAAATTAGTAAGTACCATTGATGGTAGGTACCTAATTCTTTTTATTTCAAAGGTTTTACCATTGCTTATATTCATTGGGATGCAAAAAAAGAGCCTCTGGAAAGTGACTTCAAGCACATATTTAAGGCAGCGCCATTCCAGGTAACAGGTCTAAATGCTCCGGTCTTGCTGACTAGCTTATCGCTCCAGCTCATTTTCAAAGGTGTTCATTAAGAATGAAATATCTTAAGTGAGATGC
This sequence comes from Omphaloscelis lunosa, assembly GCA_916610215.1. Taxonomy (NCBI): domain Eukaryota; kingdom Metazoa; phylum Arthropoda; class Insecta; order Lepidoptera; family Noctuidae; genus Omphaloscelis; species Omphaloscelis lunosa. Next base: position 7,242,872 of record OU744250.1, on the reverse strand, counting down.
GATGGCCAACTCCCGAATTGTAGTTTTATACCCGGTGTGTACAAAATATTCCGATTACTGTCCAATAAACAAGGTGTAATTGAAAAAAACTGAAAACCTCTTTAGGGGTCATTGTAGTCATCATTATGAACAACTTATAATATGTTGGCTGTTTGTGTATGTGAGTAATGTTTGTAAACGCACCCACAATATAGGAGAAATTCCTATTGTGGGGCAACGTTTATAAAAAAAAAAACAAAAAAAAAAAATATCGAGTTTTGCGAACGTACATGTACAGTAAGCGTTCAAAAGTGCATAAGCACGTTAAGAATCATATTGCTGTGAACACGCGGTGTAGTCCGTATATCTGTATGTGTAAACAACACGGCACACACACCACAGAGAACGCAGTATTGCGCTTTACACACTGTCGTATCGTCGCGTACTTGCGCCGGACTACCGAAACAAATATATATTTCCGTCGCTTTTGTTAGACAACACGCATCATGCGCTTGACCTTGGCCAGTTTATGGGATTACTAAAATTCAAACCAAATTTACGTGTGCAAATAGCAGAACGCGTTAAGCATTGGTCTAAGATGCATCCTGGCTTAAGTTCCAACCTCGTCAAGCACAGTGCAGTTTTTGCAAATATTAATATTTTTGTTTGCAATAATATTATATTTTAACTATTGCTGCCTTTTTTATTAATGCTGTTATTGCAATAAAGGGTTTAGAATTAAAAATGCGTGATATGTGATAGCAAAATTAAAAAATTGTATTCGTTATATTTATTTTACTTATAGATAATATATTGCTACAATTATTTGTCATTACGTCAGCTGAATAAGATGTGAAATAGATGTCAAGAAACTTAGAAGCAATTTATATTATTTTGACATATTTGTATTATGAAATGTTTTTAATTTTAAATTGATTTTTTCACCATAAATATTAGCTAGCTTATTATATTAGTTAGCTTTGATCATGGTCGAAGTAATTAAGCAATAAATAAGAATATAAGACTAATCAAAATGTAAAAAAAAAACTACTTACAAAATAGGTGATTTTAAGGTTAAGTATGGGCCGTTTGTTTACATTATTTATTTTACATTTTATTTGGCTTTAGTAAATATTCGTTGGTATTGAGGTTATAGCTTAAGTATTCATTTTCTTTACGAAAAGAAGATTGAAACTTAACCTCAAATTGTAATCCTAAAATAATAATATTACTAAAATAATCTTAAACATTTTCGGTCTATCTGCGAGAAATACGACAAACAACATATTGTAACTTGCTTAAAAAATCGTTACCACAAATTCATGCAACAACGAATCTGTTGTTTATTAAGTTGGTACGGTAAATATTTTAAGGTTAAAATATAGCAGTGTCCCACTTGAAGTCTAATATAAGAATATTATCGTGCGAAACTTAAACGTTCTTGTTTATGCCTTTCTGTCGAAAACGGCTTCCTAGCTGGTCTTCAGTGATGCAAGCCTTCAGAGTGCACAGCGAACGGTTCATAATGACGTGTTTAATAATTCAGCAAAATATCTCGTTGGTATGAAACCATTTGTTTCATATTCCTCCATCATTTGACGTCGCTACTGCTCGATAATAAGCCTCTTCCTCATTCCTCTTAACCCTCACAGTATTTCTCTAGAACAAAGAATAACATTGTATTTATTACACATAATAATTATTTATCATTCACTAATCGAATTAAACCTCATAATGCATTTAAAATTTTAAAGGCATCTTCTGTCTCAACAATACCTCTGTTCTATTAACAATACCTTTGATTAAGATTTATCTTTAGTAAAATATGAAATATTTAAATGATAACACTCACACTTAGTCCGGTCTCATTAGATATTTGTGTAAATTACATTCACTTTTACGCAGCGCAATAATATTTGATCTCCCTTCAATATTTATATTTGACTGCATTTTGAAAACAATAACCACAACACCGCTAACTAAATACTCGTCACCAACAATAACCACGAACCAACAAAGTTTTATTAAGCGTATACGCGTAACGAACTGCGTCTGTCTACCCCACAGAAATCGAAATAATTTACTTAGTTTTCTGTGGTCTACCTGCTAAACCTTAATATTTATGTGAACAAGACGACCGAAACAAAAAACGAATGATTATTGAACTAACATTATTAAAAAATAACAAAAACTATGAATAGTAATTATTAAAAAATAAAAACTATGAACGTAATTATTAAAAAATTACAAGCAAACCACAGATGAGATTTGAACCCTCGCTCGGCTCGCCATAATCGCACATACCAAAGCACGTTATCCGCTGAGCTAGCACGCCATATTCTAAATTGACTGAAATTATGAACTACTATGAGTTACAGACAAAGTGAGTGTGTGTGTGTATCTATAGTATTGTAACATCTTATAGAAGAAGGTCGTAAGTCAAACCGAAGCGTCAGTCTATTGCTTTGTGCGATTGCCTATGGACTTTTGGTCGCTACTGCACCTATAGGTAGAGCAGCAGATATTTTTTCGTGATTTCAGAGTTGATCCTTTACTAAAAGTTGCTCATAAGTGAGTACAATGACTCGAGGTTTTCAGTTAATTTAATAACACCTATTTGTATAAACTAGTTGGTACATTTGGTACGACTAGGGCACCGCTAAGCACCGTAGAGTGTAAATACTGCAGTGTTATTCTCTGTCAAAGCCTTGGTGAAGGCTTTTGTCCAGGTGTTTCATAATCAATTAGTATCAACAGTAATTTGTGACTAAGAATATCAACTATCAGATAACTGTCTTGTTCAGGTTCAGCATTTGCATAGTTGGTACCTACGCATGTATTGGAGGACCTAATTACCCCAATAGTCGTCAGCTTTCAATATATTTGCATAACTATGCGAATGGCGATGGCTGTTCGTGCCAACAATGAGCCTATAGTCACGACTTCTTGATCCTTGGGATGTCCTAGCGATTGAAAACTGTCACTAGGCTAACAAACCTTTCTATTTATTAGCGTGTGGGAGGAGGTAATAATGTATTATGATAATGATTAAGAATTTGCAATGAAATATATAATAATATTTCGTGGTGCTCATGTAAATAAACCCGGAGTAAACTAATGCAAATTTTAAACCTCAAAAAATGTATGGTCAAACAGAAATTAAATCCTTACGATTGACAACTGTCACTAGGCTAAGAAGCTTTTCTATTTTGTTCACTATCGTGTTGGGGACATAATCAGGTATCAATGGTAATATGATACATTATTTGAATATTAATTAATGATATGGTGTGGCACTGTATGGACTTCAACTAAATAGGTCTAATATTTAGCCCCTTATTAATAATTTCGCAGTGAAGTAATGTCAAACTGAAATCTCAAAACATTTACAAACCGAAGTCAATAAATACTATTGTTACTTTACTCCCAGTTTATTTATAAGCAGGTGGCAATTTTAAAAATAGAGTAGCCGAATCCCAATATAGAAACACTGGTCTAGACATTTCATTTATCCGTGAATAAAGGTCTAAGTTCCTAGAATTTCGCCCCTGCGATTACCCTAAAAGTTGTCCTAGTACAGCTTTAACATATCCAGCTAAAAAAGATGTTAGGCAACCCTACTATCGGCCTTAACCCTAAAAGCGACTATAGTAGAGCGCACAGGGAATCTAGCCCGTATGTTCAAACAAAACGTGTTAGTGACATCATAGGGCTTTTGTATGTAAATCCTGAAAAAATCAGCCCTCTCTTTAAACGTTAGGGCAAAGAATTTTTTCACTATTGAATGGCAGCGTGTAAAGCAGCATAGGAAGATCAAGTAAAAGGTGGATAGATTGTGTGATGAGAGCTATAGGGTGACGCCTGACAACAACAAATTAACAATGGAAAAAATAAAATTGGTGCCCTGTCCCCGAGAAACATTGGACAAGGGCAGAAAGATGATGAAGACTGTGATGTCAATTTCTTTTATCAGAACTATGGATAAAATTTCAATGTTTTCTGCTGTTAGAACGACACGGTATGCTAGGAAGCAAAGGATGAGTTGTCTCGTTTCAGATTAATGGAATTTGAAAAAAAATCTGGCAGTGAAATTATCTATATCTGTAAAACAAAGTTGGGTTAGTTACACCATTTATAACTCAAGAACGGCTTGACCGATTTTTATGATCTATTTGTTGAATATTTTTCCGCCCCAAATAACAGAATAAGTCTTATTGAAACATCGGAAAATTCACGAAAAAAAAAAGAAACATTTGTAATTAATTAGGTAGTATCTAGTTAGGTAGGTGCCTCGTAGATGAGTACTTAGTGCTACCCGTGCGAAGCCGGGCCGGGCTTAAAAAAACCAGAATCTGCTTCAGAACAAAATCTGCCAAAATAAATGAAAAACGACGTTTTGATTTTAAACGCACCAATTTGTTGAACTAATAAATGGTAGTAACTGACCAATATTGTAGGTATCATATTTAGGTAGTTTGAATTTATAATTACGACACCAATTAGTTTTCACCTAGTTTATGTTACTTGCAAAATTTTAACTACCTACGGAATAAACGTTATTATCAAAACTCGTTTTTAGTACGGTCAGCATAAAAACAAGTGATGATTAAAGGAAATTGCAAAAGTTTTGAGCTTTAAGAATATTTTCTTTTGTACGTAATATCGTTATTATTTAACACCGTAAGAAAACTTAAAGGAACTACTGACATTAATTTGTTGTTTATGACATCGAAAATAACAATTTTGCAAAATTCATTTTCGTTCGATGCTGTAACAGCGGCACGGGTCGATCGAAGGTCTAAACTTGACGAGATCAGTCTATTAATGAGTGTAGTAATGGTTGGTATCCATTACATACCGAGAATCCTCCGTGTCTCGGAAAGCAACGACTGTCAAGGATCTATGAATGACAGTCGGTACGGGTAGTCAGAAATCCGAAAGTCTGAAAACCAGTCTTAGCCAAGGGGTATCGTGTTACCCAGTAACTGGGTTGTGGAGGTCAGATAGGCAGTCACTCCAAGTAAAATACTGGTATTCAGCTGCATCCGGTTAGACTGGAAGCCAACCCCAACATAGTTGTGAAGAAGGCTAAACAGATGATGATGCTGGCGTTACAATTATAGACATAACTCATTAGGTATTTATTTATCATGCAATTTGAATAATCGAGTTAACTAAACTCGGAAAATGTATGCCAAAAGCAAGTTCGATTATTTTAGGTCCGTATTTTAGATAAGTATCGGACTTCCTCTATACAGGGAACGGGCGTGAAACTTATTTTTTTATTGCTTATAATTATAGTGTTTTGTCTGTCCGATTAGAAGTGAGTTAAGTTAGTAGGTAAACCATAGTTCTCAGAATTTCCGAATTGTTTTTATTTAATTGCATAATATTTAAATCCGTTTCGCCACGATGTTTATTAATTAAAGGTTTGGTTTTGTACAGTAGAAAGACGTCTGATGTCTCGTCACAGCCATGAACTTGACGTAATTCAAATACCTAAGTGAGTAAACTTTATACATACAGTAACTGATGGTTTTCATTTTCTATAGATATAGTCAGAAGTCCAGGATAATGCCATGGAATCACAGGTAACTAAAATTACCCATGGACTTGATAATGGGTCGACCCCACCGGGATCACGGGTAACGAGTAGTCTGAAAGATCCTTTTACATAACACAGTACACAATAATATCAATACATTCAAATAGCTTCGACAACCTAGCCTAGGTCACAAGCTTTACTGCTGAGCATGAGGTTCTAGGTTCCATTCCCAGGTTGGGCAAAGTGTTATTAAGTTTTTCTATATGGAATTACACGGTAGCAGCTCGGAGTCTGGATTTATGCCCGGTTGATGGCAATAGGCTCGCCCCCTATTTCATGGGACTTAAACATAATTGGCAAAATGTGGGTAGATACACATTTTGTCAACCCTTCGGGGAAACAGGGCGTGATGTTTTGATTATGTTACATTCAAATAGAGAATAAAAACAACAATATAAAATCACAAAACATCAGCCAATTTCAAAATAAAAATACTTATCTTTAAATGCGTACAACGCCCGTGTATAGCAAAGTGCATATTGCATGAACTCCTTTATACCGACAGAGGGCGGCAATGGCTACAAATTGAGAGTGCGACGCGCGACGTGATGCCAAGTGTTTACTAAGCGATACACGACTGAGGCAACGATCGATGAGTAATAGCCGCTCGTGTGGAGTAGGCTTTAGTTGCAAATGTATTCGTGGCGAAAAATCCGAATCTGATTTTGAACTTTATTGGAAATGAGAATATTAAAATGATAATTTGGCACATCAATGCTTCGATACGAACATTGTATCGAAACATTGCGTATGTGTCAGGGATAGAGAATCAATCAATCTGCCTAGCCTTCTCCTATGTTGGGGTCGGCTTCCAGTCTATACGTATGCAGCTGAATACCAGTATTTTACATGGCGACTGCCTATCTGATCTCCATAACCCAGTGACTAGGTAATACGATACTCCTTGGTAAGACTGGCTGTCAGACTTTCGGGCTTCTGACGACCTGTAACGACGGTCAAAGATCCACGAATCACAGCCGGGACCAACGATTAAATGTACTTTCCGAGGCACGGAGGAGTAGCGGTACGTTAAGATGGTAACACCCATCCACGGATCAACCCCGGCAAGCATAGCTTAACCTGATGGATCGACCCGTGCGGCTGTTATTACTTAGCCACAAGATCCTCCTGTGAGGTATAGAAAATAAGCGGACATACGTAGCAGCTGATTATGTGTAACTTTACAGTTTTTTTCGGATAACTAGCTGTCTTTTTTTAGACTGGCCGTAAGGAAGCGATTGATAAATAATAATATATTGCTGGTAGCGTAGGCTTTAATTGTAGGTAATTGTGAACATGGATGGCTTGGTGAAAAAAGTGAGTCATACTTGGCGCAGCTACTAGACTCGATTTTCCTTGACAAACTATCTGTATTGAGGACATTTATAGCCGTTAAAAATAATGTCACAAGAAATATCAGAGTTGAATTTTTTAGAAAACCTACAATTATTTCTAGCCTTTGAGTGCTTTATGTTTTAATTTTGAAACGAGAATAATGTTACAATTTGTAAGCCGACGGGAGCAATTACCAATTAATTTAAAATTATGATTTGTCACACTAATTTCATGTAACTAACGATCGGGTAAAGTTAAGTCTAATAAAGTCTATTAGTTGAATTGAAACCAATCGGCACGTGTTCACAATTACCTGTATAATATGACTAAACAAACGGAAAAGTTGACTACAATTTATTTTTACCTTAAGAACATAAATCATATTTTATAAGCTCAATTGGTACACTGAATTAACTTTTTCTCTCATTTAGTTTGATTGAAAAGATAATTGACATCTGTAATAACTAACTGTCATGATTAAATCGTGTTGAACTGTTGTTTGGCTTGAACAATTTTATCTTATGTAAAATGTGCATGAATGCGGTTTTGTCATGAGCTTCAATAAGAGCGGTATTGTCTTAACTTACATTCCCCATAAAAATCTCCTAGACACAAAACAATTCTCATTCAAACGATAGTTGTTAACATCGAATACTTTCTAACTACTGTTCAAACGAAACACGAAAACAAACACTAAGGTTTGGCACACACTCACGTCCAAATCGCAACGAACGCCAAGATTTATTCGCTTCTCAAAATTCGTAGTCGCAATAGAGAGTCGCGTTTACATGGCAGACAAATTAGTTGTCTCGCTTCTGACAGATGAGGGAATCGGCCCCGTGCAGTGTGCATCTGACGGTCGATTTATGTTGCGACACGAATGTAAGATTTAGCGCCAAGCTGCGATTTTAACTGTGATACTGCCAACTAAATAATGACAAGAGTGTGTATTGGAATTTGATTGAGAATCAACCTTAATTCTCAATCACAGTTCTGCTGCTAGTCCTACTCAATCCAAAACGGACAACTGATTGAATTGAATGCTCATAAAATTAAAGAGGTGCAATGAATTAATTGTCACAGTAAACGATTTTGGACAAGACACAATTGAATTAATTAATTTTTCTTTTCTGTATCTGATTGTTTCAATGGTTATGTTACTTGTCTTTTAAAACTTTCACGTCTCCCGTGACATCCATTGTATTCACACAGTACGGAAATATGATAACGCTGCGTAAGTCGTGAAATGTGACCTCGTTGTGATCTCATTGATGGAGAACAAAAGCTGGAAAATAAGTCGTTTTCGCGGAAACTTTTCGTACATTTTGAGTTTTTTTTTTTTCGTTTTTCTCATCAGCCTATAGAAGGTAGATCCCACCGCTGAGCTTAAAAAAGCCCCTCAACACATCACTGAGCTTTAAAACAACAGAATTTCCACCAAAAAATTTAAGAAACCCAGCCCTTCCCCGTTAATTCTAACCGCAACAGAATTACAAACCATTGTACTGCAGTGAAAACATATTAATGTGCCCGACGAAACAATGAAAATAGCTTTAAAACGTCACCCAGCTGAACAATGGAGTTTTAAACGTTTGCTAAGTGTTACAGAAAAGTCAGGGCGAGGACAAAAGCTATAAGTTCCGACTGTCGAGGACGTCTTTCGTGCTGTAACACGTACGCTTTGAACTGAAGTGATACGAAAAGCTTGGCTTAATGTCTTTTTGTATGTGGGATGTTTGATTATTCAACGGATTTTAGAGAAACGGCTTTTCTACGTGTATCTGGGAGAAGCTGTAAGAACGAAAAAGCTTTTTTTCCTCCTATAAATACTTACAGCTATAAAAATAGAATGACTGCAAGTGCGCAATAACGATTCATTAGAAGAGCTCAATGGAGTTACGAGTCGAATTAGAAGTTATATTCATTGAATCGTCTATCTACACTAGACTCAGTTTTACCTATTTATTTAAGGAAAAGAAACAGTATATTTTACCCACAATACAGAATTAAACGTACCTAATTGCAGGCCAAGAAGATTGTACGTCGAGATCTTTTACAGAAAGATGCTACATGTATCATCTTTTTTAATCAGGCCCGTTGGCCCGTCCTAAGTCTCTTTGGCTCTGTTATTGGCAACTAAATTTAGTTTTCACCCAGCCAGGACTAATTAGACGAAGTTTTGACCTGCCAACTTGTCCTCCTCTAGAATTTGTATAGATAATTATTGTACCTACCTACCTAATTATGTTTCTAATCAATCATAATCTAAATAAATTTCAGAAGTGAATGGTATCAATCAGCCTTAGATTACTAACGACTAAGCAATACATGCATTACCTATATAATTTACCCTATAGGTGGTGTATGCCTATTTATGTGTCTGTCTGTACCAATAGGTTCTAACTGCGGTGAATGGATTTTGATAAATGGCCCATGGAACAATTAGTCATGATCCCGCAAGTGACAGACGCCATACATTATGCGCCCATTATTTAAAAGATAAAAACGGTTACATTTTTAATGCGTTTTTGTGGGCTTTGACTAATTATGGTTGATGTATTTAGATAGGTAATTATGGGAATAACATTTTGTTTCAAATTTTTGGTCAGTTCTTTTTTTTTTTACTTAAAGCAGGCAGGAACAAAACTAATACATTTTATTTATTGTTAAAAAAAAAAACACACTTTACATGTCAAAAATAACTAATGTTTGTGCTAGGTACTAGATGAGTTCAGTTTCTGAAACATTTTAAGTTTTTCATCAGTTTCATGGTTTTTGAGGGTGTTAATGCCGATAATGACGTTAAAATGTAAATCCAAGATGGCGATTGCAAAACTTAACAAATTTTTTATCATGGGTATCGTGTTCATGGTTTTCGAGGGTGTTAAAGTCGATAGTGAGGTCAAAATGTAAATCCAAGATGGCGGCTGTGGAAATTTTGTTTTTGTTTAAATCATACGTGAGAAGGAACTTCGTTCATGACGGGGTTCCCCCGACCGCACACTTTAAAAGAAGAAACTTGCGCGGCCGGGGGACCCCTGTCAGAAACGAAGTTTCTTGTCACGTATAATTTAAAACAACTACGTGGATTTACATTTTAACCCCACTATCGACTTTAGCACCTTTTTGAAATCTATGAAAACGACGAACCCATGATGAAATGTTGAAAATTTTCTCAGCCGCCATTCTGGATTTACATTTTAATGTCAGTATCGGCTATAGAAAAAAAAGTCGCGGCTGCCATCTTAAATTTAAATTTTGACCAAATTCACATTTCATTTCTTTCTCTCTCTCTCGCCGGTGTACCCGGACTGATGTGTACAATTTTATTCCACGACACTGTAATTACTTTACTCTTGTCTTTTGTTTGTCTGCCGGCGTTTTCTCTCTCTCTCTCTTTTTCTTTCTCTTCGAATTAGAAGAAGACAGTCGCAAGTATTAACACTTTTTAGCGTGACGATTTCTGAACGTTTACAAGCCGCGTTAAAGAACTTCGTTCCAAAAATTAGATTGTAGCTAGGGTATGTTGAAGCTAAGAAATCTTGTATAACTGTATTATACATTGAGGGTAACCTCATTATAACGTTTGCTTTGTATATCGTACATATAAATAATTCAGAAATTATCTAGCCAGATCGTGATTTACTTCATGGTGGTAGCGATAAATTTGAATTATGCTTTCGAAAGTAATAATTAGAAGATTTCAACGTGGTGTTAGTAAATTTTGGTCACAGCCCGAACGTGTAAATATAGAACACGCGAGACCTCTGCCGAATTAGGGTGGATTTCACCAATGAAACTGAACGCGATCAGCACATCTATACCGCGTCCAAAAGCTGTCTGTGTCATCATTGTTGTGGAATATTAATACTGACAGCTCTTAAACGCAGTTTAGATGTTCTGATCGCATCCAATTTCATTGGTAAAATTCGACTTTGGTGTAAGAAGGTGGTGCGGCAAACCGAGCTAACGCTTGGCGTGCTGGAAGTTTACGATGGATAGTAGATATATAAGTGAATTATCTCAGGTGGTCAGGTCACTAACCTTTAATGTAACTACTTAGATACAGTAAGGTAAAGTAAATCTTAGAGTCCATTCGTCACAACAAGTTTTTGTTTTATCGTAAATCAAATGAATCATAGTAGATGAATGTGAATGTAACATAATTCTGGTTAAGTTAGATTGCTGTTGTTTCCATATTCTAAGTAAAATAAATAAAAATTCAAGGTACTCATGTAGTTATTACGTAAATGCCAAGTATTTCCTTTTAGTGGTATAAGCTACGCATAAAACAAAATGACATATAAAATCTACTCACTCCAACCGTCAAGGAATTACATAACACATTGTCTTCAACGTTAATTTTATCTCCCAATTCAGCAACCAAAATTATAAAATTTACAAAATTTCTGCATCAGCCTAACAAAAACAAAGTGTAAACTCTTTAGCATAGCATAGTCCGCAACTTGCCGGAACGTTTCTGACTTCCTAAACATCTGTTGCATATAAAAAGGAGAGCAGTAATCTGTTTCAGTTTTGTCGCTTCTTGCTACACACTGCACGTGGTCAGGGATATCGCAAAAAACTTTGTGTGAGCATTTTTGGTAAATCGCTGTATGATTTAGTGGGTATGGGGTCGTTTACGGATTAAATGGTTTTTGAAAATAGTTTTATGGTCGTAAAATCATTAAGGAATTGAAAATATGAAAGGTTTATGGAGCAGTAACTGATTGAATAGTTGCTTTTGTAACTGGAGAGGGTAAAAGAAATACGCGTGATAAAAGGTACCTAAAAGCTTGAAATTACGGGTTGTAACAACAGGCCCAATGTTATGGAAAAAACAAAAAAGGTATAGACTGAAGAATTTTTTTTGAAGAGTAAGATACCTTCACGTCATGAGGATATATCTGGAGAAAAACTCGAGTTACCAAAGTAGATGGGAGGCCTAGCAGTGGGTCGGGCGTTTTAACATAAAAACGATGGAGTAGACATATCCTTGACCGATTGGCTGACGACCTGAAAAGTAAGCACAGGGGTATAGATGTTTTCGTAGAGCATTCCCAACGTTTGGCTCCCAGACTGGAGCGGGCCGGGGCTGCCTTGAAGCGGCTCCTGCTCAATCTAGGGGTGCAAACGACTCCTGCCGGAGGCTCTACGCGGGGGTCGTGTGGTCTATGGCCCTTTACGGGGCACCGGTGTGGGCGCATTCATTGATGCTGCGGCCAGCCCGCCGGTTGAACGCGTCCCAGAGGGTCATGGCCATCCAGCTGGCCCGAGGATACCATACAGTCTCCTGTGAGGTGGCGAGCCTCTTTGCTGGATTACCGTCATGGGATCTGGAGGCAAAAGTCCTCGCGCACATCTGGGAGTGGCGCGAGGAGGCGAAACGCTGTGGTTTAACTCCGCTGCCGCGATAAATCGCGGCACAATGGAGAGAGCTCCGGCGGGATCTCATGGCATCATGGAGAGTACGATTGTTGCAACCCAACGCTGGGCACGCCACAATTGCTCCGATAAGTCCCCTCTTTGAAGAGTGGCCAGAGAGGCGTCACGGTATCCTCATCTTCCGCCTGACGCAGGACCTCACCGGTCACGGCTGTTTCCGGAGGTTCTTGTTCAGGATAAGACGGGAGGAAACGCCCGGATGTCACCATTGTGTGGATCGGCCGGAGGACACAGTGGAGCATACGATGGAGGTCTGCCCGGCTTGGGCGGAGCATCGCCGTGGCCTCATGGAGGCAATCGGCGGCGGTGATCTCTCGCGTCCGGCCCTGGTTCAGGGCATGGTACGGAGCGAGAGGAAATGGGAGGCTGTTACTTTCTTCTGCGAAGCAGTAATACTCGCGAAGGAGGAGGCGGAACGCGTGAGGGAAAGGCAAAATTCGCGCCTTCACGCCTCTAACCGCCGCAAGAGGGGACGCCCTGGGCGTCGGGAATTGCAGGCCGATTTCCAACCACCGTAGGCGTGGGCTTGCTGACGGTGAACAATGGGTAGCTCGCCGTCCGATAAGGAGCAGGCCCGGGTCAACGTCGCGTTGTGTTCCACGCGCGCCTCAAAGAGATGTCAGTAGAATTGACGGGGTCCGCTAGGGCCGATACCTGCCGGGGTTGCTAAGAAGTCCGAAAGGGAGATTGTGGCCCCCGCAACATGGCAACTGAAGGAACACGGGTGAGTTTTAGTCAGTAAGAGTCTGACACGCCCTCCCGCTCTGCCCTGACTGGGAGAAGTTATTTGATAATTTCCCACCCAATAAAAAATATGGCGTACAGATGTGCAAGACGAAAATGTGAGTGATATGGCTTTACTTTGAAGAGATCTAAATCTAAAAAAATAGACTATGATAGGCTGCGTTGTTTGGAAAATTATGCCATAATCGACTCGATTAATACTATTACAATGAAGTAAGTTTATTAGCACAACAGCAGTCATCGCCAACCGGCTTCTACGTCAAAAGTGAAGGGAATAATTAATATTGACAGCCGACTTAATTGAAGTGTCGGAAACGTTTGATTTCCGTAAATAAATACACATTTCAGGAACTAGAATCATGTTTTTCAGTGCAATTGTAGTCACAGTACCAGTAGTAATAATGTATAGTTTTGCATTCACACAAAAAATGCACTTAGTTGACAATGAAGGCAGCTATTAAATAATGACTTGGACAATAATAGAGCAATTATAAACATAATATTAGTCTATTCATACTTATTATTAATATTGGTACAGTGAAATTATTAATAGCGTTCGATCATTTATCATACTAAAGGTGTGGCGATAGAAATAACATTGGTTTTATGACCTTTTGGTCTGTGGTTATAAGAACTTGAATAGGTGCTAACAGTTCTAGATTAAGTGTTTACTATCCATTTAATGTTTTCCTTAAGTAATGCCGTCCTTGTATAGCACAAACATTGCGAAATATCCTTATAAAGCCGAATTTACATTACAAAACGTATACTTAATAATTAGGCAAAATAGCTACCTATACCTTTTTTTGTGGAAATTATTAAATAGCTGCTCTCGCTCTGGGCGGTGCGGGAGGGCGGGTTAGACTGATACTGACTGAAACCCAACCGTGTTCCTTCAGTTGCCTGTTTGTTGCCAGGGGCCATGGTAACCCTGTCTGACTTTCCCGCGACCCCGGTAGGCATATACCCTAGCGGATTCCGTCAGTTGTGCTGACATCTCTTTGAGGCGCGCGTGGATAACAACGCGCCGTCGACCTGGGCCTAGTTGTCTGCTGCGACTAGGGGCGTGAGGCCGCGAAATTTGCTTTTCCCTCACGCGTTCCGTCTCCTTCTTCGCGAGCAATACTGCTTCGCAGAAGGAGGTGACGGCTTCCCATGCCCTCTCGCTCCGTACTTTGGCCTGGACCAGGGCTGGACGCGAGAGATCACCGCCGCCGATCGCCTCCACGAGGACACGGTGGTACTCCGCTCAAGGCGGGCAGACCTGTACCGTATGCTCTACCATGTCCTCCGGGCGATCGACACAATGTTGACACCCGTGCAGCTATCTATATCTGAGTTTATTTTGGCATTACATTAGTCTGGTGGGAGATATTATAACTAGTGGCTTGGATTTATAATAGTGACATAATTAAAGAAAGAAAAAAAAAGAAAGAAAATATTTTATTTGGGAGACGCACAGGAAATACAAAACATAATAAAAAAGGAACAAATATTAACAGAAATAAAAAAAGAGCATTCTAGACTAACAAAAAAAAAAGATACGACCCGTGCGAGGCCAAAAAGGCTCTTATCTCAGCATGATGCTGCGATATTTAAAAATAAATAAATACCGCAGCGCTGGTATTCTGATAGGGCCAAGTTTTAACCAAGTTTCAGAATAAAAACCTAGGTATATATTTCACATAATTACCAATTTTGAAATGCATTGCAATGCACATTCATAGTAAAAAAAAAAACCCGGCAAATGCGTGCCAGACTACGCACAATGAAGGGTTTTGTAGCTGGGATGAATTTATCCCAATTACAAATTTAACATTGTCGTTGAAATACGTGTTTTCCCAAACATTCCAACTGCAAATGTAAGTCTGTACGCACAATATTGAGAGATTTACCATGTTATTTTAAGACCATAGACTTCTTTTGTTCTATACCATGTTATTTTAAGACCATAAACTTCATTTTTCTGTAATCTATAAGGAAAGAGCCATATTATATATTTTTTTCAAAATTTTAGGTCTAGTTGTTTCAGGGAGGAGACTGGTCAATTTTCATTGAATTTATTAAATATCTTTAAAAATGTTTATTTTAAAATTATATAAAAAATGTGTTTGAGATCCTCGCAATAAGCCCTTTCATTTGAAATGTCACACGGTACTGTTAGCAAAACTTTTTTTTAATTTTCTTGTTTGCCCCCAAAAGTGACCCCTATATTCAAAATACGTTTACTTCGTGTTCGTGTTTGGGTCACAGAAATACATATGTGTACCAAATTTCAACTTAATCGGTCCGTTAGATTCGGAGCAAATTGGTTGTGACAGACGGACAGACAGACACACGAATGATCTTCTAAGGGTTTCGTTTTTTTTCCTTTTCATTTTCCTCTCCAACCCTAAAAATGAATTTTGTTTACTATTAACATAGTTATTAATTAACAGAACAACTGTTTTTACATTTTGTGCTTAATTATGCCTTTGCTCTTTTTGTTTTCCTACAGTTTGTCATTTTAATTCACCAGTGCGTAAGCTCCAATAATTATTACTGATTTAACGTATTTTGACACGTCATTTGCATTTAATTGCGTTTAATGAGGACAAAATATAGCGATTTACATTCAACATGAGACATCATTGGCTACTTAATATAATTAAGTACCAATAAGCCCGTTTCGTGAACCGTATTTTGTTTTATTTACGAGAAGCTGTAGAAACCGGGTTTTTTTTTTCATTCATGAAAGTTGCATTGATGTAGAATGACTTGTTGATCAATTTTATCCTAATCTGATCTGCTATAAAACAACCAAATTCTACTAACTAATGAGATGAGACAAATTCTTTAAATTACTTCAAAACAGGAGGTTGTGTCACCCTTTTTTTTGGGTGGAAAATTATCAAATAACTTCTCCCGCTCTGGGTGTAGCGGGAGGGCGTGTAAGACTCTTATTGACTAAAACCCACCTGTGTTCTTTCAGTTGCCATGTTGCCGGGGGTCACGATCTCCCTTTCAGACTTCTTCGCGACCCCGGCAGGCATCGGCCCCCTGTCGTACTTGTACGTTTGTTTCTTTGTTTTTCCGCATTATCAGCCTATAATGTTTCCACTGCTAGGATGCTGGCTTCCTCTCGATGAGAGGGAGGAGCCCTAATACACGGACCCAGTGCGGGTTGGTAGGTTTCACATGTCTTCAAATTTTTGGCTCTAGGATGTGCCAGTTTCCTCACGATGTTTTCATTCCCCGTTTTAAGAGCAGCGGTGATGAAATAATGTATACAAAGTAAAGCGCCTGCCTGGGTTTGAACCGACTACGACACTGTTTCAATTAATGGATTTTTTTTTACAATTTACATAAGAAAAGCTTCCAAAAAATTCCGTCCTTAATCACTTCCAAGGGTTTTAATTAGGTAATTAGAAACCATAACATCATAACATCTTCATTAATCTATACTACATACATATCTATTCACCTAAGTACAAGAATAATAACTCTACAAACCGGTTCTTATCGAAATTAAATCCTCGTACCTGAAATCGATCAAACGATAATCCGCTCAGCAAAATACAGATGGATTCATTCTGGGCCATATCGAGTATAATCGATTTTAATTTGTCAAACGATGCTGTAGACCGAAGGTTTTGCAGAACAATCTGCGTTATATGTATTATTATATTATGCACTAGCTGTGCCCGGGTTCACCCGCATAAGTCTCGATCCAGTCGGAATTAGGGGATAAAAAGTATTCTATGTCCTAACTCAGGTTATGGTCTACCCATGTGCCAAATATTATCCAAATCCGTTCAGCCGTTTTAGCGTGAAAGCGTAACAAACATAAACGAACTCACTTTCGCATTTATAATGTCAATTAGGATCATATTTAAGCACTCTTGTGCAAAAATTTCATCATTCTTGACCCAGCGGTTTAGGCTGTGAATGTCAGTGAATTTTAAGATTTTTATTAAGTAGGCAAGCTTTGTGCCCGATAGGATTAAAACCATCGGCAAAAATGATGAACTCTTATAAAAACTTTCATCTTGTATTCAACCACTTGAGGGGATGAATTTTCAAAAATCATTTCCAAATTTTCACTTTCGTTACATGTGAAACTGTTGGGCAAATTTTTTTTCCGCGGGCAAAGCTAGTGTGCAATAAAATCTTTGTTTGATTCCTTCCATGTGACCTTCCATCTCTTCCTTTTATGAAACTGTTGTACAAAATTTCATGTTTCTAGTTATGCTTTATCTCTCAATGAATGCATCAATGAATGAATTTATGATTTTTACTAACCAGAATGCCGTAGACCGTGTAGGTTTTTCAGAACAATCCGCGTTATTATATTATGTATTGTTGGTAACCTTGGCAACGTGCAGAGAAGAGACAATCACTGCATAACTGGACGCACCCAGGTCGCACAATGTGAATTATAGCAGGAGTAGACGAAGGAAGGCCGACTCGTCACGCCTTGGGTTAAGGACAGTAGGGCTTGGGAAGGTCAGTGGCACACTGGTAGATACACTATTAAGTTTTAAGTGCATATTGTAATATGATATCGAATGTATTGAAGGAAACTATTTCGCAAGACAAAGAAATATGATTAAAAAAATCTGACGAATTAAAGTCGTTGTAACTGACGTAATAAAACATGAGTTTATTTAGATTTGGTTTTTTGATTATATTTCATCAAGAACGATTCCGTTGTAATTTCTCACTAATTTCCGCACGCAAACCCAATTCTGGTATATATAAAATCACATCAAAAACTTTTTCGACATGCAATAGACTCCTATTTACTCGTAATTGATAATCAAAATGTGTTATATCAAATCACTAGCTGCGCCCCGCGGTTTCACCCGCATAAGTCTCGATCCCGTAAAAATATCGGGATAAAAATCTATCCTATGTCCTTCTCCGGGTCAAGGTCTATCCATATCCCAAATTTCATCCAAATCCGTTCAGCCGTTTTAGCGTGATGTCGTGACCAAGGGAAATAGGGATTCATTTTTATATATATATAGATTAAAGTAATCTCTTCATTTGCAAAAATTTGGTTACACTCAATCAATTATAAAACAACTCGAATGTGTAATTACATTTGGCGAACTGTGGTCAAGGGAAAAGCAAATATTTCAATAATTAAATCATTCATGTTTACTCTAATTATAACACACTAAACACATTTAATTTAATTATTCAGGTAAACACAGGCTAAATAATTTGGGAACGATTATTTCGCGTCCGCAAATAAATAATATATTTATTTGATTTTGAGCGATGTGTACCAGTTTTTGCCGGAGTCATTTAGCTAGAGTAAACCTGAACTATCGAATATATTAATATCGATAACCATTTAGAAGATATTAACCGCAATCGCAAGAATAATCTTTATAATTTGTATTTATAAATAACGTTGGGTAACTGTTCGACAATTTCCTGTGCGCAATGATTTTCGATTATTACGAAATATTATTTGGTCGAATATTTGTTTCGGACTAATAACTTGGTTCTAAGCTCAATAATTATGTTGTCAGTGGTAATTGACGTGGGTTTAATTTAAATTATTTTATAGTATCATGGACAAATATTTATTTGAAAGTGAATACCAAAGCACTAAGTAGTTACCTAGGTAATTAGGAAAGTATTCCTTTTTGTCGTTCCGTGCCGTCTCATTGGACTATGAGAGTTAGGGAAGATAGTATACCTGTGTCTGCGCACACACTTGTGCACTAGTTATAATATCTTCCGCGCCGAAGGCTAGTCTCCGTTGAGATTGGCCGCCATGGCCAAAATTCGGACTGGAGGACGATTTGTCGTTGTTAGAAATTATAAAGTTAAAGTAGGTACTGAAAATACTATATGAATAATTTTTCGAAATTGGAAAATACAATGCTGTGCTACTTCGAAGATGTGAGCGGATAGGAGAGACAATAATATTTGAAATGATAAGTTATTCAAATACTGAATTAATGATTACGTAACAGATATTATCGCAACAAAATCGCGTTAGATACACCCAGACCTAATGTGAGTAATCATCGAAGCGTTTATAATAAGTAATAGGCAGGTCTCGGTGGTAGGAATTCTATAAGAAAATGAGAGGAGCCATTGGTTCGAAAATACGTTCAATGACAACCATTTATGACACTCCTTTGTTAAGATATTATGAATAATGAGCATGTTACATAAAAGGCTAAATGTTTACCGAAGTACATTTGATTTCTGTAATGGCCCCCATTTATTACAGAGTGTATAAATCGTGGGATATTATGATGATCTACTGTTTTTGTCTGTTTATAGTGAGTACTGAATACTCTATTGTATTTTAATGAGTAACTTGTGACCTTTTACGTTTAATATCTGACTATAAATACGAATTACTATAATAATGCATACGAACGTAGACGAACCAAAGTACGTACCTACATACCTATGTAAAGCTGGTGGTAGTGGTAGCATTCTGTAGTTTTAGACTTCATCAATGGAGAAAAACCGTGACATTATGTCATTGTATGGCTGCTCGCGGCTTCGCCCTCGTAGACCCTAATTTTTTTTCTAAATTAAAATAAGCCTAAGTTACTTCTCATAACATCAGCTATCTGCCAGTGAAAGTCCCTTCAAAATCGGTTTAGCCGTTTTGGAGATTAGCCCTAACAAATAGACAATTTTAAGTAACAATAAGTACCTATAAGCAGCAATATTCATAACTACGCATTTAGTAAAAAGCTGTTATTTTGACATTACAAAAGTATACTTCAATTTTATTTATTTGCACTTGTATGTATAGAAAAACCGATGCCGAGTGTTTTTTTTTAATCAACATAAAAGATAAAAATATGATAAAGATAAAAGAAGAAAAATAAAATAAAGAAATCAGAAATCTATAGGATATTCCACATAAAATGCCAGACATAACCTATACCCCCTTCTCGCTGCTAAGGACGCTAGAAATGCTAGGAATTTATGATTAAGGTGGAGTCGTCTCGATTCAGTCCTCTGCCCGAAGGCGACGGCAATTATAATGGCATATATGCCAGAAACGTTGATGTATGCGAGCTTTACTGCAATAACTTCGAAATCTTTACAAAGGTTATCATGTGCACTTCAAATTATGGTATTATTTTATCGTAACTAATAGCTATCTTAACTCAAGTAATAGTTCAAAAAGCACTTTGTTTAAAGTTAGTTAAAATATTTTATTGCCTAGAAATTCTTTATCTGTTTAAAATACCTCAAGATAGAGCAATTTCAATCCATACTTAGCATAATCAGCCTATAATGTTCCCACTGCGGGGAAATACGTCCCTTCTCTGTGCGAGGGAGTGGGCCGTAATCCACCACGCGGGCCCAGTGCGGGTCAGTAGATGTCACATGTCTTCGAATTTTTGGTTCTAGGACATGCCGGTTTCCTCACGATGTTTTCCTTCACCGTTTTAAGAGCAGTGGTGATGAAATAATTTATACAAAGTAAAGCGCCTGCAAGGGTTCAAACCTATGACCTCCATCCATACTTACTAAATAAAATATTATAAATGCGTAAGCAACTCTGTCTCTGATAGACCATGACCTAGGTTAGTACATAGAATACATTTCATTACCTTCCCGTGGGATAATTTCGAACCTCCACACGGGCAAAGCTAGTGTGCAATAAAATCTTTGTTTGATTCTTTCAAATTTAGGAAACCTTTACAGTAGATCCCTGACTGAGGATCCTGAGGTCGCAGACGTTAAAACTTCTCATATCAAATGAAACGGGGTATCACCAATATTTATGGACCTAATCCTGTCATTACATTAGTGAAGTTTAGCATTATTAGAGAGCCTTTATTACTGAAAAGAATTTAAACATTTTAGTAAAATAATGATATTAGCTGTAGTAGAGGTTTACAATATTAGGTTACAGCAAACATACACACTCAGTACAAACACCGGCCAAGTGTTTACCGGCCACGCGCAATGAAGGGTTCCGTAGCTGGAATGAATTTGTCTCAAAAACAAACTTAATATTGTAGTTGAAAAACATGCTCTCCTATACATACATATGTTGCGGTGAATTCCGCAAAAAAAAAAACAAAAAAAAAGCGATTACAAACTTACATTTGCAATATAAGATTGTAATCGCAAATAATAAATCTTCGCACACACTCACACATAATAAATCTTTTTGTGTGTAATAAAACTACATTTTCCGAACTTTTTCCTTTACTTGTGCTGTTAGAATCTGCTTATTGCCAAATTTCATGATAATAGGTCAACGAGAAGCACCCGGTTTTGATTTATTTGCGAGTATCAAAATATGTCGCCGTATTTTTTTTACTGCGTTGACTTAGAAGCTTGATTTTTTTAGAGCTCCAAAGGACCGTAGACCGAAGACTCGTGGACCGTATTTGGTATTAATTTCAACCTGATACCTCCTCGCGTTCTTGAGAAAAAGGATCTTGACAGACAGACAGACAGACAGACGGACAACGAAGAGGTCATATAAGGGTTCCGTTTTATCTTTTTGAGGTACGGAACCCTAAAAAACGAACAACATAACATTTTAAAGTACTTAATGAAACTTAACATGGTCAGCAATAACAAAAGACGTTATTTAACTGCAGTAAATAACAAGACATTGAAGGTAAGACATTAATGTTAGTAGTTCGAAACGCTAATAACTCAAAGTTAAAAACCACCACGCCATCACCATTCACCATCACAAGCTGCAAAGTCACAGTACCTGCATACCTCTTAAACTCAATAGAGTTGTATTACATTATAGATTGTAGCGGTATATACAATTATGCAAACGCTTGCGATGTTAATTTGCGGTCACTGCGTATGTAAACAACACAGGTGAATAATTTCATAGGTAAGCATGCTGGTTGACGGATGAATGAGAGGGAGGGAGATGGGAAGCTGTTTGTCTCTTTTTAGGGTTTATTTTACATAGCTTGTAAAATATACATACCTACCAACCTATTCGGTTCAGAATAATGACTGTATAGGCAGGGCCCGGCCATAAATATAGCTCATGGAGAAATACGGTTGTTGAGAGAAAAGTTCCGCCGTCGTCTACGTCAATGGTACCTCTTGTGTGATAGCATATTTCTAAGTTCGTGTTTAATTAATAACAGAGCCGCATGGGTCAATCCGTCAGGTGAAGCTACGCTTGCTGGGGTTGGTCCGTGGATGGGTCATCATCTTTACATACCGAGACTCCTCTGTGCTTCAGAAAGCACCTTACGCCGTTGGCTGTCATTCGTGGATCTTTGACAATCGCTATGGATTGTCAGAAGCCCGAAAGTCTGACAACCAGTCTTACCAAGAGGTATCGTATTGCCCAGTTACTGGGTTGTGGAGGTCAGGTAGGCAATCGCTCTATGTTATTACTGGTATTCAGCTGTATGCGGTTAGACTGGGCGTTGACGCCAACATAGTTAGGAAAGAGCTAGACAGATTGATTGTGTGACAGACTCTTTCTAAATCTCGATGTGTCATATTTTGCGTACTGTACTTTAGTAATGTCAGCAAAACCGAGGATAGTTTTTAGAAAATAAGTGATATAACATCATCATCTGCTTAGCCTTTTCCAACTATGTTGGGGTCGGTTTCCAGTCTAACCGGATGCAGCTGAATACTAGTATTTTACATGGAGCGACTGCCTATCTGACCTCAACAACCCAGTTACTGGGTAACACGATACCCCTTGGTGAGACTGGATGTGAGATTTTCGGACTTCTGACGACCCGTGACGACTGTCAAAAAATGACAGCTGAATGACAGCCGATGACGATGCTCGAATGTCAAAGAATGACCAACGGCTTAGTGTGCTTTCCGAGGCACATAGGGGTCTCAGGACCGCGACAAGCGTAGCTTTAACCTTCGGTCGACCCGCGCGGCTGTTATTATTTTGCCACGACCCCAAATAAGTGATATGGAATTTTATATTCGTCTACGCGTTTATTCGTCCATCGATGATTATAACGACTGTGTTGTTTTTGCTCTAGCCTGACGTACTTACCCATTACAAAACCTTTAGGCTCTAATCAGCTAATCCACAGAAAGGCAAATAAATCCCATACACACATTGCTAGAGCATAAACAAGACATGAATGATTTGATTCAGATGGAACCACGGGTGCGCCGCGTACGTGCCGGTCCTCCGTATAGTTCTATACCCCTATACGTTACTGTAATGTGATCAAATTTGTCACCCCCCATAAATTCTGTCGGCACTATCTCTTGATGTAAAGTGGGACGTATGAGGATGTTAATTTTGTGATAATGGTAGACCCTGATAATGGATAGACGAAGTGTGATCGACCAAAAACATGTAACACATGATAATGATGACGACGAGACAGAGAGATGATATCTTAGACTTACGTAGTATGTTGTTGGTCATTATCACTATTTAGATAAGTAAGTGTAGTAAGTGTTAAGTACACCATAAAAATTACAAATGTAAATGTAGAAATATTACATAGGGTGAACAACACAACGATAAGACCGTCTGTCTAATCGCTAAAAGTGAGAGTATTGAGCTAACGATAATGAGGGAGGTTTGATCTGGCTTTTCGATTTCAGCTATAGTAGAAGACGACAGCATTCTAAGAAAAATATCGGTATAAAACGACATAACATAACATCACACTGTGATCCCTGAAGGCTTAGGCAGAGATGTATATATAGTCCACCTACATTTCACTAGTTATATTTAAGTCCTTTAACATAGAGGGCCAAGGTTGTCAACATAGCTCACAGAATAAGCAAGCTGAAGTGACAATGGGCCGGCCATATTAGCCAAAGAACCGATGACCGTTGGGGTATACATGTTCTTGAGTGGAGACCAGTAATCGGCAAACGTAAGGTAGGACGCCCTCAGGCTAGGTGGAGCGACGATCTTCGCAGGGTGACTGGTAGCAGCTGGATGAGAGTTGCAGAGAATCGAACTGAATGGCGTGCAATTGGAGAGGCATCTGTACCAGCAGTGGACTGCTAATAGGCTGATGATGATAATAGAGGCGGATCTCTTGCCATATATAGAAAAGTAATTAAATAACGAAAGAATATGACATTAATGTGTATAATTATTCGAGTGTACCTAATTATATTTCGTTTCTTAGACAGATACCTTAATTAAGAACATATTACCTACTTATTGGGTTTTTCTATCTGAAATTTCTCAGTAGCAGCCTGGAGTCTGGATTTGTGCCCGGTTGATGGCAATAGGCTCGCCCCCTATTACATGGGACTTAAAACATAACTGGCGAAATGTGGGTGAACCTGCTACAGGGACACCTCTGCCCAACCGGGGAAACAAGGCGTGATGTTATCTTATGTTATGTTTATTACCTACTTATTTAGGTAATGCTACGTCATGAATAAATTTTATATATTGTATAAGAAAGTAATCTTACTTTCTTAAAGGAGCATAATATCTCGAAAGAAATCTCTGTCCAGCTCTGGATTTGAATATAAATGACTTAAGTTATTTTGACGCTCTCAGAAAAAGTATTTGAATAATGAAGAATCCTCACGTACATTCAAATGCGTATAGAAAAAAACACGATCTATTACACAAAGCCTAAAAATAAATTCTTTAGGTTACACCACTTGAGGCGCGTCGTCTAACCTCTAGGAAATGTGGGGAAAGTGATAAATTTGTCAGGTAAGCCTGCGTGTTCAGAATATGGGAAGGTACAAATAGCACGAAATATTCCACGAGATTGAATCGCGGTTCTAGGGGAAATTACCTAGTATGTTGCTGGGCATCCGAGGGACGGCCGTGTGACAAACTGTTTATGATTATTAGTCGTGCTTACACTTCTCTTGTTCTGTCGACCGATGCTTTGTTTTTGTTCGCAAAATGGTAACATACAAGTGCGTTTCCATTTTATTAGAGCAAACGATTATTGCAATACTTTATTATGTTTATTTGCCCATTGGTTTTAAGGCGTTGCCTCTCAGTGTACGAAGTTGACATTGGTAAGGGAAAACATCGTGAGGAAACCTGGACTTATAATTAATATAAGTCTGAAATCGTCTATCTGCCCTGGGCATGTGTGGTGATCAATGCGCGTGCATTTGGTAGGGTTCCGTATCTCAAAAGGATAAAATCACTTCGTTGTCCGTCCGTCAGTATGTCAAGACCCATTTTCTCAGGAACGCGTGAAGGTATCAAGTTGAAATTAATATCAAATACGTATATTTATGATGCCTTGGAGCTCTAAAAAAAACAAACTTCTAAGCCAAAGCAATAAAAAAATACGGCCATTTATGTAACTTATTTTAATACTCGCAAATAAATCAAAACCTACAGGGTACGGGAACGTTGACCTAGAATCATAAAAATTGGCAGAAAGCAAGGTTTCACAGCACAAGTAAAGGAAAAAGTCCGAAAATCGTTCATTTGTAGTTTTGTCACATAAAATAATATTTATTTGCGATTACAAACTTACGTTTGCAATTGAAGAATTGACCGTGACGGATATCGATGTACGGGAGAACATGTTTCACAACTGCAAAATTATTTTTGTTTTTTGGATAAATTCATCCCAACTACGTAACCCTTCTTTGTGCGACACGCACTTGGCCGGTTTTTGTTTGAGAAGAGGTCTTTTTCCTGCGGTGGGACAATAATAGGCTGGTATTATTATTATTTAATAAGTTTATTTGTGACGTATTAAAGTTACTTTTCCGCTTTTTATCGTCCCGATTGCCCTAAGGTCGATATTAGCTCAGATGGCGCGATCAATGCCCTTCCCTACACTCTGTGTGTGGTTAGATAAATAAGCTAGTAATAGTGATGTTTACTTCAGTGATCCCGATAAGTCCCATGTTCTTTCCATCACCAAAATTACACTCTACATAACCAAGGGGTCGCTACCCTAATATGATGAAATATTTATGGTTATTAGTAGTACACTTAAGTTTTATTCTACGTTGACCTTGCATGAGTAAGTTTAGCTTTTGCAGTCGAATGAAAAAACAGGTTTATGGTTTCACATTTTATATGAAAATTGGGCTTTTGGTGATTCGCCCGAATTTACTCGCTCGAAACGAGCTATCCGACACTTTAAAAACATTTTTGAAGTGAAAACTTCTTTAGGCGTGTTGGGCATTTTTGAGATGGGACTAAACCATTGATTTCGCAACACCATGACTACACCTCATTTTTGTAAACGCGATTGTGTTCTTTATTTATATTACGTTACGGATCAATGTTCTATGCAAGTATTTTTACGTTAAAGGTGTTGTAAACGCGATTATGCTCTTTATTTATTTTACGTTACGTTACAAGTATTTTTACTTTAAAGGTTTCGGAAGTTTTTTTTTTTTTTTGTGAACGCTATGGTGTTCTTTATTTAGATAAGGTTACGGATCGATGTTCTATACAAGTATTTTTCTTCCACCAAGACGATCGTGTTCAAGTTTTCACTTCTGTCGGTACTCCCGGAGTGCCACCACTTTTTTTTCTTGATAAATTAACTGCGTGCGAAGCGCCTCAAGATAAAAATTAAATTATTTAAAAGTGTCGATTCGCTTTTTTCGGGCGAGCAAACTCGTGCGAATCACCAATAAGCCAAAAATTGGCATTAGCAATCAAAGTGCTACGTATTCGTTTCTCATTTAATTGCTAGTTGACAATCTTGGCGGTATGTACACTGTGTTGAATTTCTTGTTAAAAATTTGGAAAGGAGTCTTGTATAAAACAAAATTTATTTATATACCCTTGTTTTTCTGGGAGATTACCTTCGATGATGATGATATAGGACGATTCAATGAAATATTTATAAAACTAAATAAATATATTCACTTATATTGAAACGAAGACTGTAGTTTCAATGCAATGCAAAGCCCAAAAATTTGGCAAGCGAGCGCCGGAATCCTCGATATTTGAAACAGCTGAAAAAGCAACAAAATTCAAGCTTCCATTAAAAAAAATAGTTCCTATCGAAACGAAACTGACTATGATGTTATACATGTCACCTAACTCTGTGTGTGTGAAGTTATACGTTTGTGTGTAGAGCTGTCCAGAGAGCATACATTGAAGATTTCCATAAAGTGCTTTCAGTATAATGTTATCCAGGAGTACCTAGTTAATAGTTAGACGAGTGACTTACGGCAGTCAGACACTGTTGGAAAAGATGGACAATCAAATGACAAATAAATAAATAAAATTATTTTATTTCAGGTCCTTGACCCATATTAAATATAAAACAATAAACAATATTATCAATTTTATAAGTGTCACTATTTGTGCAATTAAATAAGTGATAAATAGTTGAGCGATTAATAAATGAACGGCAAAATAAAAATTAAATTAAGAAGATTAAGTTGTGTCACAAGGAAAAATTTTAAAAATATAAATGTTAAATGATTTTATTTCTGTAAGTAGGTTTGTATAAACACTTTTACGCGTCGATAAAGCTCTGTAGGTACATCTCTCTAAAGAACTTTTTTGTCTGGTTATCGAAACGTCTACAATGCAGACTATTTTGGAATGCTAAACCTAGGTCTAGCATTCCGGTCTCCGCGCAGGTCAAACTGCTGGAGCCCAGACCTCTGAGGTGCTTCCGCTGCCAGGTGGGCCACCACGTGAGGGTGAAATGCACCTCGGAGGTGGACCGCAGCGACCACTGCTTCCGCTGCGGTAAGCCCGGTCACAAGGCCGGCTCGTGTAACGCCACGCCGCACTGTGTTGTATGTGCGGCGGCTGGCAAGCCGGCCGATCACCGGGCTGGAGGCAAGGCCTGTGCTCCACCCGCCAAGGCCAGAGGCAGGGGCAAGCCCTCCGCCACCGCCGTCACCGCCGCAGCCGCCGCCACTACTGCCGCCGCTGCTGCCGCCTCTAACGTCGTCGTCGTCGCCGCCACTGCCGCTGCGGCAGTGCCGTCACAGGGTGCTCGAGAGGGGGTTGAAATGGAGTGCCAATAACGGTTCCATTACGCCTCCTCCAGGCGAACATCAATCACTGCGCCGCCGCTCAGGATCTGTTGGTCCAGAGCATGGCGCAGTGGTCGATTAACATCGCCGTGGTCGCTGAGCCGTACTTTGTCCCGCCCAGGGATGACTGGGTGGAGGACCTCAGCGGCTCAGTGACCCTCATTTCGTCGGTCGCCGCCGGTACTCCGTCCCTCGAGTCTGTCAAGAGAGGACGGGGTTGCGTGGCAGCACGGTTTGGGGAGATTGTCGTGGTAGGGGTATACTTCTCCCCGAACCGAACTCTCGCCGAGTTCCACAACTCCCTTGGGGAGTTGAGAGTCGTCGTTGTCGGGTTCGGTTCCCTCCCCGTGTTCGTCCTCGGGGACTTCAATGCCAAGAATTTGGCTTGGGGTTCCCGGTATACGGACACACGGGGCAGAATGGTGGAGGACTGGGCCCTGGAAACAGGCCTAGTCGTCCTAAATCGGGGTTCTGTCCCCACGTGTGTACGGATGCGGGGTGAATCGGTGGTGGACATCTCGTTTGCCAGCCCCGCTCTGTCACCGCGTGTCATTGACTGGCGCGTCATGGAGGGGGTGGAGACCTATTCCGATCACCGGTACATCCGGTTTGACGTCTCCGCCCAGACATCGAGCGCGCCGGTCCGACAGGCCCCGAGTGGTCCGCGGTGGGCGCTGAAGCAGCTGGACCGGGAGCTCCTCCTGGAAGCCTCGATCGTGCAGGCCTGGGTGTCATCACCGGACAGGCCTGCTGACATCAACGACGAGGCAGAGTGGTTCCGGGAGGCCATGTCCAATATATGTGACGTGGCAATGCCCCGGGTCCGGCCCCGACATGCTTCGCGCCAGGTGTACTGGTGGTCGCAAGAGCTGGAGGCTCTGCGCATGGCGTGTGTTGCTGCGCGACGCCGGTACGCCAGGCACCGCAGGCTTCGTATCCGCCCTCCGGATACGGAAGCCATTCAGGCGGAGCTGTATCAGAGTTACAGAGCGGCAAAGACCGCCCTCCAAGTGGAGATCCTGCGGGCCAGGACACTGGCCCGCAAGGAGTTGCTGGAGACTTTGAACAGAGACCCGTGGGGACGCCCATACAAGATGGTGCGGGAGAAACTCCGCCCATGGGCCCCCCCGCTGACGCAGAGTCTCCGGCCCCAGCTTGTGGGGGACGTGGTGAGCGCTCTGTTCCCTTCAAGAGGGGAACATACTCCCCCGCCCATGGCTCCGCCTACTGCGGTGCCCGATGCGGACCACACCGCCGACGACGACGACGATGCTCCGGAGGTGACCGAGGTAGAAATGAGAGT
This sequence comes from Omphaloscelis lunosa, assembly GCA_916610215.1. Taxonomy (NCBI): domain Eukaryota; kingdom Metazoa; phylum Arthropoda; class Insecta; order Lepidoptera; family Noctuidae; genus Omphaloscelis; species Omphaloscelis lunosa. Next base: position 7,213,539 of record OU744250.1, on the reverse strand, counting down.
GGCGGTACGCAAGATGAATGCAAAAAATACCGCCCCAGGACCCGACGGCATACCTGGAAAAGCCTGGGTCCTGGCCTTGGGGGCTCTCGGGCCTCGACTAAGGGGGCTCCTAAGCGCATGCATGGAGAGGGGCCAGTTCCCACTTCGTTGGAAGACGGGGAAACTGGTCCTCATCAGGAAGCCGGGGCGCCCAGCGGACTCTCCGTCCGCTTATCGGCCCATCGTGCTGCTCGACGAGGTGGGCAAGCTCTTTGAAAGAGTCATTGCAGACCGCCTCGTCGAGCGGCTGGTGCGGGTGGGACCGGATCTGGCGGAGAGCCAGTATGGCTTCCGCAGGGGGCGCTCTACGGTGGACGCCATCATGCGCGTGCGGGCCCTCACGACGGGGGATGCCGTGGCCCGGGGTGGGGTCGTCTTGGCGGTGTCTCTAGACATCGCCAATGCCTTTAACACCCTGCCCTGGAGTTGCATCAGGGAGGCACTCCGATATCACCGGATGCCGACCTACCTCTTTCGTGTGGTCGAGGCCTATCTGACGGACAGGGCCGTCATCTACCCCGGTCACCAAGGAGAGTGGAACCGGCGAGAGATGTCGTGCGGTGTCCCACAGGGATCGGTCCTGGGGCCGCATCTGTGGGACATCGGATACGACTGGGTGCTGCGCGCCGACCTCCCTAGCGGCGTCAGCGTCATTTGTTACGCTGACGACACGCTGGTCCTGGCGCAGGGGAGGTCATACCAGGCGGCGGCCGACTTAGCGACACGCGGGGTTGCGACAATCGTCGACAGAATCCGGCAGTTGGGACTCGAGGTGGCCTTGCACAAGTCCGAGGCCATGGGTTTTCATGGACCTCGGAATGCGCCACCGTCGGGTTCCCAGGTGGTGGCGGGAGGGGTTCACATCGGCGTCGAGTCGACGATGAAGTATCTAGGACTCGTCCTCGACAGCCGGTGGAATTTCGTCGAACACTTCCGACGTTTGGCTCCCAGACTGGAGCGGGCCGGGGCTGCGTTGAAGCGGCTCCTGCCCAATCTAGGGGAGCCAAACGCCTCCTGCCGGAGGCTTTACGCGGGGGTCGTGCGGTCCATGGCCCTTTACGGAGCGCCGGTGTGGGCGCGTTCACTAAGGCTGCGGCCAGCACGCCGGTTGAACGCGTCCCAGAGGGTCATGGCCATCCGGCTGGCCCGAGGATACCGCACGGTCTCCTGCGAGGCAGCGTGCCTCCTTGCCGGATTACCGCCATGGGATCTGGAGGCAAAGGTCCTCGCGCACCTGTGGGAGTTGCGCGAGGAAGCGAAACGCCGGGGCTTAACTCCGCTGCCGCGAGAAATCACGACACAGCGGACAGAGCTCCGGCGGGATCTCATGGCGTTATGGAGAATGCGATTGTCGCAACCCAGTGCTGGGCACGCCACAATTGCGGCGATAAGACCCCTCTTTGAGGAGTGGCTAGAGAGGCGCTACGGCGTCCTCACCTTCCGCCTGACGCAGGTCCTCACCGGACACGGCTGTTTCGGGAGGTTCCTGCACAGGATAAGGCGGGAGGAAACGCCCGGGTGTCATCATTGTGTGGATCGCCCGGAGGACACGGTAGAGCATACGGTGGAGGTCTGCCCAGCTTGGGCGGAGCATCGCCGTGTCCTCGTGGAGGCGATCGGCGGCGGTGATCTCTCGCGTCCGGCCCTGGTTCAGGCCATGGTACGGAGCGAGAGGAAATGGGAGGCCGTAACCTCCTTCTGCGAAGCGGTAATGCTCGCGAAGGAGGAAGCGGAACGCGTGAGGGAGAGGCAAATTTCGCGCCCTCACGCCCCTAACCGCCGAAGGAGGAGACGCCCAGGGCGTCGGGAGTCGCAAGCCGATTTCCAGCCACCGTAGGCGCGGGCTTGCGGACTGTGAGCAATGGGTAGCTCACCGTCCGATAAGGACCAGGCCCGGGTCGACGGCGCGTTGTGTTCCACGCGCGCCTCAAAGAGATGTCAGCAGAATTGACGGGGTCCGCTAGGGCCGATGCCTGCCGGGGTTGCGAAGAAAACCGAAAGGGAGATCGTGGCCCCCGGCAACAGGGCAACCGAAGGAACACGGGTGGGTTTTAGTCAGTAAGAGTCTGACACGCCCTCCCGCTCCGCCCAGAGCGGGAGAAGTTATTTGATGATTTCCCACCCAAAAAAAAAAAAAAAAAAAAAAAAAGGTCTAGCATTCCAAACCCTAGGTCCTAGACCTGGTATTGACCTAGGTCTAGAGTCTAGACCTTGGTCCTTCAGTACTTATTTTGTGTGCGCTTTTATATAAATGTATGATCAAGTAGGTATACCTACATTTATTTTGCTGGCACCCTATAATGAGTTAAACGTAAACCGGGTAGGTACCAAAACAGCATAATTCCCAGCAAATGTCCAACAAAATTGCTATGTAAAATACAGTTTATCTATTAATCTAGCATTCCTAATTATACAGTACAGTTTTAAAGCCGCAAATAAATTGCAAAAAGTAAGTAATTTTACATTTAAAGCGCTTTCTTGTTGGTTGGGAAATAATCAGCGCTTTTCATCCGTAATGGGTGTGTGTCACGAATGGCAGAAGACAAGTTTGCGCTGGCCGTACCTACATAATGTTGTAAGTTTGCCGTTGACACCACCAACTAGGGCTTATTACACTGAATAAACAACTCTAATGGGGAATATTCGGAAGCTGAGAGTTTGTGTTATGTTTTGATTTTACATTTAGAAACGGGTCGACGAGCTCTGCTCGTGTGAAAATAGAGAATGCTCATTTAATAGTATAGGATAGTTCATATTGCCAATTCCATGCTGCTATGATCGTAGGTACTTACTAATTCCATGCTGCCTTGATATTTTTCTAAGGTAGCCATCTTGTTATAAACTTTGGGCGACCGAGCTCAGCTCGGGTGAAAATACGGAGAAAACGAATTTTCCACATATGAGACCTAACTAGGTCGATTTTTTACCAAAATCGTCAGAGCCGTTTTCCAGAACGTGATTACAAATATATTTATATATATATAAATATTGTTCGTTTAATTGTATAGGATAATTAGGGCGTTTTACTTAAAATATCTATTCTAAAGTACTTAGTACCTAATGATTTCATTATTAACTTTTCTACGAGGTAACTCTAAATCTGATTAACTGGAGACCAAGAAATATAGGTAGAAAACTCTTTTAAATTACAGATATCTTATCTAATATTATGAATGCGAAAGTGGGTTTGTTTATTTATTTGTTACGCTAAAACGGCTTAACGGATTTCGATAAAAATTTGGTACAGAAAGAGATTATGACCTGCGGTAGGATATAAAATACTATTATTATTCCGGAACGTTCCTGTGGCATAGTTTTCGACAAGCACACGGGCGAAGCCGCGGGAAAAACGTCAACTGTCTACAATTACAAAGCCTCAAGTAAATGTCTAAAGAATTCTGTCATATATTACGAGCCACGCCATCTTAGGTCATAAACCTCTATATTTTTTTGAAACCCCACAACACTACGAAACCAGCCAAATCCAAGGAGAATGCCATTTCTAAAATGACTCGACTATTTCTATCAGTTTGAAATGTGGTGAATGCGAAGTGACATCCAACGAATTCCAGTACTATTTTCCCTGATGTTTCTGTCGACGCTTGTCGGGTTCAGTATAAAATACGTTCTTGACATACACCGTTGGGAACAGGTACATAAAATATATTATAACTGGTATCATACTAATATGGTGGAGGAACAAGTTTATGGATGAAATATGAGGCAGATTATCGACAACCACTGATTTCTCTTGGTATATCGTCGTTGTAGTGCGAGAACTTGCTAAGTGACATTTTAACCAAAATGAGTTAATGATGTCAAAGTGCTTTTAAACCCATTATCTACCTTATGAAAAGGTAAAAGAGCTGATTTTTGTTTGAATTTTAGATAATACGAGAATTTCAGAAGTACATTATCTACTTGTTAAGGCAAAAAAAGAGTATGAAAATTAACAACCGGTACTTGAGTAATTTATGACAATGTTTTTACTAACGTTTTCTCAATTACTGGGGCTATACTGCTCATAAATGTTACTTAGTCACTTTTCGCACCCAATATATTAATTTCATTTCATGTAAAGCTTTCATCTGCGAGACATTATCAATGGTTCTCGTCGAATGTATACACTGAAATTACATGTTTTGAGTAGGTATGCTAACATTAACGATCTTGCTTTTTATTATATTTCTCAGTTACAGTAAATTATTTATATGATTTACTGAATATTAGAGTGCAGGGTAAAAATATCAATATTTTGTTAGTTAAAAGCCTTTTTGTCACTCTATACACGTTAATGTGTTATACCGATTAAAATAAAAAAAAATAAAAACGGTTACACGGTTATCTCTAAACTTGCTTTTTGCAATTATTGATTTCTGACACTACAACGACGATATGAAAACTGCAACAGTTGAAGTTGAAATATTAGTCACATAAACTAAGTAGATTCGATCGAATGTTTACAAGAAAATTTGCATGTATATTCTCATTTATGGAGCAAAACATTTTCTTTTAAATTCAACACGTTTTTAAGTAAATCGTAAAGCATTAATATTCGGTATAACATCATTCCGAGGGGACCAACTGTCATCATGTTCAACTAATCCGATTGGCTATGAGCACTCACTTGCTTATTCAATTGCTATCAATTAATTAGCCAATAGCGTCGATAGCATAAACTGCGATTATAATGGATTCTGGGTCCGTTATCTGGCGTACAGTACTGTCAATGAGGCTGAATATAGCCATGTCAGTTCCCGCCACTTCGGCTTCCATGCAAAGTTTAGTTAATAATTAAATTCACGAAATTGGAACGTTTGTCTTTAAGGGTCCGGAATAGAATGGACATGTTAAATGGCTGTGTATCTGAAAATAGCTTTCGGACGATCCAATATTGTGAAACAGTTTTTTAGTAGGATTAGAGCTACTGATGAATTTGATGTTTTTAGAAAAGTGCTGTTTTTAGATAAGTGGATAAGACAGGTAAAAATGTTAACTGTTACTAAGGCCATTTCCTCCTTGGTCGGTTCCGTATCGTTTCAGTATAGTATGCTCTTTTTTTTTTTTTTGAGGGTGGGAAATCATCAAATAACTTCTCCCGCTCTGGGCGGAGCGGGAGGGCGTGTCAGACTCTTACTGACTAAAACCCACCCGTGTCCTTCGGTTGCCCTGTTGCCGGGGGCCACGATCTCCCTTTCGGTTTTCTTCGCAACCCCGGCAGGCATGAGGCGAGAAAATGTCGTCTTCCAGTGATGAAGATGTTGTGGCATATTATATTTATCTCCGTTTACGAACAAAATGAAAGCGCTATTTGCGACATCCGTAAATTATTTTTATTTTAAATATATTTTCAATTAAACCCCGGGCACTGGATGTTTTTACCGAGACGCGGTATACCGAAACGATCCCGCCCCGCTCCTGCGAAATATAAGTGCTCGGTGAGCTTGCGGTACCGGGTATTTCGAACATGCTGATCCCGCACCGCTGACGCATCCACCAGTGACGAAAGGACCCAAGTTCAAAGTGTTGGTGAAAGTATGATGAACAATTAAACAACACCCAACACAAAAACGACAACTATCTACAATTATAAAGCCTCAATGTAGTTAGTAGGTACTCGATGAGATCACCAACACACAGCAGCAGCAGTTTGTTTGCTGCACAGGTCGACGTCATTACGTCGGCGCCGGTTGTCGCTGAAAATCAGCGCTGGGGCTCTGTCTTGCATAATGCTGAGCGATAGCCGATTTGCGTGGATGTGACGCATGCTTCTCCCAACCTTTTCTCATTTTTGTATTTTAAACTTTTTTTTGCTTCATGTTTACGTGTTTTTTATTTCTTTCTTTCACAATTTCAAGAAAACTAATACCCGTTTACATAAGACATCTTATTTCTCCAGATTTAAAATTCCATTCAAACCCCTGCAAAATATGGCAGCGGTCGAGCAAAAGGAGGCACAATGTAACTTTTGCAAGTGGATAGCGTTTATCGAATGCACTTGGCACAGCATTTTGCTGACCGCGGCGCGGCATGCATAACCAAGTAGTAGTCTCTGTCTGTGGTAAACAAGTTCACTGAGACAGAATAAATGTTCCAATGTTGATACATCGCCGACGAACGCAAGTGGAATTGAAATTTATTTGTCCCATAAAAGTGCATTTTTCTAGTTCGCGGGGCGCTGAAATGGACAATTGGAGCGGGTTTATGGTGCGTTGTGGTTGTGGGAAGAATTCTGGATGTAGATTACTTTGTAGGTAATGTAAAATTTCTGACATAGAAAAGCCATTTGAAAAGTTTAGTCAGTCAATACCGACTAAACTGGAATATGGAGTATTAGATATACCATTTCTACCAAAAAGATCCGGTATTTGGATTGTAGAACTACAAAATAAAATGTTTGGGTACAGAAAATATTTTCAATAGTTTATGTATCGTAAAATGTTCCACCATTTTTTACATTTCCCTCTATAGAAATCTGATAACAAAAACATTATTCTTGGACAAAATGTCAAAATTAGTATTCCTACTTCGGTCTAGACAAAAAAGCCTGACAGGTTGGATTTCCCCTCGTTACTGGACATGCAATCGGAAAGCGGTCTGGATTTCGAACAAAAACGACTTTTTGACTGTTCCATGTTTAGTAAAAACATTAGTATTTATTCAACAACCAAGCATTTAAGAATCATATTGATAAACATTTGTGTTTTTTTTTTGTCTAACCGAGGACGTCAAATTTACTTAGATATAATTGAAAAGTTAAGCGGTCCTAATTATTAAGGTAACCCTTACTTAACTCATGTAGAAAAAAAAAACTTTATTTTGACAGCGTAATAATATGTATTATTGCAAAGATTTTGTACTCTGTACTTCTGTCGTTATGATTATCTTTTTCTATTCAAGCAAAAATTGATAAACTGTTAGCCTTTATGTACGCACGGGCGACTTTTTCCCGCGGCAATTTTTTTCGCACACTGCATTTTCAAAGTTCTGCTTAGCGCGGAGAGTTGAAAATCCAACGTGTGTCTTTGCGACGCGCTGGAATGCACTCTCTTGAATTCTCAACGTTCGGCGTAACACCGAGAGTTGAAAATCTAGTGCGCGATAAAATCCCGCCGCGATATTTATACGGCTGAAAATGGGCTTGGAAAACCGACTTTGGCGAAATGCACGACAACATAGACTACCTGTATCTTACTTTCGTGGAAAACATAGCTGTATCTGATCTCAAAATCCTAGTAATTTACTGGTGGTTTTTCAGTGCTTTTTACTCGAGTCTGGGTTGCATGGAATTTTATAGTAACACCTACAATATAGGTAGATGTTGCTATAGATAACTCTATTGTGTGTAAGCAATTTACCTATAACAAAAGGCAGAATTTTCCGAGACCGTGTTGAAAAAATATGTGGAGGCACATACCTAACAGGTAGGTAGTCGATGTGGAGAAAGATAGGCTCACTTTATATCCGGATTAAGGTTACAGCCGGATATAAATAATGACCTTGACTCAACTTAGCAGATTTTTTCCCTGTATCCGAATTTTTTCTATGATGACCATTTATTTTATTCAGAGGTTGATCCAAAGTAGATTATCGTGGCCTATTTCCGACCTGGTAATATAGTTCAAAATACCTAAAGTGACCTAAAGTGTCCTAAACTAAAACAATAACTCAATTATGTGTCTGTTCAGCTGTTTATGCATCCATGTAATGGTTGAAACTTCTGGTGTAAAATGTTAGTTTTCAGTTATAAAACATTTTCAGGTTTCAGCACCATCAAGCCTGAGAGCCACGTAAAATATTTATACAGTTTTAGAACTTTTAATGCTTTTATATTTTTGTTCAACATGTTCGTGTCAGCGTGTGTGTAGAAGTGAAGTTTTTAGCAGTTTAGAAATGGCACTACTTTGACAGTGGAAAGTGATATCGTTACACAAAACTTTAAAATGCAGTATAACATAATCATGCTGAACATTATGTATGTAGATACATCTGACTTAAAGCCTAGGACTAGACTACTAGACTAGTATAAAAGAACGGGAACCATCATACCTTCGCCATATCTGCATAAAATTGTGCAAAAATTTTCGACAGCATCATATCATGCAGCTATCTTACGTCGGCACGATGGCACATAAAAAGTAAAGGTGAGCTTGAACAAAAGCCTTATCGTTTGAATGCACCCCAACAGCGCTTTTACCTTCGGCTTACATTTTAACTAAAGCGCTTTAGTGCTATCGGGCGAAAGCACAGAATCCAGCCATTAAATCGCCAACAATTGGAGTCGGCCAGTGCTAAAACGATTTTCAACCACTTACGTTGCGCCGGACATTTTCGGCCGGCCACTAACATTTTTCATGCAGACTTGGGATCTGGCACAATTCACAATCTAAGGTACCTACAGTAAGTAACTGTGAATAATTTATTTCCGAGAGTGGGTCGAGATAGGAGATTCGTAAGTAGATAAATGTCTGTACGTTGAAATATTAGGATTAATGTAGCTTTCGAAGAAAAATGGTGAAAATGGTGTAGTTTTTGGTACGTTGGTGATGAGGACCATTCAAAGTAGGCTTTAGTGTTAGAGTAGACATTAGAATAACAAAATATAATAATATAGGTATAATGTAGGTAACATCATTAATATAAAGTCTTGAAGAATTCAATAAATTTAGTTGGAAAAACAGCTTTAACGTACAGTTTTTAAATTGAGAAATGAGGCGCCATATTCACATGGAAATAATTTATGAAAACGCAAGGGGCGTATAAGTTTACCTACAAAATCTAGGAGTGTAGGCGTGACAATTATTTTTTGGAACATCGTCTCAAGCACAGTAATCACCGCTTATTACTTATACCACTTGTCATAAATGCTAGCGTTGATAACGACTTTGTTCGTCAGACGTGACGTTGTTACAACAGCCAACTAAGATTATAGTTACACAGCTAAAAACACGAACTAGATAAACTTATTACACTGAACGTCAACTTTGATATTACACGAATTTGTACCGCTTTCATTTGTAACGCTTTTCCTCTAGTGGCGCTTACGTCAGTCTTGTTTTATGAGAATTAGAGTATACTAAATCTTAGTTATGCTAATCTTGCTTGTTCATGACTTAAAATGTAATAAAGGTCTATTTTGAAACGACTAGTTTGCTGTCATATTGCGGTTGCTTTGTACCATAAAGCCTCGTATCCACTAGGCAATAATTGACGCGCAACACGTAACGCTCAAAATGTTTGGTAACGTTGCACAACAGCGCGCGACGTTGTCAGCTTGCGCGCAATATGACGTGCGACTTGTTGTTCGTTTCCGTGCAACATGCAGTTGAGCATCAAATCCATCAACCACACGGAGATCACTTAATATATTTTCTTTATATTGTAAGTAATTTCTAACGTGGTTTTTTCTTTTTGAAGCATTTTTCGATAGGTAAAACTATAACCACCGCCGCTGAAATCAACACTAGTTCCTCTGACGACATGTTGTCGACAATTGATCATGCGTAGAGAGACAACGTTGCGAAACAAAAGTTCCACGTGTTACGAGGCCAACTTGCAAGCTCATCAAAGCTTACCGACAAAGTGACCGATCGCATTACGACACCGCGCTTCCCACGTCACTAACTATTGTCATCGTCTTTCTTTACCTAACGTCGGTGGGGACGGACACTGTTATATTAAACCGTACTAATAAGAAAACTATTTTATAATTTTAATGTGAAATTTGTGAACTTTCAAATATATTTCGTAACCTAAAAGGACTTACTTATTGGAAAGTTTTCCGGCATACTCCCCCACACATATCTCACGCTAACTTTCAACATGTTGAGCAACACAACTTAATAAATAAACATGTTGTGAAACATGTCGCGCGCCAAATGTTACCTATTGGATACGAGGCTTTATGAGAAGTTGACAATAAGATGATACACTTTTGGAGAGGCCTATGTTTGGTAGTAGCCTGTGATAGGATAAATCGATTAATACAATAATTAATGCAGCCATGTACTAAAACTGTCTATCAGTGTTTTTTTTTTTTTTTTAGGGCATCTCATAGCTGACCTCTGAGGTCATGACTATTTAACCGGTCAATCCTGTGGTTGCCTTAAGCTGCTACACTCAAAGCCTTCAGCCAGGGGCATACAAACTAAGCTAAAAAGCTAGGTGAACGCTCGCTAAGGGCACCCCCAGTGGGGTACGAGCCTCGGCTTAGGGCGTCACCGGAGGGAGGACATCAAAGATGGGACGGGCTGGATCAAAGTTTTGATCATTATTATTAATCGGGGAATTTAAAGCTACATGCACAGCTGAAACCACTGCTGGCACCTCGTTATAGAGCAAGGGTCGGGGAGGAGTATCATTTACTCGGGGGCGCGGACGCGATTGCAAAGGACCTCGACGGCGAGGTCGGAATGACGGGAGGCGTCTGTATCTGTGTAGAGTACTAGTAGCCCTATTGCTCTCCTGGAGGAGGGTTATGGGGTCATCAGGGTCGGTGAGAATGTGCCTAGGTCGGCGGGTACGGCTAATCCTACTTGGGACATAACTAGCGGCCTCGACAACCAGAGGGTTGCGATGTTTGACCGCGGAATCGAAGTAACGCTTTGCAAGGCGTTTTAGAAATTGGTGGATCGTGGGAATTCTAAGGTCGAGATGGAGACTCTCGTTCCTAACATACCAGGGGGAACCTGTGGCCCTACGGAGGAATCGGTTTTGGTCTATCAGTGTTTAAAAATATACGTGTTTATGCTCTGGGATGTTCATAGTGTAGTGCATAGCGCAGAGTTGTCACTATTTTAGACAAGGCTTTTAGCCTATGACGTCATACTATTTGTGTCTGCACTAGGGAATTCGTGCCACTACATGTTTATTTAAAGTGCATAAAAAGATTCTTTACACAATTTTAATTATTCAAACTTTTTGAAGATGACAAAAAATAAAACTCATCGGTTTTCTTAGAAAATAAAATTCATAATGTCATTTTGACGATTCAAGAAACGACGTTTTGATAACGCCTTATTTTAAATCAAATAAATAAAGTAAAATTATAATGTAGCTAAATTCTGGGTGTTTCCCTTTTAACACAAAAGGGGTAGTATAAAGTAAAAAAACATGTTGGCCAAGAGACCTGTGGACGATGCGATAGCGCAAAAGTTTATATGCTACGTGACTGTGATACTACTGTTAATGTACTTCATAAAATTTGTAAGAAATATGAGGCGGCAACGTTCTTGTGACGAACGTCCTATTCCTGTGCCTCGTTGTACGGGACTTTACGCAAATCCACGGAATACAAGTCCACACGGTCCGAAAATAGGTTCTCATGTCGATACAGGAAGAAATGACGGGCATAAAGCAAGGAAGAGGCGACACCGCTGCCCGACAGATCAGTGGGTCGCCAGAAGTACGCATTCCTACAGTACCGACAGCTTCGATAATCATACTGACACTTGAAGGTACCACGAGACGAGAAATACCAAAAGAACTTCTGGAATAGAATATCAGCTTGTTTGTGAACAATGTCCAAATTGATGTTCTTATGTCTATGCGAACTTTATCAAATAAAATTGTAAATATGAAAGTACCTACTGAATTTTATGAATAACTAGCAGCGCCCCGCGGTTTCACCCGCCTAAGTCTCGATTCTCTGGGAATATCGGGATAAAAAGTATCCTTTGTGTTAATCCAGGTTATAAAATATCTGTGTGCCAAATTTCATCCAGATCCGTTCATAGTTCAGTACCCAGAAGAATATGCCATTCGATAATTCTAAAGTTTTTGGTTGCAAATCGTTGCAAGTTTTTTGGCGACAAACAATTCCTTTTTCTGTCTGTACACTTCCTGCTGTTGAAAATAATATAAAGGTTTTATGGAGAAATATTTTCCCTAGGAAAACCATCGGGCACACGGCTTGTTTACTTGATAAAATTCTTAAATTATGATTGTTTCGTTCATCAATAAAATAAGTTGATTTTTACAATACAGCTCATTCGTCGATAAAAGCTTGTGCAGACCAATGCGATATCGCGGGCGCTACAGGCAGCGCGACCCTTGTAGCGCCCGCGATATCGCGCTGGTCTGCATGAGCTTTTACGACATGCACTGACCCGACATCGAGACAATATCGGCGGTCAGATAATCGTGTTTATTACCTACTAAATACTTTTACATTGTGTTATTATTGTCACCTATATCATCGCAGACAGTGACTGACACCGATATCGGTACGATATCTACCGGCAAAGGCAAAGTATGATATATTAATAATATATACTAAGATAGTAGGACTAGTTGCCGCGTTCGTTAACTGCCTCGATGGTCTTGTGGTTGCTAGCGATACTGATGAGTATGATGTCCTAGTGAAATTTCTCAGTAACAGCCCGGAGTCTGGATTTGTGCCCGGAAGTTGGCAATAGGCTCGCCCCCTATTACTAGGGACTTAAACATAATTGGCGAAATGTGGGTGTACTATAGGTACACCTCTGCCTAACCCTTTGGGCATTACAGGCGTGATGTTATGTTATCGTCACCCGGGTGTCTTTTCCGATAGATTTTCCATTTTTTTTTTTCCTGAAAATTACGAACATAACAAAAAAAATCTACCTAATCGGTCGAACCGTTCTAAGTTATGATCTTTCATACATGCGGCAATCGATTTTTATTAAAATAGATTGATTATCTCATTTTTTTAAGATCATTAAAAGTTGAATGGGCAACTAAGGTTGCTGCACCAGTTGCCACCACCATTTTATAACTTCACAGATACATGGGCAAGTTTCTTATACCTTTATTTCTTTTTGATTTAACTCAAATCCCGTCAGTCGTAACCACGCCGTGACGGGACGGTAATAACTTTGATTACGGTTCAGCAACGGGCTTATTCGTCAAAATTACCGGGATTCTGCCGTGACCGGCCTCGCCCTACACGTGATATTTTGATGTCGTTTACGTCATTATGTTATAGACTGGGAGACTGATTGGCGTCTTGGGATTTTTCTATTTAAGGAAAGTTTTAAATACAGTTTGATAATATAAGCTGCCTAAATTGTTTCAGGCCAAAGTGTGACAATAGTTTTCATTTAACTTAATCATATTAATTTCAAGAAATTTAAAGATAAACCCATTTAGTATCCAAAATAACAAAAGTTTTCTAACATTTAATAGGCATAAACTTTACATTCTCTTAGTCCTCCTTTTACAAAACTAAATTACCCTCTAGCTTCAAACATACCAGCAACGTATTAACTAGTGAACTATAGAAAATTAGCACTCAATGAAAACAAACACGCCGAGACTGCATTGAAAACATTAAAATTGCACCCACAAAGTAAGATTTAAGTCAGACGAAGAAAGCTGGCTGGTCTTAATTGCCACGTAGTATTTCGCGTCGTGTTACTTAGACTAATTAACGTAGGCTAAAGAATGGGGACGTGAACATAACTCACCTAGTTATATTTTTTTGATAATTTCCTTTTAAGTTCGTGTGCTATTTTTGTAACACATGTGTGTGGAATTTTTGGCGTGTATTTTTTGTCAAGGTATCCCTGTTTACTTATTATAGTTAGATTCATACTGTTCTAAGGACATTTTTTTGTCACAGATAAAAATCAAAATTTTAGATTATTCGATAAATGATGATTTTAATTTCTAAAACCACTCTATATTTACCCTTTCTTTTTTGGGTGGGAAATCATCAAATAACTTCTTCCGCTCTGGGCGGAGCGGGAGGGCGTGTCAGAATCTTACTGACTAAAACCCACCCGTGTTCCTTCGGTTGCTCTGTTGCCGGGGGCCACGATCTCCCTTTCGGTTTTCTTCGCAACCCCGGCAGGCATCGGCCCTAGCGGACCCCGTCAATTATGCTGACATCTCTTTGAGGCGCGCGTGGAACACAACGCGCCGTCGACCCGGGCCTGGTCCTTATCGAACGGTGAGCTACCCATTGCTCACAGTCCGCAAGCCCGCGCCTACTGTGGCTGGAAATCGGCTTGCGACTCCCGACGCCCTGGGCGTCTCCTCCTGCGGCGGTTAGGGGCGTGAGGGCGCGAAATTTGCCTCTCCCTCACGTGTTCCGCCTCCTCCTTCGCGAGCATTACCGCTTCGCAGAAGGAGGTGACGGCCTCCCATTTCCTCTCGCTCCGTACCATAGCCTGAACCAAGGCCGGACGCGAGAGATCACCGCCGCCGATCGCCTCCACGAGGACACGGCGATGCTCCGCCCAAGCTGGGCAGACCTCCACCGTATGCTCCACCGTTCTATATTTACCGCTGACTGAATAAAAGCTCTGTGAACTATTACACTAAAACATGAGATTTATTTCTGATAGTCTAGCTCTCGGTCTATCGTAGGGCTTGCAAGACGCGCTAATCGGCTGCTAGATTGTAGTGAATCACGTTCTCAACTCACGTCCTCAAAGACTTCTCGTCTGTTGTGACATGTTATAATATCATGTTTCGTAATAACTACGTGTTATTATTACATAGCACGAGTTGAGAAATCAAAGAAGACTGGTTTAAAATAATAAATTGTTCCTGTTATTATCGTGTCACTTTACGTTTCAACAATACCCTTTTAGAAAGGATTTAATATAGTTACTTCTACATACATTATAGTAGCCACTTCAAGGGCTGATTTTTCAATAGTCAGATAACATTTATCTGAGGAGTAAATATTACGATTTGACGGCTTTTGTATAGAAAATGTGTCAAACTGACGGAGTATTTCTCGAAGCGCACCAAAAGTATTCTTCTAAACACACCATTTAGGTGCGCTAAGAAAATCAAATTAAAAATATTATAATTTTATTCCTCGAAACGCACCAACGATGAAACATAGAGAAGCATGAAGAATTCGTAATAAAAAATATCGATAGACGTTTTAAAATTCTATTTCCCTATTTTTTTATTTATTCAAGTTATCTGACTATTGAAAAATCAGCCCTGACTGTAATAAGTAGAGATTTTTACTGTACTAACTTTGCAATAACTTTTAATGCCTACTTTTATCTGCCAGTTAGTCTTATATAATTTTTATATTTTTTAAATAATATTTAAAAAATATAAAAATCATATAAGACTAGCTGCGCACCGCGTTTTCACCCACATAAATCCTGTTCCCTTGGGAATATCGGGATAAAAGTATCTTATGTCCTAATCCAGGTCATGGTCTACCTATTTGCCAAATTTCATTCAAATCCGTTTAGTCGTTTTAGCGTGAAAGCGTAACAAATAAATAAACATCAAACTCACTTTCGCATTTATTATATGTATATTTAATATAAATATAATAATATTGATACTGATATTTTATATAATATTTTAATTATATATATTTATAATATTTTTGACACGAACTTAATTGTAACTATTGATTTAAGAACATAGTAACACGAACATCCAATACAAGACAAACACGTACAAGATAGATTCTCTCCAATGAAATTGCTGAAGAAAATCTAATAAGTGAGGGAAGCATTACAGGATGAAAGTCCCGAGAGGTAAAGTTGTACCTACAGGTGGGGCATTAATCTAGTACTGTGCGAAGCCCGAGGCTTAATGATTCTCATGATCCGATTTCCCCTTTCCATCAATATTGCGGACCTATAGGAACGGCGTAGAGGAATAGGTTTCAGGTTGGTTAGTTGGCAGTTTATTGGATGCGTTTTTAGAGGACGAAAACTGTAAAAGTACGTAAATGTTTACTTGTTACGTTATTTATTACGATGTTTCATGTCGGTAATGATAGTGAGATAATGGGATATTATCGCACATAGATAGCACCGCGAATAATGATATTAATGAGGTATGCATGCACACGTCCTGGCTCACTATACAATAATCGCTAATCATTATACATGACTAGTTACGCCCCGCGGTTTCACCCGTATATGTCTTAATTCCGTGGGAATACCGGGATAAAAAGTATCTTATATGCTAATCCAGGTCATGGTCTACCAATGTGACAAATTTTATCCAAATCCCTTCACCCGTTTTAGCGTGAAAGCGTAACAAACAAACAAAACAACTTTCGCATTTATATTATTAGTTTTAAGATATAAGAAAGTCATTCGTTATTTTCATGAAATGTAGTCCACTTAACAATAGTTATTAAGTCTCTCTTCATGTCAATTTCACGGAACCAAAGGAACCCGAAATTTTAGCATCCCTACAACCTCTCGCCCCACTATATATTGTCTGCATTTGTGGTTGTCGAAGCCATGCATGTTAATTAGAGAAACGATAGTTACTTTGTATTCAACTAATTTCAGGTAGCATGGCGCTGCCATAATTGGAGTATCGCCAATCAAGTGAAGTAAAGCGACAATCAAGTCGATATTATAATAGATTCCATAGTCTGTCTACATATCTCCAAATAGGCAATCAACGCGAAGGCAAGACAGTGATAATTATGAAGAGCTTACTAGAGGTTTCGCGGTTTCTCCCACATAAGTCTCGATCCCGTGGGAATATCGGGATAAAAAGTACACTATGTGTTCATCCACTGTGTATAAACTGTGTGCCAAATTTCATCCAAATCCGTTTATTAGTTTTGCGTGAAAGAGTAACAAACATCCATCTATCCTCACAAAAATTCGCGTTTATTATATTATTAGGGTAGTAGGATTTCAGATTAAAGTCCGGTTTGAATGACAAAAAATATGGCGCGCGTTACCGTGTATTTGTACGCGCTGCATAAGCATATTATAGACATAAACGCTTCCTTCCCAAGGTTGGCAGAAACTACAGAACGCCTCCTGCTACAATCGTTGCATACCTACTCCTTTTGCCTCGTTTACGTTCATACATCTGGTCATCCACGCACGCCGGTTGTGAGTACACGCAATTGACATTTCTGAAGAAAGCATAAGCATACTGTGCATGGGTAACGGCCATTTCGTAGATTTCAAAGTCCTTTAAAAACAAATCGTTCTATGGTTGAAAGAAGGAACTCCGGGGGAACTCTTCCAAAGCACGCTTCAGCTTTTTGTAATAAGAACTAGGTTTCATTCTGAGTAATCTGCCAATAAGGCTTTCGCGTATGGCAGTCTCATCAGAGATTAATTTACAGTACAGTCCAAACTTCCGAAATTTTGGAAATTACTTAATCAAAAAAGTTAGCTTGATTAATTGCCAAGTTCTACTCAATAAAGCCCTGTTCAGTGATTAGTTTCAGCTTTTGTCATTATGATCACCCCTTTATCATGACAAACTAAAGATAGGCCAATATACAAAGACAGAATCAAATATCAAACCACTGTAGAAGAAGGTAATTAACTGTGGAATCCCCAGGCATCCCTGTTATCACAGACGTCTTCTCCAAGCATTCATTATATCATAGCAAAATCAGTTAAATGCATAAATTGAACCTAACGTACCAGTACCTGTGAGTTCAGCTAATTGTTCGTTACCTATGCATATTCTAGTTTCAATTTGTAACATGTGGCATTTCCCACAAACAGTTGGTTGGTATGTAATTAACGATATATCTAAAATTCAGCTGGGAATACGTTTACTGGTGGATGAGCGGATTTCAATGTCTAGAACTCTAGACTCGTTAATAAGTTGTTTGTTCGATTGTTGATTGAATAATTGGTTCCTAGCAGTCGAGTTATTGTAGGTGTCTCAAAATTGTCTTACTGCAATTTTGTATTAAAGAAGTATGTTAAGTATTTTCGTTTTAAGAAGAAGAATTAATGGCCGACTAATTATTTATTTTTGTTTCAAAGCCTCGGATGTAGCTTTGATAAATATTATGACGGTTTGACAGTTGCAGTAATGCAGAAGTAACATGTCATACTCGTAACATAGAATTCTCAATTGCTAAACCTTAAACTCACGAACTGAAACTTTAATGACTCCCGGGGGCGAAGTGTAAAAGTGTTAATTTTAAAGGAAGCCTTTCATTTCAATATATGTAGCGTATTTGCACATATGATCACCAAGTATTATTTTCTATAAATTCTAAAATTTCGCAAAGCCCCGTCACCACTGATACACAGATAATTAGTCACTCGAAAAATTATCACTACAATACATTTACTAGAGCAGTGTGCGGACCGGACTCCGGACAGTGTCACTGGCACGGTGCGGTTGCAGCGCAACTCCGCACCGCAACTCTGACCGCAACTTCTTGCGTTTGACGTCTGACCCGGACGATGCAACTTGTAGCCGCGTATACTTAGTTCGTAACGAGCCTTAATGCGAACTACGGTGCTATAATTTTGTAGGATCATTTATTTAGGATTTACTTTTGACATTTAGAACTTGGTAAAGTCCCAGGTTTTAAATGTGACACATTTAGTTAAAGAAAAACTTCGGCCTTGTAGTGCGACGTCTCTGTATCCCATAGGCACAGTCAGAAAACTTCGGCCTTGTAGTGCGACGTCTCTGTTTTCTATAGGTACAGTAAAAAAACTTCGGCCTTTTAGTGCGACATCTCTGTCTCCCATAGTTACAGTCAGAAAACTTCGGCCTTGCAGTGGGACGTCTCTGTCTCCCATAGGTATAGTCAGAAAACTTCGGCCTTGTGCACTACAGGAAGTCTCTGTCTCCCATAGGTACTTACAGTCAGAAAACTTCGGCCTTGTAGTGCGACGTCTCTATCTCCCATAGGTAGAGTCAGAAAACTTCGGCCTTATAGTGCGACGTCTCTGTCTCCCATAGGTATAGTCAGAAAACTTCGGCCTTGTGCACTACAAGAAATCTCTGTCTCCCATAGGTACTTACAGTCAGAAAACTTCGGCCTTGTAGTGCGACGTCTCTATCTCCCATAGGTAGAGTCAGAAAACTTCGGCCTTATAGTGCGTCATCTCTGTCTCCCATAGGTATAGTCAGAAAACTTCGGTCTTGTGCACTACAAGAAGTCTCTGTCTTCCATAGGTACTTACAGTCAGAAAACTTCGGCCTTGTAGTGCGACGTCTCTATCTCCCATAGGTAGAGTCAGAAAACTTCGGCCTTATAGTGCGACGTCTCTGTCTCCCATAGGTATAGTCAGAAAACTTCGGCCTTGTGCACTACAAGAAATCTCTGTCTCCCATAGGTACTTACAGTCAGAAAACTTCGGCCTTGTAGTGCGACGTCTCTATCTCCCATAGGTACAGCTAGAAAACTTCGGCCTTATAGTGCGACGTCTCTGTCTCCCATAGGTAGAATCAGAAAACTTCGGCCTTGTAGTGCGACGTCTCTGTCACCCATAGGTAGAGTCAGAAAACTTCGGCCTTATAGTGCGACGTCTCTGTATCCCATAGGTAGAGTCAGAAAACTTCGGCCTTGTAGTGCGACGTCTCTGTCACCCATAGGTAGAGTCAGAAAACTTCGGCCTTATAGTGCGACGTCTCTGTATCCCATAGGTAGAGTCAGAAAACTTCGGCCTTGTAGTGCGACGTCTCTGTCACCCATAGGTAGAGTCAGAAAACTTCGGCCTTGTAGTGCGACGTCTCTGTCACCCATAGGTAGAGTCAGAAAACTTCGGCCTTATAGTGCGACGTCTCTGTCTCCCATAGGTACAGTTAGAAAACTTCAGCTTTGAGGTTCGACGTCTCTGTCTCCTATAGGTACAGCTAGAAAACTTCGGCCTTGTAGTGCGACGTCTCTGTATCCCATAGGTACAGTCAGAAAACTTCGGCCTTGTAGTGCGACGTCTCCGTCTCCTATTGGTACAGTCAGAAAACTTCGGCCTTGTAGTGCGACGTCTCCGTCTCCTATTGGTACAGCTAGAAAACTTCGGCCTTGTAGTGCGACGTCTCTGTCACCCATAGGTAGAGTCAGAAAACTTCGGCCTTATAGTGCGACGTCTCTGTTGCCCATAGGTACAGTTAGAAAACTTCAGCTTTGAGGTTCGACGTCTCTGTCTCCCATAGGTACAGCTAGAAAACTTCGGCCTTGTAGTGCGACGTCTCTGTTTTCTATAGGTACAGTAAAAAAACTTCGGCCTTTTAGTGCGACATCTCTGTCTCCCATAGTTACAGTCAGAAAACTTTGGCTTTGCAGTGGGACGTCTCTGTCTCCCATAGGTATAGTCAGAAAACTTCGGCCTTGTGCACTACAAGAAGTCTCTGTCTCCCATAGGTACAGTCAGAAAACTTCGGCCTTGTAGTGCGACGTCTCTATCTCCCATATGTACAGTCAGAAAACTTCGGACTTGTAGTCCGACGTCTCTGTCTCCCATAGGTACAGTCAGAAAACTACGGACTTGTAGTGCGACGTCTCTGTCTCCCATAGGTACAGTCAGAAAACTTCGGCCTTGCAGTGCGACGTCTCTGTTTTCTATAGGTACAGTCAAAAAACTTCGGCCTTGTAGTGCGACGTCTCTGTCTCCCATATGTACAGTCAGAAAACTTCGGCCTTGTAGTCCAACGTCTCTGTCCCCCATAGATACAGTCAAAAAACTTCGGCCTTGTAGTGCGACGTCTCTGTCTCCCATATGTACAGTCAGAAAACTTCGGCCTTGTAGTCCAACGTCTCTGTCCCCCATAAGTACAGTCAGAAAACTTCGGCCTTGTAGTGCGACGTCTCCGTCTCCCATAGGTACAGTCAGAAACGTAAGTTCGTTGACCCTTTTACACTACTTTTCAGCATTTCATGTACCTAATAATAGGTAATTAATATTCTGGTAGTTAATATTCTTTAAATTTTATTTTTGTCTCAATGTTTTTTTTTTCTTCAAAAATTAAAATAAAAGAAATAAAATGTCTTAGTCAACTTTCAATGCTTTGTTCTGGATTATAAACTTAGGTAACAACGTATTAAACTGACGAGCAATATAAAAAAGCTAATCACGAAATATTTCTGAAACCACGCAAGATAGCTTCCTGAAGTAAATAAAAAACAGCATTCAAGTGTATCTAATAGCGCATAAAAAGCACATATAAAACAGTTTTCAAGATTTTTTAACTTTATGCAGCTAACTTATGTAGTTTAAGAGATATTTAGAATTTTTGGCACTTTGCAAGTGGCATTTTTATATTGCTCGTCAGTGTATTTAGCCCATTTTTCATATCCTTCAACTGTATAACATGAAAATGAAGAGGGTAGATAGCTAACTAGTACCTAAGTAGGTATCTACTTATCAAGCATTTTTTATGACAGCTTTTATTCATGTCAAGTTTTTATAAGCAACTGGGTTGGCCATACAGGTATTCAATTTACAATTTTGAAATACGGAAAATGGTCAGACTATAAATGTGTTAATACTACGATGAAACGTAATATTTTCAGGTCCATATCAGAAAATTAGAACAACGCGTGGCTCTCATTTCGAAACGATTTCTAAGTTTTACATAACAAGCTAATGTAATGATAGAGGAAGGTCGAACCACTAATACTCAGACCCCAGACTCATCCTGGACAAAGCTTTATCTAGGCCGAGATAAAGTTAGGCTTAGTTCGAATGTAACGGTCGAGAAAACCGTGAGGCATCTCTAATTAGTGGTTCCAGAATAAACTGGATTCGAGATATGAATAATATTATTTGCAGCTTCAGCGAGGCTTATTAATAGATGGTTTTCTGGCTTTTAGTTCTATCTCGAATATACAGACTAATTGTATTATTGTGTCTGGGGTTTATTGGCAAATAATACATTGTAAGCTGTAGGTAATATTTTAAGCTACTTATATAGTTTTTTTTTCTATTTCTATTATCTTTGAATTCGAATATGAAGTCGGTACCTACCTATAACTACATAAGCTAAAGGAAATATCTGAGATTCGTTATTTTTAGGGTTTCAAAAGAAAGTCGGAACCACAATAAGATCACATTTGTGTTTTCTGTTGATGTTTTTCTTGACGTCGAACAAATTTTCACCCATGCCGAGAACTTACTGCATTTTCCACCCAAAACTTTTGAGTAAAAAATTCTAATAAACTGTCGCCACTAAAACACCACTACATTTTCTACCAAAATAGTAGTTTCCTTTAATCAAGGTAATTCCTTCGGTAGAAAAATGTACGTTCTTTGTCGCTTAACCAGCATTCAAAGTCCACGCAACGCTATCAGAGACAGAAGCTCAAAATTGCTCAACGGCACGAGCAATAACCGTTTCAGGCTAAGATATGCAAATGAGGTTAAATTGCATGTGGCGGTCGCACGAATACGGCTCGTTTTACGAAGTGCTACACCGTTTCAGAGCCATTTAACCCGTTGTAAATTAGAGTTTTAAAATATTCGTCGAAATATGGTTCGGTGTTGAGGGGACATTTTGAATTTTGTTAGAAAGAAAATTGTTACATAATTTCCTTTACAGTGATTATTACGTAAAATTAAGAAATTACATCAAAAAGGTTTTGTTTACGGATCGGTAATCATAGTTAAAACGTAAGGATATTTCAAAGTAGAATGCAATAAACGTATTGTTTCGAACTATCCACTCATACAAGAAAGTGATTGCAAATGCAACTAAGATTTATTTATCACCACAAAATTAAAGTTTCAAAAATTTCATCAAAATTATTCTAGACATATATTATCTAAAGGCAAAATATATTTCTATTCAAAATTCTTAGATGACATTACGACGTTCCATATAACTAGTTGCAAAACTTTTCTGCAGTCCGATGCATACTTGCAAGTTATAATTAAAGCTAATGTAGAAATAAAGGGACGTGGCAGTCTCTGTGACGTCACAAAGAAACTAGTGGAAGTTTCTGTGAAGTTTTTGTAGAAAAAATACATGCTACTCGTAGCAGTTATATTAGCAGAAAAGTAAGTATATAATATTTTATTTTGTTTGTAACAGTAGTTTATAAAGCTGGTAAAACCTAACAGGGATGTTAAAATGCAAGACTGAGTTTTTAATCTAAGCATTATGCCAGTTTAAAAATATAATTATTTAATACTATCTATCATCTTATTCATCTTAATCTACGCACGACTTCGTCCGCATAAAATTTCTCGCCGGGATAAAAATAAAGCGTCTTTCTGTTACACGGACACGTTTCGAGACGTGAGAGTGACTCTATAGAGCGCCTTGTCGTGCAGGGCAGAGAAGAGGGCACTAGACCACGCGGACGCTCACCCATGAGATGGGCTGACCAAATTAAACCTGCAGTTGGCGAACCCATGTATGAGTGCACTAAAAACAAAAAATCGGAGTAGATGGCGAGAAATCGTGAGGCGAATCATATCAGCACCATGACAAGAAACTACATGAAGACCACGACCGCTCTGTCAAGAGTGCTATGAAGAAGAAGAAGACATTAATCTAGGTTATAAACTATCTATGTGCTAATTTTTATACAAATCCGTTCAGCTTTTTTTGCGTGTTTGACGAACAAATATACAAACTTTCACTTTTATAATATCACACATCAAGTAGGATGACTAAAAATACATGATGCCACGTGTGCTAGTAAAACCCACTAATGATATGAACCCAATCATCATGGCTTTAATTCAGTTTTCGCTGTTGGCTTAACTCCGTGCACTACCCTATTCCAAAAACGGCTTAATATCGGCTTTATCGAACCAAAAATATATATAATATAATAATTTGCATGATATACAAGGGTCGTAGCTTCTACAGTGCATATCAAAGCTTAATACTAAAATAGAGCTGAAAGCCTCTAATTGAATAAAGGCATGCCTCCACCAAGAATAGTTCAATCTGTTTCCATTAAAGGGGAGCAATAACGTGGCCGGTGGAATATCCATCAATATTGCTCGCTCGAAATCTACTGACTGCTCCAACTGTGGTATCCTCTATTACTGGACAACTTCGAAGTTTATACAAAGGAAACCTATTTTTCTCACAGTTTCTGTAGTTAAAACTTTGTTTTTATGTGATAAAGAGTTAGTGGGGCGCCAGAAATAATATATCGGTTCGTTGTTCGGGAAGTGTGTTTTTGTGCGTTTTGGGTTGGTACAAAATGTTTATAAAAGACTCGGAGGTGATTGAAATACTGAAGTAGAGGACATGCGATGAAGTAGACAAATTGAAGCCTTTCCTTTTTAACCCCCGACGCAAAAAGACCGCAGAGACCGGAGAGTTATAAGTTTGACCGCTATGTGTCTGTCTGTGGCACCATAGCTCATAAACGAGTGAACCGATTTGAAAGCGGTTTTTTTAATTTGAAAGCAGGTTTTCAAGCAATGGTTCTTAGGCATGTTTTATCAAAATCGGTTCAGCCGTTTGAAGATTATCAGCTCATTTCTAGTTGATGAATGGATGTGATTATCTTCCACAGGTCTGATCGATTTGAAATTTGGTATTCTAATATTATTAGAAGAACATAGTAACCTTGAACTGATGCTGCACCATCACCTGGAATCTGCAGGCTACCCAACTCCCTTACCAACCTACAGCACAGGTATCGTGTTTGGGCTCATTGAAATGGTGTCAATAAATAGGTTATAGGTAGATGGTGAACAGGGTCTGATGATAGAGTGGGAAAAAATTGTAATTGTTACATAAGTAGTTAGGTATTAAGGTTCAGTATCAAAATGTAAACAAAAAGAACCTTTATGGTGCGACTTTGTCCGTCTGTCTCAGCCGCTTATTTACTGCTGTTTACTACGTAATTGCTAGCAAATATTAATTGTTGTTTTTGTCGGCTTTTGAGGATGTAATTCCAAGCTATCTTGATTCGGTGATCATTTACAAATCTGGTTTAATTGTGGTTTGTATTGTACTCAGTAAATGGTGACAAACCCAATGACAGAATAGGTAATTCCACAAATTAAGCAGGTGAGAAATTCTCCAATTTCTCTACATAATTAGCTTTAGAATTGTGTGTAAATTACATTTAGTACATAAATGAAGTGCTTTCTTACTCAATGTATTGAGTTTGGTTGGTCTTATGATGAACTTAGATACACAGCTGAAGTGGAAGGTAGGTATGTGTCAAGATAATAGACACTTTGCACACAACAACAACAATAACAATAAAAAATCAACAATTCAACAACAATCAACAATTTTTCTTTCTTGTTTTTTTTTTCTTTGATATAATTTTAAATTTTACTAGTGACCCGTTCCTGCTTGGCATGGTCTTTTACTACTTGACAAAACATCGTGATTTTTTTGTTATGTTTAAGTTTAATATTAATGTTATGCACAAAAACACCTTGCAGAATAAATTTTCTGAATGATGGAAAACATCGCATCGAAATCCGTTGCATATAATTTACAAGAACAAACAATGCAACACACAGGCAGACATGAATAGCTATTTTATTGTACAGTACATGATTCTGAACCCCCCTGAATTGAAATTTCACGTCGGTTATTTTTTTAAATCAGCTATTTCATAGAAAAGTGCAATACCTACGCGGTCAAAATGTATGGTACAGCTGATTTAAAAAAAATAACGAACGAAAAATTTCAACGTTCAGAATCATGTACTGAATCCATGGTAACAGTTTTCGCGTCGATGTCTCTGCCAGCCTGTATGTATAGGTATCGACAGCCGTTTACATCAATATTTTTGGGCTTTATATTTTATTTCAGAGAAAACTCTCATTGGAATTTTTCTCTCCATTTATCCATAGCTATATAAAAAACCACTAAAAAGTCACTTATGACAATCCTCTTGGCCACCTAACAACATACAATTCTGATGCCAAAGAGACATGCACTGCACTAAGTATAATTTACGTCTATGTAGGTAATTAAGTAACCACATAGGTCTGCGTTACATCCCACCGGCTCTTTAACCATCACGTCACAGTCTAATTAGACCAGTTAATTAAGTGCAATCCAATATATGGGAATCTGATTTGTGTTTGACGCTGGAACACGGTTATAATTAAGTACCTAATTATGATTGGCTGTGATTTAATGGGCGAAAACAGCTGATTGACAGCATTTGATTCTGGAGGAAGATGGAAGATGCAAAAAACTCCTTATGTGATCGATTTTTTATTTATGAAAATTGTAGGTGACCGAATCTTGTCTGTCGCCAGTAAAAATAAAACAGCTTAGCCAAGCACTCACAAATCAATCTACCTAGCCTTTTCTCTACTATGTTGGGGTCGGCATCCAGTCCAACCGAATGCAGCGGAATGCCAGTATTTTACATAGAGCGACTGCCTATCTATTAAATAGACATATTATTATATATATTGGGGGAGGTCTATGTCCAGCAGTGGACGTCTTTCGGCTGATATGATGATGATGATGATGATGGTGACTGTCTATCTGACCTCCACAAACCAGTAAATAGGTAATACGATACCCCTTGGTAAGACTGATTGTCAGACTTTCGGGCTTCTAACGACCCGTAACGACTGTCAAAGATCCACTAATGAGAGCCGGGACCAACGGCTTAACGTGCTTTCCGAGGCACGGAGGAGTCTCGGTATGTAGAAATGGTCGCACCGACCAACCCCGGCAAGCGTAGCTTGACCTGATGGATCAACCCGTGCGGCTATTACTACTTAGCCAAGCTCTTAACTAAATAAAAATCAAGAAAAACAAATACAAATCTGCGATGCAGAAAAAAACTTAGTAGTAAAAGTATGCGCAAAATCGATAAGTATTACTGAAACTGAATACCAAAGCTCAGTCGAACAGAATTTGATTCAAACATGTAAAAAGTATACCCAATCAAATTCGTCTAGACATCATTCTACGAATACCTACCTATAAGTCTAGAATCTCATTGATTAGTTTTTGTTTGTCTGTTTTTACAAGTTTATTTGCAAGGAAAGTTTATTTGCGAAGCCAAGCAATAGGTTAATCAGAGACCTAAAGTTTACTCGTCTAAATAATACACCGTCAAACATTACGCGCTCCAGTTAATTCTGTCGCCTATGTAACTCTATATTATAAGGGGGTGCAAATATAAGTTGACCCCTCCTGCCTCTTGGAGGGACGTTGAAGGTAGGAGAGTGCGGAAGCAATCAGATGAAGTGGCGGGGATCAAGTTC
Organism: Omphaloscelis lunosa; assembly: GCA_916610215.1. NCBI lineage: Eukaryota > Metazoa > Arthropoda > Insecta > Lepidoptera > Noctuidae > Omphaloscelis > Omphaloscelis lunosa. Next base: position 7,186,636 of record OU744250.1, on the reverse strand, counting down.
AATGGTTCGAATTCACAGTGGTGTTTAGGTTACTAATGCGCTTGGCAAACATGCTTCGTGATCCGCTTACACATAGTGAGAGTGTGGTCGTAGATATGTGTCATTATTGAATACAACATTTCTTTTCTTGCAGTTGTGTTCGTTTTCGTTAGTACAGGTGGTTCCATCAAATTTTCCGAGACTGTCTAGATATCATTTAAAGGATCGAAATAATGTGAGACTCCAAGCAAAAACAGTTGGCTTGTTAGTGAAAATAACTCCTGAAAATAAACATGTTTATCTTTCAACGTAGGTACTTAATACTTGCCTATTATATCAGTTTCCATAGCAATAGCGAAATAAAATGATTGCTTCATTATTATAATTTATTTCACCGAAAATGTTGTACAGGAAAATGTAGGTATGAGAGAGAAGAATTAGATGCCACATAAAGTCAAGTTAACTTGTAAGAATATTCGAAGGAATCTTACGAAAACATAAAATCAGGTTAGACAAAGAACATATCATTATGTAGCGAACATACTAGCAACGTATGAAGTTAAGGAAACCGTTGGTTCCGACGTTAAATCCAATGTCTTACGTCCAACAGTATATTGCAGTAATAAATCTTTACGAAGAGATAGAAGGCAGAAAATAATATAAATAAAATGTACTTGTTTTGACATCTTGCAAAAGCTACAGGCCGTTGGAGTCACAGCTGTCTCGTGATATTAAAATGTATGCTAACTTGACTGTCTAATGACCGCAAGATTTAAATCTAAAGACGGGATACTTTTGTTCCAACGTCCGACTTAAATAAGAAAAGTTTCTTTTATTTTCTTTTGTTTCGTGTAAAGAATGGAAACGAACTTTGTGTAAAACAAAAGCCGATAGTTTTTTAATTATATGAAACTAGTGATGGGACGTTACTTCGTTTTGCAATTTATTTTGCAGATAGGAATGTTTTTATGACTCCGTTTTTACAGGTAGGTAATATTTTTAAAAGCTAGGTAAGGTTACAACAAAGTTACGGCAAGGTTACAATATTCATTACATTAGCTTTTTTTAACGGAGCTCTTCATGAGACTTTATTGCGTCATAAGATGCTTTCTTAAGTACGTCTGCTACATTTAGTTTTTTAGAAACCTTTTTAGAAAATGAGTGATTTATATTTTGTGAAGTTATATTTTATCAAAGTTCTTATAAGATCACCTACTTATATACTAACCAATAACCTGTTCTAAACATGATTCATAATAGCACTACCTATGAAATGAAGTGAATTGATGTAAATCTCTATGTGTCTTTAAAGAAAATAATGTTAAAAAACCCATGGAAATTTTTACGAAATTTTAATAAACTTTATAATAAATTCGTCGCAGTCAGAGCCGAAACTTTCTACGTGTGTGAAGTGCTAAGAAGTAATAGGATATTAACTCAGACGGCAAAGCTTTACAACGGGCGGGGAGATTTCCTCGAAGTCTGTACCTACTTATAATCGTCCACAGAAACTTAAACTTCTACCTTAATACCTAATTATCTTATTAAACGACACGTATAACTACAGAGTGCTACATTTTAGAGTCCTGAGAAATAATATGCCTTCAACATCATTCTTGGAAGGTGGATGTAGGGGTGCAGTATTTTATAATGGACATATTAGTGCCAAATGGAGAAAGAAAAAATAGGAAGCACGTTAAGCCGTTGGTCCCGGCTGTCATTCGTGGATCTTTGACAGTCGTTACGTGTCATCAGAAGCTCGAAAGTCTGACAACCAGTCTTACCAAGGGGTATCGTATTACCCAGCTACTGGGTTGTGGAGGTCAGATAGGCAGTCGCTCCATGTAAAATACTGGTATTCAGCTGCATACGTTAGACTGGAAGCCGACCCCAACATAGTTGGGAAAAGTCTAGGCAGATTGATTGATGGAGGGAAAATAGGTTTGAACCTTGAAGAGGGATGCTATAAGCTAAATATAGTGGATAATATTGAATGGGTTTATAATAATGAGAGCAAGTTCAATGATGCTATAGTAAAGTGCAAGCTATTTAGAGATAAGTGAATTGCTAGTAAGCTATTTTATAATTTTTTTTAAATATTCTCGCAACCGACTTCCATTATCTAGATATAACTGCAAGATTGGAAGAACGTAACAAATGATTCGCCACGCTAACAATGGAACCTCGCTCTGCAATACTTGTAAAAGAATTCCTGAATATGTCTCGAGATACTTTTAAGATAATTTTCTGCAGCAGGTATTCGAGCCAGGTCTTTTATTCGCAATACTAAGGTAGAAACTTAAGTATTTCAAGTTAAGCAATTTTCGCTGTTATGCATAATATGCTTGTAAAAATTTATTACATAGATATTATGTAATAATTTTACGATTTTGTAGAAGCGAATTAAATTACACTATTGTTAATAATGACTCTCAAAAACGTTGGAGAAACCGGCATCCTAGAACCAAAAATTCGTAGACATCTGACACTTACCAACACAAACTGGGCCCGCGTGGAGTATTACGCCCCACTCCCTCTCACTGAGAGGAGGCCAGGTAGAGCAGTGAGAACTTTATAGATTGATTATCAATATGCTATTGTTAAGAATTCAATGAATGCGATTTCATTACGACTAACAAAGGATCTTTAACATAATTCTATAAACGCCTTCAACTGGGCCCAAAACGACCTATACCCTAATTGCGTAATACAACAAAATCACAATCTGTTTCGATTTGAAACAGATTGCTAATCCATTGCTTCATAAGTTGGAAAAAAAATCTGCTCAAAAACGTAAATAACGTAATGAATGTTGTTGAAATGTCAAAATGAATCAATTTACTTAAATTGTTTTATTATTTATTTTAATTGCTTACGAAAATAAGTTACGCAATTAGGGTACTGATTCAACACATTACACATAGTGCAACAAAATCCTATTCTCCTGATCTAATACCTTTAAGGCTCTTTCAAACAGGCGCGACACGCGACGCGACACAAAGACGCCGCTCGTCGCGCGACGAGCGGCGTCTTTGTGTCGCGTCGCGTGTCGCGCCTGTTTGAAAGAGCCTTTAAACAAGCAATTCTTGTATATATGTATATATATAATCTGAATCTCGGAAACGACTCCAACGATTTTCATGAAATTTAGTTTGCAGGGGGTTTCGGGAGCGATAAATCGATCTAGCTAGGTTTCATTTTTAGAGGAGGTCATCCAGATATTGAACACTAATCGAAGCAGTTTATTCAGACAAAGCCCCAATTTCTATTGGAAAAAAATACAGATACTTGCACATGTTTCAGGCTAAAAACAAGTCACCTTCCAGCTAGAAAATAGTACATAGTTGGTCTACGTTTTTACTCTATTTTCAACGAACACTGCTCGTTGATTTGTAAAGAGGGAACCGGCGAGCGAAACAATAGGATAGAAAAAAAAAAGTATCGGGGATTAGACCAGCCAGCATATTTTGTAGATGTCAAGGACTTTATGGCGTAGTACAGAATTTTCCAATCCGAATGTTGGCACTCTCAAAACTTTCAAATATATTTACAACTCCAATGCACGGGGTAGCACACAAATCACAACTATTGTAGATTCTCGCTCATGTTTGTTTGCCACTAAAATGCTGCGTCACCATTTTAAAAGCAACGTTGTCGGATTACTGCGAGCTGAAAATAGGATAAGTTTTCACGAATTGTTTTAAAATTGTTTGGTTAGAACAATAGTGGTGTAAGTTGTTTTCATTTGATGCCTTTGTCGTGGTTTTTGCGTGTGGCTGTGAGCATTTTATAATGAGATGTTTAAAATAAATCGTGAAATTCACGTCTCTCTTCCTCGAATTATCGTTAGAAAAGCGCTCATCTTCATGCGGTGTAGTTTGTATTGGTCTCCTGATATAAATGCGCTGTAGTCACCAAACCCTGTAGTGGTGGCCCAGTGGTAACGGCCGCGACTTACGAGTTGTAAGTCATAGGTTCGAACCCTGACAGTCGTTTTACTTTGTGTAAATTATTTCCTCACCACTGCTTTCAAAACGGTGAAGGAAAACATCGAGAGGAAACCGGCATGTCCTAGAACAAAAAAAAAAATCGAAGACAGGTGACATCTACCAACCCGCCCTGGGCCCGTGGTGGATTACCTGTGTCCCAGCAGTAGGAACATTATAGGTGATTATGCATCAAAACTTTGACTTACATGGTGGCTGAACATTATTTCTTTTTGCGACAAATTTGTGGCAGTAATTGTTTATGCAGTACCACCATCATATAAAAATATAAAAATTAAAAATATAGAAATTATAACGAGCAAAGCATTAAGTCTCGTTCAAACAGGCGCGACACGCGACGCGACACAAAGACACCGCTCGTCGCGCGACGAGCGGTGTCTTTGTGTCGCGTCGCGTGTCGCGCCTGTTTGAAAGAGCCTTTACACACAAATTTTCATTTCCAACTTCAAAATTCCTCCGTAAAGCAAGCTCATAAGATGTAAAAGACAAATAGGGCTAAACAAACATATCCTTGGCAATGTGTGCCTTCTTTTAAAGCAAATTAAATATGAATGAATGAAAATGCCACGTTTATGACTCGAGAGCAGGCTTTAAAGACACGGTTTGATGAGTTATATGAAAGAGAAAAATTGCGATTTTGTATATTCAGAAATGTTTTATTTGGATGTCGGTCCACGTTATATTTTTTTAAAGGTATATCAAGGTGTAAATATTATGGTAGGTGAGTTCAGCTTTGGATTATAGAACTACTAGCGTCATCCCGCGGTTTTACCCGCATACGTCTCGATTTCGTGGGAATATCGAGATAAAAAGTATTTTATGTCCTAATCTAGGTCATAGTCTACCCATATGCTAAATTTTATCTAAATCAGTTTAGCCGTTTTAGCGTGAAAGTGTAACAAACAAACTCAGTTTCGCATTTATAGTATTAATAAGTTAGGACAGGATGTGCTGTCTGCTTTAAGGCTCTTTCAAACAGGCGCGACACGCGACGCGACACAAAGACACCGCTCGTCGCGCGACGAGCGGTGTCTTTGTGTCGCGTCGCGTGTCGCGCCTGTTTGAAAGAGCCTTTACGGTATTATAATGCTGCTCGCTTGCTCTATGGTGTCCAATTAAAGCATACTTTGTCTGCTATTCTCAGGTTCAATATCCTAATATAATTGATCCTACCGATAAATTTTACTAAAAATGGCTCCGCACTAACAAATATGCGATAGTAGTCGTATAGCAATTTATTTCTGGTTTCGTTGATTTTACGAGTATATTCGGCGGGTCTTGATTTTGCACAAATACACGTAGAGTACGTTTACAAAGTTTTGTATGATTTGAAAGTACCAAAACTATTTGCAAAACAGCAATAAATCAATCGTTAATATTTCGACCCGAACTACGAAACATTCACTCAACTTATTAAGCAAACAAGGAAACATAGTCTTATAGCTAGTTGGTAGTGTACGGATACTATCAAATCCGTCAATATTATACCTACCTCCATTGGCTCTGTATTTTGATTTATCGGACAGATACCAGTCGCTTTCATTACTTAAATGGAACAAATACGACCTGACTACAGGCTGCCATCAGCGAAATTCGAAGGCGAAATTCTGTAAGCAAATCTAATTCTGGTACCGTTCCAGATTTGAAGGGCTTATAATTTTATGAGTAAATTGTTCCAAAATTAATTAAGATTCGGTATTGGGAAGGTTTAAGAAACTGTTCAATTTCTGGTTTATTGAATAGCAATATCGAGTAGGTATTCAACGGGCGAATAATGCCTATTGAAAGTTTTGCGGTAGCTGTATAGCTATAGTCGAGCCGTAATAATTATATTTGCTCTGACGAACTTAAGGTTGGGTTCCAGAGTTTGATTAGTTTCTTAAAATAAAACTAAATCTTTAGATTTGTCAAGTAAAAAATCTTATAGTGTCTTTTTTACACGCAAACGCAGATACTCATACAGAAAGTCCGGAACGAAGAAATCGAGTTTGATATGGTCAAGATACAAGAAATGGGTTTTGTCGACGGAAGAATAGACAAAACGACTAATCAAGATCAATATTTTAAAAGAACTGCAACATAGTATTGCACTAGCAACACTTTGTGTCCGTCAAGTTTTATAGCCGATATAAAATTTTCCAATTCGAATGTTGGCACCCCTCGCCCGCATTACTTTGTGGAGTTGGTCACAAATCAAATTTGCCGCCGAAAGCCGCCATCTTGGTTTTTCAAGACCGTTTACCCGTGAGAGATTGAACGTTGAGTTGTGCAGTCATGCACCGTACTGCAATACAGCTGATCTCACTGGTCTATTACATGCTCCATCTGTCACAGATTTTATTCAGCATTTTTATTTTTATTTTATTCAGTTAAGGACATACGATCGCATGCTTTATAGAAGTTGTTTGACTGATTTTCTGTTTTTACATTCGATTTAATTTCATTTGGTGATTTGGAAATTGAATACTCTTGTGTATCCTTTGTTATTTACTATCAATTTGTAGAATCTAATTTTATCCAAAAATATCATACCTTTAATAGAAGATCACGTAACTTTATTTTTTATCATAAAATCTTTACTACTTCTGTGAGCATCATCCAGTTTTTTTGCAGTACACACGGCTACACATCAAGCTATTCAAATCCAGTATAAGCTGACCTCGCATTGTACGGAAATCCTATACAATGCGAGATCAGCATAAACTGGAAAAGTATAGCTTGATGTGTAGCCGTGTGTACAATTCTAGAAGTAAGCCTTTCCTAAATAATGTAAAGTAAGGTATAAGTTGTCCTTTTGTCTCTTTATTTATTTATATAGTTAGTCATTTAATTTAGAGTTTAGTGAAAGATAAAAACCAAAATTCAATGTAGACTTGCATTGATAAGTATATTAATGAAATAAAGGACACCATCTATAATTTAAAACTTGTAAACCTTGAATAGTTGGAAAATGTAAAATTACATACTTTTAGGTATAAAAGACTCTATTTTCCCGCATTGATGATTCGCCTTTGTTTACATAATAAACAGAACTAATATAGGTATAACATAGTTAATTCATAGTTCTTGAGAATATAATAATAGTTTACCTAACGTTTACACTGACGTCGAACATAGAGTAAATGTATCAAAACTCGGAACTACGTAATCAGGTGTCTGCAAGTTTGAGGCGGTCACTCTATCACACCGAAGTAAATATTCCATTAATGGTTACCAATGGTCGGCGGTAGGAGCAAGGAAATGCACTCCAAACTAACTGGCTGTGACGGTCTAATCTGATCCCTGTCTTCTTATGACGTAACGTCGTTCGTGACGCAATACGGAGCATCCTCAAGGGGCCGATAACTGTTTGCCATGTTTGATATATTTAATGTTGGGAACAGTTTCCTAAGATGGGGTTGAAGGTTCATGTTGGAAAGTTTTGACAGTCACGGGTTTTGGTAAAATGGTTTGTTAAAGTTTACACACGGTAAAGCTAGAACTCGACACATAGGTAAGCCCATTTCATAACATAAAAATGCATCTAACAATTCATTTATTCAATTTGCGAGCAAAAAATGCACGTTAAAGCGTTATGAAATCCAACGTTTATGAAATACGAAATGAAACCCAGTTTAATTTAAACAAGTATCGTTATTAAACCCTTGTCTCAAGGTGCTGGAGTGAAATAAGAGCGAGATTGTTTCATCACGGGTGAAAATGTATAAAGTATACGTGAAATGAAGAGGTAATGCAATGGAATTTGCGAGAACTAGCACGCTGTTCGTGTGAATTGATATGAAATGGAGTTACGTACTTCGAATTAATACCTCGCGAGTGTTTTGTAAAAAGGTGTTCATTGTTTTTTTTTTTTTTCGTGAATATGAGCAGTGATCTGCCCTGGTTACTGTTTCGTGGAATTGATATCGAATTTTGATTTAAAACGTTTTACACAAAGAACGAGTATTTAATGTTGCTGTCGCTATTTTCTGCGGTCATGTACTTTACCTATATTTTCTTCGCAAAAATCTGATAGAAAATATATTAATCCAATTAACAAAAAGTCATGAAATATGATGTTTTGTACAAAAATATCGTAGCTATCTAGAAACAGAAAATAACACTGCCTACACAAAAAAAAAAACTTATCCTAAAGCAATAATAATTCAAATAAATAGTCAGAATAAAGTATCGTAATATCGCTTTGTGAAATTGTATCTCAGACGCCACGATCCACCCGATAAGAAGACATCACATATCCTTTTGTCACCCTTATGATTGTTACAAATATAAAATAAACAAGGGCTAATTCGGGCAGGAATGTTCAAGACGAGATGTCTTGAACATTTAAGGTGGAACTAGTTGATATTTTTTCCATACAAATTTCAGGGGGGTTTTACTCCACTGTTTGACATGGTACATCCAAAGTTGAACATGATATCGTTTTGTTTCATTATTAATTTTGTCTGTGCGGAAACAGAATACTAAAATAATGAGCCGTTAAAAAGTTAGGAGCCCACAAAGATTCCTTTTTCTTGCAAATTTTAACGCAACTTTGGGGGTAAATAAGCAATAAAAGAAGTGTAAAATCTCCAAAACAAAGTCGGTACCGACAAAGCTTAATTATCGAAAAGTTCAATAAACTTAATTTGTAATTGATTTATGCAGTGGTTTTTTCATAAAACTCGATTTTCCAAGGGACTTTTCGTAATTTTTTACGCGCTCGTTTTACTAAAATAGTTTGGAACGGTGTTTGTGTGCGTGCGAACTAGACGTTGTGCATGTAGACCAGCGTCTAATTGCTCATCACTGACACTATCTCTGTCGGACACGATGCCAGCTGAGACAGCGTGCTTATCGGCCATGCCCACTAGTGAGTTCGAGCCCGCGACTAGTTTAACCTTAATGAACGAAACTCAAAGAACAATGTTACGTTGATTTGCGAGTCAAAGTTGTTAAGAGTGAAAATTGCCTAGGGGTTAGCTTTCCATAGGTTTGTGTTACGGAGCGGTGTGATATAGGTAGGGTTGTGTGTGATGCCTGCGACGTTTCTGTTGATTGTGATTTTATTTATTTATTTAACCATTTAAACAGACAAGAAGAAAGGAACAGAAAAATACGTACAAAGGCAATGCTTATTTCTAAAGAAATCTCTTACAGCATTCACCTGCGACAGGAAAAGTTGACAAAAAGAGATGTGTAACAGTAGAAGAGAAAACAAAATACATAAATTAAAAAAAACCGGCCAAGTGCGTGTCGGACTACGCACAATAAAGGGTTCTGTAGTTGGGATGAATTTATCCCAAATGCAAACTTAACATTGTATTTGAAAAACATGTTCTCCCATACATTCCAACTGCAAATGTAAGTTTGTACGCAAAATATTGAGACATTTACCATATTATTTTAAGACCATAGACTGCTTATAGGTTTTCTGTAATCTATGAGTGAAGAACCATTTTCTGTATTTTTTTTAATTTTAGGCTCTGTAGTTTCGGAGATAAGGGGGGAATGGTCAACTTTCATCTATTTTTTTAAATATTAGGTACGGAACCTTAAAAACACTTTTCTATCACTACAATATATATAATTATAATGTAATTTAAAATAACTATGCAACTATGACGAAGTAGCAAGATAGTGTTCTTTTTTAACTTCTGGAAGTCACCTAAATGCTAGAGAAGGGGCGATTAACTTACTTATTTAACAATCGCTATTATTAAAAGCTTATTTTATCACCATTCTTTTTTATTATTCTTTGTGTTTATAAAATTTTAGGTATAAAGATTAAATTATATATACACAAATAAATACTAGCAAAATAAACAGAATAGGCATGGCTCTGTAATCAATACGCCCAATCTATTGATTAGCAAACATACGGGTTAGCTCAGTTAAACCATAGCTACTCGTACTTATAGGTATCAACTTAGATATGTCAAAAAATATAAATAATAATCACCAAGTATCAAAAATTTTCTTAGGCCTATCTGTAAAATTACCATCCCGGACTTACTGCAACACTACAAGCATTGAGGATAGTGTTCCAATCATGTTCGCATTGTCCAAAAACCAGACGTGCAATTTACAGAGTCGTAGGCATTAACCAGGTTACCTGCGTATACAGAATACCGTGATACGTTGAATCGTTGCTATGGACCTTATGTAATAGATTGCGATGAATATTGGGCAATGGATATGGTTGGTTCTTGTATGCAAGCTTTAAATAGAAGGCTGCTAGTGAATTTGCAGTATTGGAAAATTAAGGCTTTCAGAGTTGATCAACAGTCCGAGTAATCGGAGGGTTAAAAATTGGTGTGTGCTATTTGGCGTCTAAGGATTACGTTGAATAACTATGGAAGTACCTGACATTAGAGTTCAAGAGTAGAGTAGAGTCGGGCCGTTTCGCTACCGCCACAATAAGGTGTAATCTCTGTTCATTACTTTTCTGTTATACAATAGTTAATTATTCATTCATTTAGTTAGTTATTTCTCATGTATAGCTAAGTTTTTAACTCTACACGCCCCATCAATAAATCGACCGCGATCGGGCCGGAAACAGACAAGCCCCATATTTTGACTAAGGTGTAGAGTTTGTGAAATTAGGGCTTGTACAGTTAGGGCGTGTAGAGATAGAAGCTTGGCTCTACATAAGATCTGATAACTTTTTGATAGTGTGAGCCTTATGTTCTCGTCTTGGCAATATTTTACATGAATATGTTTTTGGTGGGATTGGATTTTCCAAATGAAACATCAATCACAAATAACCAATAGACGTACCGACCTATAAGTAAACTGAACACAAAAAGCGCTTTTTAGAAAACATTGATTGCACGCTTTACATCCACATCGGTAAACAAAGAGCCGAGCTTCCATGTAAGAGAAGAAATGTATGAGTATCGCTAAAAGCCAGATCCATCAGCGAAGCGCTTTCTGTGGTCGCTTTTGCGCTGAATATTAAACACTAAAAATAGATCAAAGATATTTCTGGAATATTGCTGGCATTATATTTGATTTGATGGATTTTATATGACTTTGTTTATTAATAGAAAAAGGTTTTGGATGTTCACATAGTTTTGTGAAATTCCATTTTGTATTGTGTGGTGATGCCCTAGAAGAAACATACGCGTGTAGGTGGACCATTATTCTGTAATTTAAATCACAAGTACATAATATTCAATTGTTATTAAATTCAGACTCACAATTTGAATAAAGAAAAACACGACTATTTGTGGAACATTGAAGAACACCTTAAGAGTAGTGTGCGATAATCGCCTCATGTTAAGACAGGCGATGGCTTTTCAATGCAGACACGGGTAGGTATGACGTTAGCCTATACCAGGGGTGGCCAACTTGGTTAGACCCAAGATCTACTACTGTTTACTGACGAAACCCTATGCGATCTACCAATTACATACTTCTTGAAATGTTTAATGTATACAATTATCTACGTAGTATTATTTATTTTATAAAGACATCATAAAATTGAAAATTATTCTTAGTAACTACTTATTTATAATAGTGTGAGTATTGCGTCTGAGCTAAGTACTACGTGGAAGAAAGGATAAATAACGTGATGGAACGGCGATTGAAAAATGATACAAGATGATGCGCGCAGCAGTTGGTGATAACGTTGCGTGGTCTGTTCTACCTATTTTTTACTTAAAAAATATTTTTAGGTATATTAACTTATTTTTATTTTTTTTACCACGATCGACTGGACTAATAGCCGCGATCGAGCGGTCGATTGTAATCGATCGGTTGGCCACCCCTGGCCTATACGTACTCTATATGTCATTCACAGACTTCTTTTCTAACATTTCCACTAACAAAATGTAGTACATAATATTTACATTTGCATCGCAGCCTCTTCCTTACATTTGTCGCGAGGTTAAGTGACTGTCGTGCCGACTGTACTGGCTATGCCATTTCCGCAACCGCCGGAACTGTAGTCTCCACAAGCTATTGTTGCTGACCGTCCGGAACTACCGCCTGCCTGGTACATCGTGTGAAGATTTCGATTATGAATTATATTTTCTGCATAAGAAGATTCCAATTTGCGTGTATAATAATTGCTGAAAAGTAGATGTTAAAACGGACAGATGGACTTGAGGTTTAATGGTAAAGAAGGAAAAACGAAAATCACAAGAACATATATTTGTTTTGACATCACTATTTCTATAAGCGAAAAACATGATCAAAGTGCACGATTACGGATAAAGGCATTTTTATAACTAAAAAAAAACAAAAGGTTTACGAACATAATAAAAGGCGAGTATATACAAAAATAACATTAATAATTTAGTTGTCAATCTATATCAAATGTCAGATCATATACCACATAATAACATTAGATGAAACGTGACTTCCTTTACGATATCAAGTTACATTAATATTCAGTCGATAAAAAATATGATTTTGATATCATGTTCGTATGCCACTATTGTTTTCTCTAGCGAGTTACAAAAAAACAATGCTTACATTAGCAGTAAAGACAAGAGTGTTTCTCGGGGGCTAATTGCCAATTGGACTCTCTGCATTGAAACTCGCTTTGACAATTCTGAAAGAGTGATTTCTAAAAGTAGGCTACTACGGAATTTATTTAATATAAGGTAGCTTATTTTTGTTTTTTATCAATTTTTTTTTTTTGAAATCTGTGTAATAGTTATTTAGTATTCGTTTTTCAGCATCCCGGAAAAGTAAAAAGCAAGGAAGAACGCAAAATGCGAGCTTGCTTTATCCGATAAAATAATGGGTTAATTTCACACATCATTGAATAATAACGGTAACCTTTTGATCGTTACAGAAAACCCGATTCAGCTAAAATAAAAAATAAAACAGATGCGATAATGAAAAATTTTCTTAGATTCAGCATCTTTGATTATATTCTTTCAGTTTTGTTTTGAATCTACTCATCGCAGAGCTTTCTAAATATTTACATCTTCGGAAAGTGTGAGTGAAAATAAAATGTATTAATTATGTTATCACCGTAATGTTATTAAATTATTATGGTTAATTATTCTCTAGAGTTAACTAAGTATCTATAAATAAATTCAAAGTAACATCGTATCCCAACTGATAAACCTACTTAAGCTAAAACTAACCACAACACTACCGCATCAACGAAGTTGGCCGACCTTTATTGACGTCACAAAAACGGCGCCATTTAATTCGTGAACTATTGTTATCTACGTCGAGTCAGTTTCGTCCACTATTCGAAAGTAGGTACCTAGCAAGTAAGTTAAGTCGCTTACAGACGAGCGACATATTGCCGGTGACTTAGCTGGTAACGGCAGTCGTCCACTTACTAATCAACTGCTGGTAGTAACAGCGTCGCACGTAGGCTTGAATTTTCAACAACACGCCGTCCGTCTGTCCACGGTCCTAAGGCTTAGTATAAAGTGAGACAGTTATAATTAATAGCCAACCCTAGTAGCTGTCATGTCGTTATGAACACGAGCACGCGAGGGAATTACCAAGAAAACCTGGGGTTTGAGAACTATCGGTACCGTAATATATCATACAAACTATCCATGTCGCATGTAAGGATGAAAATTCAAGGGCAAGTTACCTATCATGTTTTCCATATTTAAGGTCGTTTTTCAGTAAGTAGTTACAAGACGCTAACATCTTGATTAACTATTAACTCAACAAAAAAAAAAAGTGTATTGTAATAACATTCACCCTGAATCGATATCGTGCAATAGTATGAATGAATTTCAGTAAAATAAAGTAAACCCATTAATTAGGTACTGAAATAGAAAATGCAAAAAATAGACTTTTATCAAAAATGTATCTGACTAATTGAGAAAAATCGAGCAGTGGTGGCCCGGTGGCCCAGTGGTAACCAGTGGTGGCCGCGACTTACGAGTTGTAGGTCATAGGTTCGAACCCTGACAGGCGATTTACTTTGTGTAAATTATTTCATCACAACTGCACTCAAAACAGTGAAGGAAACCCTCGTTAAGAAACTGGCATGTCCTAGAACCAAAAAATTCGAAGACATGTGACATCTACCAACCCGCACTGGGCCTGCGTGGTGTATTACGGCCGACTCCCTCTCACAGAGAGGAAGCATGTGTCTCAGCAGGGGGAACATTATAGGTTGATTTTGCAATGCAATCTGCAAATGTTTTCACAAACAGTGCAATTTTATTTTCAACAAATCCAACATAATCACTTTAGACGGATTCATCACTTATGAAAAAGCGCGATGGACTTTTTCGCTTCCACGAAGTCCCCAAAAGCTTAGTTTGGAACTGTAATTAATTTTTAATCCGGTATCCTTACTTTGCGGCTTCACATAATAAATTAATTTTCACCAGCGTTCGGATGATAATCAGTTAATTCAGCGTTCCTCTTTTGCAACAAAAAGGATTTCAAAGCGGGAACTGTTCTAATTAATTATTTGGGCTCAGGAATAAGGGATGATACGCCAAAGAAATGTTCCCACGTTCGCGTGGTTACCGCACGTTGAAGTGTCGGTTTATTGTGTCGCGTAACATATCATATTCTATTATTTCATTTGAGGGTAGCCACGACAGTATGAATAGCTTACAGGTATTTAATGTCAAGAAGGTGTGAAACATTTGACGTCATTATTGTAGAACCTATATATCGTTGGTTAAAGCTCACTTTGTTTGCTACATCCCTATACATTGTCTGCTATGTCTGTGTCGAATTTAGGGCAGTAGGCTGTTGTGTATAATCAGAATCACATACGTCTCATGAAACTCAAGCAGGTCTTATATAGACGACATTTCTCAAAACTTGGACAATAACTATTGAGGTCGTGCGCAGTGGGAACAGGCATCGTCATTAGGGACTGATCATCTCTTAACTGCTATGGCTTATTTTAATTTTAGATTTTTTTTTTCTTTATATTACCGACCCTATTAACGTGCACGTCTTTCAACATCGTTCTCACATGTACGATTTCACCATTAATGATGTAACCAATATTTTGTAACAATAGTTTGATTTGAAAAGTGTCCGTAGAGTTTCTTGCCCATTCATATCCATAGGGACCTACTGTTTACGCTTTGAAATGGGCAAGTAGCTTCATCCTCAAAAGTGGCTTTAATTGGGGTAATTCAAATAAATGCTTTGAGTTTGAGTTTTGAAATAGAAACTAACAAGCTTACACGTGTGTGACATTAATTGATGTCGTGAAAATTGTATCTAGGTAGTCTAGACGTGTTGGTTTATATCTATGCAATTTGAATGGTCATTTTTTTTGTCCTGCGATCCATTTCACGATATCGTTGGCGATTGATTGGAAGATTGGAAGGTATGACGTTTTGATGACTGTAAAACTTGACAATCGGTATCAGTTTATTTCAACGAAACAAACAAAATTGCCTTGTGTCCATAAAATTGTTTTATATTTCCAATAAAAAATAATAAAAAAACAATATACATTTTTCAATCAGATAAAAACTACATAAAGTTTCAAACATTTTAAGCCGTAATGCGGCGATTTAAAATTATTTATTTAGGTAAAATATGGAATCCCATTCCTTTTCCGAACGAAAGTAATTAAATATCCCATTTCTACACCCACAGAAGAGTTTTACCCGCAAAACATATTAATGACGGATATTACGAAACGGCCAACGGTCAGCAAATTCTACGATGATGGATTGAAAATGGCGCACATGGCAACCGAGTCCCACATGAATAAATTAACGCGCTTATTAAAGTCACAGGGATTATGAGGGAAACTGGCCGTTGACTTATTGCACAGTTGAGTTATGATTTTAATACGTTCGCCACGTTGCGTGCTATAATCGCGTGTCAAACGAACTTGTTATTAGTGATCAATTGTAAGGCTTGCCACTTCTGTTTTTTCATTGCTCTGTGGTTATGAGCTAGCTGCCTTTTGTTTTTCAATTTGCTAATTATAGTTTTAGGGTTATTTTTATATGTATTCCGGTCACGCTATTTGTAGTAACAAGCATTGTTGCCTCTGTTATCAGGGATAAGTTATTATAATTTTAGTCGAGATTATAATGTTGTCACGCTATTTAACGTCATAAGTCTGGCTTTAATCTGTAAGCACCCTTTTCACATCGAAGTTCTTTTACTCCATCGGTTTGCGTAGAAGTTAGAGACTCGATTTTTTACGTCTTATGTCTGATCTCGAATGATCTAGAATGATGTAGCTTAGCACACGAAGCATATGCTTTAAAAGGGCTCTATGTGAAAATGGTTTCGAGTGGACGAAGCGCTTTATGCTGATGGCGAAGTTGAATGGTAACTCTGCCATCTGCCAACTTTATGTATCACCGACAAAGAGCAATGTATCAAAGAGGATCACTACAGCGCTTAAGCACTTAACTACGAACTTCAATCCCTGCAAAAGTCCACGGGATTAAGTGGGAGGTCAATGTTTGCAAACAGTCAACGAGAGCAAAATCTATAAAACGATTTGCATCAACAACAATAAATCAGTTTTCACAATAACCATATTGAATTTTAAATTATTAATTTAGGCGTGTAGCTTGTCTGGAATAGAGTAACCAGCTTATGAATTAACTTATAGCTTATTGGCAATATTTGACACTGATCGCTGAGATAACTTTCAGTGTTTGCCCTGCCCTAGGTAATTAATCGCTACGATTTATGATCCTGTACCGAATCATTTCGAGTCCACGTGTTGCTGGCGAATATTTTGCATATTTTAGGCTAGTCTGGTTTATAGGTACTTCCGAATTAGCGTACATAATAGTAAATCGATTGCGAAACTGTTTCAACGACTTTAAACTGCCTACGGAAAATTGTAACAAGCTGTTGCAAGAATTGATAGCTAGTTACAATTTTAATGAATTCGGTTGGATTAAATTGTCTATCCATAGAGCTGTGTGTCAACGATAAACATCTACTTTAGTGGATCTAGAGCGCCATCATTAATTACTTTGATATGTCACTACACCTAAGCGGGCAGTGTTCCCGAGGCATGGTTATAATATAATGCTACTCGGTAGTTTATTTGAGCATATTTTGAATAATCTAGGCTATAGAGGCTTCTCTCTAGGTACGTCGATTATACCAAATGGTCATCTTTCGCGATTCGCATCCTCTTATCTCAACAAAGTTAGGTACCTACCTATTCTTAAAAATGGGAAAGATCATTTGATGATTAGAGATTATTTTCAATAGACGTTTATCGATAAGTGAACGGAATTTATAGACCGACAATTTGCATATATGGTGCAAACTGTAAATAAAAGTTGGTTATTAATAAATAAATTGATTAGGTACATTTTGAACCACTCACTTATGGGACCTAACCAATTACTATGTACAGCACATGAAAAAAGTAACAAGCGAGGCTGGTTGTAAAGAAAAATAGCAATAAGTACCTATCTACCTCGTATAAGCTTCAGAGTATAGGTACATTAACTACCCTACTAATCGAATGCATTATCGTCACAAAGCTTATTTACCGATATCGTAGCTACCATCAACATCCTATTACCCCCACAATGTGCGCTTGAGTATTTTTTTCCACAATCACGTCGTTAGCTCGACTACACTATTAATGCTGTTGTATTTGACATGGCAATTAACGAGTGGTTAGGGAGCTCGGGTACATAAAAAAAAACATTGTTTGAAATTAGACGTACAGAAGCGTGAAGTACTACTTTTTAGACAGCGTTCTGTGAAAAAAAGGATTTTTTTTTTTAAATGGGAAAGTTGTACTTTTCTGAAGTCTGAAATGCAAAATTGTCTTCAGTAAACAAGCTTTTTGCTGCCTACTGACCCAGCTGTTAAATTTCGTCCAGTGCAAGCCTTCCATATTTTAAATCCACTTCCATCGCATCTTTGATGTGTAATCGACATGTTAAGTCGTAAAATGATAAAAAGAGCAACATCAGGTTTTAATCATGGTGTTTAAATTATCGATTCCAGACCCTATCCCCCGAATACTGAATCGTCACTCAACATTTAAGGGCTGCTTAAAATTTGAGCAGTTAAACCTAAACTTTAAATTTTGTATGGCCAAACGTCACTTTTGAGTAACTGTTAAATTTAAGTGCTACTTAAATTTTGAGTGATGTTTCAGCATTCGGGGGTATGTTCCTTTGCTGGGGTTGCGGTTATTGTCCGAAGGGATTACCGTGGCCCCTGACAATATAGGTAAATAAAGGACCACGGGTGGGTTTTAGTCAGTAAGAGTCTGACACACCCTAGCTCCACCTAGAGTGGGAGAAGTTATTAAATAATTTTCCACCAAAAAAAAAATACCCTATGTTCGTACAAGCAAAGTAAGCATCACTTTTGAAGGTAGTCAGCAACTCTATAAAAAAAATCTGACACTAAAATCATGTTTCCAGTCTTTGTTTTACTCCTAACAAATGATAAATTGTTGCAAGCATGAGCTCGAATACAAAAGGCTGTTCCTAATAACGTGCAATGCGTTGACGTGAACTGTACTGAGCTGCTTTTAATTAAACTAATACGTGCTACGATACACGACGCAGATATTTTATTCTTCATTGCTTTGTTGGGCTGCGATCGCATGGAAGTGTAGATAAAGATGTCAGGATTTTACAATTAAGTGGTATGGAACGAAATTTATGGAGTATTTTGGTGATTGGTAATAAGGTGTGTGTACGTATTGTAGCAGCACGTTTAACACGTCGTGACGACTTATTGAAATAGGTGTTACCTAATATTCGCTCGAAAAGTCCGTGCGTGTGGGTGCGTTTTAAAATTAATCAATCTCTGCTTTAAGTGCAGAAAGATTAAGTTAAGGGACCAGTTCTAAGTACATAATGATTACAATGAAATACTTTACCTACTTAATAAGTAAAAAAAATACACTAGTAGCTTATTAACACTCCTTCCTTGATCTGAGAAAAATCCACGGAACCAAGACTCCATGTATATCAAGATAGACAATGGTAGATACACCAACAAAAAACAAAAGAAAACAGGATAAAAATATCACCGTATCGTAGCTTTTCAATCCGAATCACAATCTCAAAGACAAGACAATCGGAGGCAGTGTATCGACAGCTTAGTGTCGTGATTACTCTAACATATTGTATCCGGAGGAATGTGAACAATTCAGTGACACCGTAGCATTCTGTCCAATTATTGCACTCAGATTAATGCCAATTTGTGGACATCTAACGATGTGGCATTGATACTACATGATTGTGAGATTATTGCTGGAATGTTTTGATACTTTATCGTGAAGACATTTAATTTCAAGCGTACAGTTGTCGATTCGACTAGTTACTGATATAAATTGAAGGTTCTTAGTGCTGCTCAGGAGTGTCATCAAAGAGCTAGGCTGCTGAGTGGCTAATCCCTTTACCGCGACATGGGTTATCTCGTAACTATAACAATTTTCATTTTTTATGCGGCACTAATTAGTTTTTAAATTGAAGTGACATTAGAATGCATTAATCAATGAGAAGCCACTAAATAATCTTGAAGACTTTAATTACATCCTCACCATGCAGCTTTAAGCTTTAGTTTTAAACAAAACAAAACAGGTTGACCGACAATTAACCAAAGAATGCAATGACACAATCACAAAAAAGGCATAATGCATTAGCTTCATCAATTAAATAGCCATACATTAATACCACTTTGTCTCTGCCGGAACAAATCAATCTACTAGGCGCCCATAAAACACAGAAGTTGCAACGAACATAGCATCTCATAGTTTTCAATCAATTGTTAACAACTCGCAGAGGTTACAAAGTACATTAATAGCCTTCGGAATGGCTCTATACGTGATCATTGAGCAGATTTACAAGCATTCGACGAACGATTACGGCCAACATAAAAGGTCATAAAAGTTCATTTTATTTTAATGTGTACTGTTTCGATGCAATTGGTAGTGTTTTATATATATATTTTGGTAAAGAATTTTGCATAAACGTGTTAGAATTCATTGTTTTCCGTGTTTAGTGGAATGCAGTTCAAAATGTATTATTGATCCACATAATTTTTTGCGAAAATTATAAATGTAATAATCATCGATTGCAATATATATACTTACTGCGTTTATAAGCAGTTTCGTTTTTATGCTGCTTCTGTCCAATGTCTTTTTTCTTTAAATATTATGTACACCTGCTAATTGTGTATATATTAGCAATAATACCTTTCCTAATTATTTTTTAAACCAATGTTGAATGTTTATGCAGTTGGTGTTTTTAAATAAATAAATACTGCTGTAATTGTATGGAAGTTACATTCTACATTTTCTTTTGAATGGCTTCGTCTCTCTAATTAACTTTTAGTCAGTCTAAATCAGTCAGTGTGTAGAAAGAAAATAAGAAAATTTTGCTGAAACTCTTGTGTCATGTGAAAGTGCCATAGAAATTATGAAGTACCGTATAACTGGGTTAACTAGCATTACAGCTTTTTTAGCCATTACAAGAACACACGTCATTGTATGAACAATTCAAGTAAAAACGAGCAGCAATCCAAGTAATTTATGCTGCATAACAATGTGCGTAGTGCATTTACTTGAGTAAAAAGTTCGCGTGTGCATTGAGGCTCAAGACTTTAAAGCCCCCAGTACACGTTGGGGGAGCCCGTTGGTCGGCCAACATATACTGCTTTTTGCGTGATTTACCGTTTGATTTGCGTGTATTTTGCACTGACCGAGCGGGTTCGCCCAACGTGTACGGGGGCTTTAGGTGCCTTGCGTTTACTTAACGTTGCACTGAAATACAATTTTTATAAGCCTGTGGAACAGAGGGAAATCTTTCCATGTAAAAATAAAATATACATTTATTTTTTACTTTGCACTGCTTAAATAAAATATTAGTGTTTTAAAATGCAATCGATTTTCTCGGAAAAATACGGAGCTTTCAATATATAAGAGGAAAAGGAAATGGGAAAAGCGTCGTCCAGTAGCCAATAATGCATTATTTTAACCATCACCATGTAGCATGCTAATATAATAATGCAATGCTTGGTGATTATGGCAATTTTTTTCCAAGTGTAAGTTCCCAGTGACCGCTGCGGTGGACAAACGCCCTTTGAGGTCTTCACCCTTAAGTTTGATCAGTATCATGTATGATATTATAAAATCATAAAAAAATCAAATTAATATTATTTTTATTCATTATAGATAATTCGACACTCTTTTAAACTTATATTCCATTCTGTATTTACGTGTTTAATGCACCTCTCGTCTCAGTACAGTTATTGTTGGCAGTCCATTGAAATATAATTTTAAATACACGGCAAAAAACGATGAATACATTTTTGTATAAATTAACAGCACGCGAGTAATGAGGGCTTGACATAAGAAAACTAGCAGGCTTTGTTAATCACTGCATATATTTGAATAACTTGGCTTTCATTAAGTAGGTTTTTATGGTTGTATTTGAAGTGCGGTTGACGTGGAAAAAAGAAGCAAGACATTTTTTTGTACCTAGCTAACAATAATTTTAAAAAAATCTTGATGATTCTTGTTAAATGTAACACGTTAATTTATTTAAATCTATTACGTTATTTCTACGCCATTATGCTTGCATGTCTATAATATTATTTATTTATTTGCAAAACATTATCACCCAAAACAGACTTTTCAGAGCCCGTCCTTAGTGTTAGAAAAAATAACATCTTTCATCATTTTAGATTAACTAAATAGCTGTCTCGACAAAACCATTTTTATTAGAAAAGACGTATTGCTAATGCTGGGTCTTATTTTAGTTTTCTCGCTAACACAACAATTTTCTTTTTACATTCCTTTTCACTATAGTTCTTCACACTAGCATATCACGAACATTACGCAACGGTGAATACACAAAGATGTTTTCCACTAGCTTTGTAGACGCGGCCGTGTTTTCTTTTTAAAGTCGTTTAATAAAAGGGCCAGATGTGTGGATATAATCTCGAGACCGTCTAGAGCGTCTCCCGTTTAGGTTAGAAATGTGAGAAATTTCCCGTTGAAGTGCACTCCCGTCTGCGGAATGCTACGAACGTTCTTTGCACGTGTTCTTTGCACGAAAACTCTTTTAAAACGCTGAATTATTATACCATCTCTAGTGGCGTGACTTAGCAGTTCGGTAACAACCTACTTGTCCCAACATTTCGTGCAAAATGTTTATGTTAGAACTGCTTGATCTAAAATTTTGAACAAGCTACGAGGTAAATGTGATAATTCAATTCACCTTTTCATTGTTAGTCTAAGGAATTGTAATCCGGAGCGGGCAAAATGTCAAGTAGCCCTTCATTTTAAACCCTATATCAATGAGATAGAAACATTTATAATTAGTTTACCGAAAATAAAAGGCAAGGAGGGACGAGGGAGGCTGGTCCTCTAAAAATTGTAATGAAATGAAATAAACTTTAAATTTTAAGATCCACTTAAGGAAGTTTCGAATTTCAATCCCAAGAGTAAACCGTAGGACGAATAAGAGATGAAAATAATACTTTATAGGACTTGAGAAGTTAGTAACAGTAGCAATACAAGAAACTGGAACAGTGATAAGTAATTCGTAATGAGACGCAGTGAGGCAACGTTATGCTTTTTGCCTTACTTTGGTGTGTTGATACCCCTGGCTGGGGACCGTCAACTTGAGGAAATCCCTGTTGTAAACATTTCCTATACTACGCACCACAAGTTGTTTTAATCATCGTTTCCTGCTTTGTAAGGGTGGCGACGTTAAAGAAGATTGACATTAACAAAAAAGTTTGTTCAATTTTCGCAACCTCGTTGACGATTAGTCTACTTTTTCGAAAAATTAATTCTAGTAATCAAATAATATAATCATGAAACTTTTGTTGTTGTGTTTACTTGAGATAAAAAGAAAAGCTAGGTTACTAAAAGCCTACTTTTCTGCTAGACAAACTTTAGTCTAGATTATAAAACTTTTTAAGCAAAAAACGTTTTTCATTTTTATCTAGATTTTTTGTTCAAGAAAGTCTGTTTTATCGTAAATCAATGTGACAGTTCTACTAACAACGGATTTATAAATGCAAGACTTTAAAAAAAGATGAAATAGGACTAAGAATTGTTTGTCTAGTTTTTCGCTTTATTTTGTGATGCTTGACTATTACAAAGACATTAAACATAAATAAATAGCTAGAAATCTACGTCTTCTCGTGTTTTGTAAAATTAACGAATTTTCCATAAAAGTGTTATTATTTTTTTCTAGAAGCAGGCTTTTTGTTACAAAAAGGTGTTTTCTACAAAGTTTACATGTTTTTCTGTTACCTAACCTACGAAATATTCTCATTAGCGACTTATAACTGACAAAAAGGCTTCAAATTGATATAACCTATTGTATCTTACATAATACCTAAACCTGACATTAACATTCCTCTCACACAAAATAAACAGCCGAACAAAAAATCCGAATGTCCGTAAAAACTGAATCATATTTGATTAGGTCAGTTGCGCTCGCGCAGGGTGGTGTAATGCGACATGGCGGGTCCAATCGGCCTAACAGTCACGAGTCAAGCTCAAGGCTGACGCCTCACCTTAACCCTGGTGCCTACAATGCCTTCATTATAATTATTTAGATAAGAATATAGAGCGGCTGGATGTGGTAAAATAATTACTTAGTCTGAAGAACTCTGTGAAAGATGATATGGCTAGAAAGGGGGTGACTACTGACATGACGATTAATAAGGAAGTATGGAAGAAAATTACCCCAAATAAATTGGGATAAAATATGATGATAAGTTAAATTATAGTTAATTTATCTACCAGTAGTTAACTTCACCTTTGTTTTTACGATGATATTTTTATAGAAAAGACCGGCGGATGAATATTTCAATTCCACCTTGGCTTTCGAATGATATCATTTGATTAATGTCGACGTTGATTTTAAATATTGTCAACTGCCAAAGTTTATTTTAACAATGACACTTTTATTATTGTATGTATCTGTGACTAATAAATCGAAATACAATAACTAGATTACAATTGGATTATTTAAATCTAATTTATAGTGGGCAGAGATTTATTTTGAATACACAAATAATAAAGAATGTAACTTTACATTTTATCGTTGCACCGAATCAGTTTATCGATACATTTAATCTCGATTATAGAGCCATTCGATATGAATTTTAAATCAATCGTTAGGACCGAAGATTAACATTGAAATAATCTGATGCGAATTATTGAAATCGATTTAGTCGAATTTATTTGATTATAATTGCTAGGATATTCAGTTATTAGAAGAATTTGTCGAAGCGCTAATTTGATATGCGGAAATTCTTGCATTCTGAAGGTTCTATTATTTAAATACTATAAAGATATTATGATTGCAAATATTGAATAATCATCATTTTTATTTGATTGTTAATTAATGTAACTAACGATTTAGGAGCTAAGTACTTCTAAGTACTTCTCGCTTTATTTTATTCTAATGCATGTCTAAGGTGAAAAATTATACTAAAGCACATTAATATAATTATTATATTCATTAATCCACCACAAAACTTAAAACGGCCACTGGCAAAATCATAATATGATAATATTGTGAATCACACAAACTGACAATTCATAATAATATCTGCGTTCAATTCATAATACGCAATTCATCTGTTTGACAGCTTTGTATTTTAATGAAATAAGTAAACTGTAAAAATAAAAAATAAAAATCTCATTTGATTAATAATACCTAACTGTAAAGAAAAATAATTCTCCGGTAAAATAACGGTCTTCATTAACACGCAATATTTACACTAAATATGATTCTGCTATGAATTTAATTTAATTTGATTCAGCTAAAATATGTGTCACCATAGAGGAATTGCTGGGAATTCAGTAAATGAATTGCATTTAGAGTAATTGCTTAATGTGGCCGTTTTAGGCCCTCAGAACATGGTCCAGCACAGTTTGTAATTTTCTAAAGCTACTCAGTGAAACTAAACTGTCAAAAGATTACTAATAAAGAACTACTTATGGCAGATTGTTCGCTCCTCGTCTTCTTATAAACTTTTAAACTGTATTGAGTTTATAGCGAAACTTGCGCGAAGACAAGTCTTGTAACTTACCCTACCCATAAGTTACTTAATAATACGTAAGTAACTACTTTCATTTTTTATTTATTATAGCATTTATTCCAGGCTACGCTCATTGTGTTAGTAACAATAGTCTTATAAACTAGTGCTAGTAGACATACAAGTTTTATTTAGGGTGGAGCGTTGGAGACTCCCATCTATCTGCGAAAAAATTCAAGATTAGAGTTGGTACCGCCACTAAGACGAGCAAGCAGAGAATTATTTTGAAAATAATTAAGTTTTTTTTTCTTGATATCTTTATAAATTATAGCCTATGTTACCCAGTCATAATATAGCATTCTACTGGTGAAAGAATTTTTTAAATGGGACCGGTAGTTTTTGAGTTTAATAATTACAAACAAAATACAAAACTTTTCTCTTTATAATATTAGTGTAGACAACCAGATGTAATATTAATGAAATATAATGTTGTCGGGACCACCTATGGGTTTCACTGATCAATGGTCGATTGTACATCGTCGTTTGATTTCGCTGTTTAGGCGGTGAGCAGACAATAGACAATTTGTTATCGTATGGAATTGTGCGTCCTACATGCGCGATAGATTTGCATACGATTCCAAATTGACCATCGTTTGCACCTTAAGGTCCACTATCTACCACTAAAATATTAAGGATCCTGAATTCTGTGTCTCTAAGTCTGTGTCTCTGTCTGAGATGATCAGAGTTTTATGAAGTTTGAATAATACTTATATAAATTAAAAGCTCAACTCAGCTCAAAAACTTCACGAAGGCAGGTTGTCTTTACATACTTACCAGTCGTCTCGAAGTATCTTCGAGATTTTTATAATTTCTAATATTTAATGTTTGTTTTTTCTCATACGCTTTATAGCTATAATAAGGTAAATACTTCACCGGAAAAGGCTATATAAATCTTTCAAATATAATAAATCAATAAAATCAACTAAAAGTGCGAAACCTTAGACAAGACAAAACTTATTGTTTTCAAGGAAATATTAACTATTCTGTGTTAAAACGCTTGTAGGTCACAAAACCTTTTGAACATCAGCATTAACAATAGTACGCTAAGTTAACAAAATAATCTGTTTAAAACATTTTATTACATCATATAAACAAACTTGTGTACAAGGTCTTTGTTTAACGAAGTAATAGTGCGTTCGTGACTCTAGTCGCGCGGGAAAATCACGATTAACTTACATCAGATGGTTACATTTTAGTCTATGACTGTGAGGAATTAACAAGCTTTTGTTTGATTTACATTTAAAATGATTGAAATGTCTGAAAGGACTTGACGGAAATAGAAAATCGCTTTGTTTAAATTCTCTCAAATCACTTTCATCAGGTATCGTGACCAAAATGCTATAGCTTTTATTGCCAAGTGCCATAAGGTATGTTTTACGGTATAGTTGACTACAACGTGGGTGAACTCGCGGGCAAAAGCTAGTATTTTATACGACGGACGGCACTCACTGGTCCAATAATCCTTGACGTGTAAAAGTGTTTGTATCAGTTTCAAGACATCGCAAAACGATTGATAAAATTAAACGTTTTTTTCGAAATGAGCACCGCATCACCACTTCGATCGGTTCTTTGCTCTTCGCATCCAGTGGTGGAAGCCTGATTCACACCCCTTTTATTCTTGGAATGCCCTGAGTATTATATTGGACTACGATAAAAAAATCCACAGCTTTCCTCTTGCTACTAACTACAAATCGTGAACGCAGAAATAGCTTTCACATTTTCCACATGCCCATGATTCGGACCCAAAAGTTAAATCCCATCTGTCTCAAAAAATAATTAGCGATGAGATTATTATGAGCTTCGGTTCGGGGAAAGTTTTTCCCCTGCCGGTTACTATGTAAAGAGGAACCCCTCACTTGTAAGGGACATCATGAGATGTGATCAAAAGATTACTCTTGAATGGGATGAGTAGCGAAATCTTATACTTTCATTGACGTTGTCTGCGATCACCAGTAAGGTTTCTTAACATTGAGTTCATCCCCTAAGGTTTCATAAAGTAACCCTGACTCGAGCCTTATTTCTTTGGGTTAGGGATGCATGCTTAATAGTATAACGTATTACTTTTCATAAGCTACTTATACAATACTATTGCATGCAATATTAGCATTTGATTACATGAACACTAACAATAACATTTGCGTAACTAATATACAGTGAGATTGAAAAAGATCGATATCTGTCTGTACTAATAAGCTGCAGAGTTTGAACGCACTAATCTCTGGAACTAGCAGTTGAATTTAAAACGTTATTTTTGTATTTGATAGCCCAATTATTGAAAAAGGCTATAGGCTATTTAACATCACGCTAAGACTCTTAGGAGCTGACCAAAAAGAAAAAAAGTTAGAAAGAACGCTATGCGAAAACGAAGTAATAGCGCGGACAGGCGATGCTATGCGACGGGGTGGCTCGGGGAACAAAAAAATTCAAACTTAAAACTTAAAACTAGTACTTAAGAGCGTTCATTCTGAAAGTGAGCAAATTCGCAAATAGATGTCACATATTTCGCTGTTTTGATTAATTTGGCAATATTACTTACTGTATGGAAATATGAAATGTGGCTAACTGGCGAACTAGAATATCAATAATGAATTGCAATTATAACACTGAATTTGATGTTGTAACCGTTTTAGGTGTAAAAAAAGGCATTTGGAAAAGATTCATACTACTTTTTTAACATCTAAAATTAAATACGATTTTAATTATTGCATTTCATAATCAATATTTAAGTTCCCTAGTTAGCCATATTTCTTAATTCCATACAGTAATATTGCCAAATTAATCAAAACAGGTACATATTTGACAGCTATTTACGACGTTGCCAACTTTTAGGATAAACGCACTTAAATAAATCATCGAATAGATTTGTTATTGAAAGAAATATTCAAATCCTCTGCTGTTCATCTTTCTAATCAACCTTTATGTACATAAGCTGAAATTTACTTCTTATGTCTATGTCATAGAGTTCAATTTTAGTTTTGAAAATGTTTTTTTTTCTTGACTTAAAATGAATTTATTGCAACAAACCTGTGCAAACTAAACTTTTACATTTTACGATTATTGAGATTGCAGATGGAGTGAATCTGGAACATTAAAAAGTTAAATGTAGCGTTAAACCATCAATAAAAGTAGTTTCATTTCATTTAACTTCACCCCTTTTGCTTTGGGGAATAAGAAAATAATGTTCACCGTAATGTCATAACATTTAAGAAAGGGGGTTTCAGAGCAAAACAGCCATAAAAAACTTCCATAGTCATCCTTTGTTTACTTCACGAGTCCCCCCTATTAGGCTGTAGACTTTACATACAAAGAGTTGTACCCAAACAGGATCCAACAATGCAAAACAATAGACTTCCTACGTCTGCAACGGAGGTGTGAACCGTGATGTGGCAATCAATGCGGTGGTGACAGCCACTTCTATGTATGTTTTATTCTATATTGCTGTGTCATCGTCTGCAGGAAGATGAAGTCTTAAAATCAAGCGTAAAATGCCTTCCTGTCCAAGGTTGACCATTGTGTGGCCACAATGACAATGGCCTGTGGGCGTGGTTCATATTTAGGGTTGATTTAATTGCTACTGGTTTGTAATTTATTCAGTGTGAATGTGCGCATAGTTGGTGTGATGATTGTGGGATGACATAATCAGTGTCATGTTTTCGATTTGCGTATTTTATGTAGCGAAAGGTGTTGGAGGCTGTCAAGGTATTCAGCTGTGAATAAGATTTAATATTGTATATTATTTGTTTGAAAAACAAGAAAAAAAAATGTACTTATTATCAGTTCAGTCAAGTTAAAAATATTATTAAATCGCTGCAAATTGCATCTAAGCTTAAGTAGATATTCTATATATCTTTCCATCTTAATCGTCTACGAGTTTAAAACCTTTTTACACTTAATATTTTTGTTGACTTAATTAAATCAATCAGCTGGTACTTAAACAACAAATATTATGTTTATAAATATTACATTTCTAAAAACAAATCGGCATCAATACATTAATCAGACCGATCAAACTTCGAAATTAAACTTAATATTTTTCTTTAAAATTACGTAGCCGAAGGTAAAGTGAAATTACGAAGAAACTTAAAACTTGCAAACACAAATAATTTCAAATTAAATTAAGACATGTTAGGTACGAAATTAATTCTAAGTATACACTCTTCATAAATTTGGAGCCGTCCCAAAACCAGACGAAAATTAATTAACTTGTATTTTGTAACAATTAACGAAGTTCCATGCCGATCCATTTTCTAAACATAAAGGAGAGTACACGCTAGAGGTATTTGTATGTAATATATCGTTCTTTCGACTGGTACAATACAAGCAAAATCTCCATTCAAAAGAGCATTTCCAAGTAATTTAACGTTCTTTCGAATGCGCAGCGTCAAATATTTAGGCGCTCCCTCACCGGGAGGATTTGCCTGTAATGTAACAATCAAAAATTTCACTGTAACGGCAAGTAGACTAACGGCAAAACGGCAACAGTAACGACAAGATACAGCAGTGCTTTTTGCACGTTTTTAATATTATTAATTATTTTTTTTACAATCATCTATCCTCAATCCGATTTTTCACTGACTGGTGAACTTATTCAGCTAGCCACACGTTTTTTTCGAGGCTACTACTTTAAGTTTTCTATATAAACTTATTCAAAACCCATAAAACGATTTCTTATAGCCGAACCTTAATTATAATCATGTAGTAGCTTGGACTCTGTTCCCGATACCGGTGGGCTACTATTTTTTATATTTTTAAATATTTTTATATTTTTATATGTTCTAATATTTAAAAATATAATTTATAAGTATTTAAATGAAATAAAGGATAACTATAATCAAATTGGTAGAAGTATCACGGTCCAGGTGAGAGAGCGCCTATTTGCTCACCCTCGTGTCTTCTTTGCTCTATAAAATATTACAACAATTGGCTCGTAGTATGTAAAAGTAAGTTGGAACTAATAACATCGGATTCTATGTTCAATTCATCAAAAGATGATACATTAGAACGTCTCGATGTTCTGTTAAAACCAAATGCTCAAATGTGTACCCACCTTAATAAGCAGCATTTGCGAATGGAACAAAAGGCTTGCCCACATACTAACATCCTTACGTAATTGTTCTGAAAACATTTCCTAGAAACTAAATAGTCTTCTATTTATCTTTTCTAGGTAAATAACAAGTATTTCGTGAACGAGAACGCTTTGTCTAGCGAGCCTAAGCCGACATTCGCACGGACGTAATAAAACCGCGGCGGGATTTTATCGCGCACTGGATTTTCAACTGTTGGTGTTAGGCTGAGCGTTGAGAATCCAACGCGCTGGGTCGCACTCTCGTCCCAGTGCGTTGAAAAATCACAGTGTTGGATTTTCAACTCTCGGCACTCAGCAGAGCGTTAAAAATAAGATGCACGAAAAAATATCACCGCGATTTTATTACGTCCGTGCGAACGTCGGCTAATTGTTTACTTAACTCGCTGTGGGAATGTTTAGTAATTTCTTTTGTTTTACATTGAGATATTAGAGGATCTCCAATTAAAGGTAGGGTACATAAGTTATGGCACAATTAAAGTCATCTGAAATTAGACTTGGTATATTGAAATAATAGTTAAAGGTAAATCAATTAATGCCTAGTACCTGGGCGACCGAGCTCTGATCTGGTGAAAATAGACAATGCTCATTTAATAGTACGTTTAGGATAGTACCTACTAATTCCATACTGACATTAGAATAAAGATCATGGCGATCTTTATTCTAATGTCCACAATGTAATGTCATTATTTATTACCTTGTTTTAAACTTTGGGAGACCGAGCTCTGCTCGGGTGAAAATACTGAGAAAACGAATTTTGCCAGATGTGAGACCTAGCTAGATCGATTTTTCATCCCGGGTGAAAAAACCGTAAACCTAAGGGTTTACAGGGGTACGATTTCGAGAACGTGAGTAGGTACAATTGTATTTAGAAACAAATATTGCTCGTTTAATAGTATAGGATGTATGTATGTGTTTGTGTTATATTTTACGTTTTCAGGTCATTTGGAATCTGGATAATTTGATGTTGTAAATTATTTCTGGAGTGGTGATAATTTTTGCCCTTGCGATGGTTTATCGAGTGATTGTATAAAACCTTCACTCTTTTTGAAGGACTTAAGGGCCTGTAACCTCAAATGGCTTAGCATGATCCTCCGTTAAAATTTTCTCGATAGAAAAAAAAAATCAAAGTTACCTCCAAACCGAACTATAAACCGCTGGTTTTCAAACAATACTTCATATTATATCATTGAACTTTGCATAATAACTGAGCTTACTATAAAGTAGCGACTATGTTTTTTATTATATTTTTTTTATTTACCATTAATTTCACCATGAAAAGCAATTACCCAAATTATTGGCACCTCGGAGCCGCTAGCACCCTACTCCATCTCGCTCTCACTCAGTCCGCGAGCAGTATGGTGCGAGCGAGGTAAAAAGTGAATTTGAGCTAAGGTAGTATGGGCTCTTGAAAATCGTTGCCAAAAGTAAACCTAATGCACGATGATATAAGCACAGCACTGCTGCTGCTGCTACTATTTATTCTATTTTCGTCTACGGGTATTTTGCCTGCAATAAAATACTATTTTTTATTATTTTTATTTTATACAACGGTTTCCTAGAATAGCGGTTTCGTCATAACGGCCGTCATGAAAATCTGTAATTTTGTCCAGTATTTGACATTAACACGTTCAGTGCCAGGAACCCACCTGGAGGGTTTACCTAGTCGCATATGGGATGCCGGGAGCCCTCGCGGAGAGCTTTTGTAAATGTAGGGTTTTGTTAGCAAATACAGCATTATAAACCGTGAAAATAAACTTCAATTCAAAATAAAACTATTAGTATATGCGTTGCTTTTAAAATCCAAGCATTTATTTTTAATTTTTCTTCTTCACTTCACGGTTACAAATATTCACAAAAAAATTAAAAAGATAAGACCCCCCTAAAAACACAGGTTTACTTCGTTTTACAGAGTTTTATAACACGGTTTTAAAGGTAATGCCGTTGACCCTCCGCGATGGTTAACTTTAGTGCAAACATAATGCCGGCAACCCTCCCGGAGGGTTCACTTTTATTTGATCATTCACCGCTTTCCTTGGAAACCAAATCTTAACACGCAAAACTACAACTTAAGCCGTATGTTTATTCAACTCTGTATGCATTATAATCAACACATAAGTCGCCAAACAGCAAAATTAGTTAGTTATCAATAATACGAGTATACCAAAGAACCAATTTTAAACACAAAATTTAATGAAAATT
Organism: Omphaloscelis lunosa; assembly: GCA_916610215.1. Classification (NCBI taxonomy): domain Eukaryota; kingdom Metazoa; phylum Arthropoda; class Insecta; order Lepidoptera; family Noctuidae; genus Omphaloscelis; species Omphaloscelis lunosa. The sequence goes on along the minus strand of OU744250.1, from coordinate 7,154,392 downwards.
TATTAATACATGCAACGTCGTCGATCATGCGCTGATTATTATCTCATTACACTATGATAGTTATTATCTAATGCCGACTTAATCTTCGGTGATGAGTTTTACATAATTTAAGGCAGCAAATGAAGCCACCGCCCACGAGCGCAGGACCTCGGTCTAATGAGCGCGCAGCCGTGAACCTACGACCGTGGCATGCGCGCGCGCCGACAATTCTCTGGATATATTGTAATAACTAGATAATTGTGATGAACTGGTTTTGGAGACTGTTTTGATAAGGAATTTTTCGTTATTGATATTAAAATCTTTAGACTCAAGTCTAAAGGAAGCGTTGATTTTCTTTGGCTATTTGGCATGGTAGAATGACCCTGGACTTAGATTGATTGAGCACAGATCTAGGTAGACGCTTGTCACTGCCGAAAATCTGAAACGAAAAATTTCAATTGAATTAATTATTTTCCTAATCTAACATGGGTGAATGTGCAGTCTGTAAAGAAGTTTATCTAACATTTCCTGCCAATTACACCCGTTAATCTAACACCCAATACAATGTACAAACGATTAATAAATAGCTATAGTTTTAACCTTTATGTTATCTATCGATGGCATTTACGGCTGCCATCTTTTCCCATATTTTGTGAGCTTAAATGTTAGCACAGATCGTTAGTTCGATTGTTCGTGCACATTCCAAATTGGCTCGTTTTGATGGCAACTTAGTATAATTATTGAAGTTTTAGTACTGATTTGTATTTGCCATAGAAAAGATGAAAGGATATTGCCTTTTGAGGCATATTTGCGATGGCTTTGTCGATACATAATTAAGCTGTTTAGAAAAGCAATAGTATCGACACAGTTAGGTACGAAAATTTGAAAAATTCGCAGCCGCCATTTGAATTTACATTTTAACCAAATGGAGGACATGGATGCATAACACTATTTTGAAGTAAAATTTTCTTGAGGCGTGTGGGGCATTTTTGAGATGGGTCTCAACCATTGTTTTCGCGACATTGCAACGCAATTTTCCAACACCGTGGAGTAAAAGACATCAACGCGTTGGTTCCCGCGGTGCGTGGAGTAAAAGACATCAACGCGTTGATTACCGCGGTGCTGATTTTTTTTTTAAGATCTCACGTCTGTCGGCACTCCTGGAGTGCCACTGTTTTATTGTTTTGACGTGACGATTTCTACCAGTTCACTCCTACCGCAAACAGCGTTAAATAAGTTAGTTGTTTTTTTTTGTTGTGCTGGAAAGTACGCGGGTAGGTTAAGGGTTTAAGGTAAATTTAGTTTAACAAACAACTGTTTCCGACTTCGAGCTAATTCATAAGTTACTTTTCCTCCTTCAATTATATATCAAATCGATACCTATATTAAACGTTGTTCTAAACTGATCACGATATTATTAAAATCGAACATGATCCAATTCTTTTCGTTTAGATAAAAATCTCTGCATGCAAATTATTTGTCAAAAAAAAAAATTGATTGACATATCCATAGGGAGTGTCATAAGTGCTGTAACTGCCTTTACATGAGTTTAAGTTAGCAAACAATAGAACAATGGGCAGTATAATTAGGCATGTTCGTTTATTTCCTTTAGTTTGCTTCCGTAAAGCATTTTTAATCATTTAAATATGTACTAATGACAGGTTATAAATGTAAATAAAGCAAAAGGAATATAGAAGGATTAGCAGGTGTCGTTTTGAAGTTCTGCCTGGAAAAAAGGCGTGAGTGTATGAATGTTTGTAATGATAGGTTACTGGTTTTCAATGGTTTTTAAGTATCGTTTATGCACATATGTCCTTGTTTGTTGAGTTGTAGTAATAAATATAAGTATATGATTCGGATTGTTATTATTTCCCACGAATTTAAATAGGCAAATGAATTATTGATGCAATGTTAAACGCTAACATAACTTTGTTTTGCAGTGTGGGCTGCATCTTACATTCTATCATTTTGTTGACAATTGTAAGGAGATGCATGAATTGGTTTTATGACTAAGCAAAAAATGGATAAGGTAAGAAAAAATCGATTGCTACAAAATGAAGAATCGGATGTTGAGGTATAACTTAGAAAAAGCCTTTAATCAGCGCAACCGCAGTTAACTTCAATGAATCAGGGTTGCCAGACGTCCCGATTTTGGCGTGATGACCTGATTTTTAGACCAACATTAAATGTCCCGTGCGGCGCTTTTTCTAGTCCACGTTATTAAATACATTTGTTAATTTTCTTTACTGAAAATGCATGGGATATCAGTTATTATTGGAATACGCACGTATTCATTCATGTATTTTTTACATATAAAATAATACATACGTACAACATAATGTTAGTTGAAAAAAACGCGTCAATACGATGTGTTATTTTGTTCCTTTTTTTTACTGGTGTAAAAATATCACGATTTCATAACGTTTTTGAAGTGAAAACTTCTTTAGGTGCGTTGGGAATTTTTGAGATGGGACTAAACCATTGATTTCGTAACACTGTGATGACACCAGTTTTTGACCATTAAAAAGACAGCAACGCGTTGATTCTGCGGTGCCGATTTTTTTTTAAGTTTTCACATCTGTCGGCACTCCCGGAGTGCCATTGTTTTTTTTTTTTGGACGGAAGCACTATTTACGAAGTAGATTGGTATATTTATGTACCTACGTTGGTGGAGCATAGATACCTATGCTCTACCGACATAGGTATAAGTCATTTAAACAATAAATATGCAAGTAGGTAATTACATTCATTATGACCATATCCTGTTGTAAAAACATTGACCAGTTTTGACAAATGATCTACTGATTTTTCATGTTAATTGCACTTGTAAAAACACATTAGAAGTTTTTTTTTGTGTGATAGATCATTCACCAATACATAATAATGATCTGCAGTCTTAATCTAGTTTAAATTACTAGTGTGATTTAATTTTAGTATTAATTCCATAAGCTTTTTGTGCCCGGCTTGATACATTTTAAACTGTGGCACAGACCAAAAATTTGAGTATATTAAACTTTGTTTTTAAATTTTATTAATTTCATCATCATCAAGATTTCAGCCGATAGGCGTCCACTGCTGGACATAGGCCTCCCCCAAGCACCGCCACTTCGACTGGTTCTGTGATTTTCGCATCCAGCGGATTCCTGCGGCCTTCACAGGTCATCGGTCCACCTTGTGAGAGGCCTTCCAACGCTACGTCTTTCGGTATGCGGTCGCCGCTCCAAAACCTTTTAGACCCATCGGCCATCTGTTCTGCGAGCAATGTGCCCTGCCCACTGCCACTTAAGTTAGGCAATCCTTCTGGCTATGTCGGTTACTTTGGTTAATTTAGAATTACTTATGTTTAATTTATCTCTTATTTTACCACTACTTTCAAACAACGATTCCTGAGCAACAGTACTCAATCCATTCAATGCAAAATCAAACACAGCAGACGGTCTGTAATTGACTTATGTGTGCCAATATATTAGGTGCAAGCAACATACGGGTCGCCGATCAACATAATTTACGTGACGATGCATCTGTGCCCTAATATATGGCAAAACACTTGCCGACATAGCATGGAACTTAATGGTATTATAGACATAACTCAGTCCTTCATGTCAAACGCACACTGACTGCATTCGTGGCGGATTTGCATACGATGTAAACTTAGCCTAAGTGATCGGAGTAGCCTTTTTAATGTTGCCAGCGTATACGGTGAAGACAAATAGTTGGAATGTATAAAATTTCTGGTGTTGATATGCTACATAGATATTTATTTAAACTCTTTAAGGCTACCTATATATTAGGTGGATTGGAATACAGCCTTCCAGATAAGTACCTTGAATTCGAATGACATATAAACGATTTAACGAGAAAATAATGAATACTAGGTAATTCTTAAATATTATTACTTAAAATATTAACACTGATCAGCCCGCTAAACTGTTCGTGAAGCCAGAATCAATCATAATATTGTGATTATTAATTATTATTCTCAGCAAAATACCTACTCATGCCTACCTACCACTTAATTTATTAATAACTAATTTACTATTATTAACTAATACCATAATATACTATATATATATACTATAATTTACTTTTTTACTATAACTTAATGACTTGTAAAATAGGTTGGTATAGTTTAAACAACCATTTTGTATTAAAATTAATAAAAAATACTGTTTTTTAAGCTAATCGAACATCCAATGAGCGGTTACGAAGTCATGAATTGCGGCACAGGCAAACATAGCATCGTACTATGTCTGTCAGTACACAAAAATAATAAATACAACCAGATAGGTGGACTTCCATTGGCAGAAATCCTTTTTTTAATTTTGTCAGCCAGTGCTGAACATCCGCATGTCAAGCCTCAGTCCCTCAGGCTTACAGTTCTTCCAATGCACTAACGATTTCGATATTTTACAAAACAATATTTTTGTAACTATGAAAGACAGACTTGATACACAAAACTAAAAAAATACCTAGCGTTGAAAATAATATTTTTATGTATGTTCATTTACAGTTACGAGTTGTGGATTCGAGTGCAAAAGCTAGGTAGGCAAACTAACCTTCCTGCCTTTTGCACGTTACCTACCTTACATTTTGAAAATCTTCAGTTGGAAAATGGCACGAAAAGTTTTTTGAAGTGAAAACTTCTAGAGGCGCGTTGAGCATTTTTGAGATGGGACTAAACCATTGATTTCGCAACACTGTGATGACACTAGCTTTTGACCGTTAAAAAGATAGCAACGCGTTGATTGCCGCGGTGCGTGTAGTAAAAGACATCAACGCGTTGATTACCGCGGTGCCGATTTTTTTTCAAGTTTTCACGACTATTGCAAAATTTGTAATCGAAGTAATCTTTCATCTTAAGTCGCACAACAGTTTTTTGAATAACTTGTGTCTATGATGACAGCTTATATAACTAATATGCGATTATAATAAATAATAATACCAACCTATTATTGTCCCACTACACGGCAAAAGCCTCTTCTCATACAGAGAAGGCACGAGCTGATATCAGCACGCTTGTCGGGTTGGCGATTCCAGACTAATATCTATCTATATACTTATAATAATGCTGAAGAGTTTGTTTTTTTTGTTTGTTTGTTTTTTTGTTCAATTCCGAATAGTAGTTCCAGAGATTAGCGCGTTCAAGCTAATCTCTGGAACTACTAGTCGGAATTGAAAAAATATTTTTGCATTTGATAGCCCAATTGAAAAAGGCTATAGGCTATTTAACATCACTCTTAAGAGTCGAGCAAACAAAAAAAAGTCAAAAAGAATGCTGAGCGAAAACGAAGAAATAGTGCAGGCAGGCAATGCGATGCGACGTGGTCGTTCGGGGGACAAGAAATTTCACGCGGATGAAGCCGCGGGCTGAAGCTAGTATTAAGAGCGTTTATCCTAAAAGTTGCAACGTCGCAAATAGCTGTCAAATATTTACCTGTTTTGGTTAATTTGGCAATATTACTGTATAGAAATAAGAAATGTGGCTAACTAGCGAACTAGAATATTGATTATGAAATGCAATTATTAATATCGTCACACGAAATATTTAATCTAAGATGTAAAAAAAGTATTTGGAAACTTTTCAAATGCATTTTTTACACCTAAAACGGTTACAACATCAAATTCTGTGTTATAATTCCAATTCATTATTACAAAGCCCAAATCCCCCTAAATTCTGCTCCAAATTAATCTCTGTCCATCTGTGAAAACTACATGAAAAAGTCCATTCAGTAGTTCCGGAGATGTACGCAAACAAGACAGACATATAGATACCGGATTCTACTGTCTTATTATTATGTAGAATAAATAATACAAAAAGAAGTTCTTCGAAATACAAATGAAATACTAATACTAATGATTTTGAATTCATGCAAGCTTACTTCTTGTTATGTTACTCAGAACTTGTGCACGTACCGCGAACAGAATACCGTCTTCACATGTAAATTGCACCCGTGCGATGCTGCGGTGGGTCGCTAGTAATCAATCATTTAAAAGATAACAAAATAGTTCTTGTTGATTTTCAATAAAGGTAAAGTTGGGGTGGGGTTGTTAGCCTTTTCCCAACTAAGTTGGGGTCGGCTTCCAGTCTCGGTTAGACTGGAAGCCGACCCCGATGCAGCAGAATACCAGTATTTAACATGGAGCGACTGCTTATCTGACCTCCACAACCCAGTAACTAGGTAATACGATACCTACCCCTTAGTAAGACTGGTTGTCAGACTTTCGGGCTTCTGACGACCCGTAACGACTGTTAAAGATCCACGAATGACAGCCGGGATCAACAGCTTAACGTGCTTTCCGCGGCACGAAGGAGTCTCGGTATGTAAAGATGGTCACCCATGCACGGAACAACCCCGTCAAGCGCAGCTTAACCAGATGGATCGATCCATGCGGCTGTTATTTTTTAGCCACGTGCTCCTCTCTCTCTCTCCAGTAAGTTATCTAAAAAACAGAAGTCTCTAAAATACAGATTTAGGTTCTTGTAGATGCTACCAACTGTCACTGTTTTTATGAACACTAACATTTTACTACAGGCGAGCCTCTTTACTGCTTTACGAATAAATGATCTTAACCTCAACCTAATGAATGTTTTCACCGTCTCGTTGACTTTAAGACAAAGCATTCACATTGATTGATGGAGTAACTACAAGTCCAAACTTCATTAAAAAATAAACGTACAGCATAATTATCAGAACAATCTTGAAATATTTAATGTATGTTTTGATAAATGGTTGCTTACGTTTGATATTAATTATAGAATCGATTGAGTAATTAACAATTGCTTAGTTCCCTGCCCCGGGCGGGTTTGGGGTACTACAATATATGTCTGTGTAGACTAGTCAAGGTAAAAGACAATCTGTTCATTAGACGCCTACATACATTTGATTTTTAAACGTTTAATTTAATTGTAATGATAATAATAGAAACATTCTAATGGATGATCGAATAGGATACAAATGGACGACTGGCGATATTTGTACGCACTTGCTTACAAATTAGTAGCATTGGCAACCCAATTACTAAATAATACCTACGACTAATAATATCTACGATTGGCACCTACAAAAATATAAAATGTACTGTCCTTAAAAACGTTAATTTTATATTTTACTCTGTAATGAGCGAAACAGAAGTAGTGATAGCCGTGGTGTGACCGTAGGACTGCCCAGTCATAGGTCTCGAGTTCGAACCAAGGCACGCACCTCTGCCGGGGTTGCGAAGAAGTCCGAAAGGGAGATCGTGGCCCCCGGCAACATGGCAACTGAAGCAACAACACGGGTGGGTTTTAGTTAGTAATAGTCTGATACGTCCTCCCGCTCTGCCCAGAGCGGGAGAAGTTATTTGATAATTTCTCACCCCAAAAAAAAGAAAGTTATGATAATAATATAAAAATTTATAAGGATGATCGAATAGGATACAAATGGATGACTTGCAATTTTTATACGAACATCCTTACAAATTGGTAGCATTGGCAATGCAAGTACTAAATAATACACCTATAATTGGCACCTACAAAAATATAAAATGTACTATCCTTAAAACGTTAATAAACTTGCCTTAACAGTTTTTGATGCTATGTGGTCTAAGTAAATATTTAAGTCGGATACCCACTTTAATTTCGTCTCCCTCAAAACGTAAGATTTTTTGAGAGGCAGCTAATATCAAGGCCTCAAATTTTCTAGACGGTGAAGAAAGTATTCTAGTCACGTTAAACCATAAAAGTAAATTCCTTTAATGAGAATCAATCCTGGCCAAGGTTTAACTGTAAACTCTAAAGAAGATCTATAACTCAACTCAAATCGCCATAAACATAATAACAAATAAGGCAATAAATATTTACCGTTTAATTAAATAAAACGCCATGCAGCTAATTTAAATCACGAACAATGTCAATTATCTAATAGCTGAGCAAAGTCGCAGCTAAATTAAGTAATGTTTACAATGATGCTTACTGATTGGGTGCAGTCAGCCGCACATCAGAGCTAATATTTGCTCTACGAAAGTTGCCCTTACTGCTACATCATAAAGGCGCTTTCAATTACAAAATATCACCAATGATGCACCAATGGTTAGCTGTACCTGAGGAATCTTTTACTGCGTTCTACACATTTTATTAGGTAGTCTATAGTAGTTTATAGTAACCATGACCTGGGTTTACCTTGAGGTATTCAGGTAAATCTTTTAACGCTTATAACAACATAGCTTACTCTAAAGGAGTTTGTTTGTATCCAAAAAGGGCATTACATGACTTTTTTTGCTTAAGAAATTTCATTGTAGGTTTTATTTATAAGAGGAGCTAGCTCTTCAGATTAGAATTTATGAATAAACATAAGTAGTTTGATTGCTTTGGTAGCTTGAAGGTGAGATAAAGTAAAAAAAAAACAGTGGCGCTCCGGGAGTACCGACAGAAGTGAAAACTTGACAAAGTCGGCACCGCGGTAATCAACGCGTTGATGTCTTTTTAATGGTCAAAAGGTGGTGTCATCACGGTGTCGCGAAATCAATGGTTTAGTCCCATCTCAAATATGTCCAATGCGCTTAAAGAAGTTTTCTTATCAAAAATTGTGTAATAAGGGGGGGGGGGGGTTACACGATCGTCTAAATGACAATTCGACTAGACCGCAAGTGGCTAAAAGCGCAACCCTCAAAGTTTGGTGCCATCCGAGTTTTGCCGTGCGGCGCCAAGCCGCATGCGGCGGGTGACTAAAATCGTCCGTGTATATGGTCAGTTGCAAGGGATCGCCATGCAATGACCATATACATGCATCCCCATGAGGTGTGTTTTGCGCTGTGTTGTTCAGCTACGTATGAACAAGTGGCATGCGATTTCTGTCGACCAGTGTAAATGGGGTGGCGATTCGATTTTTATAAGCGATGTGACTGATGACTTGCCGCACGGCTAAAATCGACCCGTGTACACCCCCCATTATTTTTTTATATGTAAATTATGTTATTAGTTGTATTCACTTTATAGACACCTATAATCTCGGATTTTAATAAAATATTTTCAAAGTTTTTAATTTATACAATGCTATGATAATTATCATTTACGGTAGGTTTTGGTAGTAATTACAAATTCAATTTTATTTATCTTAGCACAAATAGAGTTAGGTTCTTTTGACTTTCGAGAAATCTTATGACAGACTTTCAGGAACAATAATTTAGACTCCACACAAAAAAAAAAAACTGTTTTATGTAGATTTGATTTGAGGCAATAATTATCTTCATATTCCACGGAACAAGTCCAGTTTCCATTAGCTTAAGTACTTATTACGTAAGTACATAGGAACCAGATTATTACAAGCAAGTATGCAAGCATAAAGCTACTAGTTATCAATAAATCAAATCCCTTTAGAGCCAACTCCAGAGCATTACGTACGTCATTGAGGCGTATGGGGTTGTCAATACGACATACAACCGACGTGTCGGTTCCTGCTCGATCTGATATGTGTCACTGACAGGGAGACAATGCAACCCACCGTTTCATACTACATACCTAAGCGTAGGTACTAGATGTCGATGTTAACAATTAGCTTATCAAACGTTGGGTTGGGAAATGTTCCCGAGGTCTATAGAAAATTACCCGACCTTTTGAAAAATGACATGTTTGTTCTTTCGATAAAATTTTGATGATGTGTTTAGTGCAACCTTCAAACTGTGCTAACAATCAGGAATAACACAAATTGTTGTATTTTTTCATATTTTTGTTTTATTTGTTAACCCATAATTGGTGGGAAAACAAATTTATGAATAACATTAATTGAATTAAAACTAGGGTCAGAAAGGTGCGAAATCCTGGTTTTTATCAAAATCTTGCAGTTGTTTTTTTGGTGTCTACACTTCATTAACTCCAACGATGTTGCTTATGAGTATAGTTTACATTTTATTATAAAACAATTTTAAGCGTTAACCATGTTTACATTCTCTAATACTCGTTTGCGTCATGCTCTTACACTACACAAACGACTAGTTATCAGGCGCAAAGATTAGCATAATGCACTATGACATATTGATCTAATTTATGCATTAACTTAAGCCCTTATTCTTTCTCACATATAAGTACTCTTTAGTCACATAGCAGATAAGCCTATGAAATGCCTTACATTATTTGACATCAATCAATCTGCCTTTTCACTACTTTGTTGGGGTAGGCTTCCAGTGTAACCGAATACCAGCATGTTACATGGAGCGCCTGCTTAGCTGACCTTTACAACCAGTTACCTACTGGGTAACACGATACCCTTTTGTGAGGGTTGGTTGTCTGACTTTTGGGCTTCTGATGACCCGTAACGACTGTCAAAGATCTACGAATGATAACCGGGACTGGCTTAACGTGCTTTCCGATACACTCATCCACGACCCGTTCGCGGCAAGCGTAGCTTAACCCTTGACCGACCCATGTGGCTGATATCATTATTTACCTATTTCCTTTAATATTTTACCATGACACCAAAAACATCAAAACTGGCTATTCACAGGCAGAAAATAACCCCAAAAAGACCTAATATTTTATTTTATTTATATCTACGAAATTATACCTTTAATATCTAGCATAGTTACTACAAAGGTGTGTCTGCACCAACTTGGTAGGTTATTATTAATATAAAACTTTTTGTGACCATAATAATTGTTATCATTAATCAGTAATAAATTAACTTTTTGCTAATTAAAATAATATTATATGCTAATCAAACCATTAACGCATAATGTCGCGTGAATATGATCGATAAACTGTTGATTTAAGATAAAATAAGTAAGATTTAACTAGCGTTAATCCAGGGTTGCCTTGCAGGGTAGCTGAACGACTCTTCTACGTGAAGTACTGCAAGAGAAAAGAGGACACAATATCTCCGTATTTGAAAACGTAATGTAGTGATTAGGTTTTTCAAATATGGCGACATTATTTCCCCTCCTTTTTTATATACTTGTACATATTATTACTTTAAGTCTGTAAGTTTTTAAATTATGTAAATATTATCTTGAAAAGACTTATCTTGAATTATTATCTTGAAAAATTACAAACTACCCACTAAAAAGTAAAAACTTTTTTACAAAAAAAAAAACAACCGACTTCCAAAAAAACACTCCTAAGTGAGAAATAACTTAAATTTCAGTAGTCGGTGGTTATTTTTCACTTTGTAGTGTTTTTTTTGGAAGTCGGTTTTTTTTTTTTTGTAAAAAGTTTTTACTTTTTAGTGGGTAGTTTGTAATTTATCTAAGTTTGAAGAAGATAGCCTAATCTCAACTGCTCATCACATTTTTACAAAATATTGCTTTTTCCGATGCAGGGACGTTAATCGTCGAGGAGTTCTCCTGCATCTTAACCATCAGCTCCACTTCTCCATATGCATTATGACGAGCATAAATTGCATTGCAACCGTAATAAAGTAATCGAATCGCAACCCGTTAAATACTTATTATTGAGTAATTTCGGTGGCCACTTCATCATCAGTTCCACTTTACCAAATGGTGCTTTCCAAGATCAACTGCACGAGTTACTATATAAAAGAATCATCGAAATCGGTTGGCGTGATATTGAGTTATTCGTCCATTTGTCGCGCACATACTTAATGCAAATTTAAGACTTATATGGTTTTCTCATGGATGCCATTGTCAGCACTGGACCAAATTAAAATGGAACCACACGAGAAGCACCAGCTTTCAAATAAAAAGAATCATCAAAATCGGTTCACCCAGTCGAAAGTTCTGAGGTAACAAATATTTAAAAAATACATTCGAATTGAGAACCTCCTCCTTTTTTTGAAGTCGGTTAAAAAGTACCTAAATAAAAACCAGTACATAAAGAAAAAAAAAGTACGTCGAAAATTGTTTTTTTTTGTCCTATGTACAGTACGAAAAATCATAAATAAACTAGCTGCTCGGCCCGGCTTCGCACGGGTAGCATTAAGAACTTATTTACGGCACACCTAACTACCTACCCTACCTACCCTACCTATCCTACCTACCCTACCTACCCTACCTACCCTACCTACCCTACTTACCCTAGTAGGGTAGGTAGGTAGGGTAGGTAGGTAGGGTAGGTAGGTAGGGTAGGTAGGTAGGGTAGGTAGGTAGGGTAGGTAGGTAGGGTAGGTAGGTAGGGTAGGTAGGTAGGGTAGGTAGGTAGGGTAGGTAGGTAGGGTAGGTAGGTAGGGTAGGTAGGTAGGGTAGGTAGGTAGGGTAGGTAGGTAGGGTAGGTAGGTAGGGTAGGTAGGTAGGGTAGGTAGGTAGGGTAGGTAGGTAGGGTAGGTAGGTAGGGTAGGTAGGTAGGGTAGGTAGGTAGGGTAGGTAGGTAGGGTAGGTAGGTAGGGTAGGTAGGTAGGGTAGGTAGGTAGGGTAGGTAGGTAGGGTAGGTAGGTAGGGTAGGTAGGTAGGGTAGGTAGGTAGGGTAGGTAGGTAGGGTAGGTAGGTAGGGTAGGTAGGTAGGGTAGGTAGGTAGGGTAGGTAGGTAGGGTAGGTAGGTAGGGTAGGTAGGTAGGGTAGGTAGGTAGGGTAGGTAGGTAGGGTAGGTAGGTAGGGTAGGTAGGGTAGGTAGGGTACCTACCCTACCTACCCTACTTACCCTACCTACCCTACCTATCCTACCTATCCTACCCTACTTACCCTACCTACCCTACCTATCCTACCTATCCTACCTACCTACCCTACTTACCCTACCTACCCTACCTATCCTACCTATCCTACCCTACTTACCCTACCTACCCTACCTATCCTACCTACCTACCCTACTTACCCTACCTACCCTACCTATCTTACCTACCTACCCTACCTACCTACCCTACTTACCCTACCTACCCTACCTATCCTACCTACCTACCCTACCTACCTACCCTACTTACCCAACCTACCCTACCTATCCTACCTACCTACTCTACCTACCTACCCTACTTACCCTACCTACCCTACCTATCCTACCTATCCTACCCTACTTACCCTACCTACCCTACCTATCCTACCTACCTACCCTACTTACCCTACCTACCCTACCTATCTTACCTACCTACCCTACCTACCTACCCTACCTACCTACCCTACTTACCCTACCTACCCTACCTATCCTACCTACCTACCCTACCTCTCCTACCTACCTACCCTACCTACCTACCCTACTTACCCTACCTACCCTACCTATCCTACCTACCTACCCTACCTACCTACCCTACCTACCTACCCTACCTACCTACCCTACCTACCTACCCTACCTACCTACCCTACCTACCTACCCTACCTACCTACCCTACTTACCCTACATAAACCTCACGGAGCCCGAGACCCTTCCAACGAATGCAAAACCGTGGAAATTGGTTCGTGCGTTCTGGAGTTATAGCGTCAGGAAGGAAAACCCGACTTATTTTTATATAGTAGAAGATAGTTCCATCACCATGTGGAAGAATATTATGGTTATTCTCTCGGTTCCGGAGATATTTAAGCGTTCGATCCATACATATTATATTTTTTATTATTTTTTATGCATTTTATGTTACTTTTTTTTTCATTTGATTCAATCTGGTAGGATTATATCCTATGATACATTTCGACATGATATTGGCTATTAGAAGCCATTTCAAGCAAAAACCGACACGTTAAAATTTAAGCTCCTTTTTTTTTAACATGGCAACTCGCAGTTTTGACTACTAAGGTCTTGGCTGCTTAACCGGACTTTCCTGTGGGTGCCTTAAGCTGCTACACTTAGAGCCTCCAGCCAGGAGCAAATAAACTCTGCTAAATTAAAACTAGGCGAACGCTCGCTAAGGCACCCCCTGTGGGGTACGTACCTCGGCTTAGGGCGTCAACCGGATGGAGGGCATCAAGGATGGGACGGGCTGGTCCCCATTCTAGCCATATCATCTTTCTACGTGCTTAGCTGCAACAACTTGCTGGCACCTCGTTTCCGAGCAAGGGTCGGGGAGGTTTAAGCTCCTATGTCTTCGCGAGCTTTATATCGATCCACAGTGCGGCGGTCCGGATTTGGACCACGGTCCGCCATTTGGTGACTAATGACGTAGTTTTTAGTGTCTATTCAAAGTCAAAGTCAAATAATTTATTTCAAATAGGCCTATGTATGGCACTTTTGAACGTCAAAATTTACAAAATAATATAATTGATTCTAGTCGCCCCTTCCAAAAGGTAGTTTTCGTGTGGAGAAGAAGGGGCAAGAAGCTCCACCGTTACTCTTTTAAAATTTTTAACAATAGTTTGTATAAGTACGTACATTAGTTAAATAATTATACGTGAAGACGATGCACCTAGAATAAAATTACTATACTACAATAGGTAAAAGAATTAAAAATGAAGCAACGACAGATAATTTAATTACACTAATAATAATTTAATTATTGTCACTCAAAAGTCGAAGTTATATAATACTAAACATTTGTTTTAACTAACATGCGATTATCCATAATTTAAATAAGATCATTGATTAATATACATTACATTAACAAGTTACTATAATGTTATACGGACGTAAAATATTAAAGAACATTCCATTTTAATTGGTCGCGTTTAAATTAATATTGAAAGTGATTAATGTCTTATTCAGATAGTAATATGTCACAACATTATTAGAAATTAATGACTTATTAGCATAAATCATAGTTCAAAACGAATTGCAGTTTAATGAGTTGTCAATCGTTAACAGCTTTAGTTTTTTCTTTGGTTTTGTACTAGCCTACATTTGCATTGTGCTAATTAAAAAAATAGGTTATTGTCATGTTTGTGTCGATTGGGTTATTAGCTTTTTTTTGTCAGCCTACATTGTGTCCCATCGATGGGCAAAGGCCTGCCCTTTTTCATTTCTCCTTTTCAAACCTCTCTATTTTAAGCGATTTCTGACCATGTTGGCTCGTAAAACATTATTAGATCGTCACACCAACTTCGCCGCAGTTCACCTCGACGGCGATGTCCGGTCAGGCGTCAAGTGAGTGATGATCTTTGCCCATCTCTTCGGGTGCGTTCGTGCGACGTGGCCAGCCCACTCCCACTTAAGCCTGGTTGGGTTATTACTTAATGATCGGGTTATTACAATTTTTCTTTAAATTACTGGTGTTTAAAGGCTATTGCATTTGTTTTAAATTCCTATCGTTTTGATACTGATCTTTATTTTTCAACGGAATATATTATAATAATGGCGTGAATGATCTTAAACTTTAAAAAAATAGACAAATCAAAGGGCCGTGGTGAATGTATCTACGATACAATGAAATCTCCTTCCCCTTTAAACTAAAGGGTTTTAAATTATATAGTATATAATTTTCTAAGCAACTTATACATAAAAACAATAAGTTTAGCATTTGTAGATAATGAAACTGTATCAAAACACTAATACTGCTACTGTATCTCGGGAAGATGCTCCCCAAAATCACAAAACCATTCCTTATTAACGTTTAATCCTCAGTAAACAATTTAAATCACATTATCAAACATGTTAATCCGAATTAAAGCGGGTAGCAACAATAAATAGTGTACAAAACACACGATAGTTTTAATAATGCTAACGCAGAGTGACAAGGCTGTGTACGCTCAGTGGCGCGTATGCTACACGATCAAACATCCGTGTACACTGCCACTGGGTAGGTTAAACAGTAAATGAAAGTGAAATTGTTTGTTGTTTTTTAAGTACTAGGTGGTGTGACGATCTAATCAGGTTTGTGGCGCTAACCTGCCCAGATATCGCATTAAATATTGCGCAGTGGGACACAATATGGCTAACAAAAAAAAAAAAACATTCTAGCTATAAAGACCGACTTCCAAAAAGGAGGTGGTTATATGTTCGTAGCGTATGTTTGTTTCTTTTTTTCATGTATGTTCGCCGATTTCTCCGTTATTTGTGGAATGATATTGATTTTTTTTTTGTTTGAAAGTTTTTGTTTTTTGCTCTCGAAATGGTTCCGTATAAATTTTGTTAACATTGCTTCAATAGTTTTGGAGTTAGCTTCAATAATACGTATTTTTTCCCACTTAGTATGTGGATGATATGTTCCTGTCACTGGTAGCAGGTAGTGGTATTCGAATTTGTGTAGGGTAGAAAAGAAAAAAAAAAAACAACCGACTTCCAAAAAAACACTACAAAGTGAAAAATTAAGTTGGAAGTCGGTTGTTTTTTTTAAGATGTAATGCACTTTTAGATACAGTTTACAAATAGTTATTATTTAGGTGGGTTTGTTTGCAATAGAATAGGAAGTTTGATGGTGATCACATGGATAAGAAGCTTTACTTTGTTAGAGTTCAAAATGTATACTCGTTAGTCTTTACTCTCTTAAATTCATAACTTCCAAGTTCGTTCTTTTTCTAATGATGTTGCAGTAAATTACAAATAGTTTCCCCTGACCTTGAATTTCGATTTGCGGTTTAGATTGTCAATTCCCAGGACTGCACCTGGGGTCGTCTCTCACCTATAAATCGCTATAAACCACATCGATACTATTTCCAAAGGGAATTTCTAAACCCTCGTATTAATTTAATAAACTTAAGAGGCCCCTTAGAGGTTCTCAACAACATCCAACGCCAATTAATTGGTGAACAATTCGAGCTAAATGAAGGCGAAGTTAATTATTTTAACTAAAAATAACATTATTGTTACCAAAATTAATGAAGCCTACAATTACAACGAATTCTATTACCGTAAGTAAACAATTTGTTTAATGGATACCAATTTGACTTACTGTTTATATTTTTGTTGTTGTAAAGGTAAGTACGGATAAATTGTTAAATGGCACATACCTAAAGTTGGCAATTAAAACGTTAGTTTCGTACGTGATGAAAAACTAAAGTCAGAAAGGGAGATCGTGGCTCTCGGCAACAATGCAACTGAAGGAACACGGGTGGGTTTTAGTCAGTAAGAGTCTGACACGCCCTCTCTATTAGACAATTTCCCACCAAAAAAAAAGGTATGCTTTTCATACCACAGGATACTTTGCAAAGAAAGCAACCTAAAAATCCACAGGGGTTGAAATTACATTATAAAATGATTTTATTGACTGAACTTCTTACTGAGTGATTTTAATAACAATTTGGTAACAGAGAAAGGAGTAGCCCACTATTAAAAGTTTAAAAAGCAAATTGCATTTAAATCCATACCAAAATAATAAATGCGAAAATCAAACTCAAACTCAAAGCATTTATTCCAATTAAACCATTTACAGGCACTTTTGAATTGTCAAGGGTCGGTCAGTCAGAAAAATGAAGCTAGTTGCCCATTCCAAAGCCTAGTAGGTAGGTAGGTTCCTATGGAGAAGAACGGACAAAAAAGTCCACGGACACTCTTTGAAATCAAAATATTGGTTACATCATTCGTGTTAAAATGATACATGTGAGAACAATGTAGAAAGACATGCACGTTAAAAGCGTCCGCAATAAAAAGTTATAAAAACAATTCATAAATTTAAATAAACCGTGGCAGCTAAGAGATAACCAGTCCCTACTGACGAAAGTAACTCTGTCTGTTACCTTTTCATGCCTTGACGACTGATTTCAATTAAATTTGTCACACAGGTAAACCATGACCTGAGTTAAGACATGAGATACTTTTCAACCCCATAGTACATTTCAGTGGGATTATTTCCGACCAGCACGCTGGCGAAGCCTTGGGCAAAAGCTAGTTATTAGATTATGAATATAGTGCTTCGTTATCAGAAAATTTACACAAACGTTTTGGTTAAGCAATCTATTAATACATAATAGGTAAGTGATTTATAGACTTTTATAATGTACCTAAACAAAGGCAGTGAATTTGAGAAAAAAAAACTTAATTAGCTAAAACAACAATAAGAAACAGTAAACCGACGTACGCATGGACGTAGAGATAAACTACGATAACATGGCGTGCCCCTCCAAAATTCTACACGGTTGAAAGTATTTGTGAAATGTATTTACAAAGCGCCACCAAGACTCACAACGCATTGTATGCGTACTGAGACGACCATCAAACAAAAATAAATCCGAGGATTTATTTATTCGTGAGTCTAGTCACTAGACCCATTGAAACAGTAAAGTAGAGGGGCGCGCCATGTTATCGTAGTTTATCTCGAATACAATCACGGCGATTTTTTTTCGTGCACTAAATTTTCAACGCTCTGCTTAATGCCGAGAGTTGAAAATCTAAGTGTGTTTTTTTTAATGCGCTGAGACGAGAGTGCGTCCCAGCGCGTTAGTTTCTCAACGCTCGGCTTAACACCGAGAGTTAAAAATCCAATGCACGATAAAGTCCCGCCGCGATTTTATTACGTCCGTGCGAATATCGGCTTACCGTGAATATGAAATTGCTCTGAGCTTAACTTTTTTAATTGCGACCAAAAACAGCAGTATCATTGTTTTTATAGTTAAAGGCAGTTATTTATCAAACACACCACCGTTATTGATAGAAAAACTTTTAGGAAAAAAACCAACAAAAAGTTTTCCTTCGAAGTGTTCCGGTAACCTATATTAGCCGGTTAATTATTACTTTGTTCTAATTAAAATTGTAACAAAAAGCGTTCAATCATAAGAGATAATATCGGGGTGTCAGCAGTGAGGTTTTGACATGCTTAGCTACTGATCTTTATCGGTTGATGGGCGAGATAATTAGTGGAACTTGCGTTTTTTTTTGTCTTAATAAAAAAGCCTTAATGCCCTATGGAATTAGGGCTTTGATCGACAATCGATATGCCTGTTAGGTAATTTTATGAGCTTTGCCTCACAATTTGAATTTGTTCTGAAATAATCAAATGTGGAAAAAAATTGGATCCATTTTATTTATTTTTGAGTAGGCAGTTAATTTTGTTATTCGTGTACATATTTCGGTCTATTGCATTTATGAACAGAAACATGTTCATAAATAATATTAAGTAGGTGCTATGAAAAACGTTTCTTTGCCGTCGCTATGTCGAAAGTGCAGTAGAACCTACTTACCTACCTAATGATTAGGTATTTATTAATTTAACCGACTAGCTTTTGCCCGCGGCTTCGAACGCGTGGGTATCGGAAAATATCCCACGGGAACTTACTACCGGGATTAAAATTAACCTATGTATTAATCCAGGTTATAAACTTCATCCAGTGTTTACGCGGCGCACGTTAGTAAAGTAGGTAAAACTCCCAGTCGGCATGATTTTTTCCGACACCTTCAACAATCATCGTCATATTTCAGCTAGTTTACACAAAATCCTTATGAATTATACACATAAACCTTCCTCATGAATCACTCCATCCATTGGTGAAAACTGCATGAACAATTTCGTTTGGTAGTTTTTGAGTTTATCGCGTTCAGACAGACCGACAGACGCGGAAGGGGGTATTTTGTTTTATATTATAGTGTAGTGATAATGTTGTTTTTGGGTAGGTATTTAATAACAACACATTTTGTCCACCATGTAATTAATTAAAAAAATGTAGGTTCAACTGAAATTGCATTGCATTTTCATAATAATTTAACTTAACAAACCATTTTTACCAAACGACTTTATTAACAAAAAACAAAATCCAGTGTCCTAAGAAAATGTTAAGCGTGTTTTAAAACCTCAAGCTATTTGGGTCACAGATAAGTTTACCTATTTGCTTTTCTTTTTAACTTTTTCACAGACGAGACCGGCTTGATACTTGCAAAACACGAAATAAGTAGGTTAGCCGTACTTTAAATACAGCTCAGCTTTTAAATTGAATAGGCTTTGTCTGTACAATTTTGTTTTCTTTAAGAAGATAGGGACTAGCTCTGGTTTTCATTTTCATTCAAGATTTCAAGAGGATATTTGACGTCGTCATCTTTAGAAACCAAGACGTCATCTTTAGGAACCAAAACCAAGACGTTGGCTGATGTCATCATTCAGTGCGGTTTAGTGCTTTGTGGTATGTGACTGTCAGCTTTAGTTAAGGCTGCGGTCTTAATAAGCTATCTAACTGTCCATAGATCATCTGTTATCGATGGGCTTCTTGACGTCACGTCCGCCAACTGGCGGTGACCGGACGCCATTGAGAAACGAGCGTTTAGTAAAAGGCGTTTAACTAGTTGTTCGAGCGCCAGTCTGCGCGCAATTCTCAACGAGTCCACAACTGTATACAAGTATTCACCTTATAGCCTGTATTAAAGGGTAAAAAGTATTAACGTGTACATAAGTCCTAACTATTTTGTAATTCCTAAATTAGTTTGATTGTAGCAGCACTGGCAGCTAAGTATGTAAATTAAAGGAAAATTATTAAATGTGCTGATTATGATTTCAGATTTCTTTCATTATGTATTTGCGATAACATGTAAGTGATTATATTAAATGAATATCATACTAATCTGTGTTATTTCCCACACATCATTTTATAGTTTATAGCAGAATGTTGTTTTTTTCTTTTGCGTACATAATATATATTATATATTTAAGTGTTAGATTGTAAATTATATTTAAAATATTGCTCCAGAAAGCTAAACTTTAAATGTGGAAGCCCAAAATACAATAACTGGTAGTTTGGTAGTAATAATCGCCTTTATCATCACAATAGGAGTATTTAAAAATCGTAGCAGGCGGTGTTCTGTAATTCCTAACTGCCCCCAATGGGAAAAGAACGTGTAATATTTCACGTAGCCAAGTGAAGTCATCCATTTGCCAGACTCCCTTTATACTCAATACTCCCAATTCATAAAATATGATCCATCATTTACCACCATTATTACATTTTAAATTCCCGGCACAAATGTCAACGTATCAAGCCGATATTTTTGCGGCTTTTGGTCGCACCAGTATTTTTTGTGCCAATGCATTTTTAAAAGGCTTTGACTCAGGACTTTTTAACCAATCCAATCAATATATTCGAAATCGTATTCAGTGTTATTTTTTTTTGTGTTTCATGTTTCATATTTTTAGTTAATCGTGTAAATCTTTTAGCGATATATTCAACTGTATAACATAACATAACATCACGACTTGTTTCCCCGAAGGGTTGGGCAGAGGTGTCCCTGTAGCAGGTTCACCCACATTTCGCCAGTTGTTTTAAGTCCCATGTAATAGGGGGCGAGCCTATTGCCATCAACCGAGAACAAATCCAGACTCCAGGCTGCTACTGAGAAATTTCAGATAGAAAAACCCAATAACACTTTGCCCGACCTGGGAATCGAACCCAGGACCTCATGCTCAGCAGTAGCGCTTGCTACCACTAGACCAACGAGGCAGCAACGATTCAACTGCATAATTTTTTAGCAAACCTCCCAAAAACTTGAAAATACTCAATAGTTCCAGAAACAGACTATTGTTTTCATGAAAAACTTATGAAATGAAATTTAATAAAATATTTGTCCCAAAACAGTTAGGTACATGGGTTATAAATGAGACATCCCCAGTAAGTAATCGATAAATACTTGTGTTGGGGCTATCTCACTCTTTCCCTTTATAATTATTAACAATATTGAGACGATTGCTTACAAAAGATGACTAAAAATTAAATTTTGGAAGGACGTATAAACTAATTTGCTGCTCTTTATGTTACTGTACCTAGTTGTATGACTATATGAAACTGTATATGCGTCTAATTTATGGGGCAATGCAGTGATAAAGTAAACATTATCAAATCGAAAGAAAAACAAAAGTAAAATAAGGAGGGATACGAGGAAAGTACTGAAAAGGGTTCCATAGATTTGTAAATTAAATTTTGATCCTGGAAACTATAAGATAATTCAATTACCTACTGATGACTAAAAAAGCAAAAAGTTACCGTTACCAAATGTAAATTAATTTAACATCCACATCGAAAAGAGACTTCATCAAATACAGGCGACATTAAAGTCACGTAGACACACATCTAGGTACGTTAGTTTCTTTAAACGTGGTACTAATTAGAAACTTGGTCCTCAACTGAAATTGCAATGCATAGCAATAGTAGCTAAGTTTCTTCAGTGAAACTTATACACATTACTGAAATAATGTTCAACAACACTTTCTTTGACGGAGATTCGGAATGGGGACAGTATTAATAGGGTTAAAACTTATCGGTTTGTGCTGTAAATGTGTATAAGTTTAAGTAAATTAATATAAGAAAGAAAGAAAAAACGTTTATTTGCGGTAAACATGATACAAAAAGTTTAAAATACAAAAATGAGAAAAGGTTGGGAGAAGCATGCGTCACATCCACGCAAATCGGCTATCGCTCAGCATTATGCTACGAACCTATGCAAGACAGAGCCCCTGGTTTTTAGCGACAGCCGGCGCCGACGTAATGACGTCGACCGGTGCAGCAAACAAATATTTAGACGATGTACCAGTACTGCGTACTTAAAGAAAACTAATTAATTAAAATAATATCACCTTTGTGTTAAGTAACTTATAATCAACGTGGCTATTATGTAGTAAAAAGTGCAGCTTAAAAAATTACAAAATTATTTTGAATCTCAGAAAATATAAAGAGAACATTTTAGAACAACAACCCACTCGAATTGGTAAAACGGTTACAATGACTTGACTTTGGATAGGAAATAGAAATACTTCTGAAGTCTATACAACTTTCCAGTGACGCAGTAGTCTAATTCTACTTGCGAATACTTTATACAAAACAATTAACTCACCATACAAAGGCTTAAGCCTTTGTATTTTGTAACAACCCAAGGTCTCTTGCAAAAGAGCATAGTAAGTACCTTTATTTACTGTGTCTCCTACCGCAAACACATGCAGCAAACCAGAGTACACTGTCCTACAATTTACGAACACTCCTAGCACGGATTCACAAAACAATTATATCACGTTCACTATGTATTCACGACAATAGCAGAGGTTTTGCAACATCAAGAGCAGGAGATTCGTGAGTGCGCCTGTAAATAACGATCGGGCCATGAAACTAGATGACGCTATTAGGCGATAGTAAAAAACTATATGGGGGACGCAATTATGGGTTTGTTGCGGTTTTTATATGGCTTTTGTAAGTACTGGCTACTGAAGGGACTGCTTGATGGGTACAACGTACATCGATCGATCTGCATGACTGAGCTACGCTGCTCGCGGAAATGGCAGAGGTAGAGAAGTTGTAATGCAATAAAGGGTCAGCCTCATATCATTTCTCTAGAAGACAAGGGTTTACTGACTACTAAAAAGCCATTTTTTCAGGTATATAGTACAAATGAAATAACTATTTGCCATCTGTAGTGCTCTTCTTTATATTTTTTTATAATTTTTACTTCGACCTAATTATCTGTTTATCCTAAAGACCACACACCAATTAACCTTTCGTCTCTCTATAACTGCTGCCAATCTCATAGTTCAACACAAAATTGTGCAACAAATGAACCTTAGCTTGTCATCTTACACCGCAAGCCGACAACGCGTGATATTTGAAGAATTTTAGTATTTGCCGTTAGCACCATAATTTACTTAGAATAATGCGTTGCACGGAATTTCATATTGCAAGGTATTCGTATAGTTTAAGCCTACTTATTTGTATGGGAAGGTACAACATAAGCATTTTCCAAGCCTATTTTGATGCTTCGTTTCAATGACTGAATAGAGTTATAAAGGTGCTGGAAAATTGTGATTTTGGAGACTAATTTTGAGTTTTTTTTATGCTGCAATATAGACTATCAAGCTTTTTATCCATTTTGTTTTTTTGGTTATCAGCATCTGGATTTACAAAATAACAATCCTATAAGATGTGTAATTCTGATTCTCCATACGGTACTATCTTTTGGAAAGGGGCAACTAGAATCAATTCTATGTTCTTGTAAATTTTGCCGTTCATAATAGTGCCTTTTATGAAAGTGATTTGCCTTTGACTTTGATGGTATTTCTCAAGTCTAAAAGCATACAACTCCCTTCATAATTCAGAAGTTTTACCAAAACATCTTACAGCTGAACGACGAAAAAAAGTAATTGAAGCGAAATTCCTGCACAAGTTACGTGAACGGTCAGGGATTAATAAAACAAATGTTCCTTCAGTTCTCTTCATCATGCTCTTAATAGACAAACTTGGGATGTTTTTGTTAGCAAAGTTGTTACAAAAGTAGAACATAAGTTTACTGTATTCAGAGCCCAAACAGTGCTGAAACAATACAGTTATTCTTTCGATGTTAGCTACGATAAAATGAACACGAATTTTCGATTTTAGTTTTACAATCCATTGCGTTTTATTGCCGTCGTTTCTATGACATTAGTTAATGTAACGTAGAAATATTGTAATAAAACTTGAAAACTTTTGTTATCGTATTTCCTGTTTCTGGCCCCTTGTTTCATGTAAATTAATGTTGGTACTTCCTATATACTACTTTTGAACTGAATTGTTTATTTGTTGAATCTTATAATATAAATTCAGAAGTCATTTATTTATTATTTATTTAACCATTTATGCACACACATATAAACAGACAAGAAGAAAGGAACAGAAAAATACGTACAAAGGCAATGCTTATTTCTAAAGAAATCTCTTCCAGCATACCTGCGACAGGAAATTATAAAAAATGAGATGTAGACAACGTGTGTAACCGTAGAAGATAAAACAAAAACATAAATCAAAGAAGAAAAAAAAAATTACAATTTACTATTTATACAAACTACTTACAATACAAGAATATACTTACATACATACTTCTAAACTAAATATCACTACAATATATATAATTAAAATGTTATTTAAGATAACTATGCAACTATGACGAAGTGGAAAGATAGTGTTCTTTCAATCTTCGTTTCAATACTTCAAACAGTACGACAGTCCCTAATGTCAAGTGAATACCACAACCGAACCGCGTGCACAGTGAAGGAGTAGGAAAAGAAGTCGGTTGAATGGGGGGGGGGGGGATTTAAGGAGGCTGACAAACAGCACTTTTCGAACGTCAAAATTACAAATGACAGTCTCCCGAAAAACGCCCGCCCTTCACCACTACCTAGAGCTTTACCTGGGAAGAAGAAATGGCGCAACAAACTTCCCAGCAGGACAAGGTTTCTTAAAAAGCTTTTCAGGTTACGAAAATCCACATAAACCATTTCCAACGTGTTTGATGAAAACACTCATTGTACAAAGGTTTCCGAGAATCTGGTTGTTGTCCATCAATGTTGTTTCCCGACAAACCAACAAATAATGGTATTATTCCCAGAATTTCGCTAGTGCGCTTTTATTTAGTTGCGCATAGGTGAGCGCCACTTCCCGGCTTTATTTTGTTTGTTGAACTTGCAAACACTGTGTTACTAGGAACGCATGACTGCTCTGTATTGGACGTAGTGAAAATTCGAACCCGGCCTGTTTGGATGTGAAGTTTGTTGATACACACATCAAAAGTGTCTAGGGATCAAGCATTTTTATGCGGATTTCTTGAGATTGAGATGTGGCTTTGTAATAAATTTATGATTATATAAATTTATATGGATCCTTTTTGGTGCATTTCATAATTTGAAACAGGAACTGTTAATCAAATTCGAGTAAAAGATGAAAATCAGCTGTCAATATTTTCCCTATAAAAACATACAACGCATTGAAGACATTATTAGTGCTACTGTTTCCCTACTACTGATTAAAACCAACGTTATTATGGAGCGGCGACGTCATTTAAGCAGGGAAGAAATGCTCAGAGCCGTGGGAATGATAGAAGCTGGTTCCCGGCAACGTACTGTGGCTTTAGCTCTGAATACAAGTCAGAGTGTTATCAGTCGACTTTGGACACGTTACCGAAGCACTGGTACCGTGGCTGAGCGCCATGGAGGACGGTATCGCTGCACCACACGGAGACAAGACCGATACATTCAAATCTTAACTCGAAGAGCTCCAACAATAACCGCCATGATGTTAGCCGTGAGGCTTCATCACTCTTCAGGGAACTTAATTAGCGACCAAACAGTCAGAAACCGCTTGCATGAAGTGAACCTTCATTCCCGAAGACCGCTACGGGTACCACCTATAGCAATGCACAATCGTAGGATTCGATATCAATGGGCTCTTGAACACAGAAATTGGGCAGAAGAACAATGGCGTTTCGTGTGCTTTTCTGATGAGTCTCGTTTTGGTATGAGACCGGATACAAGACGTATCCGACACTGGAGAACCCCTGGACGCCAACAGCGATTAAAATCCTGCCAGGAAGTCCATCCGTATAATGGTGGAACCAACATGGTATGGGCGGGTATTTGGATCGGCGGAAGAACTGAGTTGATTTGGATCAGAGGCAACCTCAACGCTCAAATTTATGCTGAGACGATTGTATCTGACGTCATCGTTCCTCTACAAGTGCAAATCGGTCCCTTATTTCAGTTAATGCATGATAATGCACGACCGCACACCGCAAGAGTTGTAAGACAGACTCTCGCCGCAGCTAACATTAATGTCCTGCTCTGGCCTGCTCAGTCGCCAGACTTGAACCCGATTGAGCATGCATGGGATATGCTACAGAGAAGAGCTCTGCCGAATATGGAGGGTATCCAGTCGCAAGAAGACCTTTTTTTGTTGTTGCAACGAACATGGGCGGCCATTCCACAGCGTGATTTGGATGAACTCATTTTGAGTATGCCAAACCGATGTTCTTGTGTTGTTAGTGTTCGCGGTAGAAACACGAATTATTAATTGTTTAAGTTACCCAATAAAATTTTAAAGAAAACTGTTATTTCAGTCTTTTTTTCGAACTTTAATGTTAGTGGTTCAAATGTCAAAAATCCCTTTATTAGGAAAATGGCAAATTTCTTTATTAATGCAAAGGTGACTTGGTTTATCGTTACTGTGACAAACGAAAACACTTTATTTGATGAATCCTTAAAGAAAATTTTAATTAATATCAGTCAGGAGAAAAGTTATTGCAATAATATATGTTGATCCCTAGACACTTTTGATGTGTGTATTTGGACTTTTTAACACGGAACAACTTTTGTTACAGTCTTGTGTTCCTAATATAACTTTGTGGGCCATTAAACCTCCGATGTTACGCTGCTCTAATACGGCCGATATAATTTGGCTGTTCCGAACTTCGCGCAGAAGGCTGCGCAATTACATTTTTTGGGAACCAAATGATGACATAAGGTGAGTGTGAGTGAGAGAACATGCGCGAAAGTTCGCAGAGCCTATGTTCAGATCCGCCAAGTTATATCGACCGTATTGTAACTCAAACTCAAAGCATTTATTTCAGTTAAACCATTTGCCAAGCTGGTTACCCATTCCAAAATGTATATAGATCTCTATGGAGAACCACGGGCAAGAAACCCCAAGGACTCCTAGTCAGGAATGAAAAGCTGCTCAAGTGCAACTGCTATTTATAAGTCAAGGTGACTGTATGCCTGGAAGAACATGTTAAAATGAATGCAGAACCCTTTGCAAACCTTATCGGTCTTACCAACATGGCATAGACTAACTTTTGAATATGGCATATTGTTGCAGAAATGGCATAAATTAAACTTAAAATAATTGTGTCTGGCTAATACTATCAGACCGTATGCATCTGCTCACACAGAACAGGAACCAGCAATAATCACTATTAGAAACAACAAAAACAGTCCTTGCGGCCATCTACCTATATCTATTGTTATAAAATACCTGGGTGAAAATAGAGAAAACGAATTTTCCCAGATATGAGACCTAGCTAGATTGATTTTTCGCCCCTCTACCCCTATATTGCAACTTTCATCGAAATTCTTAGAGTCGTTTTCGAGAACGTGATTACAAATATATTTTTATACAAATATTGCTCATTTAATAGTATAGGATTAAAGTGGCTTTTCGTGTCTATCTGTACGGTGACCGCGTTGTTCTTACTACGCAACACGCAGTTTTCACCACCATATAAAAAAAAATATTCCGAAAGGTTTTTGTGTATAATACAATAATAAGCATAGGTACGGTGGGCTGCATCAATTGGGTACCCCAGTTGTATTAAAATATTAATACAACTGGTGTACCCAATTTAAGCAGCCCACTGTACATACAACATGTAAAAAAACCCTGTCCGATCCGTGATTGATGATTTATGTGTTAATTTTCTAGGAAAAAAGAAAAACAAATCGTCACATTTTTTTTCAATTGGGTTTATCGAGTTTATTACATGGGGCGCCAGCAGCCGTAATTTAGCGGGTGTCTACAAGTCATAACTTATGATCCCTGTTGAAAATTTGCTAATCTGGGATAATTTTGGTACAAAAAATGTGATTTTTAAACAGCTTTTTATTTTCAATACTAATACTTTTTAAAATTATTTTTAGGTAATTTTATTGCAGCCCCTTTCTGATCGGACAGGGTTTACATAATGCATACGTAGAATAAAGAAGTCTCTATGTTTTGTGAAATCATAAAAACCGTGCGAAGCATGTATTCGAATAAAGCAATCGGTTTATTATTAAAGTTATTGTGAAACTTATTGAATATTAACAAAAACATTACTCAGAAGCAATCATAAATCATATATGCCTATAAAAATCTGTATCAATCAATAAATTTTAATAATATAGACGTAGGCACGCAATTATGTAACCGTGACGAATTTGACGTGCACAATTGTTACAATTTAATGATTTTAATAATTATTGGCATTACGTGTGCGATATTAAGGAAAGTTTACACTAGGCCGCTCTTGCAGTCTGTGGGCTCATTGTACTCAGAAATGACACGGCGCCCTTCAAGTTCAATACAATAACGCATTCAGGGTGCTGATGGGGTTGCCTCGATACTGCAGCGCATCAGGGATGTTCGCTGAAGCGCGCGTTGACTGCCTCTACACTGTAATGTGGAAGCGGTGCGCATCCCTGGTTAGTAGGATGCGGGGCAACACCAACAACATCTTGTTTATGGTAGCAAGCAGGCTAAATTGTGCGTTTGTGAGCCACTGCTGTAAGGTATCGGCTGGGCCTGTCCCCTTGCAGCAATGATGTCACAAATTGTTTCTGTGTTTTGTCTGTGAGTCTTGTTGCTTGAATTAAATTGAATTAATAAGTTGCGCAACATAATGACTGAAATTATCATTCTCCTACCCTTATCCCAATTTATTTGACGTCGGCGTTTCACGTGTTTTCTTCCATACTATAATTCATCATCTCGGTAGTCACCCCCTTTCTAGCTCATCTTTCACACAGTCCATCCATCGTTTCTTTGGTCTTTTCCTACTCTTATGTGTCTTACATGGGTCATTTTTTCCCTGATATCCAACGTTGTAAACGAGGAATATCTTTACTGTCATAAGGGTTTAGGTTTATGAAAAGTTAATGAACTTTTTGTCACGGTATATTTTTCTATTATTCAAAAATGTGTACGTAATATTGTAAGTGAAATAAATTAAATGAAGAAAAATGTTGTTTTTCTGAAAAATCTGCCAGTAATTGGTGATAGTTTTCATAATAGTTTTGAATTGTGTTTATCGATTGTATGTATGAGTGCAAAACATTACAGTTTCAGGTAACCCCATGTCACCCATGTTGCCTTTTTGGTTGCAAGTGGACACACTGCTTTACAAAGAAATAGTTTTGTGATATTAATAATTGTAATAGTGCGTGTGCGCTTTTAAATTTATTAGTTGCGTAGCCGTTAATAATTATAATTATTAACAGTCGGAATTTATTAGGGAAGTCTATTATTGCTACAAATGTCTACCTATATGTTTTTGATAATGAAATCAATTTCAGGGACGATTTTGAACAATAGCTGGTATTTAAATGCGTGTGCCTACGCATATTGTGCCTACGCGTAGATATTACAATCGATATTCTTAATAATTATTATTGTTAAAAAATATTTGTATATGACTAGTGTTTTTATTGTAAAATTGAACTCGTTCTCATATATTATAGATACATTTGCGGTTTTTAGGTTAAGGTGCGGGGATTTTTAAATTGGACATTAAGTATTTCCATACATAAAATAACAGAGGTGTCCCTGTAACAGGTTCACCCACATTTCACCAGTTATGTTTTCAGTCTCATGTAATAGGGGGCGAGCCTATTGCCATCAACCGGGCACAAATCCAGACTCCAGGCTGCTACTGAGAAATTTCAGATAGAAAAACCCAATAACACTTTGCCCGACCTGGGAATCGAACCCAGGACCTCATGCTCAGCAGTAGTGCTTGCGACCACTAGACCAACGAGGCAGTCTACAGTCTATTTCCATACATCTCCCAATAATTACTCATCCTGTTACCTATTTTTTTAATTACAATGTCGAATTATGTTTCAATGTGTGTGTGTATGTGCCTAAGCAATATTGGTCTACATATTCATTATATTGAATTTAGACTACCAAGTACTAAAACTTGAAAAAGCATTATATCCTAGAAACACTAGTGCGATCAATGTAAGGTCGAATGAGACATGAACCAACCCAATGAGGTCATAGGTCACTATATACTTGTGTAGGTTGCGGAAAGGAGTTCAACTTTAGCTTGATATTATCACAAAACAAAATTTCTTACTAAATAAAAATGTATTCGACTACAGAGTCCGCATAGCTGTCAACTGGAAAAGTGCCAAAAACGGTGACAGCATTGCCTCGTAGTATTTGCCGATTTTGGCCAAAAAATAGGCCAGCTCTCTGATCGCATGAAGAGTCGACCAACCGCTTGGAGATATCTCCAAAAACCAAGTGGGCACTCGGACCCCATGGCCCAAATGTTTCAATCCCAAACGGCTCGAATGTATGTCCAATAAGATAGGAAAATATAAAAATGTTGTTTTCCTCCGGAAAATGCAATATAGAGTGGAGTAATTGATGAGGTGGAAAATGAATTAACCTCGATACAAAAATTAACTAACCTTTGATACAGAAACTGATGATCTAACTTAAAGATGCTTTTCACGATATCCAGGCTCTTGAAATAACGTATCTGTAAATTAGTTCTTGTTTATTATATTTATAATTATGATGGCTTATTTTTATATTATTTATTGCAAAAAACTTAGTACATTGACAGATCAATTGCTTCAAGATTCACTCTTGTACAATCACCTTATGAAAACGTTGATCGCTTTTGGACTTTGTTTCATTAAGGTCGTTAGTGTTGTCAATAATTTATGTATACGTCATATTCGTGTCATTGTTGACGTCTTTTCATGCATTTCATAACGAGAACTTTTTTTTAAACGCTCCCTTTATAATCCACTCGGCCATAAAGTTCAAGTCGAAGCTTCTAAAACATTCTAGAAGCTTCCTGAAAAAGCGCAACCTTTTGTGATCAGCCGTGTACTTCCGTCAACTGGGCCGCGCACTGCGAAAGCGATTCGATATACGATTTGTGAAGCTTCTATCTTCACCTCGATTACAAATCCTACTAATATTATAAAAGCAAAAGTTTGTGAGGATGGATGGATGGATGTTTGTTACGTTTTTACGCAAAAACTATTGAATGGATTTAGATGAAATTTGGCACACAGATAGTTTATTTAACACATAGGATACTTTTTATCCCGATATTCCCACGGAATCGAGACTTATGCGGGTGAAACCGCGGGGCGCTGCTAGTGTTTTGTAAAGCTGTGGATAGTAAAATTGTACGATAACAACATGAGGTCCTAGACATAGTGACATTCTATCAACGATAACGATGGTGGAAAGGTCAACAATGTATGGGGCTAACATGACATGCTGCCTTTTCCTTACTGACTTAATTTCAATTCCGTTGAAAAGTGATGTAGAAATACGAAACGCTTTGAAAGCGATTACCGCTTGTCTAGGCCCCCACGTTCTAAGGCCTAAATGATCAATTATATTTCACAATATCAAGTGTTTCGTTGAGGGTTATTATTAAGAGTGCGTTTCCACTGAAGCGGAGACGAGCGGAGACGTGCATGAATCGAAAAATCACAATGGTTGAAATCCTCATCGCGTCTCCCGTCTCGTGTGTGATTGGACTATTCCTGCACGTCTCCGCTCAGCTCCGCTTCAGTGGAAACGCACCCTAGTTTGCAAAATGATTGAACAAAAGTTTGAGCGACTTTAATTTTTATTGCACCATATTGTACCGTGTAGAATAAGTATTGTGCTAATTTTGCTCACGCGAAAATATTGAAGCTTATGGGCTATTAATGTTAAATATTGCGTAAACTTATTGTAGGTGTAGGGCCATTTTAGTATGGTAAAGGTTTTCGTACGTTGACTGCACACATAAAACCTTCTGAGTCCAACTACAATTTATTATTTATTATTAGTAAGTTCATATAGTTCTTATTTCCTTGCATATGACTGATTATTGGGCAGGACTTCATTAATCATGATTGTTCCGTCCGACCAATAATCCAACCCCGATTTAGATCAAATAATATTTTATAATATTACGGAAGGAGATAAGAATCTTATATTTAATATATTGGACGTAATAATTACAGCTCTTGTTAACA
Source organism: Omphaloscelis lunosa (assembly GCA_916610215.1). Classification (NCBI taxonomy): domain Eukaryota; kingdom Metazoa; phylum Arthropoda; class Insecta; order Lepidoptera; family Noctuidae; genus Omphaloscelis; species Omphaloscelis lunosa. Next base: position 7,122,185 of record OU744250.1, on the reverse strand, counting down.
ATGTAGTGTCAGATTTTGAATAAATTATAGTAATAACGACATGGTCTTGCGCTAAGTTGTTTTATTTGTCTTGCCTAATTTGACCTTAATTATTATGTTTTACTTTCAAAGCCATTTGGGTAATATTTTAATCTAGAACAGATGATTATCTATTCTGAGATATCTGAGGTAATCTCTTGTTTTAGTGACCTTTTTGCTTCACATAGCTTTCTAAAAAATAATAATGACAGAACAATTTTTTGCAGAGGAGGTGCTCCGCCCTACATATGAATGGGGCAATAATGCTGCCCCGTTTTTGTAGATCATGCTCTATTAAAGAAATTTTCCATTATTAAAAGAGTGCTTTATGAAAGTATTTGCACTGTAGTTTTGTAAAACTGAATAAAACTGTTCAACTTTGTCATGAACGTGGTTTTGAAACGTATGAAAAGCTAAAACAAAAGTTTGGAACCCATTCAGAACATGTTATTGAGGCCTTAATACATAAAGCTATTAAAGTTAGAATGTGTATTTCACAGAGTAAAAGTTGCAGCCTAACGTTTTTGTCAAAGGATCGGATAATGAAACAAATATACGGCGAAATGGCTTGAGAGGCAGTGACCTCACAGATTTAGAAACAATACAAAATGTACCCTTTGACTTTGTACATTTTTAAATGACTTTTCAGTAAAAATAGTTATTGTTATGCGAAAACGTGGGTACGGCCGTCAGTCAACCGTCCGTCGGTATTTAGTAACAATTAAAATACGAGAACACGGGCTAGAGAACTTGAAGACATTTGGACAGTAGGGGGCCTAACACGGTCACATTAAGCGATTCCTCTAAAAGCAATTCATTTTCCGAATTCCCAGCAATTCCTATATGATGACACATATTTTAGCTGAATCATATTCAATTCAATTCATAACAGAATCATATTTAGTATAAATATTGCCGCATGAAAAAAATGAAGACCGTAATTTTACCGGAAAAAAATTATTTCCAGTTTTTATTAATCAAATGAGATTTTAATTTAAATTTTTACAGTTTAAATGTTATTTAATTAAAACACAAAACTGTCAAACAGATGAATTGCATATTATGAATTGTCAGTTTATCAGACAATTCATAATATTATCACATTATGATTCTGCCAAAGCGGCCGTTTTAAGCCCCCAGTTAAACTATCCGCTTGTTCTTTTAAATGCATTTTTTCCGGTTCAAGAGTCACCTTCTTGCTTGGTATATTGCTTTCTACAAGGTTTTATTCAACTTCCCTTGCGTACGTACTTAGCTAGAGGGATTAAAATCCTGTGTGTTGCTGATCTCAATTCATCGGTTACTAGATAATATTTTATGGCTAGAGGGCGCGCAAGATAAGTCTGCGCGCGACTGGTGGCATGCTTAATTCTATATTGTAATATTTTAAATATATGATTAACTCTATATTAATAATATGAATCTTATATTAATATTAATTAATTAAATAACTATACACTTAATTTGACCTTACATAAATGACAAAAGAGTGGCATATGATTAGTTCCAATTTCAGCTGCGCGCACTCAAGATTTTTTGGACAATGGTGATTAAAAAAAAAATCATATTGCGTCAGTATTTTGAAACAAAGGTTTGTTTTTACGTTATTACAGAGCGAGAACGTGGCACTGGCTGAAGAGGTCATAGTAGCAAGTTAGTCCATCAAGTTCATCTTTTCGAGTCAATAGTAAATGGATAAAATTAAATTAAATTAAATGAGTTCGGCGGTAAGGGATTTGTGTGAATTTTTTCCCAGTTTCAAAAATCCATTTGAACCCTATTTGAACTCAATAAGTAGGCTGTGTTAACATTCCTAGATCAATGAATATGCAATTGAAATCCAATCCAAATTCCTAACTACTACAACTCACTTTTTGTCACTTAGTATTACTTATCCGCCGATTCTCACGTTAATGTCTCGGACATTATTATCTTAAAAGCATTGCACTAACATTCCGTGTGACATATTCAATGAGATCGGATGATTACTTTGAGATAAAGCATTGTAGGTTTTCATTGAAACAGATACACATCGTATTAGTACATACATGTAGTTAGAAGGTACGGTATATACATATTTATGTAAATTGGATGTGTATATTAGATTGTTTTAAGAATTGAATTTGCACTTATAATTTGCCAAAAACTAGGGTAGTTGCAGTTCGTTTGCAGTTTCTTGCAATGCGCTAAGAAAAAGTAGACCCATTGACATAGCTTCTTCGGCGCCTTTTAAGATATAGATTGCCGAATTCTTCGATTACATCTGGATTATTGAAAATATGTGTAAAATATTCATATTCATATCTTATGAATATGAATATTTTATTGGTAACTACCATATAAAAAAAATGGATAATAAATAATATAAATAATTAAAAATAAATTATATAAGTGGTTGTATAGTCATCATAGTTCATTTCCTGATGTAACGGAAACGAATTAATCTGATTATTAAGTTATTAAGGTTTCAGTAAATTGTATGTTATTAACGGAGGTAACAATTTACTTTAATTAATTAAATTTTAATTGATATGTTATTAAACTAACAATTTAGTGGTAATTATCTTAACTCAAATTAAGCAATATTACCAAAATTAAATTTAATAACTGTTAATTTTGCTAACGGAAGCAAATACCTTCCACAGTAAATAAATCTTTTAATTATAGTTTTTATAGCTTTTAAGTATAGTTTTTTATAGAAGTCTAAATATTCAGAAACGCTATTTAAGGCATGAATATTGAATAGCAGATAATTATCTTTTTCACAATTTTGCCATTTGCAAATTTTTGTATCACACGTTATCCTAACAAATTTTATGAAGAAATAAATAAATAAAAAGTGTGTTTGTTTGTTACGCTTTCACGCTAAATCGGTGAATGAATTTGAGTAAAATTTGGCACATGGATAACCCATTACCTGGAGAAGGACATTGGCTACTTTTCATCCTGGATCTGAATCTGGAACAGCTAGTTTTAAATATTTATTGTATCGTATTTAATTTAGCAGCAGTGATTGTCTAGATTTCTCCAAAGTACCTCTTAGAGTCTCTATCTTATGCATTTGCAAACAGACATAGTTATGTATTGAAAGTCATTATATATCTCCCACGCCGAAGGCTAGTCTCCGCTGAGATTGACCGCCATAGCCAGGCAGCTATCGTAACCTTTTAATGCTGAGTCACCTTTTATCATACCCACGGGAAGAGCTAGAGGCTTATCTAATAAAACCGACAAGCGGCAGATAGCAGGCGACAATCCGACACTATTTTCTCATACATTTTCTGCTTTATCAACAGTGGCTGACGTGAAAATGAGTCAATTATGTCCTTTCTTGACAAATATGTCACATTGTCATTTACATTAAATAGGGCCCTGGTTGGTCTACCGTAAGCCCCAGGGTCGTACGATAATAAATGTCGCCACATGTTTCGGGAGAATGCAGATTCCAATGAACCAGGAGGATGTAGCCATTTATACGTTAATATTATTCAGCATGATCTAATCTCTGGCTATAAATCGATAGCCGTTCAACATAATTGATTATGATGGTGCACGGACTGGATTGCTCGATATTGGTTAACACCTTTAATCTGGGTAACAATTGTGACGGCGTGGGAAGCTAGTGTGATGGGAGAGATAATAATAGAATGCTCTAACAACACGTTAATGGAGTTACTGTTCATAATACTGTTCGTAAATAGACGACATTAAAAAACATTATAGTAATTTATGTCTTCAATCTAGTGCATTCGTGTTTGCTTAACCAAATCATGAACGTCACGAGTTTTCGTCGTTTTCGTCACGTAAACCATTCGGGTAATTAAAATGCATGAGAAGAAAAGTCATACGTAGTCTAGATTTTTGTCATTGGAAAAATACCTAGATTATATATAAAAAAAGATATCTTTCATCGGACAGCATAACAAAATATGCCAGCAGTAAACAATAATTATACTTTTTTTTTGGGTGGGAAATTATCAAATAACTTCTCCCGCTCTGGGCGGAGCGGGAAGGCGTGTTAGATAGACTCTTACTGACTAAACCCACCCGTGTTCTTTCAGTTGCCATGTTGCCAGGGGCCGCGGTATCCCTTTCAGACTTTTCCACGACCACGCCAGGCATCGACCCATACCCATTGCTTAACGTCCGCAAGCCCGCGCCTGCGCTGGCCGGGAATCGGCCTGTGACTCCCGACGCCCAGGGCGTCTCCTGTGGCGATTAGGGACGTGAGGGCGCGAAATTTGCCTCTCCCTCAAGCGTTCCGCCCCCTCTTTCGCGAGAATTACTGCTTCGCAGAAGGAGGTGACGGCCTCCCATGCCCTCTCGCTAGGGCCGGAAGCGAGAGATCACCGCCGCCGGTTGCCTCCACGAGGACACGGTCTGCCCCAGCCGAGCAGATCTCTACCGTATGCTCCACCGTGTCCTCCGGGCAATCCACAGAATGGTGACAACCAGGCGTTTCCTCCCACCGTATCCGGAACAGGAACCTCCCGAAACAACCGTGTCCGGTGAGGACCTGCGTCAGGCGGAAGATGAGAATGCCGTGGCGCCTCTCTAGCCACTCCTCAAAGAGGGCATTTATCACCACAACTGTGGCGTGCCCAACACTGGGTTTAAGGCCATGAACCGCACGACCCCCTCGTTGAGCCTCTGGCAGGAGGCGTTTAGAGCCCTTAGTTTGGGCAGGAGCCGCTTCAAGGTAGCCCCGGAGCGCTCCAGTCTGGGAGCCAATCGTCGGAAATGCTCGACGAAGTTCTACCGGCTGTCGAGGACAAGTCCCAAATACTTCATCGTCAACTCGACGCCGATGTAAACCCCTCCCGCCATAACCTGGGAGCCCAACGGTGGCGCGTTCCGAGGACCATGAAAACACATGACCTCGGACTTGTGCAAGGCCACCTCGAGTCCTAACTGCTGGATTCTGTCGACAATTATCGCAACCTCACGTATCGCTAGATCCGCTGCCGCCTGGTGCGACCTCCCTTGCGCCAGGACCAACGTATCGTCAGCGTAACTAATGACGCTGACGCCATTAGAGAGGTCGGTGCGCAGCACCCAGTCGTATCTGATGTCCCACAGATGAGGCCCCAGAACTGATAACTGTAGGACACCGCACGACATCCCTTGCTGGTTCCATTCTCCCTGGTACCGGTAAATGACGGCCCTGTCCATCAAATAGGTTTTGATCACAATGCAACTCCAGGGCAGGGTATTAAAGGCATTGGGAATGTCTAGAGACACCGCCAAGACGACTCCACCCTGGCCCACAGCATCTCCGGTCGTGAGTGCCCGCACGCGCAATATAGCGTTCAATTATACCTAGCTTTGTTATTTCATTTTCTTTTCAAAACATGAATTTCATTGTTTGTGAATGTTAAACAATGAAACAAAATGACATCGTCACTAAATTAATTAGTGAACGAATATTATTTCCAATTCTCAAATTTGGAATTCATCGAATCATTTCATTGATACCAAACATCAAAAACTTCATTAATTACAAGAATTCGATTATTCAATTTACGTTCTAATAATTTTGTATACCACAAAGATTATAATATTGTCATACCAGAAATCAGTAAGGCGTTCTAATCGATCTATGCCCACGTCAATATTACGTTACCCTTCGCACACCGAGTTATATGTCACCCACTTATTATGAAAATTGATGGATTTCACAATACGACCCCTTGTACCAACCTACCGACATGAATGCCCGCACACATGCTGAATATCAACGTGTTTACTCCCATTTTCTATTATGAATAAAGCCCGCAAACCTGCGTGATGGTATTATCGAATTTCCCATCATCGATAAACCCTTTTACCTAAATAGCATATTGAGTATTCAACTTCGTCGCTACAGAACGTCAACGGATCGTTTTCTCCTACCAATGGTTAAATGTTCGAGATCAGGTAGCCTTATGAGTTTGGTATAAGGGACTCAGATGTTCTTTGAAAGTTATAACGTCATAATAGATCTCAGGTATCAGCTGTGCGCTTCAAAGGGTAGTCTGAGATAACGAGGTACCTATTCATTCGCTAGCACAATCTAAAGGTTTCTATGTAATAATCGGTCGCTGCTTCAGCGCTGTACGTTATCCTATTTTGTATACTGAAGTGGAGAATTTCTCGAATACCATATAATAAGGAAAAGAAATTAAACAATAAAACTAAACATTGTTCCTAAATTTCAGTGTGATCCACTAAAATTAATCTTGAAAAATCACGTAATTTACTCATTAAAGGTCGTATTCTCGACACGATACAAACCCAAAACATGTTGGATAATGAACCATGTTATATCTATTACGTATAAGACGCAAAGATCAGTAAAATATGACAGTACAGACAGGTTATTATGAAATTATTTTCTTTATATTCCATTATATTTATTCGTTTTAGACACTGAAGTATCGGGTATTGTAAAATATAATGTTTAAATAATATTGGCATGTATTTAATCAAACCTCTAATATTATTGAATAATGTATCATAAGGATTGCGCCTGTTTTTGAAAACCTGAAATATGCCTAGGTCCTGAAAATACTAAATAGTCAAGTAACTGCAACCAACTTTGATGTAGCGCTCGCTGGACGCCACAGCGGCACCGTTCGCTTCGCTCGCTTGGCTCGCGCGTGGTTATTCACAGTTCTACCCTAATTGGTCGGGCCGCTCTAGCTTAGTCACTGCGACCAACTGCAAGAAAAGGCTACAAAGTTCAGAAGTAGCTCAGTTAATAAAAAAGGGTGCATTGTTAGCAGGTCAAAAGTATTTAGAGGATCAATTAAATATTTCCCTTTAATATTGTTCTTTCATGCCATCTTCATAAAATAATTGCTTTCAAAGTTCTTCCGTAAACTAAATGTCCACCAATTTAGAAAATAACTTTTCCCATACCAAGGCGACAGTTTCCGATGCAAGCAATCTGCAAGCGTTCCCAGTTTCACATTCACATTTGCCATTTTCAGATAACAACAACATTGTTTCAACTGCAGTGAAATCAAATTGTTTTCTGATCTCTGCGAAATGCGCAATTATCTGGGGAGTCAACACAACACCTAAAATATACACATTCTGCTTACCTCACTATGCAGAAATAGCATTACTGAGAGCTGAATGTGAACGCTAAAATGCAACTATTTACTGTTAGAACAAAGAATATGAATATTTTAATATGAGATGCGACATTGTACCCGCGTAAGTTGAGTATGCGAATGATAATAACGTTGCAAGTGACAGTAACTACGGTTGTTTAGGTAAATTTATGTCTTGTAAATATGGTCTTTTTACGATATTATCGCTGAAGCTTCGTTCGGGAGGGGAGTAAAATTGTATACAACGTTATTATAACGTAAAGAATGTTCATGTCGCTTGAAGTTTACAGAAGTTATTGGTGCTTACAACCTTACTTAAAGAAGTTAGCACCTTTATTTTGAAAATAATGAACAGTACAGTTATTTTGTGTATAATTGTAGTTATAGTTTAACATATAAAAGGCTCTTTTTTAGCATGACTTTTATTAAATAATAAAATTACAACATAGTAAATAAGGCATTTTTGTGTTAGACTAATTTAAGACATTTGTGATTTGGCTGTCCACTGTCTAATCTGTAACAATTTAGTATTTAGTCTTTGTGTATGGTGCTGACCATTTACAGACTATGTTCCCAAGGGAGTCGTGAATACGTAATGTGATAAAACGATGCATAGTTAAGGGAAATTGAAGTGGTACATCGCAGACTCGGAATATTCGCCCCTGAGTACAGTCGTTTCCAACAATCCAGCATTGATTGCATCGATAAGAAACTTTGGTGACTGGGAAGATGGAAGCTGTAATTCGCAGATTATTGAAGACGTGAATGCTTTTGCAGGTGGTAATGTTAGTTGCGCGGAAGTTTAGCGAGATTTATGATTTTAAAAACGAAGATAGTAAATATTGACGGGTGAGATAATATGTTTTTTTGGGTATCCAAACGGTCTGGCATACTCCTGTGAGCAATAATACCTACACATAATTTACGTTACGTCATAATTGTCACTTAATTGTGTAAATATAAAGATATCAAAAAAGCTTATTTGTTCCAATTATCTGTCCAGATACAAAATAAAAAATATAATACTTTTCCTTATTTTTCTTTTACCTACTTCAAAGCAAAAGTGAAATGAAATGGTTTATTTTGTAAATAGGATATCGGAATCATTTTTATACGCCATATTAAAAAAATATTATAAATAAGCTAGATGAGTTCGGCGTTTCCTATCTGACTACTCTGAGAAGAAAGGCCGCAACAAACTCAGAGGTCGCAGTCTCTTTTAAAGTCCAGATATATGGTCAGGCCATATGAGGACAATGTAGATTAGTGTCTGAATAGTCTCTTTCAGAGAACTTTAATGATAATAAAAATTAAAAATGTTTCCGCATTAATTATGTAATCACCCGTAACAGGAATTCTGTTTAATATTCATTCACAAATCTAATCTATGAGCTGCACATAAATACTCTATGATGCTGAGCGTACTAACTTTTTTTTTTTTTTTGAGGGTGGGAAATCATCAAATAACTTCTCCCGCTCTGGGCGGAGCGGGAGGGCGTGTCAGACTCTTACTGACTAAAACCCACCCGTGTTCCTTCGGTTACCCTGTCGCCGGGGGCCACGATCTCCCTTTCGGTTTTCTTCGCAACCCCGGCAGGCATCGGTCCTAGTGGACCCCTTCAATTATGCTGACATCTCTTTGAGGCGCGCGTGGAACACAACGCGCCGTCGACCCGGGCCTGGTCCTTATCGGACGGTGAGCCACCCATTGCTCACCGCCCGCAAGCCCGCGCATACGGTGGCCGGAAATCGCCCCGCGATTCCCGACGCCCTGGGCGTCTCCTCCTGCGGCGGTTAGGGGCGTGAGGGCGCGAAATTTGCCTCTCCCTCACGCGTTCCGTCTCCTCCTTCGCGAGCATTACCGCTTCGCAGAAGGAGGTGACGGCCTCCCATTTCCTCTCGCTCCGTACCATAGCCTGAACCAGGGCCGGACGCGAGAGATCACCGCCGCCGATCGCCTCCACGAGGACACGGCGATGCTCCGCCCAAGCTGGGCAGACCTCCACCGTATGCTCCACCGTGTCCTCCGGGCGATCCACACAATGGTGACACCCGGGTGAGCGTACTAACTGGCAGCAAGTTGAACGATATAGTGAGCAAGGAACTATCCTGAGTTATTTCATATCGTAGCTAAATGTCGAAGTTTGGCATTCGTGACACCCCTGTTATTAATGGTATAGTATGAAGGTGGAGATCGCTTGTGACGTGGTGCATTTGTTTTCTTTTTATGGGAGTTTGTTACGACCTTTGTAAATGACAGTGTTAATGGAAATGGGATTGAGTGGGTGGCATTTGAACGTGCTAATTCCACAAATAACGATATGGCCAATATTTGTAGAATTTGCTGTTGTCATGTTGGAGACAGGATAGTTGGATAATGTAATGAATAAAATAATTTTGGTGAATGGGTTTTAAAATATGAGAATCAAACAAATCATTTACACGTTATTCCTTATAAGGGTAGTATTTAATCTTGCAGTGTAGTAGTGTATACTGTGTAGTATTTTTCCTATCGGTACCTACGTAAAGAAACAAAATTATAAAAATAGTAGACCGAACATCCCTACAGATGGTAGCAGGCATATTATTTAACAGACAGTTCCTGTGGATGATATATGTGATATTAAAATAAAACATCTAATAGCTGGCTGGGCGCCATTTTAATAACTCCGCTGTTCCCGGAGTATAGTGCTCACATTATTCCTTCTTCAAAGTGCAGTAAAATCTCATAATATTTATAATAATATGTACCTACGTATATAAACTGGTTATAATAATCAGACCAACATTACTTTAATGGGATATTGAATATATGTATAGTCCTCCAGGCCGTATTTCGGTCATGGCGGTCAATCTCAACGGACATTTGCTTTCGGCGCGGGAGATATTATAGTGCACAAGTGTGCGCGCAGATACAGGTGCACTCTCTGTACCCTCAGTATCATAGTTCGATGGGAAGGCAATCCGACACGTCCGGAGAGAGATCAGGCGCAGGACCAACGGCTTAACGTGCTTTCCGAGGCACGGAGACCAACTTCCAAACTCCGGGATGTTATTAAGAAATTCCTAATGGAAAAACCAAATAACACTTTGCCCGACCCGGGAATTGAACCTAGGACCCCATGCATAGCAGTTGCGCTTGCAACCACGAGACCAACGGGGCAGTCAGGATATTTAATACTAAAAAAATATCATATTCATCCCTAATTTCAAGTGCATTGTAGTCTTCTGTGGTCCTATTCATAGTAAGATTCTTTATTAAATACGATCTGGCAGATAATCGACCTACCTAGTCTTGTCCCAACTATGTTAGGGTCGGCTTCCAGTCTAACAGGATGCAGCTGAATACCAGTATTTTACATGGAGCGACTGCCTATCTGATTTCCACAGCCCAGTAACTGGGTAACACGATACCCTTTGGTAAGACTGGTTGTCAGACTTTTGGGCTACGAATGACAGCCTGGACCAACGGCTTAACGTGCTTGCCGATGCACAGAGGGGTTTCGATATGTAATTGATCACCATGACCCATATACGAACCGACCGCGATAAGCGTAGCCTAACCTTCGAGCAACCCGTGCATCTTGCAGATGCTCATCATAAAATATTGAATGGAATAATCCCGTATCCAAATAATATTTGAAACATATTAGGTAGGTACTAGAAAGTCATATTCGATAGAAAACCAATAAACATGTTAATATGACCTTTCGCAATATAATTTTAGATTTATTCCCCAATCTACTACAGGGATCAAAAGATACTGCCGCCGTTCTATACCAATACCAAGTTAAGTCAAGGAATTTACTATTTCTAATCGAAATTAGGTCTAAATCTGGATTTATTAACTAGTTAGGTACCTTTAGTTCTGAGTGGGCTTAATATTAAGGTTGAATTGCACCAGCCGTAGGTAGGAAGAAACTGTATGTATTGCCACTAGTGGAAGCTATTTTATTACACACTATATATAAACTGTACAGATTTAAGTCTGTAGGAAATCAGCATCATTACATTTAAATTACATCATTACATTTAATTAAAAAATTTAGGTCTGTAATAAATTGGCATCATTACATTTTATACATGGGGCGCAATTAAATAGCCTCTACGAGTGGCAATACATTGAGTACCAACGTCTGGTGCACTTTGGAAAAATCTGTTTTTTGTTTTGTTTTATTGTGTTTAGATAAGGATACCTATCACGTCTGTGAAGTTTAAATTAAAAAAAAAAACAGTTTTTTCATGTTCATAACGGGTGGCCAATTCGGATGAATACAAACTTTATAAGCCCCATTCTGATTTGACGCCAAATTTTGCAATTGTTTGGTGTCTGTTATTTAGTTAAAATGCGGCAAATTTGTTATGCACATTCTATAAGACCATGACTACCGCACTACTTTCAGTAATTTTATCCTGAAGTTCTTAGACGAATTTAAAAAACGACCCAATTTTTCAAATCATTTAGAGTAACGAATACCATTTGATCACTGAGGATTTCGAGACACGTCCTGACTTTTTTTCTGTGGGTGCCGTCGTCAAGCTTGAATACGAAAAGCAGAATATTTGTGACTTTGTTAGTGGGATACCTAATAAAATGTGCGAAATTTTAATGAAAAACACAATGAAAAGTGATTGCATTTTTAAGAATAAAACAGGAGCATTTAGACAGATCTTATTCACCGTATAAAATTACGAAGCCTGAAAATATACTTATAGAAAAATATCCGTTAATTTTCGTTTGTAATAAAAATAATCTTAATTTAAATTTGTACAATTCCTAATATACAGGGCCACCCTGTATTTTTTATTTTACTTACAATAAATCAAATCATTTCATTTCATTTCGTCTGTGAAGCTTCGTTATTTGAATACATTTGGCCCTGTAAGTTTGTACTCAATATCTACGATATTCAAGGCAATGGCACGTAAAATTTTATCAGAGAGGCAACCGGATGGTGAGTGGTAATGGGTCTTGAAGTGATACCGGACCCCCCGGTACCGTTCGAATGGACCCCAAATGAACGGGGCCGGAGATATGGGGGTTAGGGGCAAAACATTTTTTTTTTGACATGGTGTTTTAAAATTTAAGCTCTAATAAGTGCAAGGAATTAGTGTGTATCAATGCCATCTGGTTTGGTAAAGTTCACCTTAACTTTCGATGATAAATCATCGGTAAGGAGTTTCAAGAATTATTTACGGCGCAACACACTATTTCAATTATAATGATGTTGGGGAGTGGCAACTAGATAGTATTGATACACACAAATTCCTTACACTTATTAGAGCTTAAATTAAGAAAGGAACGTCAAAAAAATAATGATTTGCCCCATCCCCCATATCTCCGCCCCGTTCATTTGGGGTACATTCGGACGGTACGGGGGGGTCCGGTATCACTTCTAGACCCAGATTAACACTCACCATCCGGTTGCCTCTCCGTTAAAATTTTACGTGCCGTTAAATTGCTTTAACTATGAGGGAATATGCGAGTTCATCAAACTGAAAAACTACCGTAAGCTATACTTAATATTAATTTATCAAAGTCATTGACAAGCACTTAACAATATTAATTATAATCAGCCCTGTGGTTACGATCTAATAGAAATGCGATTGTCGTGACAAACAAGAGCTTGTGAAGGCAAACATCACGAGGTTTCCTCATTCCTACATAATTATGTCTTATAACGAGTTCAAAATCGACAAAAGGTAATAAAATGATCGAGCTATAATATTCTCCTACACTTAACTACAAAGTCTTTGGTGTATATTCAATGAGTTTAGTGACCCCACGTTTGAACTTGACTACTAGAATGATTTCGGTTGTTGAAATATTCTACATTAATTAAATTCTGTGAATTATTTATTACAAAATTATTCAGTTTTCCGACTAATCACTCCCAATTTCGTGATAGTACCTTATTATATTTTCTAACCGGGAAAGCGTAAATCAAGCGTATTTCACTGTAGAATCAAACCCCACCCATTGAGGCAGATAATAATTAATTTTACACAAATCTAATGCTTAATATTATTATCTGATCTCGATCCCAAGAAATCACTGGAGTGTGAAAACAATTCAATCATGGAAGCCAGGAAGACTACCTTTGTATTTAAAGGCAAACATACCTTAATGATACCTCAATACCTATATTATATTATATTATTAGCAAAGGCTCAGTATAAATAAGTAACAGTATTATGTCTCTTAGTGTCTATCAGTACGCAACAGTCTCGAGTGTGCAGCAGTAACGCACGGATGCGGAAGGTTTATCTATCGAGCGGCCGTAGGTCATTATTTCAAGGTCACTGCCGAGACCTGATACTGTTACTTTATTATACTGTGGCAAAGGCCTTGGTCCGGGATTATGTGCCTTTAGACAGAAATCTGGACTAAATAAGATTAGGGAATTTCCGATGATACTGAGAATTGTCTATTAAGACCTAACTGTATATAATTACTTATGTAATTATCATCTCAAAGACATTCATTTTACGAACCACATATTGTATATGTCACCATAAATGTCAATTTGCCGTGTTATAGTCATTTCATACAACTGTCAAAGAATGAGTTGTAATTTGAATATACGGATAATTTAAGTTGATAGTCAATTTGGTTAGCAGTTAATTTCCCTAACTTTACATTAATGCATGTGATTTCACGCATGGCCTGTTACTATCTTGTATACAAGGACATCCTGGATTTCTACGTAGGTGGATAGAAAAAGAATTACTTACAACTTTTCTTGTTAGTAATAAATTATTTAGTATCTTAATTATGACATAGCACACGAAGTTGTCGACATGTGGGACGTAGATTTTACAATCATTGTACCGATAATCGTTATGGTTATAGTTTAATAGCAGAGAGCCTCGACCAAAACCTCAAGAGGTTCTATTGCGCGGCTGGGTCAAGGGCTTCATTCAGAAAGCAGTAGATACGGCACGCATAGTGAGGAAGTTCGTCCCTCTAGAGCCCTAAACACCGGTTCCTGATGCCGATGGGATACTATATTTTATATTTCTAAATGTTTTTTAAAAATATAAATATGTAAAAATCTAAACATTAAGTATGGTAAATGAAATAAAGAAAATAGTAATTAGGTATGAGTTCTTGTATAGTAGTTTCTTGAATCGAATATACTATTTGTACCTACTTCAAAGATGTAGTGTCTGGTTATGTTAACAAAAAGCTAGCCTTCACAAGGAAAGACCTGAATTACACACGGTCAAACTTCTCGCATATTTCTTTTGGTTTTCCAAATACATGCGTCTTTTTCATATTAGGTTTCCAATAATAACGACTACTGTACCCCTGACCATTTTATACGTCGGTATTAATAAACTCTACCGTTCTGAAACTAATATATTTTACACATTTTATTGCTCCAGGGACAGGTCCCGTGACCCTTAAGACAGCCTGGCCTAAGAATCTTCAGTCAGCAATTCAGATCGTCAAATCGATCGCTAATATTTACGACTACCCGCACTTTTCATATTTCTCTCACTTTTGCAGTCCTATTCATGCGAGCTTTGCGATATCCAAGACCCTACTCCTAACTTTCGGGGACCCGTATTTGCTTATAAGCGTTGCACATACAAGTAGAATAGTTTGACTCCGCTTCCTTTTATTTTTTCATGACTTAATTTTTTGTTTTGTTTTTTCTGGACTTCTCTTATAAACTCCTGCCTTCCTTAATTGGATTCCCTGTATAGATAAACCATACTTTAGAATAGACTCTTGCAAACACAAGAATTTTATCTGAGGTGATCAAAACACCCAACATCGCGTCTTTTCATCAAAATCAGCGACTCTCTATTTATGCTCACGATATACCTCGGCAATAAATGTACCACCAGTTCTTTGCAAAGGGCCATAAATGAATGATTATGTTCCAAATATGGCCGCCTATATGGAATGATATCTACTTAAATATACATATTAGAACAGCTGTTCTCGCTAATATCGTGCTCAGTTGACAACTACCGGCATGGAATGATCACGACATTACACACAATAGGATTCCGTAATGTGATCTCATTTATGTCACGTCTAGTCTAATAACTCAACGGTTTTATATTCAAGGTTATTTTGAACAAATAATCTGGGGAAATAATGTTTTATTATGTTTTTGTTGGTAGCTTTTTATGGGTCCAGATTTCCGGTTCGAATTTATCTTATTACTGGACTTGATAAAACATCGAGATTTCTTTTTAGTTAAATACTAATGTATTAAACACATAAATCTTCCTGACCCTACATTGTTAGAATCACATACAATTCTAATAATAATTATAACGTGTGGACTTTAAAAGAGACCACGACCTCTGAGTTTGTTTTGGCATTTCTTCTCAGGAATCTGATAGCTAGGAAATGCCGGAACTTTCTAATCTAATTTTAAAATATTGATAAAAAATTGACGTGTAAAAGGATCAAAACATCTACTTACAGAAATAAACATTTCATTTCATTTCTGGAAAAAATCTCTAAAAGATAAAGAAACTTGCATCAAAATCCATTGCGTAGTTTAGAAAAATAACGCGGTCACACACACAGACTCGAAATGTGGCTTTAATTTATAAAAATGTAACATACAGTGCGTAAATTATAACTTGTTCCGTCACGCAATTGGTAGCACTGTTCTGTCAGTCGCCATTTTGAACTCTACTTATTAGTATTGAAACTAAGCTTGATAAACAATGGTGCCAACATGTCGGTAAGGGACAACTTATACTGAACGGTCTGTAGATGGCAAAGTGTAATTTGTTAGTCAAAAAATATCTGTGGTTCATCGGAACAAAAGAGATTCACAAAGAAACTAAATAATATATATAACCCTTTCGAACATATACATTGACGTAACGTCTATTTACTGATTCGAAAAGGCTTAAATGTACATATTTTTCACTGTTATAAAATATAAAAATCTATCGTTCTAGTATTTTAATTCATATTTCAAGTCAAATGTAACAAAGAGTAGTTAGTAGTAATAAATAGTAGTCCTTCCAACAGCAGGTTATGTTTTTATTATTTTATGAAATAATAATCATTTCCATCATGATTATTTTCTTTGCCTCTATTTAATAATAGAGGCAAAATGAGTTTGAACTTTGAAGGCTGGGGTAATTCGCAGCCTTCAAAGTTCAAACTCATTTTGTTTTTTAGAATGCAAAATGAACGGCATAAAGTTACTATATATAAATAAAACCATTATGAAATTAAGCAAAGCAAAGTTGTCGAGGAAACTTTGAGTAAAGATAAATTTAATCAAAACTAAATAGAATAGCAACTGCTTAAGGGGTTGGCCTCAATTTTCTTGTAACGAGAATATTCAAAATTGGGATTTAGATCTACAACAGGACTTTTGAAGGATTATAACGCTAGAATTATGATTTATATAATTTTTTATTTTATTAATTTGCTTCTGTTCACTGTTAGCGTCGCGCAATACGGTAGTTGCCTAGGTAAAAAAAAGAAATTCTATTTAGTCCGTCTTTCAGGTAATAAAAAAATATTAGACACGTATTTTTTCCTTAATCATATTAATAAAAAATAACTTAGAAAACACGCATTAAAGTTGGGGAGTGGGGGCTCGCAACGTCACAAATCAGTATAAAATCTAGCAAGCAGTGACGTCATGCCACATTTTAACTTAATGTATCGCCGTAATCTTTTGATTACGTCAAAATATGAAAAATACGTGTCCTATATTTTTTATTAATCTGCCTTCCGGACAAAAAATTTTTTTTTATGAAACAAGCCTATTATGGCTACCCCTTATGTCAACTGGGCTGAGTTAGGTAAAAGATAGATAAAAAAAAATATTTTGTGCACACAAAAGACACACATAATTACAATTAAATGATAACAAATTACATGAAAATATATAAAAATAATATGCCAATATACAAAAAAGAAAAAAACATATCTACTTATAGAACTGGAGTGACATTGTGACATACTTCAAAATAATCAGATATACAAGGTGCGGTATGCATCTCAAGGTTGCACCAAATGGGAGTCGAGCTCAGCATCGATACCAGAAGTATCAATTAATGGAAGGGACCAACCACGGTTTTTCAGGAGAGCCAAAAACCTTTTTTTTTAATCTGTCTGTAACTTTTTACTGTCTGCTTCAATTTTAATTGTGTGTATAGCAAAGTTTCTTAAAATTTCCTCTTCTATCATGCTATAAACGAAAGCTTTAGGAATGCCGATTGAATTAAATATAGCAAGAGATTATTTACAATTTAGTAGATAATCTATAGTTACATCAAATTTGATACTATAAAAGTGCTTCACAATATAATTAAGTATGATGTACAGGACTTTTACAGTATTGAATTTGATGTACTACTTAGTAGATAAATCTATAGTTACATCAAATTACAACACTGTAAAAGTCCTTTACAATAGAATTACGTATAATTTTCTATTTTTATTGCTGCTTACACTGGGACATACTATATTTTAAACCACGGGGCATTCCTAAATTTTTCGTTTATAGCGTAAAAGAAGAGAAAATTCTAAGAAACTTTGCTCTTAAAAAACTCTGATAATTAATTAAAGTAAGAAACATGTTATTTAAATTGACTGATTTGAGGTTTAAGGTAAGGGTGTAAATTATTTAAAACGATGGCTTACTTTATTTTTCTGAGAAGAAAAATGTTAGTGACTGTACATTTTTTGTTTGTCATATATCGTTTTACGCAGTCCATAAATTTGTACTGTAAGGGACATTTTTGTAACCATAGAGAAATTTGAATATTACTTATCGATAGAGCGGGAAATTCTGAATCCAATGATATATATGTATAACTCATTTTCGCCAAAATGTCCCTTACGTTAATTGATACTTCTGGTGTCAATATATCAGGCAAATATACCTGACGCCTGATATTCTACCAGATCCCTGCAATGACATATGGACGTCGAGCAGACGAGATAAATTGGTGTTGTGACAAAGTGTTAGGCGTAAACTTATAAGATTTTAACCCAATGTTTTCAATGTCCATCTTGGAACATTGTTTCTTTTGTAAAAAGAACAAATTGACTACACGACGCAAATCACTCTTTTTAACGTGAATCGGGTGGGGGGGGGGGGGATTAAGTGAAGGATTTGGCCTCCCAAAGATGTCCTCTTTGAATCATCCCTTTATATCCGTTTGTGTTAGGAACTAAATAAGTTGAAGCACTAAAACTGTAAGATATTCTGCCTAAAACATTAAAAATAAAAAATTTGGAACATAATATATTTTGTGAACAAACCTGAAATGAATTTTTATAAAATTCTTAGAAAACTAATTAGAATTTTCCTTTTCCGAGAAACACGTTTCACAAGATATAAGTAACGTACCTAAATCTTTTTCGAAAAAAATATCATGTTTACCTATTTCAATATTTTAATACAGGAAACACTAATAGCGCGTCTATTCCTCAGTAGTTACAAATTAAAACCGTAACACCATAAAACAGGGACAAATTAAACGCGTCCTTAATGAAAAAGATATTAAAAAAGTAGTTCAAATCTCATAAAAGCTTTCGTAATTTACGTTGCAAAGAGCGTTGCTATTATTAAATTGTCATTTACATTGGCGAAGCGGCAAACCCTTTTTGCACTTGTGCAGTCGGCCGCACAAACACTAACGACTTGAATATTGCCGCAGAATCTTCCGAGGATTGCGGAATTTGCATGCTAACAAGCACTGCTTCGCTTTCTTTATTAATTGCTCTAGCTGTATAGAGAGAGTGCTTAAAGTTCGTAATGCTGTGACACGTGGAAGTCGAAGTAGGTTAAATTTATGAGGAGGGTAATTTTAAAATAGTGTTGTAGGAAAGACGTTGTAATTATACCTAAAACTAGGGTTTTGTAGAAGAGCAGTGGACGCCACATAACGGCCGTAATGACGGCTGTCACGAAAATGATGGCAGCGGAATTTGACTTTATGGTGTCAAAAACGGTCTCTCGGAAAAGAAAGAAAGAAAGAATAACGTTTATTTGGACACAATTCGTGAAACACATATAACAAAAAACTCGAGTGAGCCTTACATGTATAGTAGTCGCATATGATGTGAAACATCTGACATCTCATCTTGTTAATAAGTAACATTAAGGTAATAAGCAACATTAAAGGGGCGGGGCCTCGTCAAGGTCGTTTCTGACCAACTCTAGCACCGCGCGCGCTCATCGGTCAAATCAAACAGTGCGAGCTTCCACGGCTTCCTGTTACACACTTCCGTCCCTTTTCAAGAAATCACTTGCACCGATTTAATTATTTAGTTTTTTTTTAAGATTTAGATTTAGAGTTAAATTTCAGGAAAGCAAGCGAAAAGATGTTACACATAAAAAAGTAAAATAATGTTTTTGTTATTTTAAATACACCAACTTACTCTCGGATATGAAACGATTCAGTGGCATCATTCGGCGGTAAATTGCAGATGCTGTTTGGCGGCCACCGCTTTTCTAGTAAACATTAGCTGTAGTAGATCAAGTAGTTACAGTAAATAACGACTTAAACGGTAGGACAACGGCGTAAAAACTGCATTGTTGAACTACATATTTTCAGCAAAATAATTAATAACATATCCCTGCAGGTTTAAAAGCGGCAATGTAACAGAATTGAAATATCTAAGAATTGCTCACGTTTTTACGCAGGCGGTTTGGACAAACTGCAATTCTTTCGTTTAATTTAGTACCTATGCATAAAACGAACGAAGCAGAAAACTTCAGTTTGTAAACAATGACCTAATGCCTGAAAAGTGAAAGTTCTATCATTAGTATAAATCGTAGGCACAGTTGCTAACTTGGAATACAAGGCAACATTGTAATTATAAGGCTCGGAATCCGAGAAGTCCGAAGCGGTGATCAGAAGAGATGTTTTTCAACTAGGGTGTATCCACTGAAGCTGTGCAGAGGTGCGTACTAGATGTGTGCTGGTAGAACTGAGCTGCGTGCGGCGAGCATTGGATGTTGAGATGATCGCATTTCTCTTCTCGTCTCCGCTGCGTGCCGTTGCCAGCTAGGGAGGCACAGCTCATATCTCCGCTTCGATCGCGCCATTCAAATATTATACATCTCCGCTCAGTGGTATCCACTGAAGCTGAGTGGAGACTAGATGTTTGAATAACGAAATTCTATTGGTTGTTCTCCTCTTCTCTCCTCTTGTCTTGTCTCCGCTTTGGTGGAGTCCGGGCCTAAGGCTGCCATTACAAATGGCTGACAACTAATAATAACAAGGCAGTTAATAGCGAACTATGATAAATAAATCTTATACATTTGATTACACATTTATAAATGTATTTTCAGCGAACTTCAATTAAAATGTATGATGTCCAATAAATGTATCAGTTTGAAATAACAAGGTGCGTTGTGTTCCAGCGCTTTTGTTATCTTTCAACCGTTTTCAACCTCACATGGGCCACTGGACAAAGATTGTTTTTATTGCACTTCAAAAGGTGCAACGGACCGAATATGTGTGGAATTGAGAGTAAAATCGATATGCCAAGGCTTGTATTTTCACTACGAATAGCGGTTCGAGGAAAATGGATCGCGTACCAGGTTAACGTGGTAAAGATAAGGATTAAAATACTAGTTTAAGTGGAAATCTATGCGCGCACCGGATTTATAACGAATGCTGTTTCCCGTTTTCATTCAGATTTATTGACGCGTGTGTTTGAATAGGTTTTAGATTGTTGTTTATTTTATTGTTATATACAATTAAAGTAACTGTATTTGATAGGATTTTTGTATAAATACTAGTAATGCATGTGGCATGGTACAAATAGATTGGGTAGGTATTATTATGTTTTAAACTTTAAAGTAGCTGGTCGACAGAGCTCTGCTCGGGTGAAAATAGAGAAAACGAATTGAGACCTAGCTAGATCGATTTTTTTGCCCCCGTAAACCTTTATATTGCAACTTTCATCGAAATCGTTAGTGCCGTTTTCGAGAACGTGATTACAAATATAATTATATATTTATATAAATATAATTATATATTTATATAAATATTGCTCATTTAATAGTATAGGAACAAAATAAATTAATAAATAATGCTTTAAATCATTACCAAGTTAGGAAGCAGATCATTTATTTAATAGTCCACTCTAATGTTACAAATTATTCATTTTTGAATGACAATAAAACTGAGGCCCTCAGAAACGTCGACGTCGTCCTATTTATCACATCCTCCAAACAGTTTGCTTAGCTGACAAATTACGAAACATTAAAATTAATTTATGTAGGTACAAATATTAATTTGTGACACTAACACCCTTGTCAGAGGCATACAACCTTCGGTCCTTTCCGTAGGGATGAACGCCTTGTGGTGGACAAAGCCGGGTAAGGAAGGACCATTCACACGAATTTCTCACAAAATCCTCTCTGTCACATAAACTGCACTATTATTCATACAGCGGGTAGTAACCTAGTTTAACTGACGTAGATCTCTAGTATGATAAATCGAGAATTTCTGGAGCTACGCTTTTTAAATTGGATAGATTTTATGCGGAAAAAAGTGTGGTACAATGCAATCCGGAATATATCAAAGACAGCATTTTCTCGTCCACGTAGTGATTCATTTTAAAATTTATAGCCGTAATAGCAGAGTGGTGGGTCTCGAAACTAAGGCACGCACCTCTGACTTTTTGGATTCATGTGCGTATTGTATAATTATCACTTTAAAATCGGTGAAGGAAAACATCGTGAGGAAACCTGAAACGTGAGAATGTCTGAGAGATATTTCTCGACGACATGTGAAGCCAAGTCAGAGGCCCATGGGCGGCATAAAAACTCTGACACCAGGCTACTCACTAACCACACGAATAGAAAGAAGAGGTTTTAAAATTTAGAATTATAACCGTTACGTACCTACTATAATTTCCAGCTTTCTACAACATTCTCTTAAAACAACGCATCATCACGCGTTCCTAAAACTAGTTTTAAACTCTCAGAATTTCGAGCTTGTCTCACAATATTTTTTTTTTAAATATAATATATTATCAGCATAATATTTCAAATTACTTTGTTATACCAACTACAATAAATTCATAAAAAATATAAAATTTGGTTGATCAAATAAAGATTTTTTTTTAAATTATTGTCTACCTCTCAGACTGATAGTCAAAACGTACTTAATGCTTGTAGTTTAGTGTATCGTAGCCAAAAAACAAATAAAACATAATATTATGAACAAAAAAAGTTGTAACTCAAAACGATACAAAAAGTTATTCTGTAGCAAAAATTACGTAACTTATCGAGTTCGTAAAAAATATAGCCTTTTACAAATGTAGAGGGTTTCAGAAGAATAATAAGTCTCATTTGTATTTAGGATCTCCTGCTTTTTGTTCTACTGAGGCGACGCGGTGAAGGGCCGGGCTTAATTCACTAAAATTGTTACTCTTCATTCCCTTTGTTAGAACATAATGGTATACAAACAAAAACTTTTGCTAAAACTACGGCAATTTGTTTGTGGATTTCAGCCAGTGGCTTTACAAATGTAAAAAGAGATTGGTCAATATTAAGGCACATTTACATTGTAAGCTATTTTTACTGTGGTAGATAATTTTCCAAGACTTCTTGTATGTTTTTGGGCTTTTAATAATTGTCTCATAGCACACCTTTTTTTTGGGTTGTAAATTTTCAAATAACTTCGCCCGCTCTGGGCGGAGCGGGAGGGCGTGTTAGATTCTTACTGACTAAAACCCACCCGTTTTTCTTCGATTGCCCTGTTGCTGGGGGCCACGATCTCCCTTACGGTTTTCTTCGCACCCTCGGCAGCTCATAGTACACCTGTGCTCCAGTTTACGAAAAAAATGGTGATGAAAAATTATTCAACATCAAAATGAAAGATACTATTCTCACCTTACCTACTTCCTCAATAAAAGCCAATTACATAACGCGTAGGAAATTGCTTATCTCAATGGAAGCAATCTTCGTAGGTTTGAAAAAATCGTCTGGTAAACAACGTAACTATCACAATGAATGTTGTTAAACTGTCGCAATGAAAGGCATTGACCATAATATTGTAAGTGTGCTACGTAATTTCCCAACTGTTCTTCTGAGAACACGAACACCTTAATATAATTATTCCCAGCACGATACCCAGAACTAATTATTAATGGAGTGTTTAAAATTTCCTTTGACTTGACGACAGTCGAATAAAAAAGTACACATTTTCTCCTTCACTGCGGTATTTCAAAGAAGCCTCGCTTATGAAACTGACATAAGAAAGGTGGCGTTATTATAACTTTCATTAAAGAGAAAAAGAGACGGAAGATGTTTTCTAGTTACATAAAACATAACCGCTAACATTTTTCGAAATTCAACTCATTTCTGTATAACAAAAGAATTTTGTGCACTTAGAACGAGGCGTGTTTTTTTTTTAAATACACGTTTTGGGTTGCAATTTAAATTAAAAACTAACGAGATGTGTTCTAAAAAGCACATACGGGTATAAAATAAGGACTACAAAGAAAACACTAGCGCAGCTGTTTCTTAAAATGAGCTGAATTTATAAGTCTGACCTTTCTGTTGAAGTAGGTACACTTGAACCGGCTAAACACTTAAATCATGTCCAGACGTAGGTACCTGTCAGCCTTTATCGTCAGGCCTGACATCCCCTTAAGTTATTTTATGCTAAACTATGAAACTACAAAAATATACAGGAGAACAAAATTTATAGAGTTAAAAAATATACTTCTTCAAAGAAAATTACTTTTGTTATTTTTCTCGACGGATGGATACCTAATTTAATGAAAACTCGGTCAAGGGACTAAAGCCCCACCAGGTAAACTGATCGCAGAAAGTCATGCCAAGCTATGGTCTGCCATGCCGCAGCTGCGGTAGATGGGTGATAAGCCTTTTTTTTTTTTGGATGTGAAATTATCAAATAACTTCTCCCGCTCTGGACAGAGCGGGAGGGCGTGTCAGACTCTTGCTAACTAAAACCCACCCGTGTTCCTTCAGTTGTCATTTTGTCGATGGGTGATAAGCCTGGTGTGATCTCTGGTTTTACTGATATGACCCATTTTTACCAATCGATCAAAACAAACTACATGACAGCAGTGTATTGACATTTTTTTTGCATCCCTTCGATTGACACTAATTTCTATAATTGCTATTGAAACATCTCGGGACCATGGGGTCCCGGATCTTTGAAAGGTGTACAAGAGGCCGAAGTAAACTCGCAGAGGCCCCTTAAACAATTTTAAGGTGATGTATTGAAAAAAATAGGCTTTTTCTTTATAGAGTACCATTTTAAGTATATGGAATAGAGATTTAACATTTTGATGTATGTTTATTATCACGACAATAAAAAAAAGGTCTATCTATTTTTATGTTTTTTTTTTTGGTATCATGGCGTAACGCTTATGGATTTTTCAATGGAATTTACTTTAAAACATAGAAAGTAATCGTATCAAATTTCAAGAAAAGCAGTTTTAATTTTAATACTACTTTTCATTTATAAAAGACAGCATTTCGTTTTGGCACATACGTTGTTTTATTCCGAGGGAACACACATTATCGCCATCTCTTCTTTCGTCTATCAAAAGTGTTGTCTTCACTCTCGTTCATTCATAAATCAGTCGCCCGTTTTTTTTTTAGTCTTGTTTTCCATTCCTTTTTTACAGCAGATATTGCACTTTTCTATGAAACAGCAATTTTTTTTTTAAATAACCGACGAGTAATTTCTACGCAGGGGGGTTCAGAATCATGTACCGAATCCATGGTAACAGGTTTCGCGTCGATGTTCCTGCCATCCTGTATAATTATTATTAATTTTTTTTATTTTCCCCTCTTATTTTATTTTATTATTGACGGTTGACCAACTATAATTACTTGCTTACTTAATTACAAACATTTGTACGTCCTCTCCGTTAACATAGCACACTCTTTGTTATCTTTATATAGGTACCATTATTATTGTACCTATGTTAAACAAATTAATAAATGACTTATGACAGCATAACCCCGCGTCCTATTTAAAAGCGATCGTCGCACGAATATACGATCGTTCGAACTTTTCGTTCGGTGACCTGAACGCGTGGTCACGCCGACAGAGGGCGCTTTCCAGTGTTCCGAAAAAAAGTGACATTTGTACGCGACCCACGGCCTTAGTCTTTCAGGTGATAAGAAAAAATTGCATTCAAGTTCTACCCCATCCCTTAAACTTGTCTTATTAAAATTATTGATGCAAAAGCAATAAAGTACTGAACGTAAAGATCCCAATTATGTTGTCGTAGGTAAGTGTTGGTTGTTCGTCCCCTTTGCTTCAAAGTAACCCCTATCTTAAAGTTGAGTTGACCTGAAGTTGTTGTTCGCTCCTACTTAATTGACTTTAGTACGGAATAATAAACGGTTGAGGTACTCTGTTTAAAGTTTCAGGTATGTTTATGTTTGTAGGAAGCCTTTATTGAGTGGTCAAGTGTGATCAAAACAGTTTATTGAAGTTGTATCAAGTACCTACCTATTAATTGTGATATTCACAATATTTTTCACAAACATTCCAACCTTTTTAACCCTTGTTTTTACCCAACTGCAGCGAAGCCAAAAAAAACCGGCCCAGTGCGTGTCGGACTACGCACAATGAAGGGTTCCGCAGTTGGGACGAATTTATCCCAAATACAAACTTAACATTGTAGTTGAAATACATGTTCCCCGATACATTCCAACTGCAAACGTAAGTTTTTACGCACAATATTGAGAGATTTACCATGTTTTTTAAGATCATAGACTTCTTATAGGTTTTCCTGTAATCGATGAGAAAAGAGTTATATTATTATTTTTTTTTCTAAATTTTAGGTTCAGGTCTAGTTTCGGAGATAAAGAGGGGAATGGTCAATTTCCATCGAATTTCTTAAATATCTATTCATTTTATATTAATTTTTTATTTTAAAATTATGTTTAAGATCCTCGCAACAAGCCCTTTCATTTGATATGTCAAACGGTACTGTAAGCAAAACTTTTTTTAAATTTTCTTTTTTGCCCCCCAAAAGTAACCCCTATGTTCAAAATTAATTTATTTACGTTACACGTTTGTGTCACAGAAATATATATGTGTAATTTCAACTTAATCGGTCCATTAGACTCGGAGCAAATTGGCTGTGACAGACGAACAGACAGATAGACACACGAGTGATCCTATAGGGGTTCCGTCTTTTCTTTTTGAGGTACAGAACCCTAAAAAAGAGGGTTATGTGTTTGACCTGTATGTATGTATGTATGCTTGATGTGTCTGTCTCTATTTTCCCTCGTAACTACAAAATGGCTGAACCGATTTCGATGAATAATATGTCGTTAGATTTGAAAATTAAACAAAAGACGTATTTTGGTGTCAAATGTATGTTTAAAAAAAATAAAAATCTTCCAATACTATCGAGTGGAGTATAAAAATAAAGGGATTTAAAAGGTGATTTTTTGTTTGTTTAAATGTAACTTTTGAAGTGAGTAAGAGGCCGTTATTTCTCTTTTTAGATATGTATTTTTGCAGTCGTGTTTTTTAGTTTTATTTTATTTTATTTTATTTTTATACTTGTTTACTATAGTATTTATTTTATGTTATAGCTTCTGCCCGTGACTTCTTTCGTACAGAAGTCGATAAAATTCAGCCAATGTTACTCACTGACAATGTCGTTTCCTAGTGAAATAATTAAAAAAATCGGTTAAGTATTTTCTGACTTAATCCATTACAAACAAACATACAAAAATCAATGATTTGCCCTGTATAATATTAGTTCAGATTAGACAAGTTATCTAACAGAACCGCTACCCTTCGTAGCCTTAAGTAGCCGTTTTCACTAAATTTCAACAAAAAAAATGCGAGAAAGTTTTTGGACTAAGGGTAAAAATGGTACCTACAAAACATACAATGGGTAAAAATGGTACCTACGTAGCATACGATGGGTAATAAAGGCAGCACATGAATCTTAAGTATGTTAGAAATAAATCAGATCAATCTTCTATTCAATTAACGTTTCTGAAAAAAAAAAAACCTATCCAAGATGCAAAGCACAGCAAGTTTTTTCATTTTTGAATTATCACACCTTGTGATTCGCCATAACTAAACTGTCAAAAATGTATTAAGCCATCAACATACATACTCGTACTAAAACTACCAGCACCCTGCATATTTGTCATTTAAATACATTGTATCGCAAATTATATGCTACTATATAATCGAATTTGCGCGTTAATTACATCCAGAGCTTTCGATTGGAGCTTATTTATACATTACACTATCTATTGCTACTTGTTTTAGTAGTTTTTATATATATATTAGTCTCTGTGATAGGTTGGTGTAAATTACAAATTCTAATTAATATGAACAAGTATTTTGTTCTTTAAATCCATTGAATTCTGACACGTGGATGTAATAACGTAGGTTCTGGTAGCTTTCGATGTGCTTGTTAATTAGGATAACTTTCTAGACTGATTTGATTTCGTCTACCCGACTTTTAGGCTTATTTAAGTCTGAGAATAATGAAGTGAGACTGTCAGAGATGATCCAATTTTCAACTTCTTAACTATTCGTTATAAAGTACGAGGAAAATATTTTATCACAAGAAGCTTAATGTTTTCTTTTTTAAGTTAGACTAAACAAAGTCTAAGGCTAACTAATCAACCCACAACAAAATCATTGCACTAGATATAGGAAGTAAAAACTGATACAAAAAACTGTCTACGCTTATGTCAATTGTAGGTCTATTAGTCACCGAAATCGTAAACTAAAACTCACTTAAGCTGACAAAAAATCAACAGAGAAAAAGCTTCACCAATTTTACTCTTTCTAACTCTTAGAATGTCTGGTATGGAAACGAATTTTAATTGCAGTGTTTCATCTTTAATCATTTTCTGTGTAAGCTCGCTGCCATTGAAACTCATCTGGCACCTGCGTCTGTACCTCTGTTTATCTCGGGTCAAGATGGCTGCGGTCGTCGCGGTGACAGATGACCATCAAAGAAAATGATCAACACGTGTAGGCATGCGGTCAGACAGTCGGAAACGAGCCTGAATTCCACAGCAACCGTAGACGATAAACATGGAGTAATAGATCAACCCTTTCTACATTTCTTGAGTAGGAAAAAAAAATGTACACACAATATACGATTTTTTCATACGAGTTCGAGTTAAAAGTAGATACAGTTAGTGGATTGGAAAATGATTGGTATACGTCATGAAAGGTCATTGATCAACTTAAAATCTGTTTGGTTAGAGAAAGAAGCAATCAAACGATGTCTTCTAAACGCCTTCTAAATATTCAAAGGCTTAGTGTTCACAGTGAAAAAAGAGCTAAAACATGACACATTATTACCAACGCGGAAAAGAACAAGTCTCTAATCTGAGGAAGGTAAAAGGCATGCCGCAGTCTTCCTCGTTTTATAATTCAGGCGAGCGTGCGGTCGAGGTGCAATCCGCTCCGTTTTTATCAGCGAAGCGTTTGACATGTGAGAAATTTTCATCGAGATATTTGTGTAAACTTGGCACGGTAATTCCACAACGGTGAATGCAATTTGCTTAGTTGTAACCTCTTTACCACCGCCCTAACTGTCGGGAGGGCGAACGAGGGAATTTCTCGCGGGATTTCTCATTTCAAGCTCAATTTAAAAATTTGTCTAGTATCGCTATATTATTTACTTTAATATTTTCCACAGACATTCTGTAAACAAACTTGGGTTACATTAACCTTTATTTTGTTGAGATATTTTTGTAAGTTACCTACAGTGCGTGAACATTTTACTACCTACATATATGTAGTTTTTGAAGTGAAAACTTCTTTAAGCGCGTTGGGCATTTTTGAGATGGGACTAAACCATTGATTTCGCGACACTGTGATGACACCTCATTTTTGTGAACGCGATTATGCTCTTTATTTATACCTATTTTGTTACGGATCAATGTTCTATGCAAGTATTTTTACTTCAAAGGTTTCGGAAGTTTTTTTTTTTGTTAACGCGATTGTGCTCTTTATTTAGATAAGGTTACGGACCAATGTTCTATAGTCTATACAAGTATTTTTCTTCCACCACGGTGATCTTGTTCAAGTTTGCACTTCTGTCGGCACTCCCAGAGTGCCACCATTTTTTTTTTCGATACATATTGAGGGAATATATGTTTAATTACAACTAACTTGATAAAAATTACAAAATTATATACAAACTTAACTAAAACTATTCACAAACTAAAATATAGCATCGAAAAATTCATTCGCATCGCTGTCAATTGGTAATGTACCCAAGAGACTGGCCGCATTGCCACATTGTATGGTAATGCTTAACATCTAGCCAAGGTAACAACCAGCGTTTGGGTCACGGGAAGTGTCAAATATTAGCCGTTTTGAGATTTCACGAAAGAGGCTATGAGCACTCGGACGCCACGGCCCGAGGGTTTTAACCCCAAACGGCTCGAAAATATAACTTCCAATAAGGTTATTTTACTTATGTCGTTTGAGGTTTTCCGTAGTCACAGCAGCAGCACCAGAACGGTACGCCGAACCAAGAACATGGGATAGCGCAAGAGTGTCGACACAGGTTGCATCCCACACTACAGGCCTACCCCACATTTCATGGAAATAATACATATTGTAACAGACATCGTAATACCAATTTTGAAATCAAAAATATCGACGATGGAACGTCCGCACGAGTTAACTTGTGACGTCAGAAGGCAGGAAAATATTTTATTAAAGTCATTCAGGTGAAATATCGGAAATGCTTACGTTAAATCAGAAATGCTGAATGCCGCACGCCCCATAGGTATCATAGGTAATGAAGAGCAATAAACTGGGCAATAATTCTCCTAAATGTCATAGAGCACACGTGTTCCACTCTATTGGGAAGGCTTAAAGGTCCACTAAGGAAACCTTTGTGTAGCAGTTCGTGAACCCCATTCGTTATGCTGTCATTGTAAGAAGTGTGTGATTTGTGAGCGAATATCGAAAAGTTGGGTACAGTTATAGTAATATTATTTACTTTCTTTTGCCCGCGGCTTTGCCCGCATAAATCTCGGAAAATATCCGACGGGAACGTAGGTACTACGGGGATAAAAAGTACCCTATGTGTTATTCCTGGGCATAAAATATCTGTGTGCCCATCTAAATCTAATCAACCGTTTTTGCGTCAGTCCGGGACATTCATCCTGACGAAATGGACAAATATTCAAAAAGATATTTTCGGCACCAGACTCGTTCCCAGACTTCGCAGCAATTATTATTTTTATTTAAATATGCAATGTACAGTTTTGACTTCGTTAGTATTTTATTAATGTATCTAAATAGATTACTGGGCAAAGTAAAAGAGTACTATGTAGGTGGCCTTGACAGGTAAAGTAGACAATTTCATGGAACAATTTGCTGCCTAGCCAGGAAAATTAAGAGAGCCTTGACTACCCTGTCCACGTAAATAGAGAGTGATTTTCATGAAAACATTCTTATATTATTATTTTTCCTACTAACATTTTCTTTTTATTTGATGTAACATAAATTGATTACTGTCCACTAAGTAATCAATTTAGGTTTCTTCAAATAAAAACCTCATACTTAAGCTTAAACAAAAAAAAAGAGTTCTGTTACAAATTTATGTGGGGAACCTTTCCGAAATCCCCTATGTCCACCACTTTTCAAAGGCAAACTTACTTAAAAAGAGAAAATCCTCTCCGGTGCTACTTTAAACACGTACTCTTGAGGTCCAATGTTATCTCTTCGATGGATAGAAGCCGCGACCTTTCTTTGGTGTAAAAGCTCATTGTGAAATAAAGCTTTAGGAGGCTACTTTGTAAGGGGTTCACACCACCACCACCACTGTAAGTCGTATTAGATATAGGTTTGTAATTATAAAATAAAAACACGTCTTGTTGGCAAATAAAAGCTTCTGGAACTTGTGACTTCACGGCTGCGTATCAACAAATCCATAAACGTCAGAAATAGAAATAGACATGATTCACAAATACCGGGCACTCTCACTTCCCATTAGGCAATAGACAGCTAGCCTTGTTACAGAAATCATCCCCTCCGAGTTAGCTCAGCCCTAGTGATCCGTGAAAACGAACATCGATAACCTTTCACTGTCACACAAAGGGCGCATTCAGCCGCGAACGGACGAAATTGATTTTTGCTCATATTGGACTGAAGACTATACGGGACACTACACGGTGCAATTTCAACAACGAAACAAAGTTTTCTTTACAACCTTTCCGTATCGAGAAAAACGAAAAACTGACGGATTCTGTTGGGACAACGGTTTTGACAGGACTCTGTTAAGAACGGTCCGGCTTTCCATTTACGTGCAGAGAGGTATTGACATGTGCTGAAGTCGGTTGACGTTGTAAATATGGGTATCGGTGACACAGAGTCTTTATTTAGGCTTATCATAAGGCCAACTGTCGATGATAGGTCAAGGGCACATTTTTTATTAGTTTCTGAAAAACCCTGAGTACCTACGTTTTGGACCTCACTATATTTAAGGTTTATTATTGAACATTGATCACATTTAGTAAAAATATATTGTCGTAACTGATTACCTGAAATAGTGATAATAAATGTAAATTTCAGTAGATAGATCCACTTGGAAGATGATTTTGTATAAAAGTGAACTGAGACTGTATTTTGAAGTTAAATGTTTTGACTAAAGCCGGGTCTTCTGCGCGTGTTTCTTCAAAGTTTTACACAAAAAACCTTACACATAAACATTTGTTTTTATACAAAACATCGTGTTTACATACACAAGTGTGTATGGCCATGTCTCTTTGTTGCGAAGTTTTTGTGTAATGTTTCGAAAAAACAGGCGCAAGAGCGGCTTAATGAGTGCGTGGATGTGACGCATATTTTCCTCCAACATATACTTTTGTGTTTGTGTTCTTTTTTTGAGTCATGTTTATTGCAAATAAACGTATTTTTTTCTTTTTTTTCTCTAGAAACTTGCTATAGTAAACATAAATATGTTGTTAAATAGCTGCAAAGCCATGCATTAAAAAGGTAATAGTCCGTTAAAATTCTTCCCAAGCTTCAATAAAATATCAATCTGCCTAGCCTTTTCCTAACTATGTTAGGGTCGGCTTCCAGTCTAACCAGATGTAGCTGAATACCAGTATTTTACATGGAACGACTGCCTATCTGACCTCCACAATCCACTAACTGAGTGATACGATACCCCTTGGTAAGACTGGTTGTCAGACTTTCGGGCTTCTGACGATCCGTGTAACGACTATCAAAGATCCACGAATGACAGCCGGGACCAACGGCTTAACGTGCTTTCCGAGACACGGAGGAGTCTCGGTATGTAAAGATGGTCACCCAACCACGGACCAACCCCGGCAAGCGTAGCTTAACCTGATGGATCGACCCGTGCGGCTGTTATTATTTAGCCACGAGCTCCAATAATTAACGTTTAATAAAGCCATTTTGCTACGAAATTAAAGTAACTTATTAACAAAAAGTCAACACATAATTCACATGGTCAATCACCTGATGTTTTTACTACCATGCATATGTTTTGACAATGTAAATTAAGTTCAATGAAGGAATATTGATTACCAGCAATGAATGTGCAATCAAGCGCGAGGAGCAATTTTATCCAATACAGTTCCGGAGCAATTCGATTTCTGGATTGTTATGTTATTTTGTTACCTGTACATAGGAACATATTAAACACATAAGAACATATGATTAGAGAATGTAACTGGGTACCAAGAGGAATAATACCAGACGAAATCATAACTTCTTAAAAACGTAAAAAAATAAAATATGTATAAAAAACGAAAGGAGTTTTAAAAATGTATAAATAATAATGTTGAATGTTTAATTAATTCGAAGAAAATCTTAAAACTTTTTTATTTTTTCATTTACAATATTGTTGAAGAAATTCAAGATAAGTCACGTGAAATATTGCAGTTATTATGAGAATTGACACTTAAATGAAATATTTTAACAAATAAAAGATAGATACTTAAGACAGAGTTTACACAAGATAGGAAACCCAACAATTACTGTGCAGCACAAATAAACGAAAAAAAACTTCAAATTGTTTGTCTTGAGATATCTTGTTAACAAAAATAATTGTTTTATTAGGGTTATTAAAGATCCCAAGTTTTCTGTCGAAAAAATTATCCAAGCGGAATGGAATGGGTGACTGCCTTTTGAAGCTTGAAATCTTTACTTTGAATCTATATCTATAAAAGGAAAGTGTAACTGACTGACTGAATGACTGACTGACTGACTGATCTATCAACGCACAGCTCAAACCACTGAACGGATTGGGCTGAAATTTGGCACACAGGTAGTTATTATGACGTAGGCATCCACGAATAAAGGGTTTTTGGACATTCGCCCTCTAAGGGGGTGAAAAGGGGGGATTTTGTTTGTATGAAAAATGGTATTCCTTGAGGTAATAAACTTCAAACTTGGCACGAATACCAATCTATGTAAATTATAAAGTTTGCCATTTTTATTTTATCTAAACTACTCTCTAAAGGAGGATTGGGGGGTGTCAAAGTTTGTATGGAAGAATTTTAATGCACGGTCTAATTAACTCGAAACTCAGGATTTAAACTAAAGATTTGAAATAAATAAAAATGCAGATCAGGGTTTTTTGAAATTTTTTGCCTGACTGGGTGAAAAGGGGTATTCATTTTTACAGCGGAAGATTTTACTGTGTGGCTTGATTAACTTGAAAATTGACATAAATGATCTATAGTCAAATTATGGAAACGTTACAATAGACTTTTCAAAAATTATTATCACGCTATTTCCTATGGGGAATGAGCAATATTGTATTATGTTCGTATTCTTCTATAGTTTACCTCAAATTGTAAAAAGACTAACCAAAAGGTTAGAATATTGCACATAATATTGCAATATTGCACGGATTTAACCTGTTAAAAGATTATCATCACGCTATACCTTTATGGAGCTAAGCAATCAATTATAACATATACAATATAGATTTTGAGATGGGGCAATAAGGGCACCTTCACCGTTGTCGCTACAAGAAAATGATCTTAGGAGACTGTCTATAACTTTTCGAAACATTTTGATCTGCATTCACAAATTTTGAAAAAAAAATTACACTCAGCAAGAAAATGGGCATCAAAAAAGAAAAACTTTTTTGATGCCAGTTGATTCTATTTCTTATTACTAGGGTCAAAAAACTATATCGGGCCAACTGAAGTTTGAGTTGGAGAAAAGTCAGAAATTGCAAAAAACTTCCGATACATTTAGTAGGAGCCTGGGAGGAGATAGAACACAATATACCTTTGTATGATGAAATAACTTTTTAATGAGGTACTTACTATTATTTAAATGATCACAATATAGCACTATACAACGTTGAATTATGCCAATACTTCACTGTGCTGAATAGGGAATGACTGTAGCAGATAGTTACAGATTTAACCTTTTAAATGATTATCATCCCGCTACACATTTATGGAGCTAATCAGTTAATCATGAATTAATGAAATAAATAAAAACGGGCGTTTTATTTAACTTTCAACAAATCTAATATTTTAGCGGTTCGACGACTGCTTTGCAAACTTCTGTTCTATTCTCAACAATAGATATTTTCTTTGTTTTTTTTACATTTTGATATACTATCTATAGTATCTAAACTTATATACTTATTGCATATGTACTCATATTTACTTATCCATACTAATATTATAAATTTGAAAGTAACTGTCTGTCTATCTGTATTTTACCTCTTCACGGCTAAACCACTAAACGAATAATGATATAATTTAGCAAGGAGATAGGTGGCATCCTGTAGAAGGACAAAATACTTTTTAAGATAGTTAATTGATTCAGGCGTGACCTTGCGGAAATCCATTATAAAATGATGATGTGGATATATTTAGTAACCTGTTCCTGTCTGCGCTCGGTGCTTGGTGTGGCAACACGCCGTGTTCGAGTTCGCGACAAGTTAATCGTCATCCTGAGGATGCCTCGTTGAGAGGTGAAACACGTGTCGATGTCTTTCAGGGTCTTTTTAAGACTCTATAGAAATAGCTAAGCGGATATATATATATATACATATCTATAGACATATCTATAGAAATAGCTGAGTGGATATATTTAGTAACCTGTTCGGTTACTAAATATATCCACATCATCATTTTAAAATACTTTTTGTCTCAAAAATAATCCTAAAGGGGTGATAATATAGGGGATGAAAGTTTGTATGAAAAACCCAGCATTTCTTAAGTTAGGGATATTAAATTTCAAGTTACAACGTTATTGTAAAATCATCCCCCAAAGGGGTAAAATAGGGGTTGATTTTAAAATCCACAATTTTAAGGTCTTCTTCAAGAGATTTAAGGGATTGGAAATATACTCCTAAGTCCGTATCTCGAATTAACATTACATTACATTAAAATCAGCCCACTCTGCTAGAAGTTATTAAAATTTAAAGTCATAAACCAATCTTTCTAACATGTAGGTATTACGCGGTCAATGGTAATAATAATAATAGTCAAATGAATAATTAGTATTTTAAGAAATTTATAATCATATTAAAAAAATCGACCAAGTGTGAGTAGGAATTGCGCCTTGAGGGATCCGTCTTAAAGTTGTGCTTGCTCGGCTGCCCGAATTTCCAAATCCGGAGTGAAGGACAAACTTAACTTTTCAATTGAAAAAGAACTTTTAATAGAGTGGAGAGTACCGATTTGAATGAAGTACAGACTAAATGTTACTTTAAGACACGGCCTATGAAATTTTGATCCCAGATTGAAGAACAAACGTAACTTTGCAGTTCATGTAATTATAACTATAAATTACCAATTTTCAGATTTTGCTCTGTGCTCGACCTTGCTTCTCGCCAAATTTCATGCTGCTGGGCGTACGGGAAGTAGGTACTAAATAGGCTTTGGTTAATTGGGAGTGTCAAAATATGTGGCATAAATGGCCATATTTTTTATTGTATTGACTTGGGAGTTCGATTTTTGTTACAGATCCAAGGGACCGTAGATCTGAAGCTGAGCGCATACTACAAATTGTAATTGTTGTGTATAATAATCGCCAATCTGTGAACAATACCACTAACTAGAATCCACCCTCTGCCAAAAGAAATCGTTTGCGATTGCGCGTAGGAATTATTTTCGTTTACGATTTTATTTCGAAGTTTAATAATCGCAACGAACAAAAGTCGTAG
The DNA here is from genome assembly GCA_916610215.1 of Omphaloscelis lunosa. NCBI lineage: Eukaryota > Metazoa > Arthropoda > Insecta > Lepidoptera > Noctuidae > Omphaloscelis > Omphaloscelis lunosa. Next base: position 7,085,933 of record OU744250.1, on the reverse strand, counting down.
AGCGCGCTTAGCCATAGTTTTTATATTCAACTTGATGCCTCTACGCGTTCCTGAGAAAATGGGTCTTGATATACAACGAAGTCATCCTTTAAGGGTTTCCATTTTTCATTTTGAGGCGCGGAACCCTAAAACGGATTTATTATAAATGTCTGTTACCTTTTCATGCCGTAACGGCTGAACAGATTTAGATGAATGGTATACGGATAGGCCATGACCTGGGTTAGGACATATGATAAGTACTTTGAATCCCGGTAGTACGTTCCTGTGGGATATTTTCCGACCTTTACGCATGCGAAGCCGCAGGTAAAAGCTAGTTTAATATAAATCTAGAGAAATGCTGCCAAGGCTAAGTTAAATTAAAACAATACGAAAATTACAAAATTATATTTTTGTAATTTGCGTACTTTTCTGATTTTACCTAAATATGACTAGATTGTTTGAACTCTTAATTCAAATATCAACATATTTTAAAAAGAAGGTAGGTAGGTACCACATACAACATTATGTAAACAATCAGTTCTTTGAAATCAGTCCAAATCATTCGTTTCTTATCTTTTTGCAATCGAAAAATAAAGGTAAAAACTATCAATTCAGCGAGAAAATTACACACCCCAATAATTCAATTCGCACGTAGAAATAACATAGCATTATTTTAAAACAATATCGCCAAGGTTAGTTCAAGGTACCCGTACCGATCACAAAACTTATAGTTATTACCCTTACGAGTTTTGACCCTTTTCCATTTCAATTTACAGATGTGTCTTCGATACTCAAGGGGGTAATGCGACGGCCCCTTTGAAAAAAAAAGCAATAACCCGAAAAGGCTTTAAGTTCTTACGCTTTCAAAATAAACTTTAGGGATGGAGCCATTGTAGGTGATAAAAGAAATAAAAAGTTTAATGTAAAAGATAAAGATAGAATGCACTTTATTACGGAAGATTAGCTTCAAGATTGGTTTCAATGAAGCTGACTCACTCAAAGAGGAGTGTTGAACCAGTTTTCTTTTAAAAGTAATTTTAATCTTTGGTGAAGTTGTTTTGATAGGAAGATTGTTGGTTTAATTTTAAATTGGCCTTTGGTAAACTGTTAACTAATTAGAACCAAACAGTGGAAAAATATATTTTTAACTTATTAACTTAGATTTGGATTTATTGCTTATTTATTATTAATTAATACACAAAACATACATATTAAATAGAAAAGTTATTTATACGTTATTTCACAGCAGTGCTACTACTAATATTTTTAATCCTAACAATAATATTATAAATGCAAAAGTGAGTTTGTTTCTTTGTTACACTTTCACGCTAAAATTGATGAACGAATTTGGATGAAATTTGGCACACGGGTAGACCATGACCTGGGTTAGGACAGGATAGAATAGGATACTTTTATCTCAATATTACCACGGGGTCGAGACTTATGTGGTTGAAACCGCGGGGCGCAGCTAGCTATATTATATTGTATTATTTTTAATATGCCTTAAGTAAAAGCATATTATTTTCATCGACTCGATGAAACCTATCAGATCGGATCCAACTCACACTTGACAATTTTTTTTTTGCCAAAACAAAAAAAAATTGCTATCATTAAAGTTAGCAACAATTCGTGATTCAGATATCTATTCAATTTCTTATCAAAAGTAAAATTTGAATAACGGCATTTGGGACGAGTTTGAGAGGGGACTATTGTGAAAGTTCTTGATGAAACTTCCCTAATATTCGAAGTGGAAATTTATTCTTTGGCTGCCATCGAGAAATAAACTGGGCTCTCAGTGTGATTGAACCAAATTTATTGGGAAATCGAAATAAAGTATCGGCTGTGTTACGGAAGAACCGACAAGCGATCGTTGACGAATTGGGTCGCGATAATATTTCGACTAATATTCTATAGGAATAATGCCTATTTCGCCGACTCCTTTGTTTCCTTTCTAAACATGATTACTTATTGCTTGTTAGGAATTTAATTCTATATCATCACGCTCAATGAATCCTTTCATATCTCAATGCAGACGTAGAACGACGTACGTCAATTTAATTAGATGTTTAGCGAAATATCTGAGCTCGAAAAGTAGGTAACTGGATTGAATAACAATTTATAACGTAGTTGTTATAACACCCAAAGGCTAAACCATTAAAAAAATGCTAAGTACCTAAGTTTAAGTAAAGGTAGGTAAACTTTAAAAAATGTAATTTCTTAGGAAATAGGTCCATTTAATTTTCACCCTTGTTTAGGTCACGTACCCTTAACGTTTTTAGTTTTAATTAAATGCATTATGGATCTACCTTTAATATGCAAAACTTTTTAGTAAGTACTTACCCACATTCTGGCTTAATTGTGAATTTCCCACACATAAACTAAGAGTGTTTTGTTAAACAAATTTTATAGAGCTTAACAGGTGCAAAGTTTGAGGAAAATTGCATACAGCTTGCATACGTTTACGTATATTAAAACTACTAAATTAAGGAGCGAGTTCTATGTAGAATACTGAGTTTTAGTCCAACAATAACTGTCCGTGCAGCCATGTAGGTACGTATTATGATAATTTATGTTAATTTTTTTGGGTAAATAAGTCGTATGTTTTATATTTTACTGTGTAATGAGCGAAACAGTAGTTATGATAGCCTAGTGGTGTGACCGACTAACTACCCAGTCATAGGTCTCGAGTTTGAGTCGTGACTTTTCGGATTCATGTGCGTATTGTATAGTTGACACTTACTTCAAAAACGGTGAAGGAAAAGATCGTGAGGAAACCGGCATGCCAGAGAGATTTCTCGACGGCATGTGAAGCCAAGTCAGAGGCCCATAGGCGGCTTTAAAACTCTGACACCAGGTTAGTCACTAACCACACGAAAAGAAGAAGATGACCGAAACTCTAGAAAAGCTTTACTTCGTAACTTTATTTTCTTGCTGAAACAGTACTTAAACTAATTATCATCATTCATCTACCCTTATCCCAATTTATTTGGGGTTAGTACAACATGTCTGTTCGGAAGATTCCCGAACAATGACGTCGGTGGAGGCGGCACCAGCGACGGCGTCAGCGGGGTCACGGCGGGCCGAGGGCGAAGAGGCGTTCGCGCCAGTCTACATAAAAGGAAGAACCACGGCGAGGGAGCGGACACAGACGACCATCTTCCGCGAACAATGTATCTACTTACGCCGTTAATCATTTTATTGAAAAGTCAGCAATAATAATTGAAACTCTTAACCAGCATCTTCATTGAAATACAGGCATCATAAACTCCCTAACATGTCTTTTGTAACCCCCGACGCAAAAAGAGGGGTGTTATAAGTTTGACCGCTATGTGTGTGTGTCTGTCTTTGGCACCGTAGCTCTTAAATGGGTGAACCGATTTGAATGCGGTTTTTTGATTTGAACGCAGGTTTTCTAGCGATGGTTCTTAAACATGTTTTTTTCAAAATCGGTTCAGCTTTTTGCAGATTATCAACTCTTTTCTAGTTGATGAATGGATGTGAGCGTCTTCCACAGGTCTGTTCAATATGAAATTTGGTATTTTGTTAAATCCTTGAACTGATGCTGCAGCATCACCTGTAATTTGCAGGATACCCAACTCCCTTACCAACTTACAGCACAGGTATCGTGTTTGGGCTCATTGGAATGGTCTCAATGAATAAGTCACAGATAGATGATGAACAGGGTCTGGCGATGGAGTAGGAAAGAAAAATGACGAATGTTAAATTTTAATATAATTTCACTTGTAACACGCTTTTATTAGCTTGACCTGTATCTATGTAACGGAATCTTTCAACTTAATTTTGACCAACTTCCAACTGTCGTATCGAAATGAAACTTTGTATGTATGTAGTTTGGAGGACAATCCTATAATTTTGTATCTTGAAGCTGATCTGATGATGGAGCCAGGAGGTGGATAGTGGAACTCTTCAGTGGCTACGAGTAAACTCCTCGAGTTTGGGCTCTTATTCTTCCATACTTCCCTATTAAGAACAATACATCGCTCATTATAACAGTACGAGCAGTACGGCGCGGCAAATAACTTGTCATTCAAGTTAGGATTTTAAATCAAATGCATTAAAGTATATGTTACGTGTGACGGCTCGCGGGTAGTGAGCGGCCGGCGAGACTATTCTGCATAGCCATCGTAAAATAGGCATGTCGTAATTAGGCATTTAAATTATATTTATAGTTTGTAATAGGTATATGTCTTTATATTTGAATAACTTTTATATTCCTCAATTTTTCGTAATTGCACCTACCACTGTTTGCCTCTGCATCACCCGAAGGTTGACTGGTAGAAAATGCCCATGGCATTAAGTCCGCCTCTGAAAATTTCTATGCTTGAAGTATTAAATAAATAAATAATTAAATAATTTAAAATCCTAACTTGAATGACAAGTTATTTGCCGTGTCGGAGCTGCGCTATTATAATGAGATGATCCTTTAATCCCTGTCTTTTAATATGTCCTTTAATCGCCATCTTGGTAGTTACTCCATTTCCAAAGATTATTAATATTTTTTTCTTAACTTATAATTATACCGCAAAAACATTTTCATGAATAAAATAATAATTAGCCTACTTACTAAAATAATAATTAGAATAAAATAATACTAGCCAACTTAAGCTAACCTAAACAAAAGTAATTTTTATATTTATGTATTAAGGTACCTATTACAGGCTTGAAATATTTCTCAATACCCAAACTCAAATCCAACAGCACTTCCTGAAACATTTTCAAAGATTGAATATCATTGACTGCCGAATTCGATTTAAAATATCTCGAATCCCGAACTAGTATGAATAAAAGTCACATTTCTAGTGGTCTGATGTGGTGCCTGAGCTCCTTTTAGTAGTATTTTGTATCGAAATTTTAGGCAAATCGTGCATTCTACAAAATAACCGGTTTCCAAATAAGCCTACGTTCGCACGGACGTAAAAATATCGCAACGGGATTTTATCGCGTACTGGATTTTCAACTCTCGGTGTTAAGCCGAGCGTTGAGAATTCAACAGAGTGCATCCCAGCGCGTCGAAAAAACTCACTGTTTGATTTTCAACTCTCGATGCTACTGTTGAATTCTCAGCGCAAAGCGTTGAAAATTCGGTGTACGAAAAAATTCCCTAGCGATATTTTTACGTCCGTGCGAACATGGGCTAACTTGAAGGGCCTGCTTCGTTGGTCTAGTGGTCGCAAGAGCTATTGCTAAGCACGAGGTCCTGGGTTCAATTCCCAGATCGGGCAAAGTTTTATTGGATTTTTCCATTAAGAATTTCTCAGTAGCAGCCTGGATTCTGGATCAGTGCCCGGTTGATGGCAATAGGCTCGCTCCCTATTTCATGGGACTTAAACATAACTGACGAAATGTGGGTGTACTATATTGCTGTGCTAATTAGACACCTCCGTGTCTAATAAGAACAGTTTTTGGGTAAAATTGAATTACTTATAGAATCGGAATGCTCGTAAAGAGCAAAAACCTGTAGGCGCCATTTACTCGAAACTACGAATAACCTTACTGCACTTCTAATTAGCGCGGCAGTATAGGATGGTCATGATACGATGATGTCACAGATGTTCGCGGAAGCTCGTGTTGATGATTTTCATGCTATTATGAAGAAGAGAACAGCGTCAATAATGAGTAAGTTGCGCGGAAGCTCCAACAGCATCCTAAAAACATTATTAGACAAAGTTGACAGTCCCTTTATAAGGCATTGGGTACGGAGGCACATGCCAACGTGTGTTGGGCCACGTCAGTTTTAGTTGTTTTAGTTTGTAAAAGTTTGCTAACATAGTTTTTAAGTCACTGTTACTATCACTATATGGATTGTGTGTACTTGAATGTGTAGTCCGAAATAAAAAATATATTATTATAAGTAGACCTCTGCCTAACTCTTCAAGGATAACAGACGTGATGTTATGTTATGTAGAATAGCTCATTTGAATTTAAATGCGTCTGATGCGTGCGTGGAGGATGGACGGATGAAGCGACCCACGTCTGCCATTGAATTAAATCCCTGCAATATTGAGAGACTCGTTCACATTTTAATCACAGTATCTCTGCATTTACGAGTAACGATCGTGTTTAATGAATTCGTTTGGAAGAGTTATTTTCAGAGGAGTCACATTTATTAGGTTAAAAAAATATGCTAACAAATATGTGAATGTGATGTATATATATTTATATATATACATCACATTCACATATTTGTATTTATATACAGGGTTTAAGGGACAGCCCTCCGCAGACTGATAGGGTGAAGTCAGTATATCATACTAAGATGACCGGTACATGAAATTATTTCAGGAATGTTATGGGAATCCAATTAACCTGATTTGTTTTATTACCTTACATGCAATGTATCGCTACCGTGGCAAAACGCACGTAGGTAGGTAGCGAACGGCAGCGCAGCGAGAAAATGAATAGCTGATTTCACGCGTCGTTTGTTCAACATCCATTGCTGTTTTTTCTGTTTTACCTGTTCTATTTTCATTAATGGAGTACTTCGTACAGAGAATGTAATTTTACATTGAAAGAAAGAAATAGTATATGAAAAAAACGAAAAAAAATTAAAATTTTCCTGGGAAAATTTTCGGTGGAATATGATTCAGAATAAGGAGCTGAATGTACCCTGTTAGTTTGTGGAGGGCTGTCCCTTACACCCTGTATAGTATATAAATGTGATGTATACGGCATGTATTAGAAAGGTCTGGTCATATTTAAGATTGTGGTGCAGACCATCAGAGGAGGGGCTTGTGGTTAAGTAATAACAGCCGCGCGGGTCGATCCATCAGCATATTAACTAGACTATCTTCTAGATGGGTAACGATCTTTACATACCAAGACCCCTCCTTGCCTCGGAAAGCACGTTAAGCCTTTGGTCCCGGCTATCATTTGTAGATCTTTGACAGTCGAAACGAGTAGTCAAAAGCCCAAAAGTCAGACAAATATTCTTACCAAGGAGTTTCGTGTTACCTAGTAACTAGGTTGTGCAGGTTAGATAGGCAGTCACTCCATGTAAAATACTGGTATTCAGCTGGATCCGGTTAGACTGGAAGCCGACCCCAATATAGTTAGGAAAAGGCTAGGCAGATGATGGTCCAGACCATTAAACTAAACAATTTTCTCCATGGAACCAACAATGTTATCACGTAAAAATTATCAGCCGTCCCATACATTAGGGTTGAGTAGATGTTGAAATGTTGTATGGGACAGTTGATAATTTTTTCGCGATAACGATGTTGGTCCCTTGCAAAGTTGTTCAGTTTGATAGGCTGTACCACAACCTTAAATATGATCACACGTTCCTGATACAAACTTGATAGTGATACTTGTTATTCTAATGAAATGCGTCGATAGACCGCAGACTGACAGATGGTCTACTTGGTATAAATTGGTTGTTGCCGTCCATACACATAGGCAGGTTTTCCGAGGCTTGGAAATCTTAGACTTCCTGTACATGACGCCGGAGCCAAACCGCAAGATGAAAAAATAAAATCAGAACATTTCAGAATGAAAATGTAAAATCTACGCAGCGCTGGTGCGGTGGCGGTGCAGCGGCGATGCGGCGGCAGTGCGGCGGCGGTGCGGCGGCGGTTTGGTGGCGATACGGCGGCGGTACGGCACATGGGCGATATTCATTCGTAAACAGAAACATGCGGTCCGGCGCCGGTACGGCTCCGGCGTCATGTACAGGAAACCTTATAGTCTGGCGGGGTCACGGGAAAGTCCGAAAGGGATACCGTGGCCTGTGGCAACATACAGGCAACTAAAGGAACACGGGTGGGTTTTAGTCAGTAAGAGTCTGACACGCTCTCCCGCTCCGCCCAGAGCAGGAGAAGTTGTTTGATAATTTCTCACCCAAAAAAAACCAAGGTGCCTGTCACTAACCAGCATCTATTAAATCTTAAAATTAATAGTATAATTACCAGCTTAACACTGTTAGTACCTACAGTTATTTATTTTTGATTAGTTTGTAGGGTTCTGTACCTCAAAAGGAAAAAATGGAACCCTTATCGGATCACTCGTGTGTCTGTCTGTCTCTCTGTCCGTCTGTCACAGCCAATTTGCTCCGAATCTAATGGACCGATTAAGTTGAAGATATTTAAGAAAATAAATAAAAATTGACCATTTCCCCCCTTATCTCCGAAACTACTGAACCTAAAATTAAAAAAAAAAAAACAGTAAATGGTTCTTCACTCATAGATTATAGGAAAATCTGTAAGAAGTCTATGGTCTTAAAAAAAACATGGTAAATCTATCAATATTGTGCGTACAAACTTATATTTGCAGTTGGAATGTATCGGAGACGTATTTCAACAACAATGTTAAGTTGGTATTTGGGATAAATTCATCCCAACTACGGAACCATTCATTGTGCGTAGTCCGGCACGCACTTGGCCAGTTTTTGTAATATAAATACGGATTTTTTTTTAGCAAATTGACTACTATCCGACTTAAATTGTCCGTAGATGTATTCAAATCGCAACTGTTATTTATTGAATGTAGTATGAAATAGCTATAGCACGGCAAATTGACGCAGTGTATCAATTTGATACACAATTTATTTCCCCGGCTGTAACATTGGTACGTAGAAATATGCGTATAAACCTACCAATTTCATTCCAATACAAGATACGCGAGATAATGCTACAAAAATCCGATTTATGTAAATAGCTTTCAGGTGGATTCCATCTCATATTCATTTAAACACAAGTACTTTATTCATAAACATATCATCACGCTTGTTTTTCCCAAAAAGTTAGGCAGAGTTATAGATACTAACTCTGTCTAACTTTTTGAATAATAATAGTGAAAAATAATAGTGTATAGTTTTATAGAGCTAATAGGAACAGGATCTTCTCATGAAGATCGGAGACGCTACGTTCGAAGTTGTGGACGAGTATGTTTACCTAGGGCAAACTGTCTAGCTGGGTAGGTCCAAGTTTGAGAAAGAGGTCAATCGTCGAATCCGACTCGGCTGGGCAGCGTTCGGGAGCTACGAAATTCTCCCACAAGATGGACCAATGACCTTGTGAAGGCCGCAGGAATCCGCTGGATGCTGAAAGCACAGAACCGGTAGAAATGGCGGTGCTTGGGGGAGGCCTATGATATGTTGTAGATGCCGCCATAGTTTTACCCTAATTTCATCAGTTACCTATGACAGAAGTCCTATGTCGCCCGCGTTGATGTCAGAAAATATCCCACGGGAATGCACTATCGGGATTCAAAGTATCCTATGTTAATCCAGGTTATAATCCATCTGTGAGCCAAATTTCATCCGAATCATTTCAGCTAGTTTTGCGCCAATCTGGAACATACAAACAAACAAACGGAAAAAAAATCTAAAAACAATATTTTCGGTATCACACTCATTCCCACATCTCGTAGCAATTGCTACGAGATGTTCGTCCTTTTTTTTTTTTTCACCAATATTGAATATACACAGTGCAGTTTTTGACTTCGTTACTAATTTATTATAAAATAAATTACATTTCTGAATCGAAATTTAACCCTCAAAAACGAATAAACATGATGTTCACTCGATTTTAATTACAGCAGTGGCTTGCTTCAGGCATTCTATACAACAATTTGAAACGTTAAAAATAGGCAAAAACGCACCCTGATTTATGACTCGGTTTCATTCGTTTTGATTTACGGTACCGGCGCGCGAATATTAAAGATTCGTATTGATATATTATTCCTTTATCCCCATTCTCCCTCACTGCTATTTACGAGAATTTCCCCTACCCTCATAACTTTTAGCGTCCTTTTTACGGTGAGACTTGTAAAAGCAGCTCGGGTTTTCATACAGAATAAATATAACCACGGTACCTATGCTCCGTTAAAATCAAAACCGCTGATTAAATATTTGGTCTTTGTTAAGTATATCCTTATTATTTTGCACGTTTTTCAATTGAGTTCTTTTGTTTGACTGTTTTGTTAGAAAAAAATTACGAAAATGACAACAATATTTGTTTGGTCACCTCTTCATCATTCTCCTGCCTTACGTACATAATTATTATCAGAAATAAATTAAATAATTATTATCTGAACAGTTTTTATGTTATAACCAAAATAATATCAGTGCGGTGCGGCACCGCAACGCATTTGTTTGCGTCACGTCGTTAAAATTTCTTTCGCCCCTGAATTTTATATCACTTTTATTATAGCCTTAGGAGACTAACCCACTAACCTTTATGCAATCAAAATATATAAGAAGAGGTCATAAAGTCGCAAACACACGAGTCGCGCGTACTCTGCGCTTAGTCATCAGTCTTGTAATACAGAACGATTGGAATCTTTTCATTTGCAGTAAGCCATGATCAATTTCGCCCTCCGCGATAGACTTCTAATGAACACGAAAATTATATTATATTTCTGATTACTCTATTGTTCCAGGGATTTTGATTAAACGGGGTTCCGCCATTTCTGAATTTGTACTAAAAGCCAAGACAAATCATTTCAGATTAACAAGATTTCTTGTATAATGCTGATTAAAAAGTTTAATTCGCGTTTATTAAACCCTTGGAATAATTAAAATACTTTGTAAAGGAGTAAATGTTTCGTAAATAGAGTTGTTTATTACGAACAATGAAGAGCTGTTTAAATCATTACTGTTGCGACTGTAAAAGTTGAAACTAATTTACAATCTTCTATTAAGTGTTTAGTTTAGAATTTTAATAGGTTTCGATTTTAAATAATATAAGTACGTACCAAGTTATTATATTTTATAAATTATAATCGTGGGCTATGAGAGTTAACTAATTGGATTTCGTAAATGGTTGATATTATTCTCCCATAGTCAATTAACAAGGCGGATTGTTATCCAATTTATTGGTATTATAGGTACTAGGGATGTCAGCAGAATCGACGGGGTCCGCTAGGGCCGATGCCTGCCGGGGATGCGAAGGAAACCGAAAGGGAGATCGTGGCCCTCGGCAACAGGGCAACCGAAGGAACACGGGTGGGTATTATTCAGTAAGAGTCTGACTCGCCCTCCCGCTCCGCCCAGAGCGGGAGAAGTTATTTGATGATTTCCCACCCAAAAAAAAGGTACTAGGGATGTAACGATTGCAATTCTGATAAAGATATAATCGGCACGCCGATATATTGGTATCGCTGATTATTTAAGGACAACCGATATTAAACAGTTTGACAAGCGCGAAGAACGACGCGTGCGCAACATTGTCGCTCCGACGCAGGCGGGGCGTGTGGGAGAGCCGTGCAGCGCTTGCTTAGCTACATGGTAACATGGCAAACGGCAGTGTTTGCAGTTTGCTGAGCGTTGGATGAGCGACGTATTGTTTCGTGCCTGTTTTGTGCTATTGTTTCGACACCGCTATTTGTGATTCTGTTTATTAACACATTGAAGTGAGGACTATAACGCACTATCAAACAGTTGTGCCCGAAATAAAAAAGACATAGAAACACCCGTGGTACATACTTCATTACTTATTTGATTTATTATCTACTGAGCTATCGAAATCGGCATCGGTATCGCGGATTATTTACTACAATAATTTGTATCAGTATCGTATCAGGAAAATTATGTATGGTTACATCCCTAGTAATACTAGTATTATATTATCTGTGTAGTAGGTACCTACTAGTATAGTCGTATACTACCTACCTACTAGTATAGTCGTATAGTACCTACCTACTTGTATAGGTACATACTAGTATAGTCGTATACTAACTACCTACTAGTATAGGTACCTACTATACTAGTAGGTAGCACAGATAATAATATAATACTAGTACTAGTAGGTACTAGAATAGATAAAATAATACTAGTACTACTAGGGATGTAACGATACATAATTTATTAGAAATTTTATCTGAGTTCCTAAACTGTATTGAGTAAGTACCTACCTACTTACTCAATGCAGTTTAGGTACTCAGATAAAATTTCTAATAAAGTTACTAAATAAAGAAAACAGTTATGTACAATATTGCAACAATTTAAATAATACTCTCGACCTCATATACCCAGAAACCTCGTTAAACACATGAAATAAACGCCAACTTTTTTAGCTCCACTCAAAATGTTTATGACCACATTCTAGGATTCCATATTTTTATATAAGTACCTCGTCTGCGGAAAGAATTGCTACGGTTATACGGTTTTACGATTCGCAAATGTTTTAATTAAAAGAAAATAGACCTTTGGGAGGATCAATTACGGAACCCCCTTGGTTTAAATCACGGCATAAATAACGTGGGAACCCTAATACCTGTCTGTTTGCGTAGATCTACCGTTCCGAATTGCTGCATCAGTTTTGATTGGGATTTAGCAAATTTAAAAATTCAAAAACAAATGTTTTTGTAGGCTTCCCAGTATCGTATTTGCACCTATGATATTTCGAGGAAAAGGAAACATCACGATTATGTATCTGGTTTAACTTAATTATAATCTAGTAGTGCTTTTATATCTCATTTATTTTACTGAAATAAAACATTAGTTTCCTCTTGTGTGTTATTTTCTGTGGCTATTACATAGAAGGATTTTTTTTAAAGGTAAAAAGCAATTGCCTAGCCTTTTCCCAAGTATTTTGGGGTCGGCTTCCAGTCTAACCGGATGCAGCTGAATACCAGTATTTTACATGGAGCGACTGCCTACCGGACCTACGAAACCCAGTTCCTGGGTAACACGGTACTCCTTGGTAAGACTGGTTGTCAGACTTTATGTTTAAAAGGTAAAGCGAAATATAAATCAACTTTTATATTTGTAAGAGCTACCTACTTCTTTCGGTAATACTAACTGACATTATCCTTATAACACTAAGTTACAAGGAACAAGTGTTAAGGAAAACTTACACGTGGAAAAGCTACCTGATTTTTTTTTTCGTGTGACATAAAGATGTACCTTCCAAGTTAGGTATATCCTATATATACAGCTAGGTAGTCCTAGTTCACGAGCGCACGTTATGTGAATTTTATGCTATTGTTTATAAGATACAATAGAAGTGGATGCATTAAGTAACCTGTTCCGCTTAGCTATTTCTAAAGGGTCTTAAAAAAAACCCTGAAAGAAATCGACACGTGTTTCACCTCTCAACGAGGCATCCTCAGGATGACGATTGACTCGAACACGGCGTGTTGCCAAACCAAGCGCTGTGCGCTCAGCGCTTGGTGTGGCAACACTCCGTGTTCGAGTTCAGGTTCAAGTCAATCGTCATCGTTACTAAATATATCCACTTCTATTGTATTTTATAATGGATTTCCGCAAGGTCACGCCTGAATCAATTAACTATTGTTTATAAGGTATAAATTGCAATTATTGGCCCGCGGTGGTGAAATGTATCAATTATACCTAGGTACTTACGAATTGCCTCCTACCAAAACCGTGAGGTGTTACTAGTTGCCTTATTTAAGTTAACAGGCACTTTATATAGATTTATTGTTTCATACATAATGTATGTTGTCTGTCTGAGTGCTGGGAAAGGAAAAATATGGCCATTATAGTTTGTACTCGCGTAACAACGTGAGATTTTTTTAGAGAAATTGGGGACATTTTTTTATTTGGTAAATAAATTACAATTATGTCAAGAAATATTTATGGTAGGTCTGTGGATTAAACTTAATGATGGTTCTGTTATATGGCAATAATATTTTCAACCTACAATAATATTATTCCTCAAAAAAGCGAAAATGGCTCCCTCGTTGGGCTGACGGCTTCATTTTTCTTGTGGTCACAAGCACTACTGCTGAGAAGGAGGTATTGCGTTCGATTCCCAAGTCGCGCAAAGTGTTATTGTATTTTTCTATTTGGAAATTCTCAGTAGTCCGCCCGTAGTCTGGATTTAAGCTCGGTTGATGGCAATAGGCTCGCCCCCTCCTAATACATGGGACCTAAACATAACTGACGAAATGTGGGGGTGTTATAGGGTTAAAATAAATTAGCTAGCTAAACTCCACAGACGCGATGGATATCAATTTCTAAAAGTGAAAAAAAAAATTAAAGAAAATAATTTTATGATTTTTTCGTGGGGTCAGCGACCGCAATAAAATTATTATAGTCACTCCAAAAATCAGTTTGAAAATATTTTTTTTTCCCAACTCATACTTTAAGTAACAACACCAACAGAGGTCGTTGACCTTAATAACCATCAAAATTATTTGCACATGATATCCAAGTGCTTTCAACACTTTATCAGGCGCTGATACTACAATAACAGATACACTCCGGGACTCCTAAAGCGACCTTTATTTATGGAAGGCAATAAGTTTTTAATTGGTCGTGAATTCAAATTCAGAACAATGACGACACCAAAATGATGCCCTGGGTATGAGCATTAAAACTGCATAAAAACATTTTTTACTCATATTTCTTTTATGTTTTAGGCCTTTATACCTCACATGGAATTGCACTGTGGCTCGATTTAGGATTGTATTACAAACTCTTTTATCTCGCAAACTTCTACAATAATAAAAGCAATCCCTGTATTTACAAGAAAACTAGAATTGTTACGGAGCGTTGCAGATGTCAGTTTGTGCTGTCAATTACAGAGAATCTTACCCAAGCAACTATAGTTGATGCATTTTAGCTTCGCAGTAGCGGTCATTGTCCCACCTACTTATTGACAGATTCGAGCATTCTTCATTTAAAAAACGGAATTTAATTCCATTAACGTCTTGAATCGATCCCGAATACTTCGATGTCTATCGTGGACGTTAACATTTTTCACTAATGAAAAACGATACATTATAGTTGGTTGTCTTTTTAAGAGAGGAAAAGACCAATGACCTATAAACTCCCCTGCTAAAGTGCACCAACTATAGTATTACTTGGACAACTGGGAGCGTTAAATTATTTAGTTATAACGAAGATTGGTTTAGCACCGCACAGCCAATTATTATCCTCTTAAGTTTGTAATAATGTTGGTAATAATGTTATCTGAAAAGATTTCTCATTCTGAGTATGATCGCAGGATAAACGGATTTTATGAGACGCAGTTGGTTTATCTTTTTTTTTTCAACTAATTATTATTCTTATTTCTTGTTATATTCTTCATAATCTATCAGATCTTAAAGTAACACATTATCTATATTAATATTATAAAGAGGTAAAATTTGTTTGTTTGTCCGTTTGTTTGTAAGTAGGGCGTAATCTCTGGAACTACCAGTCGGATTTGAAAAATTATTTTTGCATTCGTTTGCCCAATTCTTGAGGAAGAAGTCGCGGGCAGAAGCTAGTATTTGGTATTTTATAGGACATTTTGAAAGATTACTTTACCATAAATTATAGCGGTAACCTTTTTTTTTTTTATTTTTGAGTGTGGGAAATCATCAAATAACTTCTCCCGCTCTGGGCGGAGCGGGGGGGCGTGTCAGACTCTTACTGACTAAAACCCACCCGTGTTCCTTCGGTTGCCCTGTCGCCGGGGGCCTCGATCTCCCTTTCGGTTTTCTTCGCAACCCCGGCAGGCATCGGCCCTAGTGGACCCCTTCAATTCTGCTGACATCTCTTTGAGGCGCGCGTGGAACACAACGCGCCGTCGACCCGGGCCTGGTCCTTATCGGGCGGTGAGCCACCCATTGCTCACCGCCCGCAAGCCCGTGCCTACGGTGGCCGGAAATCGCCTCGCGATTCCCGACGCCCTGGGCGTCTCCTCCTGCGGCGGTTAGGGGCGTGAGGGCGCGAAATTTGCCTCTCCCTCACGCGTTCCGCCTCCTCCTTCGCGAGCATTACCGCTTCGCAGAAGGAGGTGACCATGGCCTGAACCAGGGCCGGACGCGAGAGATCACCGCCGCCGATCGCCTCCACGAGGACACGGCGATGCTCCGCCCAAGCTGGGCAGACCTCCACCGTATATAGCGGTAACCTAACATTCAATTTATTAATTTAAATTGACAAAATCTGTATAAGCATTGATATTGACATTCGTCGTTGACCCAGCGCTAATCTCATCATTTTAAACCAAAATGTTGTGATAATATTGTTAATTAACTGATTGTGATTATAGCTTTATTGTATTGAGCTCGATAATAATAGGTTAACTAACGTAATTTCTATTATGACGTTCCTTCATACATGAGGGAATAAAAAAATGGTATACGTAGGAACATCTGTGTAATGGTTACAGTCTTTTAAAATAAAATGACAGATAATTATAATAATTATTTAGAAAAAAAAAATTTCACACTCCAGGAGTGCCGACAGAAGTGAAAACGTGAAAAAAAAATCGGCACCGCGGTAATCAACGCGTTGATGTCTTTTACTCCACGCGCCGCGGCAATCAACTCGTTGACGTCGTTTTAATTGTCAAAAGCTGGTGTCATCACGGTGTCGCGAAATCAATGGTTTTGTCCAATGGACATTGTACACGTCACGAAAGAAGGCCCGGGGAAATCGTGGAACTACACTTTTTTAATTTGGTACAATAACATAGACACTTCCTCCGTGTCAAAGGGTTCAGTTGGTATCACGGACTCTACCAAGTGTTACCCAGCTAAAAAACAAAAAAAAGAAAAAACGTTATTTATGTTAATATATTTGTTTACAGCAGCTATATTAAAATTAATCTTACTAGCTATTGGATGTAACCTGTTGAATAACCATCGAGTATTAGATAGGAACCAACGTGTACAATTAAATAAAAACTGAGAACAATCAAGGAACGCCACGTTAACCACATAAAAAATCGTATACACAAAGCGTCCTATATCCAAATTTCCATCCGCCTGCCGTGTTTGTCTCATTTCCCGGCGACGTAGGAAATAAAATCGCCATGAAGCTAGAGCTGGTAATTTTAAAAAAATGCAGCAAAAATACGTAGGAATGCGAATTTGAAGCAAATTGCTGTGCGGTTAGATCAAGCGCCTGATGGCAGTGGGGACACCGTGTGGCGAGCGATGTTATGCCAGTGTATTAGATTATCTTGTGGGTCTAGTCTTGATGATGATATTTATTGATGTGCTTTCATGAAGGTTGTAGCTTTTAGGTCTCTACCTACTAGATATGAAACTGTTGATGATTGATAACTGATCTTCGACTCCAAATAGCATGAAGAGTTCAGTTATTTATTTATATCTATATAAATTAATATTTTGTGTTATATAATAAAAATGAATCCTTATTTTCTTTGGTCAACGCATCACGCGTGAACGGCTGGACCGATTTCGCTAATTCTTTTTCATTGTGTTCGTTATTCTGAGGACAAGGTTTTAGGTTGGTGTATGTAGGGTGGGTAGGTAGGGGGGTAGGTAGGTACGGTAGGTAGGGTAGGTAGGTAGGGTAGGTAGGTATGCAGATGAAATGAAATAAAATTGTTTATTCTGTAAATAGGATATCGGAATCACTTTTACACGTCATACTTAAAAAAAATAAGCTAGATGAGTTCGGCGTTTCGTATCTTACTACTCTGAGAAGAAAGGCCGAAACAAACTCAGAGGTCGCAGTCTCTTTTAAAGTCCAAACATAATCTTGGTCAGACCATATGAGGACCATGTAGAATCGTTTCTGAAATGCTTTTCCAAAAAAAATCAAAGGGTTAGAAGCAGGTCTGTGGCACTAGACACTTATAAGTTTTTGTCTGTCGATAGAAATATTTTGTTCAGAATTGAGTCAACTCAGTCTATTGAAATCCTATACGGCTGGTCTATTTTCCAAAACCAATTAAGTATAAGCAAAACGAGATAGAAATGTTAGTTACAACTAAACATTAATTCTTAATACAAATCCAAATGTAACATTTATCTGATGTTCTAAAAATATCTAGTGCTCGCCCAGAAACTTAGATATAATTCGTCTCGACGTATACATCCATTCTCCCTTGTCGTTACGTTCTGCTCACAAATCATTGGACGCGACAACACGGGACGATGTCGCGACATTTTCTTACAAACCTCCCTTTTATTGGACTAGGGTATCATATTAAGTAAACAATAAATTATAGTGGTAGTCACAAAACAATATTTGTTGTTGACTGCTGAAAATATGTAGTTACTCGAGTAGGCATTTTGCAATTTTACGTTCTAGTTATACTTCGTTGGTAGATAGTTATCTAAAGGTAAACAAAAAAAAACATGTGACGCGAGAGTTGTCAAAGGCGTCTGGTTAACCGACTAAACGTAATACCTGTCAATTCAGTTCTCATGGTACGTCACAGTTGTACTCTTCAATGTAGCAACGTAAATGATTCGTTGCGGTTTAGAGAATCTGTCTTTTTGGATAATTTACAATAGACCGATTACAAAATATTATAGTACTATTATAAATGTAACCAAAAAAAATTTGTTCAAGCAGTTACGTCTACGAAAATTATTTTAACAATAAATTATAAATTTCAAAATATATTAATAAAAGAGGAAACTATAGTAAAAATCGAAAATTTTACTTTGGTTATGACAGCGATGCGGACGAGTACTTCGACGCCTAAGTGTCCTTTTGTTCCTTGTATTTATTTGTTTTATTAGTTAGTTAGTCATTTAATTTAGTATAGACTGTAAATAAAATTCGTCATCAATAAAATATTAATAAGTTACCAACCATCAAGACAAAGTTACCTATAATGTATTTTTAAACAAGAAAATGTCATCTTTAAAAAAGCCTTATTACGATTTGTTTACCTAAACCAATGTAGTATAACAATAAATTTAATATTTGGAAACTAAAAATATCTAAACTCCTGATATATGGTCGTTTCTATTGCATATTAAATTAACTAATCTAAAGTAATTGTGAAAATTCATGAGTCAAGTATCTCGTGTCAAACAATAGAGTAAAAAAACAAAGTATTGTCGAAACAGGCGTCAAAAACTAGGAAAAATAACAAAAGTAACATTGCTGATTGCTAAACAACAAAATAGCACCAAGTTCCGTCATTTTTCGTCGCGTCCAAATTACACAAAGCTCACTTTATATTACACTGACGCAAACAAACATAAAGAAAGTCGCTTCGACGTCAGATCCTCAAGCGGTTATAATCTTGCTGAAGCAAATTTCGAGGGAGGATAATCAGTATTCTTCAACACAGCAAAGCTAAAGTAAGCAATGATTTATTATATTAAAAATCCTGCATTATCCCTTAGATGGGACGGGCTGACTCCGCTGGTCATAAAGAGTTCCCGGATTTAATAAAATTTATTCAGCTCCGTACTATGGGGACCGACAAATCATAATTCTACCGAAATACATACTTATTTAGTCGGGACGGGGTGTTTTAGAGCTAGTAAAGTTTATTTACGCTGGTGCTCGAGAGAATACGCTGAGTGGATGGGCCGAAACTTAGTTTTGTAATATCTGACCTATTTTTACCCTTATTCGAACTATTCAGTCTAGGTGCTTTTCGACCTTTTTCTAAATTGAACGTGACATTAATGACTAATACCTATACAGCTTATACTTAATACTTATACCTGTTCCGTACCGTTCAAATAATAGTACATTACTGGGGCGGCCTACAACAAGGCCATTGATGGACGATCGTGAAAATATGGGCCGAGGCGAAACCGAGGCACACATACGTGAGTCCATCACTGCCAGGTTGCTGCCAAGGGTTGTATAGTACTTTTCTAAAAAAATACACGGAAATTCAAACTAGGTAAATTCATATAATAAATTCCACAATCAATGACGAACAACGATAATTTTTCAAGCGCCAATATGTTTATTTGTTTATCCTTTACTTTAAACAACTCTATTTAAATAATATCTTAGATAAGTAATACCTTCTTGGTTCAGTCCTATGCTATTTTATTCATACAGGGTGGCAGGGACATTGACGCGAAAACTTTTACCATGGATTCAGTACATGATTCTGAACCCCCCTGTGTCGAAATTTTTCGTCGGTTATTAAAAAAAACTGCTTTTTCATAGAAAAGTGTCAAAATAAACATCTACACGTTCAAAATGTATGGAACAGCAGATTGTTTGAAGTGAAAACTTCTTTATGCGCGTTGAGCATTTTTGAGACGAGACTAAACCATTGATTTCGCGACATCATGACAACACCTCATTTTTGTAAACGCGATCAGAGTTAGGAAACGCGGTTAATTCAATATAGGATGGCAAAGGGAATCTCTCGTAAGGATGTCTCCACCAAAGAAGAACGTTCCGTCCGCTCTGACGTCTAACAACCTTCCCTTTCGCAAAACTTCAAAAATATTAAATGTCAACCGACAATCGACGGCCAACTCAGTGTTACCGCTTTAAACGCAGTGTTGCCACGTCCTATACTGACTTCACCCAAGTAGGTCCTCTACTTGACGTTTCCGGATCAGTGTTGACTCTCCGACATATAAATGTGTAAATTTGTATGTTTGGATGTTTCTTACTCAATCACGAAAAAACGGCTTAACCGATTTTTTTTATTCCAACCTCTCAACCCTCAGAGTCCAGTTGGCCTACACTTTCAAATACTGCATGACTTCCTCAGCTGTAGTGGAGTGATGAAGACGCGAAAGATACAGCTGCGTCGTAGGCACAGCAGGGCGCAGCAGCATATTGGGTCCACTCGGTGCGATGCCGCACAGGTTACGAAGACAGGGCTTCTTCTTCTTTGTTTCTACTATCGTGAAACCCTCCTCATCAACTTAAATGCAGCTTCTTGGCAAGAAGCTACGGACCGCAGTCAGGGCAGGTTGAGCACCCGTTTTCTGTTTTTCTCCTTTTCTGGTTTGTCGCTTTGGCTGCGACGTACCTGTTTTTCCACTGTGACAATAGTAGCGTGGGCATGTATAGGGGTCGACGTAGATCAGTATTGGTTTTTTTCTGATTCCTCCATTTTAAATTGTATCTTTGTCATCTCCACTTTTAAGGTAGAGATGTCCTTTAACAGCCGCGTAACGTCGACGTGATCGAACGTGACTGGAGGCAGTTTACTTAGCTCCTTCGCCACAAAATCTGGCACGTCGTCCGGATCAGTCTTCTTCAACAAATCGATTATATCTAGAAGACTCTTCTCGGTTCCATCTCTGCGGCAAGAGGGCATCTGGTCTAGTTTTCCAAGCGACTGGAACAGTAACCGTTTTCCGCTGCGGATGTCGTCCTCCTTATAATTGGATATTTGCAGGATGCTCTCCTCGTAAATGAAGTCGATAGCATGAACCAGGAATGCCAGCAATTCATTGACTATGAGTATTTTGGAACTCATTGTGTTTACGGGCAGCGGCTATGGCCAGTGCACAGTGGAAACACGTCCGTGTTCAAGCGCGCACCACACTGCACTGTCTGTTATGCCGCTCATGGGCTTCTGACTTTGATTTTGATGAGATGAGCTTAATGCCCATAAACTTGAAAATGCCCGTAAACTTACCTACTTTCATGCGATACGTAAATCAAGAAATGAGCTATGCCCATTCTTAAAAAAGAACAAAAAAAAACTTCAGAAGAAATATTTGTCTTTTTCGATTAACGAGCTCAGAACCGATAAAAAGGTGCAACAGTCGATGAATAATGAATATAAAGCAAAAAATTGATTAAATATTCAAATGTTATAAAGCAGCTTCAATTAAAATTAAGTCGGCCAAGCATATTGTAGTAAGCTGATTAATTTCTCCGTGGAGGTTCGAATGACGCAATTTCTTTCGGGTTCTCCACCCTTTACAAAGGCTTAAAATCTCCAATTTGGCTCAAAATTAATTTAGGCTGTTGTGAAGTAATTGCTTATTAGTGTCAGCATTGCTTTGACCAATTTTAGTCTAGACTCTTTCATAAAATTCGAGACTACATTTGGAAAAAGCTGTTTTATTTTTCTTTGAGTAGAAAGTTGATTGTTCAAAAGAGGCTAGTCTTGTAATGAGGTGAGAACACGTCATCGAATGCAATGGAAAACAAAATTGGCTAACCTTAAAAGTCAATTAAGGGTAGTGAAATAGTGTAGCAGAGAGAGTGGTGATGGGTTATCAACAACCATTAACACGTCAGTGCTGCCATAATTGCTATGGTAAGCTATGTCCAACCTTGTTTTTATTGCAAATGGACAATAGTCTATTACTGGGTGGTAACAAGATATTTATAAACTGAAAGTTATCTATGTGAAGATAAGCGATCAACGTACTGGTTTTAGTTGTATCAATGGTTTCCATAATCTGGCATTGTTGGATAGTACCCGACCACCTCGAGTACAAATTTTGTCAGAGTCTTACACCCATATTCTAAGTCATTTCCTACAGTCTACTCCACGTCGACGTGTGAGCCCCTTGTCTCAGGAAGAGAGCAAGCGATTTTTTTTAGGCGCGTTGGGCATTTTTGAGATGGGACTATACGTAAACTATTGATTTCGTGACACTGTAACGACACCAGCTTTTGACCATTAAAAAGACCTCAACGCGTTGATTACCGCGGTCCGTGGAGTAAAAGACATCAATGTGTTGATTACCGCAGTGTCGATTTTTTTTTTCAAGTTTTCACTTCTGTCGGTACTCCCGACGTGCCGCTGTTTTTTATTTTTTATTATTTCATATCCCACGAGTAATTACATGAAAATACTCCAGAGATACTAAGTATATCGACAAGACCCCTGTGTACACGATTTTAGCTCTTTTTACAGTATTTTATAACCGGTTTTAAACCTAATGCGAAGAACAAAAACCCTCCTAGAGCGTTCACTTTAGCGTAGAACTAATGCCGGTGACCGTTCTAGAGGATCCACTAGGAATATGTATGAAGGCATGGCATATGAGTTCTACGAAAACTGAGTGGACTCGAATGTGTTAAGGTAGGTTTTGTACCTTGAGTTTTGCAGATAATTCACCTCCACTAAGGAAAAGAAGAATGATGAAAAGAAGAGTGTAGGAAATAACTCAGAATATGAGTGTTAGTTTCATTATAACGCTGCGTTGAAAACATTCAATCTATTTTCTTAACATAGGTACATACCTACTTGCGAGGCGGCGAGCCTCCTTGCCGGATTACCGCCATGGGATCTGGAGGCAAAGGTCCTCGCGCACATTTGGGAGTGGCGCGAGGAGGCGAAACGCCGGGGCTTAACTCCGCTGCCGCGAGAAATCGCGGCACAGCGGACCGAGCTCCGGCGGGATCTCCTGGCGTCATGGAGAGTGCGATTGTCGCAACCCAGCGCTGGGCACGCCACAATTGCGGCGATAAGACCCCTCTTTGAGGAGTGGCTAGAGAGGCGCCACGGCGTCCTCACCTTCCGCCTGACGCAGGTCCTCACCGGACACGGCTGTTTCGGGAGGTTCCTGCACAGGATAAGGCGGGAGGAAACGCCCGGGTGTCACCATTGTGTGGATCGCCCGGAGGACACGGTGGAGCATACGGTGGAGGTCTGCCCAGCTTGGGCGGAGCATCGCCGTGTCCTCGTGGAGGCGATCGGCGGCGGTGATCTCTCGCGTCCGGCCCTGGTTCAGGCCATGGTACGGAGCGAGAGGAAATGGGAGGCCGTCACCTCCTTCTGCGAAGCGGTAATGCTCGCGAAGGAGGAGGCGGAACGCGTGAGGGAGAGGCAAATTTCGCGCCCTCACGCCCCTAACCGCCGCAGAAGGAGACGCCCAGGGCGTCGGGAATCGCGAGGCGATTTCCGGCCACCGTAGGCGCGGGTTTGCGGGCGGTGAGCAATGGGTGGCTCACCGTCCGATAAGGACCAGGCCTGGGTCGACGGCGCGTTGTGTTCCACGCGCGCCTCAAAGAAATGTCAGCAGAATTGAAGGGGTCCACTAGGGCCGATGCCTGCCGGGGTTGCAAAGAAAACCGAAAGGGAGATCGTGGCCCCGGCGACAGGGCAACCGAAGGAAAACGGGTGGGTTTTAGTCAGTAAGAGTCTGACACGCCCTCCCGCTCCGCCCAGAGCGGGAGAAGTTATTTGATGATTTCCCACCCTCAAAAAAAAAAAAAAAAAGGTACATACCTACTTACAACGCGATAAAATGTCTCAGCAACTGCAAAGTAGGTACGTTATTGTTTCCTGGTTATATGCAGCTCTATTCTTTATAGATTATAAAGGTATTTATATTTTATACACATACATCCCAAACGAACACACATGACTCACCTGAATTTTTTTTCACACGGCCATCATTTTTATCTAAAAATAATCCTGTTTTGAATCGCCGCCGCATAATTTTAGCATATTTTTATAGTTCCGTGCAAACGTACACACTGAGTGATGGCCTTTTTCTGCCTTTTTGAACAACTAAACGTGTATTGAAATAGAATCTAATATCTGACCTCAGCAAAATTGATAAAATAGTAAAAAAATCGTCTGTGTTTGAAGAAGATGTAATGATAGATACTATATACATAGATTTCAGAAAGTTAAAATTATAAATTATTGTATTTTTGTCTACTTAACGCGTTAAACATTATTTATGTTGAGTTTTCATTAAACTACCAGAATTTTAGACATTTAAAATGTTCATTGTAAAATTAGTCTTACGTAAGTAAGGACCCTGTTCTGACCAGCAAACCCAACAATTATGTACCTACAAGTTGATTTGCAGTCTCAATAAAAAGGGCAATTCGCGTTTTATTATCACTACAAATCACCTTGCCAAGAGTCGTGACCGCAAAGATTTCTTGATTCCAACATCTGAGCCTACAATTAACCTCAAGCGAACGCTTATAACGAATGATTTCATAAATCACCTAAATTGCCCTTTATTACGCATCTTACATCACTTTAATTGAGAAAACCGACGCAATGAGACCCGAATTTTCGGCAATTTCCTTCGGTCGTGTGAGCATTTCATTTTCTATGTTCCTATTTAATTACTTGCAATATCACTACGTAATTACTACTTTGTTCCTTAAGACACGGCTCGGACAAATTGTTGGAATTGAGGCGCCCGGCGTTCGTAATTTGATTCGTGGCGGCCATCTTAGGGTAACAAACAGATAGGGTTAAAAATAATGGTTTTTAGTATCTACCTACTTTTAATGTTGTAATTTTTATGGAACTTAATCTTCCCTTGAGGAATTCAAAAAATTTAAATGTTAGTTGATTTATTTAACACCACTGCGATAATTTTCAAACTATTTAACTTTCAAAACTCTTCCCTATCTTGCCTTTTTTTTTTGATGGAAAATTATCAAATAACTTCTCCCGCTCTGGGTGGAGCGGGTGGGCGTGTCAGACTCTTACTGATTAAAACCCACCCGTGTTCCTTCAGGTGCCCTGTTGCCGGGGGCCACGATCTCCCTTTCGGTTTTCTTCGCAACCCCGGCAGGCATCGGCCCTAGCGGACCCCGTCAATTCTGCTGCCTGCGTGCACTTTGAGTTTAATTAAAATCTTTTTTACAACCATCAGTTTGAAGTAAATAAATTAAATCCTAGTCGGATACAAAACCTTCAAAGTATCATGTGACACTAACAGCAACAGTAAGGACACGAATACATCAAAACTCTCAATCGTAGTTTAAATGCCAATTTATTCAGGATGTTAATACACACATGCATATTCATGTCATCCATCCTTCCATTTCAAAACCCACAAATGTTGATAGAAAATGATACGACACATATTCAATGTAAATTTTAGGTCAGTATGTTAATTTACAGCGGCTTTGTAAGCTTTAATTAACGTTTAATTACGTTATTTAGAAATGATCACGTCGTGTTAAAATATGGCAACATTACAGACAGATGTTCAAATGAAAAACACACACAAACACACACAAAAACACACACTAACACACACATAATTATGTGGCGTTCCGAAATGTGGCTATACACTGTGATAATAATGAAATATAGAATATGTTGCTTGCGATCACCATGACATTGTTTTATTTTAAAGAACATTATTTATTTACACGTGTTCCTATTAATGTCGACCCTGGTGTTAAAATAGGAAGATTAATTAATTAAGAGTGTCGAAAGGATCGACTTCCGAACTTCACGGATTAGATAATATTTAGATTTAAAAAATATCAGCTTGTACCTACTGTCCTTTTTATAGGACGGAGGACATCTTATACAAAACTGTTGCGAAAACTCACGACAAATTGATATGCTTTAACTTACGCGTACAAAGGTCTACTTTGGAACCCCCATAGTTAATAAAACGTGACTTTTTAAGTACTCAACTGTTAAATACATGGACAAAGCTGCCATAGAATCATCAGTTCAAATAGTTTCACGCTATCACGGTATAATATGGCTCATTAAGCTTTGATAATGGGTCACAGGTGGCCTTAAGACGAACGTTGCCGGATCTACGCCCGGTATGTTAATATGTTTTTAATTGCTTTTCTATTCCCGAACTAAGGCAGTTTGCGAATGCGCCTTAGTCATAAATCACGGGGCCGCTGATTGGGATAGTTATGATTTTCAATATCGGCGGTTGTGTAATAATGAACGTTGACAGGGTTAGCGTAATTATCTTAGCCATTTTTGCTAGATTATTTTATATTTCTTATCTGTAACTTTTCGATTCATCAAGCGTGAATAGTAATGCATGGGTTTGCTATGCTAAACAAAATGAAGACAGTGTTCTGTTCCACGATTTTTGCAGCATTTTTAGGGTTCCTTAGTAAACAAGAACCCTTATAGTTTCGCCATGCCTGTCTGTCTTTAGTACTAGAAACCTGTAATTTGGCATGGGTATACATATTAATCACGCCGATAAAGTGGTAAAGTAAAATTATGTGTTTTTTTTTAAGGTACCTCCCTACACGTCAAGTGGGATAATTTTTTTTCCAATCTATCCCATAATGTGGGATGTCGTTGGAAAGATCGTTCAAAAATATTGTGAGTTGTTAGAGTTGAGTGATTGAAATCTATTTTTGGATTCTGGGATCCGTTTTCGAAATATTAAGCTTTAAAGTACTAATTTTTGTTAGAGTCAAGTGTCTCTCCCCCTGCAAGCTAAATGGTTTGTTTTGGATATGTGAAAGAAAGCTATCACAGCTAAGTAGGCTTTACCAGTTAACGAGTAATAATCGAGTAATATTCTTTGGATAAATTCATCCCAACAACGGAACCCTTCATTGTGCGTGGTCTGACACGCACTTGGCCAGTTTTATTTTTTTAAATTCAATATTTAAGCACACAAATGTGCAGAGGTGGACTTATGCCTTAAGCATTTTCTACCAGTCAACCTCCATCACACGTCAGCGTCTTTCATTTCCTTACCATTTTTGTTGACCTTCCAGTACAATACAATGAAATTACAATGTAGTGGCGCTGCTTACTTTTTTTAAAATATTTATTTAATGATATTATAATACAGAGGTGATACTTAACTCTAAACTCTCTAATCTCTCTTCTATCTCTCTCTCTTTTCTCTCTTTTGGAAAAACTGAATGGAACTCTGCAATTAAATACCACAAAACAGCGCGAATCAATGTTTCCAACCCATTAATTTTCTTCTAAGACTAAAGCTGCCAACTATCTATCGGGTATCAGCTGCATCTTATCCCATGTAAGTTGTAATAGGCAATCCAGTGAAATGGGTCATTGTGGCACTTGGAGACGATGCGACGGCATGTATATGTCGTTGTGGTCAATGTTACTGCGGACTGTAATGTTGTACTTTACACGTATGTACCTATTTTCACAAATTACGTATGTAGACATATTGTGGACCTGGACTTAATTAGTATATTTCCTTTATTTCTTTTATGTACATATCATTTATATTTTAAAATATATAAAAAATAATTTTAAAAAAAGCTTTTATAAATATAAAAAAATATTGGCCCATCGGCATCGGGAACAGGGTCCAAGCTGTCGGTGGTCAGGGCTCTAGAGAAAGGAACCTCTTCACTATGCGTGCCGTGTCTAGGAGTACTGCTTTCTGAATCAAGCCCTTGACCCAGCCGCGCAATGAGAGCCTTCTGAAGTGTTGGTTGTGGCTCTCCGCTATTAGGTCATTAACCGCAACGATTATTGGTACAATGATTGCAGAGTTCACGTCCCACATGTCGACAACCTCGTGTGCTAAGTCAAGATACTTGTTTTTTTTTATATTTCTCAGCTTTCACGAGATTCTCGTCATGAGGGACAGCGATATCAACAGTCATTGCACGGCGCACTCGTTGATCTATCACCACAATATCAGGCTTAATAGCTACAATATTCCTGTCAGTAATGATAGATCGATCCCAGTCCAATGTGGCGTGACCATTCTCGAGAACTGACTTATAACAATTATTTATTAAATGATTAATGATTAAATCGCGAACCCGTCTTGAGCAAGCGTGGTGATCAATGCTCGTGCCTTCTCTGTATAAGAGGCATTTGACCTAGTGGTTCAATATTAGGCTCCTATTATAAAGCCTCATGCAGACTGGTGCGACGCGACAATGGCAATTGTTCTTCTGTGAAGTTTTCTTAGAAATTGTTTTAGAGTCGCGTCGCACCAGTCTGCACAAGGCTATATACTGGTTGTGAAGTATATACAGGGTCAAACTAAATTAGCTAGTAATACCTCACGGACAACGAAAAAAATTTTTTTCCAACTTTTTTTCAAACTAATCTCAAGTAATTACAGCTGGTTAATAATAAGTTTAGAAAATATATATTTTGTTGTTTTATTGTCACTAGGTATCAACACCTATCACTTCTGTGAAGTTTTGTCAGGTAATTTAGTTTGACCTTATTTAATAGAACTGTAAAATATAAATTTTTAGTAACGTTATTAAAATTTTAAGTGCACGGAGACTGAACATCTCTCGTGTCATTAAAAATATATATTATGATAAAAGCATAAAGAAAAAATTGTACTTTTTTAGAAATAAATAATTTATTTTAAAGATGGCCGCGGAAGTGTAATCGTTGTACGAGTTAAGGGATGAAGACTACCAGCAGGTAAACTTTTGATTACGTCACTAGAACACTCTTTTCAGCTACCTACATACGCAAAACATGACGTAAACAACCATTGCGTGGGAGCCAGCCTCCTGTCCTCAATCCGTATTAGTTCTACAATTAAACCTTTTTTACAATGTTCTAATTCAATTCTCATTTCATTTTAGGCTCATTGGAGTGAAATAAAGCTAGTCTCGGAGACTCAGAGTGAGGGAGTTGCGACCGCGAACCGCGACAGGACTCAGCACTCCCAACTTTGTTCGTTTCATGCGTAACTCTGAAAAGAACTTAATTTGTTTGACACATACATTTTAATGCCTCTAAACATGACACAACTTCACAATTAAATGGTTTTTGTGTGTCTTTTATTTGGGTTCCTTTTTGGGGTTCGGTAGTCAATTTTGCCCTTATAGTTTCGCCATGTCCGTCTGTCTGGCCGAACGTCCGTCTGTCCGCGGCTTAACAGAGATTCTTAGTACTAGAAAACTGTAATTTGGCATGGGTATTCATATTAATCACGCCGACAAAGTGGTAAAATTTTAAAAAAAAATTTTTTTGGGTGCCTCCCCTATACTCAATGTGGGGATGTTTTTTTCTCGTCTAGTCCATGATGTAGAAAAGGTCGTTCAAAAATATTGTGAGTGTGTGAAAACCATTTTTACATTCAGGGACCCGTTTGCGAAATATTAAGGTTTTAAGTACAATTTTTTGTTAGAGTCAAGTGTAACCCTGCTGTATGATTAGTTATGGTTAGTGACTAGTTTTAGATATGTGAAAAAATACATGACAGTAGTAGATACAACGAAATTAAAAGGAAAACTACCACAGCTAAGTACGCTCTACAAATTAACGAGTAATAATCGACCAGCTTACATTTGCTGTTGCAAAACATGTTAAGTTTGTTCTTGGGATAAATTAAGCCCAATTACGGAACCGTTGATTCGGCGTGGTCCGACACGAACTTAGCCGGTTTTTTTTAATGATTTTGATATATTTTTATTTATGTGACATGATTTGTCAAAGCTTGTAAATATTCCATAAATTTTAGATTTTTTGATGGAGACGAAGAAGTTACAATTACTTCTTCCTCTCCATCAAAAAATCGAAAATTTTAGGGAGGAAAACGAGTAACAATATTTTTTTCACTCAAAATTATTTGCCAGCTATGACAATCTATTTAAAAGCCGTTTTATTATAACAATCATCTTTTTGTGAGTACCAATTTTTCAGGAAATAAACCCTGAATTTCATTAAGTTCGCTCATGAAGGTAAAACGTAAGGCTTTTAGTAAAATTCAATGTCACCAGCATATTCCGGTAGCAGTCGAGACTCTCACTGACATATTAGCAGCAGTAATTTAAGGATAATGTTCCCGTAATTTCACCCGGGCCACCCACCAAATCTATGGCCTTTAATAAACGTGAACAAACTCTATGGAAACAATTATTTAACGAAATTACTGCTTTACATGATACCCTTAATGAAATTACAAACAACGCACCGTGTACGGAGATTTAATTTGACAACATAATTAATAATTATGTTTTCATTACGTCGGTTTTGTTAAATTACGATCATAGTGGTCATATTTCGTGTAGCATCTTGGATTTAATTTGAGAAATCTGAATTACTTATGTTGAATTAATTTTGAATGTTTAATAAAGTCGTAGAATTAAATCTTAAGAGGATTTAAAATGATCTGGTTAAATATTTGAAACTTAAAAGCCATTTGAAAGAAGCTTAAAATAAAAGTTACAAAAAATAGTTTAGAGTTATGAAAACTGACAGCATTTAAAATGACTCGGACACACTTGGCGCAAATCGTATTCCATCAATAATCACAATGGAATACCATTAAGGAATACATTATTATCACCAAACGGAACGGTGGGAGGGCCTTCGGAGAATTTAAGCAAATCCCATCTCGTGTCCCAGAAATTGTTGAGCGAGACACGATCCGCGTCCAAATAGTACGGGCCCCGGTGAGCCCACGTTAATACGTGCGTTAATTGGTGACCCCCAAACCCACCTTACTCCTCGCCTCACCCCCGCCTGTTCCTCGCCTCCAATTCGTAAGGGTTCGTCTCCCGTTAATAAGAATCTGACACTAACAATTTATCAGAATTGATTAAATTTACTTTACGCTATTCGCTTTCATTGTATTACCGAGCTTAGAGAGATTTTGCCTCTTGGATAAGTGTAGTATTTCAGATTCGTTACGTTATTTCGAAAACCCGTAATTCTACAAAATACGTCAACACAATGTAGGATGAAAAAACAAAATGGCGTCTGTGACTTGTTCACATGAGGACATCCATTAAGCCAAACGTTTTGATGAAGTTGGCGAAATCTAAACAGAGCTGACCGATCAAGTTACAAAAAACGGCACGTAAAGCGGTGATAAAGCCATCAGTCTTGATCCATCCTGTCTGTCTGTGTGTGTTGCCGCAAGGGCTGACAGATCGCGTATTGTCAGCGGTTGTGGACATTTTTCGCGTCACCCTGACAAATGAAATAAGAGGATTGGTGTGACATTCAGCCCCCCGAGTGCTCGGGAAATCATATGCCGTCGTGAGGCGAATATGCGATTTGTGTTTGCGTTAGTTTTTATAAGAAAAATGTATTTTAACGGCTTTGTTTCTATAAATAACTGGACTGAAAAAGTAAGAATACTTATTTTTCGTTTATGTGAAGCTTGAAACAATACAAATAGAAAAGCATTTTGTTTTATTAAGAATTAAAAAGTTTCAAATACAGTTTTGAAATGTACCCAATTACAACGTAAGACCTGAAAAAATACAGAGATGAATAATACATTATTATAACAAGAATTAACGTTTTTCTAGAATAAAACTTCAAAAATTATTTCGTAATTACTTCTTTAAACTGAAAGTCACGAGAAAGAGCGGGTCCTTTCCAAAGTAATTTAATTCTCAGTCTTATGAATATGTTAGTTTTAAACACGGCTTAATCCGACAACGTTATTATACCTTTTACCTGAGCGTAGAAAGTAAACTTCGTTGTTTGTTACACTTAAAAATGTATCCTTTACATTTTAGTTTTTTGATACTTACCAGGTTTTGATTCATGACGATGCAGGTAGCGGAAGGGCTGTTAATGCATTTGAAGAAACAGCATGATTTTTCGCGCTAAAATAAATTATTAAAATTACACGTTACGTTAATTGGGTTTCAGCTTACATACAATATGGGAGAAAGGTTTTAGTATTATTTCTTACCCTATATCTAAAGTGCCTATAGATTTGCTAGATTTTGTGGAATCAAACAAATGTGTGATCAAACCTAATCAAGTAAATGTGAAAGCAACAGACGATTGACAACGTATTTCTTGTCGATTGCCACTGTAGATCGTTTTTGTCGATCGATAAATCAACAATTGATGCCCAATTTTACTCAAACTCAAAGAATTTATTTTTTTAATAAACCAGTCAGTCAGAAAAATGAAGCTGAAGAAGGCCCATTCCAAAGCGTAGTAGGTACCTTTGGATACTTGGAGAAGAACGGACAATAAACTCCACGGACACTCTTTTAAATCAAAAAATGGTTACAAAATATTTGTTACATCATTTATGTTGAAATTATACATTAACCTTGAAATCCAGCGATAATTATTGACGAGCTCGTGACGTAATAATAACAGCCGCATGGCTCAATTGAAGGTGTGACTTGTTGAGGCCAGTTCGTGGATAGGTAACCATCCATTAACATATCAAAACCCCTCCGTACCTCGGAAAGCACGTTAAAGCCTTGGTCCCGGCTGTCATTTGTATATCTGTAGCAGTCGTTACGTCACGTATAAATTAAAGTCACTTTTCGTGTCAGTCTGTGTGCATTATTCTTCTAAACTACGTAATGGATTTTGATGCGGTTTTCACCATCATTTCGAGAATTTATCCCGGAAAGTTTACGTGTAAATATACTTACTTACAATTATAATAAAGAAATCGCAATGTATTGTCGAGTCGTAAAAATTGAGCAATGCCGGGGGCGGGTCACTGGTAGGTATATAAACTAGTCTTAAAAAAACTGTCTCTACGTATAGAATTGTTAATATGAACGAAAAATACGCCTTTTACCGAGTTCACGATCAGAGCAAGGTAACCAGTGATAGTAGGATTAGTGAGGATGAAATTATCCGAAGCTTTGCCTCGCTTGGCCAGCACTAAAATTAATTTTTAGGGTTCCCAGCAGAGGACAATTTAATTTCGGTAGTATTTTAAGTTAGATTTATGCTTTATAAAGCTCTATAAAACTTGCCTTTGATTTCTCAATTGTTATTAAATTTTACCTATTATCTGTAATCATAAGCAAAATTTTATAAGAATTGAGAAAATTTAGTTTCGGATATCGAAGCAAACTATCCGAAACCTAACTTAATTGCCCATGACTTGATCTGCAACAGAGACATTTTTAAGTGAAAACTTCGCGCGTTTGACATTTTTAAGATGGGACTAAATCATTGATTTCGTGACACTGTTACCGACACCAGCTTTAAAAAAACTTCAACGCGCGATACATTATTTCCTGCACAGAAAAATTGTACAAGTATTTTACTTCTGTCGACACCCCCGGAGTGCCACTGTTTCTTTTTTTTAGGTGGGACATTATCAAATAACTTCTCCCGCTCTTGGCGGAGCGGGAGGGCGTGTCAGACTCTTACTAATTAAAACCCACCAGTTTAGTTCCATCTTTCAGTTGCCTACAAGTTGCCATGGCCCCTTTCAGACTATCCCGAGACCCCGGCGGGCAGGCATCGGCTGTACCGGACCCCGTCAGTTGTGCTGACATCAAGGGATTCCCGATGCCCAGGGCGTCTCCTGCAGCAATTAAGGGCGTGAGGGCGCGAAATTTGCCACGAGAAACCAATTTTCTTACGTTTTTTCTTTTTTTAATGCATATAGGGATCATTCATGGTAACACCAACCCGTACAATAAAATCTGCGGACCCTCAGTAATAGTTGTGTTAAGCCATTTTAATAAAACGCTAAAATTATACTTAGCTTTGTGAAATTCGTTATAACCTCAGACAGAATGATATGACTATCAGATTTTAACAATGAGATGCAGAAGTTCATTAAATCTAAAATCGAACGATGTGTGTCGCCAAATCATTTTAAAACTTTATTCTAACTCAACCGAGGATTTCCTCTTTTTTGTGTGGGCTGGAGAAAACGAAATTACCAAGAAAATATGATCAAATTAAGTTCTTCTACAAATTTAAATTGTCCGGAAATAAAGTCATTAAGTATAACAAGTTGTACACTTTATTTGATAACAAACTCAGTAGTAAGAACTGGCACAGACGAGCAACAAAATACCCACAATTTTTTCACATAAAGTACTACTACTTAATAACTTTTTGACAAAGAAGGTACCTATAGGTTTAAAATATTCGTTCAATATTTTAAAATTGGCAATGTACTCGACCTCTATATGCTTTGCCGAAGTTGGAATGCAGTAGTCATTCATTAATTAACGGCTTAAATTACCTTCACTGAATAAAGTACTCGATAACTGCATTGTGGGCCAATGAGTAGTATTGGTTTGTAAATAATAATTAACAACTTTCGAGAAAATTGTGTTTTTCCGGTATTGTAAATGTTTAATTTAGTTCGATGACCATTCATACTGGCTAACTATACGATAGCAAAAGTTTACCATACAGTAGCTATGCGGCTCAGATCTCAAGTGGGTATGCGGCGGCGTCTCCCCACAAACAATGGTCCACCTTCCATCTTGTGCCACATACTCGTCACTTGATGACTTTATGTCTGTGTCTTTAATTTTGGGCTAAACAAATTTGAACTTTTTGCCATCGATGCACTAGAAGTAGAAGAAGTAAAAAGATAAGCAACTTTTGTGGCAACTGTGTTGTTCTAAAGTTGGCTGTCTATACCAGCAGTAGGTAAGGTGTACAAATGACCGCGGAGCGACGTCGCCGATATTTTTTTAAGAAAGCGCGTTCTTACATCTCTCGTTTTATGATTGTTCTTCTTTTATTAGAGTACTTTTGTTTCTTAAGTGAAATTTTCTAAGTTAGAAAGGCGGGGCTTTTGCTGTAAATCCGTACTTACTCTTTGTGTCGTAAAAGTTGGCGATTGAAAAAATTGTTTCTTTTGTACGACAAAATCGCTGTTAAGAATTGATTTACCTTTGATTCGTTATTGCAAGGTTTTATATACTTCAATGGCCGGGCAAATACACGTTTTTGAATAATGAAACTGAACGTAGCGGTATAAATTCAAATAGTTTAATGCTCACGATAATGGCATAGCTAATTACGGTTCAGGTTTACACGCTATAGAAGTAAAGAAAGTGGAGTAGTTATAAACGCGCGCTATGCAGAGCTTGTGCAGAAACATAAAACTGCAAGGCGAAGTGGATTGACTAATAAGATTAGCATAATTACGCGCGGCGACTGCACGCGAACCCATAGCTTTTCATAATTAGCAGCCGTTGTATAACATTCGTGAGTCGTGTGTTGGCTGAGCAGAATAAACGTACATATAAGCATACTACTTATTTACATACTCGCAAGTTAATCTAATAATATCTCGAATGAAATGCAAATGAAGCTGGTTTTTCCGTCAAGAACTTTGTGAAAAACTACGTTTCCTTTTCGTTTGAAACGCTTGCAGTTGTTAATCTTTGCAGAGTAACTTCAATCGCTACATCGCATCGGCTAGGTCCGTCTGGAGCTTTGGTAAATTTATTTAACCTCAACTCTAGTTAAACGAAATACTCAGCGGAATTGCAGTTGTAAATTAATCGGTTTTATTTACTAAAGTTGTCACCGTGCACTGTAATTAAAAATACACAGACGTCATTCAGATTAAATAGTGAGTTCTTCTTTCTTTTTGATGTAATTAGTGATTAAACTGGTATCAGAATTTTATATGCCGCCAATGGGCCTCTGATTTGGCTTCACAAGCTATCGAGAAATATCTCTCGGGCATGCTGGTTTCCTCACGATGTTTCCCTTCACCGTTTTTGAAGTAAGTGATAATTAAATTGTGAGTTATTAATGGTACACTACACAAACACATTGCAGTTCTTTATTTTTAATCAACTTTCAAAAAGGAGGAGGTTACATGTTCGTAGCGTATCTTTGTTTTTTTTTTTTAATGTATGTCCGCTGATTTCTCCGTCATTTTTGGACCGATTTTGAAAATTCTTTTTTTTTATGAATATGCTCTCCAATTGGTCTCATATAAATTTTATTAACTTTGCTTGGATAGTTTTTGAGTTAGCTTCAATAATACATATTTTTTCCCACTTACTATGTGGATGATATGATAACTTCCTGTCACTGTTAGCAGGTAGTGGAATTTGAATTTCTGTAGGGTAGCTACCACAAAAAAAAGTATAAAATAAAAACTTTTACAAAAAAAAACCATCGACTTCCAAAAAAAAACACTACAAAGTGAAAAATAACTTTAATTTCAGAAGTCGGGGGCAAAAAAAATCAAAACCAAAGACACCGACTTCCGAAATTAAAGTTATTTTTCACTTTGTAATATTTTTTTGGAAGCCGGTTGTTGTTTTTTTTTTTGTAATTTTACTTTTATCTTAAGCAATTCAAAATTAAACCTAGAAAATAAAATATGAGCACTCATTTATGAGTACTCATTTAAAACCCGGTAAACCAACGTACAAACTCAACCATAAACCAACCAATGGCACAACTCATATAATTTCAAAAGAATACCCAATTAATACAATACGAATTAATCAGTTTAAACAAAACAGGATATCCAAATAATTAACGGAAGCCCTTTAAACACTTATTGGAAAATACATGCGATAAGTGTAAATTCTGACAACGATACAACATTTGGATCGTGGTTGGCCGGTGAGCAAATATTCAATAAGGGGGCAATACCCATGTATTGTATTGCACCCGCGATTCAGTTTGTTCAGTCTTCAATATACCGATATTGTTTTGGTCGTATTTCAAGCGGAATCAAACAGTACAAATTGCGGAGCCATATTGTCGCGTGTGTGTGTACCTATGCTTCCATTTGAATCTAGTGTTTGGATAGTTGGATCAGAAAGTTGATCCTTTTGATACATTTCGAGTTTTTGATCCGGTTATTGTGCTTTTGATTCGGATAGCTTTACAATTTTAAGATAGGTTAACTGATAGAAAGTCCTAGTTTCCTAGTCTCCTATGGTATTAAGTCCGCCTCCGTAAATTTCTGTGCCCAGTATTACATAAATAAATAGTGTTGAGTTTAAAATTAATTGCAAGAGTATGATCAAAAACTTGTTAATAGACTTTCAATTATCAACTTGCATTGAAAGTCTTTTTGATGATTTAGCAAAAAGATAAAACCTTTGGTCATCTTTTATGAGATCTCCGCAGCAACCGGACATAGGTGTGGCGTGGCCGTGGTATGACGACGAAATTAAATCTTTATGTTGGTAATTTAAATTCAAAGGAAACATTGTTTTACTATTTCTCTTCGTAAGTTTTTTGCATGATATGATGTTCAAATAAATGAACATAGAATTTATCAAACATTTTAATTTCATACCTCAACAAGCAATGACTATGTTATTAATCAAGCTGCTAGTTTTTTCCATTTATAATTTGAAATATTATCAGTATGTATGAACCGATAGAATTACAATAAAATAACGATTCGTATATTATTGTTTCTATGTTTACTTATTTATTAATATAGTTGAATGATATTAATAGTTATTATAACTTCGATAATTGTATACATAATTATTCCTGTTCACCACTGTTTTTTAAACTCAAAAGTAACGCAAATAATTGATTGAGTAAATAATGAATTTGGATTAAATAAAATGACAGTCATATTTTTCCGCTCTAGCTGGACTTTTACGGAATTTTGTAGGAGCAGGAAAGACAAAAAAATTGAATTTGCAAAATTACGAGAAGATTTTCATATAAATTTAAACAATAAACTGAGACAGAATCATCACAACAATAAAAAAAATCTAGAGAGTCTGAAAAAACTCTCAATTTTTTTGTGAACTATTCGTTGGAGTGCCATAATATAATGCCAAAACAAGCGTGAATATATGTTTATGAATAAAGTACTTGTGTTTAAATGAACATGAGATGGAATCCACGGATGGAATGTATCGGGACACTTAATAAATATTCCAACTTATATGTATACCTACATTATCAGCAAATAATGATTTCTTTCTTTCTTTCTTTCTTTCCACCTGTAAGCTATTTACATAAATCGGATTTTTAAAGCATTACCTCGCGTACCTTGTATTGGAATGAAATTGGTAGGTTTATGCGCATATCTCTACGTACCAATTTTACAGCCAGGGAAATAAATGTTGTATCAAATTGATACATAA
The DNA here is from genome assembly GCA_916610215.1 of Omphaloscelis lunosa. Classification (NCBI taxonomy): domain Eukaryota; kingdom Metazoa; phylum Arthropoda; class Insecta; order Lepidoptera; family Noctuidae; genus Omphaloscelis; species Omphaloscelis lunosa. The sequence goes on along the minus strand of OU744250.1, from coordinate 7,047,874 downwards.
CATCACGCCTGTATTCCCCGAAAGGTTAGGCAGAGGTGTACCTATAGTACACCCATATTTCGCCAGTTATGTTTAAGTCCCTAGTAATAGGGGGCGAGCCTATTGCCATCAACCGGGCACAAATCCAGACTCCGGGTTGCTACTGAGAAATTTCAGATGGAAAAACCCAATAACACTTTGCCCGACCCGGGAATCGAACCCAGCACCTCGTACTCAGCAGTAGCGCTTGCGACCACTAGACCAATGAGGCAGTATAAATAAATAAAAAACAGTTAAATGATAAAACCTTATCTTATATCATACAACTTTAATAAGGCATCCTACGTTCAATAGAGTAATACCCAGTTATCCACAGCACAAGTATTAGTACCCAGAAGTGCACAACTAAATTAATATCTATCCATCAATAGGCATTGAAAATGCACTAGAGCTGGGCCATTGAATAGAACCAATAGATATTAGAGTTCCGCTCTATTCATGTATTGAATGTAATCTAAATTCTAGTGGCAATATCGGCTTTAGAATTGAGTAAAACCAGTTACTGTGACAAACAAATAACTATTAGCCTACTTATGTCCACAGATAACGTATTCAGTTAGAATTAATCGTCGTGTTTTAGTATCACAACATTTGACGAATTAAATAATTAATAAAAATTCATATACATGAACCCTGAAAGAATAACACTTCTTTTTTGGGCAGTCTGGTAAAAATGTATGGATTATGAGAAAGAGAATAAGAAATGGTCTTGGTCGTTTATTAGGCCGCATGCTTAGCGCAGCAGGCAGCGGGGCGGCGGCGATAACGGTGCGAGAGCGGCGCGTTCTAATGCATGGTTTTATATGGAACTGTTGTCATTCCCCGCGCCACTGTCATCGAAAAAAGTTCCGTATAAAATAGTGTATTGATTCAGGCGTGACCTTGCGGAAATCCATTATAAAATGCAATAGAAAGTGGATATATTTAGTAAACTGTTCCGCTTAGCTATTTATAAAGAGTCGTGTTGCCACTTCAAGCACTCAGTGCTTGCAGTCTGCAGTCAGTGCTTGGTGTGGCAACACGCCGTGTTCGAGTTCGTGACAAGTCAATCGTCATCCTGAGGATACCTCGTTGATGGGTGAAATACGTGTCGATTTCTTTCAGGGTTTTTTTAAGACTCTTTAGAAATAGCTAAGCGGAACGGTTTACTAAATATATCCACTACAATTGCATTGTTCCGTATAAAACTATGTATTTGATCGCGCCGCAGTCGCCGCCGCTCCGCTGCCCGCTGCCGCCGAGAATACGGCCTTACAACAACCTGAGTGAACAAAAGTGACCTAGTTATTTAAAGGAAGATAAACAGCTTTTCAAAAGCATCAAACATGAAAGAAACCCCATAAAACTTAAAAACCAACTAAAACTTATCAGAGCAAACTTTAATAACAGTGTAGTTCCCTAATTTTCGGTAGGGGGCAGCACTAGAATTTTATGGATGGGACAGATAGAAACGTCACTACGCAAGCGGGATCTCCGCGGTATGACATTTTTATTTATTCAGTCGTGAAATTAATAGGCGTCTAGGAAAAACATGCTTCAGATATTAAAATATTTTAATCTTTTTTACAACAGCCTCAGCAATCAAAAGTGACCGATTAATTTTGGGAGCTAAACAGTTTTCCAAAGCACCAAACGTTGAAAAGTGTACCATAAAACATAAAAACCAACTAAAACATATCAGAACTTTAATAATAGTGTAGTTCCCCTAATTTTCGGCAGGGGCAGCACTAGAATTTTATGGACGGGACAGATGGAAACGTCACTACGCAAGCGGGGTCTCCGCGGTATAACATTTGGATTTATTCAGTCGTGAAATTAAACAAGCCCCCGAGCGCCCTCTATCACAATTTATGTTCGCACTAGATTGTAAAGGTCCAACGGCAAGATCTGACTGTACCCTCATTAATTGGTGGAGGCGTCATGACTAGCTTGTGTTTCGTACTTGATTTAAAGACTGGATGATTTGAGTCTACCGTCTAGTTTTAATGGGAAGGGTCCTCATTAAGGCGATTTAATTGTGGAGTTCTCTTTGGTGTACTGTTTTTAATTAAAAGGTTTTTGGTAAATGTGGGGTATATATTATGGGCTAATTTTACGGCAATAATTTGATAAATAAAGAACATAAAAACCGGTCACTGTGAAAAATTTCAACTGGCTACCTATTACGATTTATGAGATACAGCCCGCTGACATACGGATGGACGGACAGCGGAGGCTTAGTAATAGGGTTCCGTTTGGCACCCTTCAGGTACGAACCCTAACAATTAGGTGAAACCCCACCAACTTTGTCAATACTTTTATCGTCGTAGACATATAAGTCTATTTTTGTACATTCTGATCTGAAAGAAGAAAAAGAAAAAAATATTCCCATTACAGCACGAGTGTTGTTAAGTTTCCCTTTGCTCCCCTATAAGTACAAACATTCTATTTATTTTTTATATCCCTTTACAAAAAACTTCCTTCAAAAAGTACTCGAAGTACACTTACATTTAAACTTTAACGACCCTATTTCTCGTATATTGTCCTATCGCCCTTCGGCTCTGTATCTTACTCATGCCCTATAATATCGCCCTCTGTGCATCATGATAAGGGTACGTAACTTCGAGGTTGCGAGAGTCTCGTAAATATTCATTATCCTGGCAACATTGAACTCTTGTTTAAGAATAACACGGGCATCTTCTTTCCAAGTTTATTTAAGGGAGCTTAATTTCCATTAGGTACTTGAAAAGTTTGCGTAAAATGGTTAATTTTTTGGCAGTTAATAATCAGCGAAGGTATGAGTTTGGAACGCACGGAAGAAAACACCAAAAAAAAATTTTATGCCCATAATTCACCTTGCCAAAATAAAATAATTATGATATGAAGATACCTACTACTCATATTCTTTTCTATCAGTAGATTAGTTTTGTAGATTGTTTCTTTGTTGTCATTTGGTTCAGTGTCGTAACCACAGATTACGCAATGTAAATTGTCTTTGGTCCCTGGCCCTGACATCAAGCAATAGATACAATTTTCAAAGTTCTACTGCTTGAATACGAGGCTTTTGACCACTTTGTATGTATGTATTTCATGTAATTTTGTTGTAATGTGCGTTTTTTTTGTACAGAATAAACAATGTTTCTTTTTGTTAGGGTTCTGTACCTAAAAAGGCAAAAACGGAACCCTTATAGGATCACTCGTGTGTCTTTCTGTCTGTCCGTCTGTCACAGCCAATTTCCTCCGATTCTAATAGACTGATTAAGTTGAAATTTGGTACACATAAGTATTTCTGTGCCCCAAACACGTACGTAAATAAATGAATTTTGAATTTGGGATCACTTTTGGGGGTAATAAAGAAGATTTAAAAAAAAGATTTACGAACTGTACCTTGTAACATATCAAATGAAAGAGCTTATTGCGAGGATCTCAAATACTTTTAAAGATATTTAAAAAATAGATGAAAATTGACCATTCCCCCCTCCTTTTCTCCGAAACTACTAAGCCTATGAAAAAAAATACAGAGAATAGGTCTATACATATACAGAATAGATACATAGATTACAGGAGAACCTATAAAAAGTCTATGGTCTTAAAATAACATGGTAAATCACTCAATATTGTGCATACAAACTTAAATTTGCAGTTGGAATGAATGGAGGAATATGTTGTACAACTACAATGTTAAGTTTGTTCTTGGGATAAATTCATCCCAACTACGGAACCTTTTATTGTATATTTTGTAGTGTTTCATTTATTTTTTGTTACGTATTTTTGTGGTGTACAATAAATTATATATAAATAAATAAACAAAACTTCAAACCCCTACAAATATTACTAAAGAAAACTACACATGAACAGATTTTATTAAACAAAAACCTTTGTATCTCCAAATCCGTTTCAGACAAAGCTTTAGTATCAATAGGTATCACTATTTTACTGTCACCATAACTTTTGAAACAAGGGTCTGTAGTTATCCTAACACGGGAAATAAACAAATCCCATAGATTTTGTGGCGTGCCAAGTATTCAACGTTCTCCGCCATTATCCTTGCGTATGCCTTTTTTTACTAAATTTCATTGTAAAACCGGTGAGGTTTGATAGCATCTGTAGCCTTTTCAGTTTTGGGATAGTTACGATGATATAGGTGTGGTAGAAGGGTGAAGTCTGCGATAAAATATTGCATTCATATGTTAGTACGTATACGCAGTTGATTTATTTCGTGTTGTATTTAAAGTTCTAAATTTGAATTACACAAAAAAAAAACGATTGTTATATATTTTTTTCCATGGATTATGACAAAACTGTTTCGGCATAATCCCAAAATATATGACAAACACATTTGTAAGTCGTCTATTTGAATAATAATGTTCCCAAAGTTATAACACTTTATGACTAAAGAAATCGTATTCATTTGCGACAAATATAGTCGCCATACATATTTCGCGACGTCCCATACAAACGTTAATTCTCTTCGCAATAACCATAAAAAAAGTCAATTCCTATACAGGTTACGAAGTCGATGAAAGAAGCGGAATAACTAGCAATCAAAAGCTATTTATTACCCCATTGTACTAAACTCGAACATTTCTGCAACTCATGGCCATAGAGGTGCTTAACGTTCTCAATTATTTCCCTAGCATAATACCTATGGACGAATGTTATAAGCTTAATAGTAATACGGTCAGTTTTTAGACAATCTGTTTATAATTGTCTCCTAAAGTGCATCGAAGAGAGTTGTAGGCAAGGCTCGGATACCGGTTAAATTTTCAATCCGGTATTATGCACTTGACGCAAAAACCTTTGCATTCGGTTTCGCTCGTAGAAACCGGTTTTTACTAACCGGATTTGGAGGAGTCTTTACATACACGTTTTTTCGGATTAAACGGTTTAGAGCAATACTAACCGGTTTTTTGTTTAGCTTTTATTCACCGCGGCATCCTCACAAGTAGTCACAAGTTGCAAGGCGTTTACTGACATGCCGCTCGTCGTATAAACCGGATAATTTAGGTTAAAATAAAGTTCTTAAAACGTTCACCTTCTTAAGAAAAGTTCGGAGTAAAACCCAAAAAAAACGGTTTTCACCGGTATTTTTTAAACCGGTTCCGAGCCTTGGTTGTAGGTACTCTTCTTGTTTCGTTTTTAATAAAGTAAAACCCATTGAAAAATTTCGATTTTGTGCAATTCATTATTTTGTAATAAGCAGCTTTGCCTTAAAAGGTTTTACTTAGACTCAAATTATATTATGTCATCACGTGTAGCAGAACCACTTCTATCTCTACTCTACGAGAAATATAGACATTCTAAACAAAGTGACATTTCTTTTCTTCATTTCTGACAGCGCGCCGTACTTTTTCAACAATACCTGTCATTTTGTCTTCGGTGGAATAGCTAAGGGATAAAATTGATTATAACTATCCATATTACATAAGAACTATCCTTCAATTTATTCAAAGTCAAAGTCAAATCATTTATTTCAAATAGGCCCATGTATGGCACTTTTGAACGTCAAAATTTACAAAATAATATAATATTTGATCGTGAGAACGTCTGACTTACGTTTTGTGCCGAAAATGTTTCATGGAAAGATTACCAGTTTTCATTTATTTTTATTTGGATTTGAAATATTTCATGTTTAAAATCTTTTGATATAAGCAGGTTTCATAAAGGTTTATATGACACTAAAAACATATTACATTTTATCAGCACTAGGATACATCTCAGTATAATATTTTTATATCAGTTGGTTTCCTAAAGTCAAAGTCAAATAATTTATTTCAAATAGGCCCATGTATGGCACTTTTGAATGTCAAAATTTACAAAATAATATAATCGATTCTAGTCGCCCCTTCCAAAAGGTAGTTTTCGTATGGAGAAGAATGGGCAAGAAACTAAAAATAATAATAATAATAAATAATTTATTTCCAAAAGTAAATTACAAAGTAGTTAAGTGCAGTATTTACAGCTTAGGACTTACAAGTGCGTGCGGTCCATGGCCCTTTACGGGGCACCGGTGTGGGCGCGTTCACTAAGGCTGCGGCCAGCCCGCCGGTTGAACGCGTCCCAGAGGGTCATGGCCATCCGGCTGGCCCGAGGATACCGCACGGTCTCCTGCGAGGCGGCGAGCCTCCTTGCCGGATTACCGCCATGGGATCTGGAGGCAAAGGTCCTCGCGCACATTTGGGAGTGGCGCGAGGAGGCGAGGCGCCGGGGCTTAGCTCCGCTGCCGCGAGAAATCGCGGCTCAGCGGACAGAGCTCCGGCGGGATCTCATGGCGCCATGGAGAGTGCGATTGTCGCAACCCAGCGCTGGGCACGCCACAATTGCGGCGATAAGACCCCTCTTTGAGGAGTGGCTTGAGAGGCGCCACGGCGTCCTCACCTTCCGCCTGACGCAGGTCCTCACCGGACACGGCTGTTTCGGGAGGTTCCTGCACAGGATAAGGCGGGAGGAAACGCCCGGGTGTCACCATTGTGTGGATCGCCCGGAGGACACGGTGGAGCATACGGTGGAGGTCTGCCCAGCTTGGGCGGAGCATCGCCGTGTCCTCGTGGAGGCGATCGGCGGCGGTGATCTCTCGCGTCCGGCCCTGGTTCAGGCTATGGTACGGAGCGAGAGGAAATGGGAGGCCGTCACCTCCTTCTGCGAAGCGGTAATGCTCGCGAAGGAGGAGGCGGAACGCGTGAGGGAGAGGCAAATTTCGCGCCCTCACGCCGCTAACCGCCGCAGGAGGAGACGCCCAGGGCGTCGGGAATCGCGGGGCGATTTCCGGCCACCGTAGGCGCGGGCTTGCGGGCGGTGAGCAATGGGTGGCTCACCGTCCGATAAGGACCAGGCCCGGGTCGACGGCGCGTTGTGTTCCACGCGCGCCTCAAAGAGATGTCAGCATAATTGAAGGGGTCCACTAGGACCGATGCCTGCCGGGGTTGCGAAGAAAACCGAAAGGGAGATCGTGGCCCCCGGCGACAGGGCAACCGAAGGAACACGGGTGGGTTTTAGTCAGTAAGAGTCTGACACGCCCTCCCGCTCCGCCCAGAGCGGGAGAAGTTATTTGATGATTTCCCACCCTCAAAAAAAAAAAAAAAAAAAGGACTTACAAGTGCACAGAAATTTGAGCAATGCTAGGTGGAACCTGTGTTACAGGGGTCATCCATCCGTCCATTATACAAAATTACAGGTAAGTAAGTAGTTTTTTTTTTTTTAACTCCACAGTTACTCTATTAAAATGTTTTACAATATTTGTATAAGTACGTACATTACTTAAATAATTATATGTGAAGACGATGCACCTAGAATAAAATTACTATACCACAATAGGTAAAAATAATTAAAAATGAAGCAACGACAGAAAAATTAAATTATGTGATAGATACATGGTGCTCACATATTTACAAATATTATAAAAGTAGACGATTTTCCTATCTTTTTTTAAATTAATAAGTCAGTGTGTGAGGAAGTAATCACAGAATATAAAATCAATGTCATATAACACAAAATTATACATTTTACAATAAAATTAGCAACCTGTTTGATTTTGTCTTGATTCTAAATTGTCCTATGGAGCAGGACCAGCATGTTTCCAAGCACTCTTATCTTGGATATATTGTATTACTATTCATACCACATAAGAACTGTCCTTCAATTTATTGTAAGTACAAAATAAACTAAGAACAAAAACGTCCCTACGATCACGCTAATAACTCCCGTACCATTCGCCATAGGATAAAGTGTGCACGAGCGATAAAAACTTCCCGAGATCGGCATAATAGTGCTGCGATTGGCATAAATAACATCAATTGTGATGTTTTCTTTGCTAATGTCGTCGCCGGGAGCAGTGTGCGCGTAATGTGCGATGCCATTAAAAGTACATAAATACACGATCGTCTCAATAAATGTCACGGTGCTGGGTAGTTTGTTGTTGTAAATAAACTGCACCGTGCAATCTACAATGTTGCTTTTTATGACTTCTGCGAGTTCATTACGGATATAAAGTTTGGATTCGTTTAGTTTTAACGTTTTTGTTGGATTCAATAAGAATAACTGCGAGTTTGTTTACTGTGTTACTGTCATTTTCGAGGTATTTTTGTATTTTTACGTTGGTAGTTCCCTAAATAAAAGCCGGTGATAATCACACTCATGTGTGATTATTGAATGCGTGTATTTACAAATCTTATCGTTCTATGAAACTTGACAAGGAATTGGACCACAGATTTCAATTAAAGTTCCAGTATGATTAAAATGGCGTAGGTAAATGACATGGTTTTATAAGCAACAAAAAATGGAAAACGAAGTCCTGACTGATGGTAGCAATAAACAAATTAACATGGTTATTGTACCTATAGATTCATATGACCTAAAACATTTTAACAAAAAATCTAACAGAAGGTTAACAACACAAGAGATATTTTGAAAATGAAAACATATCGGGCCTACAAAACCGGCTTATTTACTACTAAATATTCGTATCCGTGTTTAAATATGAGACGTGGCTTCTCAATCCATAAGGACACAACCTTGAAGGGTGGCTGGCATGCCAATCATTCTTAGTGACCTTTTCTACCTTTATTGTTTTCCGCCAGCCGTGGATTCCTCCAACAGTAACTTTTCGAAATTGCTAATGCGGTGATAAATTTATAAAACAATTGTTTTTTTTTTTCCCTGTTATTTCACTGGCTCCGCAAAACTTTACCGCAGCAGTCCATACTACTTGACTACGGTATTTCTTGAAGGAAATCTGAGAAAGATATCTCCTCTATTCATTGTCAGTACAATTTTTAAACAGGTTGTGAAAAGACTCATAGCCGTTGCATGCTGTACATCAAACCAAGTGTCATTGAGCAAGTCCAGTACAGTAGAAGTGACAGAGAGTAGAAGTGACTATCAGCTTCGTTAAGCGTCTTTTAACCGACTTCCAAAAAGGAGGAGGTTATATGTTTATAGCGTATGGTTTTTTTTATGTATGTACACCCATTTCTAATCCGTCAATTGTGAACCGATTTTGAAAATTATTGTTACAACCGACTTCCAAAAAAACACTACAAACTGAAAAATAACTTTAATTTCGGAAGACGGTGGCAAAAAACGAAAATTCAAAACCAAAGACGACTTCCGAAATTAAAGTTTTTTACCCTTTGTAGTGTTTTTTTACACTCATTATTTTCTTCACAATCACAACCTAAGACATGTCATACAGACTGTTGAATATAAAAAGTGTGATTGTCTTTGTCTTTTTTCTCTATGTCATTCTTTTTTGCTCTGTTTTAAAAAATATAAAAAAGTCATGCTAATACTATGTGCTAATACACCAGTTTATTTTAAAAATATATTTCTTTTAATCCTCGAAACCTAAGCCAGCATCTCTCAACCAGTAAAATTGGTCCTTCGAGCATAAACTGAGGACTCGAGGACTGAGGAATATTCTTTTTCGCAAAATGTTGACACGATCAAAAGCTCGCAGAAAAATGTCGTCACCTTCAGGCTCACAAAAGGAAGATCAGCAAAACCTTCCATCGAGCAAGTCATCGAAAGCGGTCAGTTCCAAAATGTCCGTTATTTCATTAGAGGCGCGCAAAAAACAACTCGAATTTGAAGCGGCCGAGGAGAAATCACGATTGCTGATCGCCGCAGAGGAAGCGAAAATGCAAGCTCAGCTGCAGGAGGTAAAAATGCAATTCCAAATAGACCTCGTGAACAAAAAACTGAGTGTAAGCCTAGCAGAATTGGAAGAACAACAAGAACAACGTTCCCGAGTGGGTTCCAGTGTTTCACACGCATCCGCAGCAGTAAGAACGGAAGATTGGGTGGCGCACCAGAATGTAACCCTTCGTCGTACGACCGCGACACAAAATGCGCGCTACTCAGACCCTACTGCACAAGATGAACGCTACCTAGCTCCTACCGCGGCACAAGATGACCATTGCCCGGCACCCGCTGCTCAAAACATGTGTTGTTCAAGCCCTACCCTACATGACCGACCCTCGTCAGCACCAGTTGCTCAAGATAAAGCAATACTCAAGCTAGCTGACGCGATACACGATCTTGCTCTAGGTTGTACCCATAGCTGTAAGCAGATGACCGCCACAGACAGACTAATGAGTCGCATTGCGACACCTAAGGAGCTGCCTTTTTTCAAGGGAGACCCGATGGAGTGGGTTAACTTCAGGAATTCCTACGATGAGTCGACCAAGATTTGCCAATTTTCGAATGCAGAAAACGTTTGTCGCCTACGAAAATGTCTAACAGGCGAAGCTAGAGAATGCGTTTCTGCGCTTCTGATGGGTGATGTGTCGGCTGAAAATATCATGAAAACTTTGGAATTACGATTTGGTCGACCTGAAATTATCATAACAAAAATCGTAAGTCAATTGAAAAAACTTCCGTCACTGTCACTGTCATATCATAATGACATAGTTTCTTTTTCTATAAAAATTAAAAACTGCGTAGTTGCTACGAAGGCTATAAAACAAGATGATTATCTAAGGAGTCCCGAGCTGACTACTGCCATTTTATCGAAATTACCATGCAGTTTGATTACCCGATGGGCCGACTATGCCCACGAAAATCGAGAAAAAAGTTCGAATATGACTCGACTTGAACAGTTATCGGAATTTTTGGAAGTTGAAGCGCAAAAGATTTCAAATGTCGGCGTATCGTTACTACAGGCGTCTATAAAGAAATTTGATGGTCCTGTTACTCATTCCAACCTTCAGCGGCCTCACGCTGTACTATCACAGACGAAAGAAGCTTCAAAGTGCCGTTTTTGTCACAAGCACTCCGATCACATAGTTATTGATTGCCCTAAGTTCAAGCGCGCCCTCCGGAAGGAACGATGGTCATTTGTGCGCAGCAACCGGCTATGTCCAAAATGTCTTGTTAGCGACCATGACAAGAACACCTGTGAAGCTCCATTATGTAGCATTGATGACTGCGGATTGCCACACCACCAGATTTTGCATTGGCCAACAGCTAAGGCAATAGAAAAGCCTGTCAACGCTAATATTACTGAAAGTCCTGACGATTGTGTAGCGAACATATCAGCTGTGTCAAACTCTCCTACACCTTCTCACGTGTTACTCAAATATGTTCGCATCCGGATCCATGGTCCAAATGGTGACGTTGGTACTGATGCTCTTCTCGATGACGGTTCCACCATCACGATGATAGATGAAAAAGTGGCCAGCCAAGTAGGATTAACCGGTCACACTGAAAGCTTACATGTGCGAGGCGCTTGGGACAACAGTGTTTTGATTTGTAAATCTGAACTACTAGAATTTGAGATATCAAGCGAAAATACTGATCGCTATAGAATTGTCGCACGCACAGTTAAAGGGATTAATCTTCCGAGTCAATACACAGAACTTGGACGCTATGAGCACCTGTCAGGTATCAAAGAAAATCTTTGTTTTGATTCCATGAAGCCATCAATGATTATCGGGCAAGATAATTACCATCTCTTAGCCCCATTAGAGATAATTGAGGGTGATCCTAATGCCACTCGAACCGTTCTTGGCTGGTCTGTACACGGCAAAATAATAAACAGACGCCGACCACATGGACTGACTAATGCTTGTACGCTGTTTTTATCACATCACGACAGTGAAAACGGACGCAGCCTAGATGAGCTCAATGATCTTGTAAGGCGTTCGTATGCTCTCGATGCACTTGGCGTCAGTGTCAAGCCACGACAATGTTCAGAGGACGTTAAAGCTTTAGAGATTTTTGACAAGACTTCTAAACAAGTTGGCGACCATTGGGAGGTCGGACTGCCCTGGAAGGATGAGACCGTTAAAATGAAAGACTCATATCCCACAGCGTTTAGTCGTCTTCAAGGCGTAGAGAAAAAGATGCGCATGAACATAGAATTTCAAGCTAGATACAGAGAGAGGGTACAGCATCTGTTTGAAAATAATTATGCACACCCCTGTTCAGAACCCGATGTGACATCTGATCGACTGTGGTATTTACCTCATTTTGGAGTTGATAATCCAAACAAGAAGAAATTGCGTCTTGTATTTGACGCCGCTGCAAAGTCACAATGTTATTCTCTGAATGATTACCTACTTCAAGGCCCAGATTTGCTCATTTCGCTGTTTGGTGTGCTATTAAGATTCAGAGAGCACCAAGTCGCGATCACTGGCGACATCAAAGATATGTTTTTGAGGGTCCAAATTAGAAAAGAGGATCAAGATGCTTTGCGTTTTCTCTGGAAGGACGACATCAATAGTACAAAGCCACCTACGAAGTTCGCTATGAACTCCCTTATCTTTGGCGCATGCTGCTCTCCTTTTGTGGCACAATATGTGAAAAATAAAAACGCCACGCTGTATGAAAAGAAGATGCCCCGTGCTGTCAGAAGCATTGTGCAAAATCAATATGTAGATGATCTGATGGATAGCATTGAGACTGAGAGTGCAGCTGTACAGCTTGTTAATGATGTCAGGAATATTCACAAAATGGGAGGCTTTGAAATCAGGAACTGGACCAGTAACAGTAAGGAAGTACTCAAAACCTTACCAGAGAGTGATCTCGGCCCCAGCGCCGTTAAGTTTAATATTGAGGGAACAAGCGAGGGCGAGAGAACGCTAGGATTGTACTGGTTTCCAGTTGACGATATGCTTGGTTTTGATGTTTCCATGAAGCGGATTAGTGAAGAAATCCTCAAATGTTTACAAAGACCCACTAAACGAGAAATGTTACGAGTAGTCATGTCCGTTTTCGATGTTCAAGGCTTTCTTGCTCCGTTAACGATAAAGTCTCGAATACTGTTACAAGATACATGGAGAAGCGGCATTTCATGGGATGAACATGTCAAGGACAAAGAGTTCACAAAGTGGCGCAAATGGCTAGAGTGTTTTGATAAGGTCAAGTCACTACGCATACCGCGATGGTATTTGAATGAAAAGTCATTAGCCACACAAAATGTTATTTTAGCACGTGAGCTACACATGTTCTGCGACGCTTCACCGCAAGCCTATGCCGCTGTAGCCTACTGGCGAATCGTTCACGAAGAAAGTACGACTATAGCCCTCATAGCCAGTAAGAGTAGAGTAGCCCCACTAAGACCTGTATCAGTGCCACGCCTAGAGCTTCAAGGAGCAGTATTGGCCTGCAGATTAGCGGCTACTATCGAGCAGGAGCACACAATAAAGCCCGACAGACGCTATTTTTGGACTGATTCGTCTACGGTCCTGCTATGGATCATGAGCGATGCACGAGATTATAAACCTTTCGTCGCTAATCGATTAGGTGAGATAGATGAGCTGACCAAACCTGATGAGTGGAGATATGTTCCGACGTCTGCGAATGTAGCGGACTATGCCACCAAAGAAAATGTGGATGAACTTACCTACGCACATCCATGGTTTCACGGTCCTGAGTTCTTGAGACTTGAGACAGCTCAATGGCCTGAAAATAAATTCACGAAGGCACACGATGACGATGTTGAGCTAAAGAAAGCAACTTTGACCGTTATTACTCCGTTACAGGATCTTTCCATTCCTGATGCCAAAAGGTTTTCCTCATGGATGCGCTTACTTCGCACTACAGCCACGCTATTGGCTGCTTTAGAAAAATGGAAAGGGAGAGACGTAACAGTCAACGCTATACAAATGGATAAGGCGGAAATATTGATACTGAAGCAAGCGCAAAAGGAATCTTTTCCTGAAGAGCTGAGTTGCTTAAATGATCAAAAACCTTTACCAAAAAAGAGTAAGATTTTGTCACTCACACCGTACATGGACCATGATGGTATTTTACGTGTTCAAGGCCGGATTGACGCTGCAGAAAGTGTTACTTTAGAGTACAAGAGGCCTGCCATACTTGACGGACGCAATTATGTCTCCAAGCTTATAATAATGCACTATCATGTTCGAGCTGCGCATGCTAATAATGAGACAGTTATAAATGAACTACCTACGACCTTCAGTGCGAAATGTAGCATCGAAATGCCTTGTCTGTCGTATAAGGAAAGCGACACCTGTAGCACCGAGACAAGGAAACTTACCTGCTGGTAGAGTCGCGCACCACTGTAGACCATTTTCTCACTGCGGTCTTGACCTTTTTGGACCAATAGAAGTTACAGTTGGAAGAAGACGTGAGAAAAGGTACGGCGTAATTTTTACATGTATGACAGTAAGGGCCATACATCTAGAAGTTGTGCATTCACTATCCACTGATAGTTTATTAATGGCTCTACGACGAATGGCATCGCGACGAGGTTGGCCTAGCGACTTATATTCCGATAACGGAACTAATTTACGTGGAGCCGACGCAGAGCTTCAGAAGCTACAGAATGAGGCCACCAACGAAAGAGTAAGGTGGCACTTTAATCCACCTCTAAGTCCACATATGGGAGGTGCTTGGGAGAGGTTGATACGAAGCGTGAAGTCAACTCTGAAAGTCATCCTGAAAGAAAGAGCACCACGAGACGAAACGCTTTTGACATTACTTTGCGAAGTTGAAGCAATAGTTAACAGCCGTCCTCTGACACACGTGTCCGTCAGCTCCACAGACGATGTAGCCCTGACACCATTCCATTTTTTATTGGGAACTTCATCCAACCTTCCCATTGATGCAACTGAGAAAACAGACTTATGTTCACGAAAACAGTGGCGTGTGGCTCAAAGGCTCGCTGACATGTTTTGGTCGAGATGGCTCAAAGAAGTTTTACCGTCTCTACTGCCACGAACTATGAGGTCGACTAGCGACGAAGATCAACTTAAGGTTGGAGATGTAGTCTTAGTGATCGACCCGACTTCTGAGAGGAGCTACTGGCCTCGCGGTGTTATAGAAGCCGTGTACCCTGGCGCCGATGGCCGGGTGCGGGTCGTCGATGTGCGGACCTCGCGCGGCACGCTGCGCCGCCGCTCTGCTCTGCGTCTGGTGCGCCTGCCCTCACACCCGAGGGGGGAAGAGTGTTGAATATAAAAAGTGTGATTGTCTTTGTCTTTTTTCTCTATGTCATTCTTTTTTGCTCTGTTTTAAAAAATATAAAAAAGTCATGCTAATACTATGTGCTAATACACCAGTTTATTTTAAAAATATATTTCTTTTAATCCTCGAAACATAAGCCAGCATCTCTCAACCAGTAAAACAGACCATACTCTGTCCTGTAAATCTGCTGTTAATCATAAAAATGATTCAAACAATGAATTTTTTTAAGAAACCGCACATTCATTAGGAATGGTCCTTCTCTAATACCTTACGTCACGATCCCAGCTTGAAACCAACGCAACGGTATGGTAGCGTGGTCACACAGCAATAAACATAAAACATGAAATTAAACTCGTGCGCGATGAAAGCCATAAAACTTTACATATTACGAACTATAGGCAAAATGCCAGAGGCTTTCATTTGAGAACATACTAATGTACTTTTTTAGGGTTCCGCAGCCAAGTGACAAAAACGGAACGCTTATAGTTTCGTCATGTCCATCTGTCAGTCAATCCGTCTGTCCGTCTGTCTGGAAGTTACACAGTGATTTTACTCAGAGACTATTCGTACTATATCTATGATAGTTGGAAAAGTTTATTCTATGCACTGCTAAACAATGGTGTGATGAAATTACGAAAAAAAAAATTGTGGTGGCACTCCCCTTACATGTAACCGAGTGAAAAAAAAAACTCAATACACATGTAGCGTGTGAGATGTTTCTGGATTCCATAACTTAAAAAAAATGTTTCTAAGTGCCTTTGCTATTAAAGTCAATAGTTTTTTAAGTAAAGGATATTTCGGTTACGACCCCAGAAATAACTTTGCCTTTTATATTTTTTTTCGGAAAATACTATGAAACACAAACTTTATTTTTGTAGCCGGTAAAATTAATACTCTGCATGCGTAAATATTCATCTAGATTACGGAACCCTTCACTGTGGTCGGACACGCACTTGGCTGATTTTTGAACAGTAACACCGTCCTTAAGTGTGATCTTCATCATTTTAATGTGACAGTGTGTGTGTTGTAAATAAAAGGTTTAAGAAAGTTGGTGAAAGAAGTATTCAGTATGTTCTCGGAAGTATGTACACCCGGATAATGTATTGAGATATCAGCGCTAATGTCTGCTGAAATGTCTTCCCTTGTGGTAAATGTTTTCTGTTTATTGCTACACATCTATGCGGTATTTCAGATGCCTGCTACATCAGAATCTCAATTCACATTATGACGAGTCTACTATTACCAAACAAAACGCTTTTGTTCCGAAATCATTTAATCAAAACTCATTTATACTGATAGTGTGAACCTTGAAAAGCTGAAACATGTTCAGAATATTAATCAGTGCTAAAACGTGAATTGAGTCTAAAGTTTTCATTTGAACAAAACAAAGAACTTTCACCACGCAATTTGCTCATACTTATTTCTCATTCGCTTTATTTTCTAACGTCTAATTCAAGCTAAAACTAAATGAAATAACAGCACACATAGTGATAATACAATAATATAAATTAAATACGATTTATCGTAGCGCCTCTACGGCGTAGCACCGTAGCGCCTCTACGGCGTAGCACCGTAGCGCCGCGCCGTAGCGTTATGTCTACGAGTCACGTTTTGCTTTTAAAAGCTGAAAGTATACAAAATCTGTTTTTCTTTTATTTTAAAACTGATTTATACTGTAATTTCGTGCGTTAAGGGTGAGCGATAACGTTGCGTGTCATAAAACAATATTTTGAATTTTCAAAGGCTTTGCGGCAAATAGTTTTTTTAACGCCGGGTTGTAAATGTCGGTAATTTTTCTTCAAGTATAAATATTTAAATTGTTTTCGTACCTTCTTTTTGTATTGGAATGCAAATAAATTGCCAAGAACCTTCGAAAAACTTTTATAACCTTGACCAGAATACTGAAGGGAAAGTCTGGCAACACGTACGATTGTAAATCAGTGTTATCAGTACGCGATAAAACTTATTTTATATTGTTGGGCAGCATAAAATACTCATTTAAATAAAAGTAAAAAATATTTTGAAGCTCATTTTTCAGCTTTCATTCTCAGACTTTAAAGTCTCGTCTCGTTTAGTATTTTAACATGAATACGCACAATAATTTTACACCTCTTTTAACATTTCGAGAGTACATTAGTAACGGCTGAGCACGGACCCACGTAACTTTTTAATTGTTACGTGTAATTTATCACTTAAACTACGAGGGCTCCTAACGACCGCGGCCCAAACAAAAGGCCCCATTATATCGCGTGATTCTAACTCTCACGAAAATGTACCGAAATCCAACTAATTAAATGTTTACTACGTACTGCGTATACCCTTGTTGCTACCGTCGCATTATACCACATTGTTATTAAAAAATACGATGTAAAACAAAATGACAAACGACTGCTTTTTATCCAATTAAAATCCCCGAATTGTACACGTTAGCAACACAATACTTCGTGTACGTATTCACGATACATCTCGTTTGGGGTTGCGTGAATTATGTTCTAATTACCTATCACATTGGAAAACAGAAACAGGGTGAAGTCGCGTGCACTACAATACGCTCCCCTTCTACTATTGTTATCACAGACCAAACCCCGCGAGTCCGTTTCCTAAATCATCTACATTAACGCAAACTGACGCGTTCCGTAACACGAAAACAATGGCCAAACCCTAACGCAGTGCCATTATAGAGTCGCGCATTTCTTCGGTGAAAGGGGAAAGAAAATGAGTCGATAAGGGGTTTATTTGATGGGCAATTCAGCAGTTACATTCCGGCGATATCGATTTTTAAATTATTTCAAATAGAATTTTATTTAAATGAAATAGTAGGGAGGGAAGGGTTAGACTTCAATAAGTGTTTCGGAAAAGAGAAAGGTGTGTTGAAAAGCCACAGGGTTGAATAATGGCGCTTTTTCGTTAAATGAAACATGGCGACGTGATTAAAGAGCTTGAGTCATGTAAGCCGGGAAACCGCACCTCGGAACGCGCCCGCGCAAAATTAATAAGCAGAATTACTCTTCTTTACCGTCTCATAAATTACATTGATGGTGGCTGGCAACACTTAGAGAAGCCATAAAAGCAAGCCTTATTAAAATCAAACAACAGGTAAAATACATAACATTTCAAAAATATTTTTATTGAAAACTCTTGATAAAAGACTCAGTAATAAATGGAATATCGAAATTAAAAGAAACAGGGAACAATAAACGTCAGAAGCAAATCATATCTTCATTTTCATTCAATTGTATTGTCTTGTTCATTTTTATTGTGAGCGTTTTCTAAGCTATCAGAGTATTGTCAGAACGTAAGAGGGATCCTATTGTGTACTTAAATCAACGAGGGGCGGACGCGGCGGTATGGTTAGCAGAAACAAAAGGCTCTTTCTAAAATCAACGTCGACGCCTTCAAAAGTGTCACTTCACTGGATTTCCTTTTCGTTATTCTTGTATGAAATTGATGGTGTTTTTGTATCGAATTTTTGGCTTGTCTGAATGGTGAAAAGTTGTACTCGTTTATTGAAGTGAAAACTTCTTTGGGCGCGTTGAGCATTTTTGAGATGGGAATAACAATTGAACTCGCGACACCGTTACCGACACCTCATTTTTGTAAACGCGATTGTGGTCTTTATTAATATCACGTTAGGGATCAATGTTCTAAGCAATTATTTTCTTGTTCAAGTTTTCACTTCTGTCGGCACTACCGGCGTGCCACTGTTTTTTTTTTTTTTTTTTTTCTTAGTAATTTTATGCTTTGTCACAGTAGCTTGTAAACTTCTTCTAGTAATATAAGCCAGAAAATGATCGGTCACAGGGAAAATTTGTGTAAACAATACGTTCGTGTGCACACAGATTGGCACTCGCGGTTCGCTATTATTGGTTACGGAATACAGCTTTTTTTTGCCTTTGAATCAGATCTATTACTGGCTTGCAAAAACACTCATTTTTTCAACACTTTTTTGAATATCTTGAGTCTATATAATCAATTTTATTGAAAAAGTATTTCTTCCTATTCATCAGATCTATTACTGGCTTGCAAAAACACTCATTTTTTCAACACTTTTTTGAATATCTTGAGTCTATATAATCAATTTTATTGAAAAAGTATTTCTTCCTATTCTTCACCACTCTCTAAGACTTTTAATGACACCATAGGGAAAATATTTATTTATTTATTTAAAATTTATGCACACACATATAAACATACAATAAGAAAGGAACAGAAAAATACGTACAAAGGCAATGCTTAATTTTAAAAAAAATCTCTTACAGCATACCTGCGATAAAAAAAACTAGATAAAAAGAGATGTAGACAACGTGTGTAAGCGTAGAATAGAAAACAAAATACATAGATCAGCCATAAATATGTCAAAAAAATGTTGTTATGATTGACAATCACCTTGTTTCATTCAGTTTAAAATGTAGTGAGAAAAAAGATAGCAAACCAATAAAATCAATCTGCCTAGCCCTTTCCGAACTATGTTTGCATCAGCTTCTAGTCATCGTCGTCAAAATCGTCAAAATCGTCTCTTACAATGTTCGTAAATATGTGAGCACCATGTATCTATCACATAATTAAATTATCTGTCGTTGCTTCATTTTAAATTCTTTTTATCTATTGTGGCATAGTAATTTTATAATTTTATAATTATTTAACTAATGTACGTACTTATACAAACTATTGTAAAACATTTTAAAAGAGTAACGGTGGAGTTTCTTGCCCATTCTTCTCCATCGGAAAACTACCTTTTGGAAGGGGCGACTAGAATCAATTATATTATTTTGTAAATTTTGACATTCAAAAGTGCCATACATGGGCCTATTTGAAATAAATTATTTGACTTTGACTTTAGGAAACCAACTGATATAAAAATATTATACTGAGATGTATCCTAGTGCTGATAAAATATAATATGTTTGTAGTGTCTTATAAACGTTTATGAAATGTGCTTATATCATAAGAATTTAAACATAAAATATTTCAAATCCAAATAAAAATAAAAGAAAACCGGTAATCTTTCCATGAAACATTTTCGGCACAAAACGTAAGTTAGACGTTCTCACGATCAAACAAATGTTTCGTGGCCAACTGTAATTAAGATAATGTTTATTTTTTAAACAGGGAAGGCACGTGACGTAATCGCCATAAAATGGCAGGTAATGGGCCCACTAATTAATGACACAACCAATTATGACACTGAATTTTAAGTGCTACATCGCGTGTTACACGACTGTCCCAAATTAGATGATTTCGAATTCAATTGTCTTAACTATGGAGATAAGGAAAGGTGAAATTAAAACTGCTGGCATGTGGTTTAGTTTATACAGGTAAAGCTGTAATCAGTTTTTCAGCTGCTTAGATTAAAAAAAAAAAATATAAAAAGAAAGTTATTATACATTTTCCTCACATAACTTCTCCCGTGTGTCTTTGACCAATCTCTTCAGCGTTTTGTAATAATATTAAAAATAAAGACCCGACAAATTAAATAACAGTGAATTTGATAATTCATTCAAAATTCTCGTGGAAATTTGTTATGGAGGATGAGCAATATTACAATAAGTTCGTATTCTTCTATAGTTTACCGCAAATTGTAAAAAAGCTAGCCAAAAGGTTAGAATATTGCAGATAGTTACGGATTTAACCTTTTAAAAGATTATCATCACGCTATAGTTTTAAGGATCTAAGCAGTCTATCATAACATATTCAGAGTGGATTTTGAGATGGGGCAATAAGGGCAGGTACCTTAATCGTTGTCGCTACAAGAAAACAGTCTTAGGAGACAGTCTTTAACTTTTTGAAACAAGTTGATCTACATTCACAGATTTTGAAAAAAAAAATAAAGTTAGCAAGAAGATGGCCAATTTTCACAAAAACTTTTTTGATGCCAGTCGATCCTATTTCGTATTACCAGGGTCAAAAAACTATATAGGACCACTGAACGGATTTCGATAAAATTTGGCAAGGAGATAAATGACATCCTAGGGCCTACCCTAGGATGCCATTTATCTCCTTGCCAAATTAATCCTAAACGGGGTGATATATAAGGGATGAAAGTTTTCTCACCAAACTTCATGCTGCTAGGTCAACGGGAAGTACCGTATAAGTTTTGTTTTATTTGCGTGTCAACATAAATAAATGCGTTGACTTGAAAGTTTGATTTTCTTTACAGCTCCAAGGGACCGTAGATCTAAGTTTTTGATATCTATTTCAACTTGATGCCTCCACGCGTTTTTGAAAAAAGGGGTCTTGACAGACAACGAAGTCATCCTTTAACGGTTAAAATTTTTCGGTTGACATTTGAGGCCAATTCTAACTTAACGAGTTGTATTGCTGATTTTGCGGGCTACCTTAACGCATCCCGCATTAAGGAAAAGTTTGACTTTGTTGAGCGTCATGTCTGTCATCCATTCCTGTATCAAAGTTTCCATCTACTCCTCCACCATAACCTCCATGAGTTAATATTAAGGTTCAATTACTTCAAATATTTTACAATATCCTTCTAATACAATCCTTTAGCAGCATTTTAAAACTCTCACGTAAAGAGGTCTTCAACACCCGGCCGTATTTATATGGCATATCGAGTTAAAGAAAAATTTTGGCTTTATTGAGCATTGTGCTGTTTGACAGTCTCCTTCTAATGCTTAATGTGTCTGTCACTTGTCAATGCATCAATCATTAGTCAATGTCTAGACAATTGTATAACTTTAAACTTTTTCATTTTAAATCTTTACGTTAATTTTCTATCGAATACTGGACTTTTAGCTTTTAGCTTATATATGTGTACAGTATAAACTTTGTTTTTTATGTTTAACATGTTTCCTCTCGCTTTTCTGCAATTAAAATCTAAATCTAAAAATATCTAAATAATCTAAACTGTGTGACCGCTTTCGTGAAAAAGGACGGTAGTGTGTAACAGGAAGCCGGGGAAGCGCGCGCTATTTGATTTGACCAATGAGCTTGCGCGGTGCTAAATATGGCCGTCAGAAACGACCTTGACATGGCCCCGCCTCTTTAGAGTTGTTTATTACCAAGGTGAGATGTCAGATGTTACACATCATATGCGACTACTATAAGGCTCGCATTTTTTTTTTCTTTCTAGATTTACACACGTGTACATTTTTCTCTTGACACAATCGTTTAGCAGCATTTTAAAACTCCTACGTAAAAGTTTCATTATTAACCACTGACCAGCGCTGGTATGTTAAACAGATTAAACGCGGACGGTGCTCTTTCCATATTCCCACAATACAACTGAATAAATATTCTGTACATCGAACATACAGTATTTACCATTCATATCGGATAACTCAGGTGTTGTTTAATTCGGTTTCAGTTGAACTACAGGTAAAATGCACACCAATGAAATATCATGTTATTGCAGTGAAAACGGTTTCCGAATCAGACGAAATAACAGCAAAGCAGAGAATAAAGTACTCTTAATTGATTCAAGTGTCAATTAGAGTTCGCTCTTTGATGTTGTAGTTGAGTGTGTTTTTTAATGTCATGTGGAATAATTGTTTCTACATTTACAAGCAGATAGGATCATGATCATCTTACAGTAGTCCAGCAGCAGATATGATACGGACTTCGATACAACTATTTTTTTTTTTGAGAATGACAAGTTTTTTGTCATCGTCATCATCATCATTCAGCCGAAAAACGTCCACTACTGGACATAGACGTCCCCCAAGCACCGCCACTTCGACCGGTTCTGTGCTTCCCGCATCCAGCGGAGCGGATTCCTGAGGTCTTCATAAGATCATTGGTTTACCTTGTAGCAGGCCTTCCAACGCTACGTCTCCCGGTACGCGGTCGCCGCTCCAGAACTTTTTGGCCCCATTGGCCCTCTGTTTTGTGAGCAATGTGCCCTGCCTATTGCTATATAAGTTTGGCAATTCTTTGGGCTATGTCGGGTATCTTGGTTCTCCTGCGGATCTCTTCATTTCTGATTGGATCGGAAACTCCAAGCATGGACTCCATTGCCTTTTGGGTGACTTTTTTTAGCCTTCTAATAAGGCCCATTGTGAGTGACCAGTTCAGCGATAAGTTTTGAAATATGAAATATATCTTATTTGTCTCATTTAGAATGTTAGACAAATTTTATTACTCACTTCCAATCTTTTTCAGCTCGAAACATAACAAAACGATGTAAAAAAATATAATGTCGCCTCTCACTTCTGCCAATTACATTGTTTTGTATCTCGGCCGCGTGAGTCGCACCGAACCATGACACCGATGAAAACGTTATTTTTTTCAGGAACGTAATTATTTTCATTCTGTTAGTGAGTTATTAAAGTTGTGTGCGTCGTAAAACCGGAATGAATAAAAAGCCGGCCACTCCTCGAGTGATGTAGGCGCTGCATGCAATGCGAGCAAGTTGACAAATGAGACTGGCTTTCACTGTATTTTTTTCATTATTTTTTTCCCCGGAATCCCTTTTTTAATGAGGGCGCGCTGAATGCCTTATCTATTGCGATTCATAATCCGCGATAACACAGTCTCGCGCCATTTTTCACAAGTTGCCGTTGAGCGCGGCTTTCAACACTTTTCCGCTGTTTTGAAATGCAGAACATAATAAGACTATGAATCAACGAAACAAGGTACCTAATTGTGTGGAACACTCCAACGCAGGATATTGCGAAGACAATAAGAATAAAAGACAATAAACTAACTCAATATTTCATTCAGACAATAGAAATCGAGGCCCTTATCTTTCGATAACTCCTAATAAATAGAACGCCTATTTTGGCTAAAAGTTGGTCTTCCACAAGTTAGGAAGGTCGAAAATTCGCTCACTTGTCTTAAAGTTGAATTAAGTTTATTCCAATAAGGTCGTTTTTATGAAAAAGTTATTCTTCCTAAAACGAAATCACTATTATAATGGAATTCGAATGTATTACACAATGTAGGTGAGGAGTTCGTGGCTAAGTATTAGCCGCACGGGTCGATCCATCAGATTAAGCTACGCTTGCCGGGGTTGGTCCGTGGATAGGTGACCATCTTCACATACCGAGACTCTTCCGTGCCTCGGAAAGCACGTTAAGTCGTTGGACTCGGCTGTCATTCGTGGATCTTTGACAGTCATTACGGGTCGTCAGAAGCTCGAAAGTCTGACAACCAGTCTTACCAAGGGGTATCGTATTATCCAATTACTGGGCTGTGGAGGATAGATAGGCAGTCACTCTATGAAAAATATTCGTATTGAGCTGCGTCCGGTTAGACTGGAAGCCGACCCCAACATAGTTGGGAAAAGGCTAGGCAGATTGATTGACACAATTTAGGTCCATACATTCTTCGACGATTGAGATATGAATATTTGCAAGCTGTACAGTGACGAATATTAATACACTTAAAATAATTCAAAAGCGATTTTCTAGTGGAATAACAATCAACTTTGAGATAAAACCTATTTCTTGTTATGTTCCAAAATATTACGTTCGTAACAACATTAAATTAGAACCAATACGAGTGATCTTGACTATTCATCCATAAATATGTACAAACCCAATAGTCGGTACAGATGTACCGATACATCAGAATGGAATTATTATTTTCGCTTCCTCTTCAACATTCATATTCATTATGATAGTACGTCCAACTGTTATAAAAAATATCACGGTTAACTTACACAATATTGGCCCGTACAGCGGAATTTCATTTCTCAATGAATATTCCAGATATTTTTAATTCAAGTCTAAAAAACTTAAAGAAACTTACAAAATTATTTAGATGGTAAATACTAGTATCAAGGAAAAACAAACTGGACAACTACCATCAATTTTACTTGGAACTATACATTTCTAGTCACTTTCAAGTTTTTTCAACTATGTTATCGTTGACAACCAGGCGGTCTCCATATTTGAGGAGACACTCACTACCTAATTACTTGCAAATACTCCATAGCCATATCCATAACGACATAGATATTTTGTATGTCAATAGGAACAGACAGTTTAAAATCCTGTCTAACAAATAAAAGGGTTCTCAATATCAACACTGCAAGCGTAGCTTCACTTTAAAATCTATCAATCTGAAATTAATTTCCGCATCATTTCATCATCATGTATTTAACACAGTAAAAAACTTTATTTTAATTTTAGAATCGCAACCGCTTTTTAAACTTTTTACTGCGAAAAAATCTGACAGCCGTCATAATATTGACAAATATAATAATGTCATTTTCAATGTTGCTATTAACATAATTAAAGTTATTAATTATTTTTATCCTAAAGCTTGCATAAATATTTCACAGAACAGAACTGGGACCTTAAAAACAACTGAAAAAAAAACCGTTTTACAAAAGATTATAGGAATTAGGTTCCTACTTACCATCATTTGGCTATGGGTGCTATGAAACATGATAGATTTTCAACCATGTTGAAAAATTTCTGTTCAATATTTATGATCCACTTTTCTCTCACAAAGCGTTGTGTTCATACTTCAGTGTTTGCCATTTTTCCATTTCTACTTCACATTTTGACGCTGAATCCATATTATCACCCGAAGAACGAATACATGTAGTCTGATTTTGAAATTACTACACTGATATCTTGATTTTGCATGTAAAAGGATTTTGGTGTTTCAAGAAAAAGACAAGCCAGGCTGCGTTCCAAAATGGGTTCAAATGGTATTAGGTGGGTCACATTAGAGGCATGTACGATGGCCGCTGGGCGAAAGTCAAAGTCAAAGTACAGTCAATACCCATTGTACTTGTGCCTGAAGATGGACGGCGCCGCCGATGCAGGCCCAGAAAGATTTGTCGAAATGACCTAGACACGTACCGCGAGGGCTGGTTTCAAGTGGAAAAGAGCTTCAATAAAGAGTTGGGGGAGGCCTTCGCACACCAGTGGGACAGTAAAAACTAAACAAAAAAATGAAGCTTCGAGTGTGATTCTCTTAAGTGAGCTGAGCGTGTGGTGTTGGTTGTGGTAAATAGTTATTATGTCTTTCCATTAAAAAGTCTTCAGTAGCTGTCTGGAGTCGGTTTAATCGCAAAACGCTCATCTTCAATAACATGGGACCTGTAAATACTTCTGAAATGTGCCTTTTCCTAAAGATTCGGGGAGTATTTTTATTTATTTTTATCTTAATATCTAGGAAAAGACGGTCAAGTAAACATAATATTATATGATCAAGTAGGATCTATGAAAATGAATCTTGTCCAAGCCTTGTCATACTTATTTTACCAATAAGTATAAAAATAACTGACGCAGACTAAATTGTCAAATAAGGCTGTTATATTTTTTATGAACTAGTACCTATGTGAAGGAATATTATTTTTGTTCCATCGAAATGTAGGTGTGGTTAATTGTATGGTTTTTAAATATTAGTCTCTTTAAAAATAGAAATCAGTCGCGATAACCACTCACAAGATCATTATTTAAAACCGATGAAAGTGCTACACAGAGCCGACGAAGTTGTGACGTCACTGCTATGCCTTCGTAGCTCTTGATATTTAAGTTATGTTTTGATAGAATTATAAAATGATGGTTACAACGGGGATGGTAAAAGTGTATGAAATTCTCTTATTAAAAAGAGAAACGGTGAGCTCAACAAGCCAGTATATTGTTGTCTTTAAATGTTTTATTTCTACAGCAACCTAGTATGATAAAAGCACATAATATAAAAAAATACGAGCTTCACAGTCAAAGTAGGCAGTATAAACGACAATCAGTCAAAAAACGTATGACTACCTCGACAGACAATAGCGCTTACACAAGCAAAACACGGACTCGTACTTTATTCGTCTCTCCAGACGCCATAAGATTTTTATTATTATACTTACCCTTTTTGTTGTAACACACCGTGCGGGCGTATTCGTTGTAAGGAGCGGTAATGACGCGCTGAGCGTGAAATACGCGAACATTTCGGTACCCTGGAAATGGAATGCACCTGCCTCCTTAGGTTTTATGTGAAGTTTCCTCACCTTCTTACGATGCTTGGTAAGGGCTGCCAATATCGCCGTCCTCACTTTGTGACCCCTCATAATACGAGTAATACTTCTTGAGAGGGTATTGAACGTGGGGCCCGAGTCGCGCCGCCCCTAATTTTATGAGGCGACTTGTACTTCAGACTTCAGTTTGTTTCTTGTCGATGCTATAAGAATGTTTGGCATTAACATTTTTATGATGTACCAACTTGTTATTAAGACTGCCGAAGTTGATTTGGTAGTTTCGCATAAAGGCTATCCCTTTTTATGCGAGTTATTTTGTGTGGAATTTGTTAATAACAGTTTGCTTGAGGAGTTTTTTTATGTTGTTTTGGTATAATGTTGTATTTTCGTTGTGATGACAAATACTTATATACTGAGAACTCCATGGCATAGTGCTATCAACTTCTAAGCTATTGCACACGGATTTTTATTTTTTATTATTAACTTAGAACTTGTTAGCTTAGCACAGAAAGTAAACTACAGGAAGTAATTGAATCAGCGGTGATCTCTCGCGTCCAGCCCTAGTTCAGGCCATGGTACGGAGCGAGAGGAAATGGGAGGCTGTCACCTCCTTCTGCGAAGCGGTAATGCTCGCGAAGGAGAAGGCGAAACGCGTGAGGGAAAGGTAAATTTCGCGCCCTCATGCCCCTAACCGCCGCTAGACGAGACGCCCTGGGCGTCAGGAATCACAGGCCGATTTTCGGCCACCGTAAGCGCGGGCTTGCGGACGGTGAGCAATGTAGAAATAAATAGAGATGAGTAGCTCGCCGTTTGATAAGGACCAGGCCCGGGTCGACGGCGCGTTGTGTTCCACGCGCGCCTCAAAGAGATGTCAGCAGAATTGACGGGGGCCCCTAGGGCCAATGCTTGACAGGGAAAACTGAAAACTGAAAGGGAGATCGTGGCCCTCGGCAACAGGGCAACCGAAGGAACGCGGGTGGTTTTTAGTCAGTAAGAGTCTGACACGCCCTCCCGCTCCGCCCAGAGCGGGAGAAGTTATTTGCTGACATAGATACTTACAGCTTACAAATCTTCTATAAACGTTCTAGCATAAAAGACTACTAACAGGAGTAAGTGGGGCAATCACTAGGTTCAAGTTTACAAACTAAAAGTTGAAGAGTGCAATTATAAATGTTTACCTAACTATATTGTGTAACTACTCAAAGTAAGTACGTAAAACTCTGTTGAGTACATTTTACCTATATATGAGTTTTGCTAAAATATACTTAACTACAAAGTATGTAAGTAGCTATTTTTACAGTAGGAAACTGAGTACTAAAACCTATTACACTACATTTTATGTAATGTGTTATGCGAAAATTACACTTTACGGATATTATCCGTTCAAAGGTAGCTTTAACATTTATTGAACATCCCTTAGATTTTTTTAGTTTTGAAGCAAGTATTGTCGCTTTAATTAAAGTCGTATCAAATTAGTGTAACAAAACAAATTACCATCAATGAACAAGACCATCCGCAGTTTTTACTGTTACCAAACATAGAAACACATTTGTAGAACACTACAATTATTAAGACAACAATGTCGCTGTATCTGTCTATAAAACATCCTAATGCCTTCATTTACTAGGTTGTACCCTCTTTCATAGCTCGGGGGACCATTCCCTCTCAGCTGGGTCCAATTGAGTGACAAATAGAGGCACAACTTTATGTATTCATGACCAACTTTACACTTTTACGTTTTACTACTTCGCGCTTTAGTGCAGGACTGTACTTGAATTAATGTAAATGGTTAAATAAAACCGATTTTTTTGTATAAGAATAGTTGTTGTTTGTTAAAAGCTAAAGAGTTTTTAGTAAAAGTTGGCATTATTAGCATAATAATAGGTTTTACAGGATTCTTGAAAAAAACTCGCAGATTATTGGCTGTTAATTAAACCCTAATACTCTCTCTCTCTCTCTCTCTCTCTCTCTCTCTCTCTAAAACTTATATCAGGGCCGTTTTTTCAATCTTCAGATACCATTTATCTGAGGAATAAAAATGCGGAATGACAGCTTTTGTATATATCCATCTATCTATATAAATCAATTGCCGTGCGTAAGTCTCACAATAACTCGAAAATAGCTTGACCGATTTGTTTTTTTTATTTTGTTTTTTGTATTTGTCGCCTCAATCCTAAGGTGGTTTTTCAAAAAAGAATAATAGGAAAAACCCAAAGGAACAGCCGAAAAATAGAGATTTTGTATCAATCTCACGTGGTACAATGTTCACTGGGACATCTAGTAGAAAATAATTATAATAATTATTTACACTCTTCAGATAAAAGTTACCTGAAGATTGAAAAATTGGCCCTAATTAACTAGGAAAATCTCCTCAAAGACAACTTACCATTAGGGAAATTAATTTTCAAGCAAATTGACATACTACGTCATTTTCAGTGATATAACCATTTCATACAACTGTCAAGAATGATATGTTGTAATTTAAGATAGTTAATTGATTCAGGCGTGACCTTGCGGAAATCCATTATAAAATGATGATGTGGATATATTTAGTAACCTGTTTCGCTTAGTTATTTCTAAAGAGTCTTAAAAAGATCCTGAAAGAAATCGACACGGCGTGTTGCCACACCAAGCACCGAGCGCAGACCTTGTATCAATCTGCGCTCGGTGCTTGGTGTGGCAACACGCCGTGTTCGAGTTCGCGACAAGTCAATCGTCATCCTGAGGATGCCTCGTTGACAGGTGACATACGTGTCGATTTCTTTCAGGGTCTTTTTAAGACTCTTTAGAAATAGCTTAGCGGAACAGGTTACTAAATATATCCACATCATCATTTGATGTTGTAATTTGATTATACAGACAATTTAATTTGGTACCTAATCAATTTACTTAACTATTCATTTCCCTGACTTTACGTATGTAAGTAAGTAGGTCCCACCTATATTTAACACGACATTGTAACATTATGCCACGTAACAACGCCCCCAGTAACTATAACATCATATAACTTACAGCTCCCACGCAAGCGTCGAAGTATAAACAGCAAACACGTTCTAAGAGATTTACACGTACTTCACACCCTCTATACTCCATAAAGGCAATGAGGATAATAAGCAAAAAAACAGTTTTTTGTTCACTGAACACAAATCTTGCTTAACAATCCCCCACGATGTCCACAAAAACTGGGAAAGCTAGTCCACGTACGGCCACAAACAAAAACAAAACGTTGCTCTTAAACCACAATATGTTCCCCCGATATCTTTTGTTTCGCTCGCCTTTTGTTCTTTGAATAGCAATTGGGATAATCCAATTTCACATGAACATTATTGCGACACTATTAGGGGGGATGTATATTTACATAGGGCGTTTTATTTCGAATCTATCGCCGTTTTAGGGGATATTGCATAATCTTGCCTCGGATAAATTGAAAAACATAACCAGTAACTTTAGAAACAATGAAAGAAAAATATTTTATTTGGGAAACTAACAGGAAATACAACATTAAAATTAAGAAAATCATGAAAACAATAGCAATTTCGGAAAAGAACATACATACATAAAACATGCAACACATGCACATGCATACTTACATATACATACTTAAAATGCAACACATGCACATGCATACTTACATATACATACATAAAATGCAACACATGCATATGCATACTTAAATATACATACATAAAATGCAACACATGCATATGCATACTTAAATATACATACATAAAATGCAACACATGCACATGCATACTTACATATACATACATAAAATCACGCCTTCCCATGGAGGTAGGCCGAAAGTACAGAACGCTACCAGCCACGATCCTTACTTATTCCTTTGGTGACTTTTTTTATTACAACGGGTTAGCTCTTGTCCTTCATCTCACCTGATGGTAGGTGATGATCAGGCCAAAGGTGGAAGTGAGGTTCACCCGGAATCCTCAACCACAGAGGAACTGGCTATCTTACCTCTAACTGCCGAAACATAACAATGCTGTTAACATTGCTGTTATGGTGACAGACTTAGATAAGATGGTGGCAGCTAGCTAGGCGGACTCAGAAGAAGCTCTACCACTAACCGAACCGAGCAGAAGATTTTGCCCCCGCTGGGAATTGGCTCTGGGTCTAAGACGGGTGGTCTTACTCTAAGACCACAGAGGCGGTTCGTTTACGATCATACATCTGGACATACACGCACGCCGGTTGCGAGCCCTACGTACCTGATCTTTCTGAAAACATTACCAATAAGGTCACTACTCGTATTTGTGCTTCTAAGGCGTCCCCTCCTGGTGTTTTAACTTTACTTAACGTACATTAATGCCTTTATAACTCGATTCTTCTTACTGTGACCTTAAAGCTATCAAATTCGTAGGTTGGAGGTATTGAATTCACCTGCCCGCTTATCTCCTCAGCGCCCCTTCGACGACTCTTAGTACGGTCGACACAACTCGTGTCGTTTCCACAATTTTGTCATATTATTCGTTAAGTTTTTATTGTTTTTATATAAGTATACAATAACCGGGCGTTCGGGCTCTGCTCGGGTAAAAATAGAGAAAACGTTTTATCCCAGATATGAGACCCAGCTATATTTATATTTTGCCCCCGTAAGACCCTGTCACAACTTTCATCGAAATCGTTAGAGCCGTTTTCGAAGACGTGATTACAAATGTATAAACAAATATTGCTCATTTAATAGTACAGGAGTACCTGGTCGATCGAGCTTTACTCGGTTGCAAATAGATAAACATCGTCCCGGTATACCAACGTTGTATCACATTCCCGAGTGTATGAAAATAGAGAAAACGAATTTTCTTAGATATGAGACCTAGCTAGATCGATTTTTCACCCCGTGAACCCCTGCAACTGTCACCGAAATCGTAAGAGCCCTTTTCGAGAACGTAATTACAAATATATATACATACATACAGGGTGGCAAGGACATCGACGCGAATACTGTTACCATGGATTCAGTACACGATTTCGAATCCCCTGCGTTGAAATTTTTCGACGGTTATTAAAAAAAATAGTGATGGTACTCCGGGAGAGCTGACAGAATTGAAAACTTGAACAAGATCGCCTTGGTGGAAAAAAATACTTGTATAGAACATTGGAACGTAACCTTATCTAAATAAAGAGCACAATCGCGTTCACAAAAAAAAAAAATACTTCCGAAACCTTTAAAGTAAAAATACTTGCATAGAACATTGATCCGTAACGTAATATAAATGAAGAGCACAATCGCGATTACAAAAATGAGTGTCGCGAAATCAATGGCTTAGTCCCACAACAAAAATGCCCAATGTGCCTAAAGAAGTTTTCACTTCAAAATCTGCTGTTCTATACATTTTGACCGCGTAGGTATTGCACTTTTCTATGAAACAGCAATTTTTTTTTGAATAACCCACGAGAAATTTCGACGCCCCCTGCGTTAAAAATAGTTACTGAATTCATGTTAAGGGTTTTTGCGTCGATGTCCCTGCCACCTTGTATATATATACAAATATTGCTTATTTAATAGTATAGGATATACTGTAATACTTTTACGTTGAAAGGCGCACAGTTACTATATTCAGCTGAAAATTCGTGGTGACGGTATTCTGTTGACAATCCGTCAAATCTTTATCCTGACATAAAAAAAAAATGTTGGGGTGTTTGTGCATGTGAGATTGTTTTGGTAAAAGCACGTTCGAATCAGGAAAAAAATATTTTTTGGGGAGCAGAAGTGAGCAAAATATACTGTTTTCAGTTTTTCAAACCAGCTATAATTAAATACAAGTCTGTGAAACGGTAAACGATATTAACAGTGAGTCGTATTTTACACTTATTATTAAATATTGACCGTACATTGGTTATTGGTACTCTTTCAGTTCCGTTACGTTAATTTTTAATTTCGATCGCAATGCGGTTTCTAGCATTAATTCCACCGCATTTTTATTTTGACTACACATTTACCCAGTAAGGGTTACAGTTTCCATTGAGTGAAGACACACAGCTGATAATAATCATTTTATTACATAGATATTTACATAATAGAAAGTCTTAAGATTAGCGGATCTAAACAGTAATTATATTTACATTACATAAAATTACGCTTTGTTGTGTACCTACAGTTCATCCAAATTTCGGCTGTTATGTTTAAGTCCCATTTAATAGAGGGCGAGCCTATTGCCATCAACCGGGCACAAATCCATACACCAGACTGCTACTGAGAAATTAATGATGGAAAAACCCAAAAACACTTTATCCGACCTAGCAATCGAACCCAGGACCTCAAGGTCAGCACTAGCAGTCCGGTCGATCTATAAATTTAATCTAATCTAATATTTATTATAGAATATTATAAAGAGAAAATATTTGATTTATTGTATGTTTGTTTGTTAGTTATGCTTTCACGCTAAAACGGCTGAACGGATTTGAATCAAATTTGGTATATGGGTAGACCATGACCTGAGTTAGGACATAGGATAATTTTTATCCCGATATTCTTATTGGATAGAGACTTATGCGGGTAAAACTGCGGTGCGTAGCTAGTTTGAAATAAAACAGAAAACTATCTATCCAAGTTAACTGAACCGTTACTAATGAAATTATCAACATGGTTTAAGTCGATTAAAAATCTGAAATTTTTAAGTAACATAACATAACATCACGCCTTGTTTCCCCGAAGGGTTTGGCAGAGGAGTCCCTGTAGCAGGTTCACCCACATTTCGCCAGTTATGTTTTAAGTCCCATGTAATAGGGGGCGAGCCTTTTGTCGTCAACCGGGCACAAATCCAGACTCCAGGCTGCTACTGAGAAATTTCAGATAGAAAAACCCAATAACACTTTGCCCGACCTGGGAATCGAACCCAGGACCTCACGCTCAGGGCTTCACCTTCTTCTGCGAAGCGGTAATGCCCGCGAAGGAGGAGGCGGAACGCGTGAGGGAGAGGCAAATTTCGCGCCCTCACGCCCCTAACCGCCGCAGGAGGCGGTGGCCGGAAATCGCGAGGTGATTTCCGGCCACCGTAGGCGCGGGCTTGCGGTCGGTGAGCAATGGGTAGCTCACCGTCCGATAAGGACCAGGCCCGGGTCGACGGCGCGTTGTGTTCCACGTGCGCCTCAAAGAGATGTCAGCAGAATTGAAGGGGTTCGCTAGGGCCGATGCCTGCCGGGGTTGCGAAGAAAACCGAAAGGGAGATCGTGGCCCCCGGCAACAGGGCAACCGAAGGAACACGGGTGGGTTTTAGTCAGTAAGAGTCTGACGCGCCCTCCCGCTCCGCCCAGGACCACTAAACCAACGAGGCAGTCAAGTAAGTTTTTAAGTACTTAATATTATATTTAGAAGTTATATATACACGATCAATTTATTGTTTGAAGTAATCTACTTATAATGTACACACTTTAAATAAAGAGTAAAAACAACAAAATCTTCTAACCCTAAAGACGAACTAAATGGCGTCGGAACATTACAAAAAATGCTCTACGTTATTAAAATGCCCGATTTTAACTGTCACTGTTTAGCATGGCCACGACATACATTCGTATATTTATAAATACCTATAAACATTCCACGAGTCCTCTTGCATGGCCTTTTTGCGTGTAAAAGCGGGATTACAAAATTTAGCTCCAAGCTGTATTTGTTTTGGACTTTTTAATGTTTATGAAGCATTTTTTTATCTCTATTTACCGAAAACAAAATATACATCATAATGTAATATGAATATTACGTAGGTTTACATTTGACTCGACGTTTTCTCTCATCCTGAAAATCGTGAAATAGCGTTACATTAATTATGAACTGGTGCATTGATATCCAGTATTTTTAATGATACCAAAAGTAGGGACGAAGAACTTCAAATGACGTACAGAAAGCCGCACGTCAGTGGCTAAAAAAATTGTATAGCTGGCATATTATTCCATTAAAACTTCGTACTACGCAAGGCCAACTCAAGATTATAAGTATTACCACCAATTTGCAGTCGCCTGTTCCTTATTTAAAACTTTCCATCACAGTTATTTAATTTCATATATGAAATTATAAATTACTAGCAGTGCCCCGCGGTTTCACCCGCATAAGTCTCAAACCCGTAAGAATATCGAGATGAAAGTAATCTGTGTGCAAAATTCCATCAAAATCCGTTCAGTAGTTTTTGCGTGAAAGAGTAACAAACATCCATCTATCTATCCTTACAAACTTTCGTATCTATAATATTCAATTCAAATTTAATTTTTGTTTTTTCAATTCAAAATATTTTTTTTTCACATAAACCTACATGGGCACTTATGAAGAGCTAGCTATATGGTTCCAATTGGTCGTTTCCTATGGAGTAGAGCCGACAAGAAACTCCTAATTGGCTTTTACTATTCTTTCAAATAACAGTGTGACTAGGTATGGGAGGATAGTATAGGTCTTTCAATAAATACCAGGTACTTAAGAAAATAGAATATTAGTATAGATAGTAGAATTTATAAATATAAATTTATAAGATATATTATATATAGTAGGATTGCTACGTCACATGCCGTCCGCGTCGTCTTGTCTCTCTAAAAACGAAAAGAAAGTATTCCAAGATTCCATTTATTATGCTTATTCGTATAGTTAACAGTCGCGTATATATACGCTCCGTGTTATCTGCGAGCGCAATCCAGATTCAGGACGCCAGTAGTTTTCATGACACCAAAAAAAAAGGAAAATTTAATTTCCCCTTTGCAGACTTGATATTAAAAACGGAAAGGTTTATTTTTATCTTATATTAAGATATATTAGTGCTGAACTACGGACACGATGGTGACATCGTGACGTTCTGTAAATGTGGTTTTAGGCAAAAAAAACTGTACTGTTTATATACCTAAAAAGTAATTGAGGGGAGCAGTCCCGTAAGTGTGGTGATTGTTGCAATAAATCATGTCATGGTGCATTTTCTGATTTTGCATTCGTTTGGTACTAACTTCTCTGAACAGAAATTAATACGCCTTTTGATTAGATTGATGGAAGGCAGTAGCTGATTAAAAAAAGTTTTAATATATCTACATCTTTAATTTCAAAGACAGACTGATACCGAGTAAAACAAACGCTTTATATTTTATAACTCATAGGTATCTAATGGGTAGTCAAATAAGCTTTAAAAAGAGATTGCTTCAGCAAAATTTCGCCTAGACACCCAAGTGATATGTCTTAATATCAGAACACTGTCTGTCTTCATGACGAACGTAAATTTAATAGTTGAAATTCGAAGTTCATATCCAATTTACTGCAAAAGATATCGAGTTGGTAAGTCCTTAAATAAATGAGCAAAAGTTTCGATGGAATAATAATTTGAGATAGAAGACGATTTATTTGTCATCGACCTTTTTGTTGGGACTCTTTCGGAATATTAATCGAAGAAATCAAAATTTGATACTAACTTTAAGCTCTGTGCTTTACTTTAATACCTACAAATACTTGAAGAACTCTGAAATGAGAACGATTTTGAACCATTAATGGCACTAAGTCATTGCTTTTCTGTGAGTGAAAAATCAGTAGTCCTTAAATAACTCTACTTGATTTTAAAAGCAAAAGTTATGACATATTTAGAGACATAATAATTTAAGAATGAAGTTATTATGTCTTTAAATATGTCTTAATTTTATGGTTAAATAATAACAGCCGCATGGGTCGATCGATCAAGTTAAGCTACGCTTGCCGCAGTCGCTCCGTCGATGGGTGATCATCTTTACACAATGAGACCTCTTTGTGCCTCGGAAAGCACGTTAAACCGTTGGGCCCGGTTGTCATTCTTGGATCTTTGACAGTCGTATCAGGTCGTCAGAAAACCGAAAGTCTGACAACCAGTCTCACCAAGGACTATCGTATCACCCAGTCACGGGTGGGTTGTGGAGGTCAGATAGACAGTCGCTCCATGTAAAATACTGGTATTCAGCTGCATCAGGATAGACTGGAAGCCAACCCTAACATAGTTGAGAAAAGGCAAATGATCATGATGAATTTATGACGAAGTTCACTTGAGTGAAGTAACTAATATCCCGCAGGATTTGAAATAAAAATCTATTCCAAGAGGTTCAAGATTTCCCGGTTGGTCTTCGTAAGCTGATGCATTCAGGTCGCCGTAGTGTCGTCCACTTCGAGATAAATCCTGTATGAATTAGATATCGTCAGTGTACCCGCTCCATTTTGATAAAACTAAATAGGTTACTGTGAAGCTTATCGAGGTGGATTTTATTTATAAGCTATACATATATCTGCTCCATGTCTTAGGTATAAGTATTATGCTAAGCTTTTATGAAGCGTGGCCTGACTCTGCGTTAATGCCAAACTACACTTCCATCCCAGTACGAATGTACTGCGATATAAGTATCATTAAAACAGAGTTTATTACTCTAGCTTTCACCCTAGTAAAACTACGCCCAAATTGCAAAGGCCCATTGACTAACAACTTAAGTAACAATTACTGAAACGTACAGACTACTTCCGCTCCACACAGCGCCCTAAAAACGAGGAACTTCTCGTAAGCGGTAATAAAAATCCTTCGGCACACCATTAACGTAAGTTGGAGCCTAAAACCGACACTACATCATTAAAGGTGCTGTAATTGCTCACACGTAACGGAAAAGGGAAAGTATTTCCAAATTTCGCCAAAGGGCTCTCGTAAATTGTGATTATCTTTAGTATAACGTTGCTACCAACAGAACCACTCGTTGTATTTTATGAGGAAAGCCATCTGGGTCCTCGTCTGCTACAATAAATTCAACGCACACTGTTATGTCTTTTTCATGGACACCGAAGATATAAAGAAAGAATTTTATTGCGTTCAAAATAATATTTTTGGGACATAAAAGTAACAGCTACTTAGGAGTAATATACCCATTTAGGACGGCATCGGTAGCAATATGGACGATACAAACAAGTACGAAATAAACGTTCCGTGATTATTTTGTATAAGTGAGGAAAAGAGGTTGGTTTGTTGTGAAGTTGTCTTCACACTAGAAATATGTTTTTGAGAGAGTGCCGAGGGAAGCACTCCTCTGCTAGATAATGGACGTTTATGACTTGACGCGGAGCTGCGTTGATATTCACGCGGCAAAGCTATATTTCTGCCTGAATAATGTTCTTTCTAAAGCTTAGGCGAAAAATACGTCGGTCCGTAACAGAAACAGATTGCTGCTTGACCTTTTCAGCATTAATTACAAAGAAAGTAAGAATGGGGCATTTCTGTCATATTTTGTCAGCGATACGAAAACAGGGTGAATTATAGGTAGCTCACATCAAAGGAGGAACCATTATTCACGCGTTTGCCAAATATGTCTCCAGGCGCCCGCCCCACTCGGCAAATACAAAAGGAATTACTTTTATTTTTCGTCTCAACCGCAGCATGTTGCCTTATGATAAATCACTTTCGCGCTACTGCAGGAGCGTTCAACAAAAACATTTGAAACGATCTAGTTCGTGGCAAAAAGGTACACATTCGTGAAACTGATGCTCGCTTTATCAAAGTAAAATCTGTGCTCTTTTTCTATACGTATCATTTCCATACGAGCTATGGAAAAACGTGGAAACTCCGGTGTATGTGTTAGCGTGTTTTAAATATTCCGTTCTGTTTATTGAATAGTTTATACGATGCTCGTGTTCATAAATAATGCTAAAATACAAAATAGGTGACATTTTAAAATTACCTGCAGTCCACGGAGAAAGGCAGCGTTAATAAAGTTAAAAAAGTGTGAAACCTTTTTACAAGAAGCAAGAAGCGACACCTAGTTAGTTTATTACAAAGGAAATACTTCACTAAAACAGTACTTCCTGACTAAGCACAGTTGCGGCAAAGTTTACATTTAGCTAACAGAACAAGCAATTTCATTTAACAGCAGAATGCAAAAGACAGGCTTTGCGGTTATTGCAATACATTGCCCTGGTCCCTGTAGATTCCATGCGATAACAAAGACATCGCACACAATGTGCTATCCTCTGTTATTGTGTCCAATGGGAGAGTACTAATAACACTGTGATATTGCAAGACTGAGATTTTATAAAACGAGACTGAAACATTATTAAAATGCCTCATATTTCAACATGAATGCTTTAATGTAGACAAAATTTTTAAAAGGTATTATTTGAACTCATATACAGCCTGTCCCAGTATCCGGGGATCGTCCTAAAAATAATTAAACCAAACAGCCAATATCCCTAAAAACGGCCTACGTCACACCAAATTGAATGGTTCAATTACGACAAAAACACATAGCGGAGACATTTGCGAAGTTAGTTATTTAGCAAAACATTATTAAGGGCAACATGTCGGCGCGTCCCAAGTTCGTTGCTCCACGAAATATGTAGAAGACCGCACACGAAAACAGGGGGAGCATATTTCAGTAGTCGTTGTGTTACATTTGTGTCAATTATCCGAGAGTTTTGCCCGGCGACGATTGCGAGTAACGGCCATAATTTAGCCGGTCGGGCGCCGATCTTGTAACACTGTACATTTCGCCTACCATCAGTAATGTATGCGCGTTATTAAAGAGCCGTTGAAGCGATCCCACGCTTAATGTCTCAATTAGAAAACAGATGCCGCGCGCTGGATTGCGTATTAAAGCTTTTTTATTTACGCTCAGTTTTAATCGCTCCGCTCCACTAATTTAAACATGTTGCTCGTTACACCCCGATATTACTGTAAGACGGTACTTTTTCGGAACAGTATAAAAGGCACATTAGCTTTTATCGGCGACTCGTATATCAAGTAGTAGGGTTATCCCCCGGTCACTTTTTCAAGCATCCGATTTGGAGAAAACTGTACGTGGTAGCAATTTATGAGAGCGATAATATCTGGATATAAATTCAAAGGATAACAATAAGACCCTTTATTGCCCCCGTTGTTTTCACAAAAACGATTCAGCAAACGACGTGGATTTTTTTTGCGAACATAAAAATTGGGTTATGTCACGTGCCTTGATATACAGATCTTTATGTCAGGAGTTTTTATTGCTCTAGAATATATCGCTAAGTGATTTGTACCTAGGATTCCGGAAGAAAATTTTAATGCTAGCAACGTTAATTTCCAAAAAAAAAAAATTCTTGAACTGGCTTCCCTTCTACATGATTTTAGGGCGTTTTGTGAAGTAACACAATTAGATTCCATTTACAAGACTAATGAA
Source organism: Omphaloscelis lunosa (assembly GCA_916610215.1). Taxonomy (NCBI): domain Eukaryota; kingdom Metazoa; phylum Arthropoda; class Insecta; order Lepidoptera; family Noctuidae; genus Omphaloscelis; species Omphaloscelis lunosa. Next base: position 7,007,919 of record OU744250.1, on the reverse strand, counting down.
GTAAATTTTTTGAAGGATTTGCATCAAAATTATGCGTAAAATTATGAAGATGAAATCGTGGGAGTGTATATTGAAACTTAAGCTAAAATACCCAAATATTCGAAGAAAAACATCATAATGTTGAAGTGTGTAAATTCCACTCGTATCCAAATAAATTATTCTTGGAGGTGCCCGCGTCATATAAAGAGCACACGGATATAATGAATTCGCTTACGAAGCGTTACGGTCCTCGGATCATTGAATATAGATGAGGGATCAAAGGAAATTACGAGTCCTCGATAAAATTTGTGCTGCGCAAAGAAATTTCACTTACTTCCTGCAAAGCACACTCATTTGCATACCACATTTTAGATCCTAAGTTATCGATCAACAAAAAGTATGAAGAAGCAACAAAATAAAAGAATCAATTACGGCTACGGATGAGTTCGAAAAAGATGAAACGAAATAAGTCTTGGTAGACAAGAACAAGGATTAACCAGTAACACCCGGAGATGCGGTGCCGCAGATTCAAATTTATAAATTAACATATAAATCGAAAAGATTTACCCTAAACAAGATCAAAGGAATTTGTCCGATGCTTGGAGAGGCTGGGAGGTTGGCGTCTGATGACTGTTTATGGTGGAGGCGTCGAGCCGAGTGCGTCGGAGGTCGAGCTCTACAATTTTCCATTTACATTTTTGTACCTTTTTGATCGAAAAACTTGATCTTGCCATATTACAAGAACCCTATATTGACGGGGTATATAAATTTGCGTTCACAACAGTGTTAGAAAATTATTCTTTATTCATTTGCTGTGTCGTCTGTTTGCATTGTTCGACGATAGAGCCTATGCACATGATGCGTTGCGGCGCCGCAAAGCAAAGATTTCTCTGCATTAGCGGTCACACGGGCGCTGCGGTGCCGTAACGTTGTCACACCGCAGCGGCGTCGCGCCGCATAGCGAGTAAATTGTCATCTGTCTGTCAGTATTTTTGACAATGCTCAAACAACTGAGTGGTGCCGCTCCGGTGTCACAACGCGTACACCCCTTCCCGCCTCGTCTCGCAGGTTGCAAGTCCGGTGTTTGTGCGGGTACGACGCCGGAACGCACTGTGGCATACCATGGATATTTGTATGTAGGATGCCGCATCGACACCGCTCCACCGCCGCGCTGCCGCCGCAACGCATCGTGTGCACAGGCTCTTATGTATTGCAAGTAAAGCCATATCACAGTTCAAATATGGATTAAAAGTTACAATCTCATTTCACAATCATTACAACATAAACTTTGATAACGATCGGCCAAATGACATTCGGTGTCGATGAAAGCCTGTCAAATGTCTATCACATTTTAAATCGAAACGTATAATAGATAGGAATGCTGATGAATCTAAATTGCGTATAGAGGCAGAAAGGTACTAATACAATTCCAGGCCGGACGGCGATTTTGCTATTCCTATCTCCTGAATAACAATTTATTATTATCTGTGGTGTCCTTTCATTTTAGACATGATATTTTTAATGAAGGTATTCATCTACGATAAGTTTTGTCATGGGAAGAGATTTAAGATCGCATATTTTATGAAATAGAGCGCATTTAATATTGATCACTTTCCAATTACTTATTAATTCACATAAATATCAATTTACTGCCGAACAATGCAAGGTAGTTAGTGGACTAACTGTCATTACTCCCTAACGTCAGCAACTCCATCGAATGCTTCTACTCGACCCAATAACCAATAATATAAAACTGAATGGCGAACAAAACAATCTTTGGTTCGAGTTACTATAAAAGGGTTAGTGGGGGCGTGTTTGTACATTACAGAAGCAAACAATCAATGAAAGCAATCCAATTAACGGGAACCCACTTGGCTTTCTTGCCCAAACGGCTGCCATAATCACTACGGGCAAGTAAGTATTACGTCTTGAAAACGTATCGAATGCCTACGTGGAATCCATTTTCTTCAATTGGATTGGTACTAAAGAAGATATTTCTGCATATAAATAGACCTTATTATGATATGATTTATTCTAGTTATATATTTTGTTGGTCCTCTTTAATATTAATAGCTTTCGCAAAATGTTTGACTTAAATAACTGCGGTGCGTTGAATCGAAATTTACGACAGAATTTCATAGCATTAAATTATAAAAAATAAGACTTAAATAGGTACTATTATTTGCCTTGAATTAACGAGTCCTTTGAAAATTTTAATTGAAACACTCTCAGTTTACTTTGCAGCGTTTTAATTTGTGTAAATTATTTCATCACCACTACTCTCAAAACAGTGAAGAAAAACATCGTAAGGAAACCGGCATGTCCTAGAGATAAAAATTCAAAGACATGTGGCATCTACTAACACGTACTGGGCCTGCGGAAAACAACTGAATATGCCTGGTGGATACGGTCCACTCCCTCTCACAGAGAGGATGCGTGTGTCCCAGCAGTGGGAACATTATAAGCTGATTGTGCTTACTCTCAGTTTACTCAACATGTTTATAAAAAGAAAAATAATAAGATATTTTCACACTGCAAAGTAATTTTATATGACAACGCTGTACGTGTTTATTATTTTTCGAGTTATCTTGACATTGCGGCTCTTAGATCCAGTGGAAATATTCTGAATAACTCACGCGTTACACACATCATATCCAGGATTTTCTTGCGGGAAATAAAGCTTCAGTATGAATACTTGTATAAATAAACCATTCCTTACAACACACCAAGTTTCACCATAAAAACGTGCAAAATAAAGGGAATAAACGAAGAAAGAGGCGTTTTATCCGTATCTATGATTTACGATTAAGGCGAATAGATATTTGCTGTTATTTTCTTGAGTTATAGACGAGTTTGTTGATACCTATGCGCGTCCACGTAACAATGTGTCTATGTTTCAATGTACACTCAGCCTCAAAAAGATGTAGGTGTATATCGACAAGAATATATTTGATTTTGTGTTCCATAGAAGTGTGTGTATGTGTATCTATAATTAAGTGCCCAATGTGTAATTTATTTATTTATTTATTAGCTGCGCCCCGTTTCACCCGGATAAGTTTCCATCTTGTGAGAATTTCGGGATAAAAGTATCCTATATTTTAATCCAGGTCGTGGTCTACCCATGTGCCACCAATTTCATCTAAATCTGTTCAGCCATTTTAGCGTGAAAGCGTATCAAACAAAAAAACTCACTTTTGCATTTATAATATTGGTTAGGATTGAGTTAGGAAAATATATATTGCACACCAGAAAATACATAGCAAAAAATCAATTTAACAATACAAAACATACAATGGGCGGCCTTATCGCTTTCTGCGATCTCTTCCAGGCATCCTTGGAATGGACAGTGATTGGTCGTGGACATAAAAATGGGGCTCTCATTGGGTTGTTTTGTTTTGTGGCCAAGCGCTCATAGCCGCAACGGGCCGCAGCGCAACGCATTTTCATACAAATAAATGCCGTGCGGCCCGCTTGTAGCGTGCGTCTGTGCGTCATAGAAAATGTAGGAAAGTGATAAAGAAGGATTTTTGGCGTACATTGCGTTGTGGTGCCACCTTAATATGCTGTAGCCTATTTTGAACAAAGATTGTAGGTAGATAATTAAACGAATTATTGTCGATGTTGGTACCTACATATATTTGAGGCTTACTGTATCAACTTTATTTGAGTAAGCGAAACTAGAAGTAAATAACACAACGTCGTATATAACAGATGATTGTTTCATACAATATTTTATTCTGAAGAAAGAATAGTCCCAGTACTCCTTACCTATTCTATCTGGCACTCAATTTCTTTTGACTTTCGAGACACCCTATGAAATAGACATCAAAAGTTGTCTAGACACATCATCAAGTGTAGTCTGGAATTTTTGACAAACAGTCTCGGCACGGCTTTTAAAAAAATAAATTAACATTTGTTTTGGAAGCAAATGACACTGCTTTCTACAACGAGTTTGTGGCTGACGGATATGTAATAATATCCCAAAAAAGGGTTATAATGGTATATATGCTCATTCGAGCTCGAAAGGAATCTTAATCTGAATCTTAGGAAAGATAAGATGGATCAAAATTATGAAAACAACACAAATATTCAGTTGTTTTTCGCAGATTGAACCACCTAACCCCGTGTCTACACCAAGGTATAAATTATGAATTCTACAAGTTCTGGCTACTGTTTTCGTTTATTGTTTAAACCATAAACATGTCAAAAAGGTGAACAAAGTAGTTAACAAAACATGTCTGAAACAATAACAATACATGTATGATACATTTTTATACACAACATGTTTCTACCAAGTCTGTTACAAGACTTGTTGAAAACAAGGTATCACAACTTGAATGTCTAAACGCCGGGTAAGAGAGTTTATGCTTCAAAAACCCATGAGACATGACACAAAAACGCTTATAATATGAACAAGTCTAAGGGATCTCGCGCACTAGACGGCCACGACCACGACCAGTAGTCGCAGCGACCAGGTAACCGATACGAATCGCGCACTTGATCGGCTAGTTGGCCGTTGCGACCAGGTGCGCGATTCGTATCGGTTTCTATAGTTTACCTGGCTGTGACCACTAGTCGTAGTCATAGCCGTCTATCGGCGAGATCCCTTATAGATAAAAAAATATATAAACAAGTATACAAATAAACGTTCTCGTCGGTCAGGACTATCTAATCAGCCCAAAAGTGCGATGGCAATTACATAGGTAGAAACAGTAGGCCCCACGCCAGTGGTAACAAAACTAACATAACCAGGCCTCTTCCTCTATTGAAACCGCACCACGCTCGGTCAGCTCAAGGTCAAAGTGTTACCACTGACGTGCGGTCAATTGACTCTCATCATCATCAACATCCACAGCCCGACTTCACACACAGCTGGGCATAGGCCTCTCTTTTCTTGTGCCAATCCTCACGCTCCTGTTCCATCCTCATCCAATTTTTGCCCGCAATGGCAACAATATCGTCAGCCAATCTCGTCGCCGGACGACCGACATCTCGTCTCCCAGTCTTTGGACGCCACTCTGTCACAGCCTTACTCCACCTATCATCACTGCACCTTGTCAGATTTCTAGACCTGTGTTTGAAAAACATAGTACTAAATCCAAAAACTCTGACTTTCAAAAGACCTTAACTTGAAGAAACCCAACAAAAAATATAAATTAATTAGCCCTCTTAATCATGAGCAAGTTTTTGTTAAATGTTACTGTTTAGGGGAGTTCTTTGGAGTAGGGGCGGCTGCGTAGGGGACCGGGACAGATTGGATGCATTAGTGAATGACATGAACGATGCTCTGAAAAAGCCTTAACCTTGGTGAGATGCTTGATGAGCGACGATCAAGGTTAATAGCTTTTGTTAAGGATGCTTTTGACATTATTTTGAAGTAGAATAAAGTTTAACTTAAACTTTTTAAGATTAACTTGCTGGTCTACCTAGGACAGCTGCACCTCCCCCACGTTGTTTAAGTGTGTTTAATTCTTACAAAGAAAGATAAAAAGTAAAGACTGAAGTTTCTAGCGGAACTTGGGTAACGTTGTTATGTACCGGCTGACCATGATAGTCTATTAATTAGTCACGAATTTGAAATTGGTCCCTGAAAAAAAATCAGTCGAAAATACCATATGTATACATACCACATGTAAAAACATCACCTACACCTACACATCTATAGTTAGTTACCTTTGAGAAATACCAGCGGCATTTATCAAAAAGAAAGTTCAATCACCTAGTAAAAGATGAAAGAAAAGGTTATGTTTGTTTGCCCTCTACCAAGGTCAAACAAAACCTTTCAATTTTGATCAAGAAAAACTCGCGTATTAAGGCTTCAATTTGGAAAAGTAATTCATTCAAAATACAATAGGAACTCAATATTCGTATGTGAGCCCTTCTAGACGAGTTCCTTTCAGTGCCTTAGAAAATTTTCATTTCATTCCTATGTAAGTACACCCTCTTCCTGTGTGGAATTGGTTTCTATTGGCCCTGTGTGATCTTAGGCCCATCGTCCACGACTCTACTCCAAGGTAACGTCATACAAACTCAAATCACCAATGAGTAGCTAGAATATCACAGCACTAGTATTTCAATGGCGGTTTAGACACGACGCGGCCTACAGTGGGTTCATTATAATGTTCATTATAGTACTGTTCTGTCACTCGCCATTTTGAACTCTATTAGTATTTGAAACAATGGCGATTTCCTCACTGATCGGTGCGCCAGCGGTTCGGGATCAGCGTGGTCGGTATACTTATCCGGTACCAAAACCTCACCGAGCGCCTATATTATAATGAGCGTTGCCTGATTAACTCGGTATGCGCGAAAACGGGGCAGGATCATTTCGATATACCGCGTCTCGGTAAAAACATCTAGTGCCTGCTTGGTGTTTTGAGACATGTGACGCGGTTTAAATGAAAACATGTATATGTATATATATATTTTTTTTTTTTTTCAATTTACGAATGTCGCCAATAGAGCTTTCGTTTTTTTCGTAAACGGAGATAAATATAACACGCCACAACATCTTTATCACTCGAAGACGATTTGTGTCGCGAGAAATTAAGCGGTACTCCACGAATTATACCGAAAATATAACGTCAGGTCCGTAAATGACAGCCGTGCAGTATTGTGTCGGTATACAGAGCATACTATACCGAAACGATACCGTACCGACCAATGAGGAAACGGTTTAAGAATGTAAAATTTTGTGCTACCAATCGCGTCACAGGTTAAGTTATAATGAACGCACTGTAAAGTGCGCGCCACGAAAGAATGCCCGCGGAAAATTGTGGAACTAATTCTTTTAAATGCAATGCCATAGACACTAGCGCCACGTCAAAGAGCCTTCTTTCGCGGCGCGCATAATACTAACGCTTTATTAACTACAATTAATTGGTGGTTTGAGTTTTTAACACTACTGTTAGTTTACTTTTGAGTAGCGTTGTGGACGACCAGCCTTAGTCTTATTGAAATGAATAAACAGTTTACATTGAAAAGGTAACAGAGTTTTGGAACGTTCCTTTGTTTAAAAAATATTAAACGCTAAGGCTTCCTTTTATTTTGGTAGAATTGTAGAAATTGTTATTTTCGCTCACAATAGATGTTGGTGTGAATATATTTAGGATTTCTGTTAATATTGTGAATATTTTTGTTTTACCTGAGATTCCTATTTATAAGTATTCGGTTTTCAGATTACAATCGATATGATCATTCTATTCTAGGAATCGAGGATGAAGCCTTTGTTTATTTATATTAAAGCATTCAAACACCTTTTTGTATTTTTGTGTACCTACCTAAGTTTTGTCTACTATGTTTCTGTTACCTCTACGGTTTTGTCTGACCAGAGTGTACCAGTCAAAAGTACTGACACATTAATAATGTCGTGATTAACAACATTTTGACATCATTCTGAATTTCTTTCTACGATAACACTTTCCCTAAACAACTTTATCAAACAACCCACATAAACCCCAACGAAAAAGAAGTCCCCAATATAATGAAAGTCATTCATCAGGAGTAGCCTAAAGTTGGATAAGCATTGTATAAATAATTCGCAAAATGAAGGTGCTTCCATCATGGAATAAAGATGAGCACACATAGGGTAGGATATTGTCCGTCTCAAGGAATATCGATCTACCTCTCACAGGCCTTTATCTCCGTCAAATAAGATGGCTCAGATCATGATTGGATGATCGTGTGCACCCGTTTTAGGTCTAAACTGCTTTATAAGCGAGAATGTATCGCAACATTTTTGAACGGGATAAGAAAAATAGGGGCTATATAAAATATGCTTTTACTAAAAATGGGAGCCTATTTTGTGGATAAATATTTTGAAGGCATGTTCATATCCAAGATACGCAGGAAGTAGACTCAGTAATATTCAGGATGCAATTATTTGTCTTTGATAACATTTTAGTAATCTTTGTTGTAGAAAAGTTTTAAGTAACATTTATGGAAGAAGAAAAAAAAAAAAAAACAAAGTAAGAGTAGGTACTGATCATAGGACCGTCATTTAATGATATAATTTAACACATTTCTGAACTCAATCGATCCTTAAAATATTCGTTATCACAAAGCCGAACACATAGACACTTAAGCACGTTCAATACTTTTGAGATCGTCGATAAAAGATTGTGAATTAAGACAAGCTAAAGATGACGTTGACCTTCCTGTGTCTACTGAGAATATTGAATATTTATTGTAGTAAAAGGTTGGATATTATTATTAGTACAGTATATAATATATTATTTTTCTACTAGTAAGTTGTTCACGAAATGTAATCATACTTACAACTAAGCATGCTCACTTTGCTTTAAATCTTAACGCTTATGGCAATTTTCCGATTGGGAGAAAAATAAATTATGGTGTATTAAATTTTATGTTGCAGTTCAGCATATACTTACTCTGTACCTACTAAGATATTCTCCGATTTTTTTTTCTTTGATCTAAACATCATTCCGATATTACCTCGATTCAATTATTCGGGTTCGTTTTTCTCTCATCTGGTAATACCTCATCATAGGTAGTTGAATTAGTCAATAAAAACATTGAAGTGTTCAAACATTTGAAGCTAGAATTTTAAATCATCAGGCATTACTGAAGTCGAAATACCTAGTGCCTTTACCTACCTTTTAAAAATGAATCATATCTTACAGTTAGGCATTGACGTCGTCCTGAATATTTTCTTGCCTCATATTAGGCACTTTTCTACAATAAATTCAACAGGAAATATTAGCAAGTAAATAGACCACACAAGGACGTATCGATCCCCGCTTAACCCAGTAAAGTCATAAACATGATGGCGCTCGCACCAAAGGATTCGCCATTCCACCCTCAAGATGATAAACAAGTATAGCGGCCAGTCATAAAGTGAAAGTGACATTAGCGGGAATGAAAACGTTACACGTGATAGTGTGACCCACATGAGTCAAGAATATATGACAGTTATTAGACAGATACGAAGCAGAAGTACTTTAATGAAGATGTAAATTAACCTGCCCTCACTTCCTACTGGTATCGTAAAAGACAATAAAAGATTACACCAGAAGGATAATATAAGATCTGCTAGTAGATGCTCATGCACATTATTTTCAAATCGAGATTAACTTAACTTCATATCTTGGTTGCTCTATCAGGAGCATTGCACATGCTGCGTCATTGTTTCATACATGAAATTGCTATAATGGAACTAAAATTATGCTTAATGCGGCTGATGTTTTTTTATCATTAGTTATATGCCTATATTTAGAAAACTTGGTGATGGTATCCAATATGTTACCACTGTCTAGCTTACCGCCAATGTGGACATTAGCTGTTCGTAATAAACTAATGCCTCTAAAAAGCATGTTTTGGGTTGGTGGAAAAAGCAAGCTTATAACGCGGAGCCGAGCGTTGAAAATCCAGCAGCGCACTTTTATGTGTCGCCTAGTTGTGAAAACGGGCATGAGTGTTGCACAACCTATGGGGTAATTGCGTAGAACACATAAAATGGCAATTGATCGCAATTCCTTTCAGTTCAACCACGTTCATTGCGTTATTTACGTTGCTGAGTAGACGAATTTTCAAACCCATGAAGTAATAGATTAAGATGTCCTTCAAAACCCTTGGATTGTGATTTAAAATGTATCATACAATTAGGATTCTGCAATACATGTTTAGTAAACCTCCGAGAAAGACTGATACATAAACGATGCACTGCGAGTACCAATTTTTCCAACAATTTGTACTTTCTCGTAAGAAATGGACCTTCTGTTTAAGCCTTCAAAAAGTTGTAAATAACAGGTGGCAATGTCGCGTGACATTTTTCAATTAAACATGTTCGTACGCCGCACCCAACACGTCACACTGCCGTAAACACGTATATTAAATAGCGTGAGGGTTTTAATGATATTATTTAATTTAATAAAATTATGACCCCCCATGTGTGCGTTGCCCTGATTTAAGCGACCTCGGTATATTGTGGTAAATAATGTTATCTGAGTTATCCAGTAACTCACTTTCTTCCTGCTACCGCGACTGACCAAAATAATAATTAGGTTTCTAAACCAGGGAATGAGCACACAATTGATTCAGAGTGAAAAGTAGCCCTATTTAATAATTATGTATCGATGACTGCCTCGTTGGTCTAGTGATCGCAAGCGCTACTGCTGAGCATAAGGTTCTGGGTTCGATTCCCGGGTCGGGCAAAGTGTTATTGGGTTTTTCTATCTGAAAATTCTTAGTAGCAGCCCGGAGTCTGGATTTGTGCCCGGTTGGTGGCAATAGTTGGTCCTATTACATGGGACTTAAGACATAACTGGTGAAATGTGGGTGAATCTGCTACAGGGACACCTCTGCCCAACTTTTCGGGGAAACAAGGCGTGTTTTTTATGAAATCGCACTTGTTTTTGGGCGATAAAGAATAAAACTTACAACAACGATTTTCTGATTACAAAAATAAAAAAAACATGTAATTTAATTATTTGAACATAACTATGAATACGAAAATCTTATGAAAAATAATAACCATCACTGTAAAAGACACTGTGTCTATTGAAGCAAACATTTTATAACGACACCCATCCAATCGGCGGAAAATATTTTTTCTTCTTCTGGCAACACCCTCGTTAAAGCTGTCGTTACATTGTTTCTACGCACCCTAAAGATATTTCCGATTCAATGATTACAGGGAGTCAATTTTTAAACAATGTCAGCAACATTGCTTTGTTCTGCAAAAGATACTTTTGTTTTTATAAACGTATAAAAACGAGCATCGTTTTGTATTTCATTGATATTTTTTTTTCATGTTATTCTAAAAGCGTATGTTATGTGGGAATTTTGATTAGAAACGTCTGCGGAAAACGGATAATATACATTTTTATGTGTATCGCCCGGTTTCTTTAATAAATAAGACGGAACATAATACTGAAAACGTCGAAAGTTCCTGTCAGAACGGTAATTTCTAAAGAACCATTTCTATTGTTTTCCTCTTCAAAAGGTCTATTGAAGAAGCAAGCAAAGGGACGAACGACGAAATTCATGCATCAAAATGGCCCAATGTGTACACCGTACAGGCCACCTTTCTATACCTAGGGTTGTTACGTGTTGAACGTAATTTGTTCATTTAACTTTCAAGGAAATTGATCCCATAATTTTTCCCTTTTCAGTTCGTCCCTATTCAAGCGTCGAGATTAGGATCTCGGGATACCCGACTCACGTGAAACTATACAACTTTAAGTCCCGGCCGAATATTAGCGGCAGCGACAAACTACTTCCATGTTTACTGATATAAAGTTTTTAATAAAACGTTACAAAAGGTCCACCATATTCATAAAATACATACCTAAACGAAGTAGAAGTAATGGATGATAAGTCAAGGCCATAAATTATTTTACGACAGGCCACAAATTAGAATCTCACTTAACGTCAAGAAAATCGACACCTCTTCATAATTGTTTGACGTTGCGCTCAAGTTAAAAGGCTCTTTAATCTCTTCGCTGCATCGTTACCGCCTGGGTCATGGCCTGGCCTTACTAATGACACCTGACTATCTTTATGTCATTGCGGAACACCGGTACATGGGTCGTGTGAGTAATAAAAATCACACATAAAATATTTATCCTTTACGTGTTCTTATTGATAGCACGTTATAAAATTTATGAAGTTGTTAACTTTTATATGGTCGATATCGAGTAGTCGGTACTCGTGCGGACGTTTACCTTAATGGTCGCCATAAAAATGTTTCTTGAGAAATATGTGATTGCGTATAATAGTAGTAGGTAACATACATTGTAAAAAGGTGGTACTTACGGCTTTATCGCTATTTCTTTCATAAAGTATGGAGGCCTTTTTGCTAGACTTTTTGATAAGCAGGTTATAAATTCACAAAGCATAATATTTAGTAGTCGCATTGTATTACATATGACATCTCACCTTGGTAATAAGCAACATTAAAGGGGCGGGGCCTCGTCAAGGTCGTTTCTGACGGCCAACTCTAGCAACACGCGCGCTCATTGGTCAAGTCAAATAGCGCGCGCTTCCCCGGCTTTTTGTATTAAACTTCCATCGCTTTTCACGAAATCACTCCCACCAGGTTGCAGGAAAGCAAGAGGAAACATGTAACACATCAAAAATAGAAAAAAATAAAACCTATAGATCTAGAACTTATCAATCGATATTATTGTAGCACAAAATTTTCCTCAACACAAAACAATGAAAACACCAACCATCAAGACCAACCCTCCGTTATCAGTAGGCGTATAAAATCTAATTTCCATTTTTTTTCACAAATTAGATATACCAGTATCTAGAAATGGTATGTCCACGGTATCGCATGGAAATCGCCAAACATAAATCTGCGGCCAACCTTATCTGGCGGTCATGATATATTATTACTTGGCGACTTTTACCTCACGACCCACGCGTTCGTTACAGTCATAACGAGACTAATTTATCGTTTTTGTTTATTACCTCATTTCACCTTATAAAGTGAGCCGTATGGAGGACGCACCTGGACACTAATAACATCTTAATGAAACCTGGTTACTCAAGTTTGTTGGCGGCAGGTGCTTGAGCGAGCTTGAAACTTGACATGTCATAGCTGGAAGATCTAGTTTGCGTTGGCTATTGCTTTTACCTCTATTATAAAAATCTAGATTCGTTCTCGGAATACTACTTTAAAAGTACTCGTGAATATAGAACTGATATTGCCGTCTCCGCAGTCCTTCATAACGAACTGATAAAGTCTAAGCCGGTTCGACTAGTGCATTTCATTTCATAAACACAATTATCCGAATGATACTGCTCACATTATTCAGTCTCTCCAATAAATTGCTGCTCATGCATTAATCATTCAGGTCCTCTTAAATAATAAGAGACGCTCCACGAAGGAACTATTGTTTATTCTATTCTTTTTAGAGGCTCGGATTGGAAAGGCTTTTTACACCCATCCCATTTGCTGGGTCTAGAGAACACGTTACATTTCCGTATTCGGGTGGAAAAAAGTAGGAAAAACACTTTATCTTCAAATTCCCTGTTATTTTCTTGAAAGGTACTATAAAAAATGTACGTAAAACATTTACGCACCATAAATTTTAACATTGAATGTTATTTGTGGCCATTAATGAAATTACTGAAAGAAATATATTGGACATTTGGTCCCAACTGTGGCCGATATATGTGATGCCGGGCCGTTTACTAGAAAGTTGCGTGTATAATTCCAATTGAAATAACACGAAGTAAGATTTAGATTTGGCTACCGAGGCGCAGTGAATGTATGGAGTCAGGTGAGCTAAATAAACCTACAAAGCCGCAAGTTACATTAAGTATTTTGGGTGGCCACTGAAAATCAGTGCCATACTAAGGGTCCCCCATAGCACAGCATCATGCTGAGGGAAGCCTTCTTGTCACAGTCATGACGTGCCAGCAGCTGTCGACTATTTCTGTTTTGTGCACATGATTATTATGTGGATCTATCGTATTTTATTTTTCTATTACTGTATTATCTTTTTGTGCGCGTGTTTCTGTGAAAAAAAAAACTTATTTTTCTTTCTGTTTACCAAACAAAAAGTTTGCAGTTGCAAAGTTTATAAAAGCAACTGTTAACATACAGAAGTGATATTGAAACTAGAAATGTATCCTCTTAAAGCCTAATGCACATTTGTGCGAGCCGCACCGCAACACAAAAATCGTTCTACATTACTTTCATATATTTTGTATGGACCATCGCACGCTACAGGCGGGCTGCACTGCGATGGGCTTTGGCCCGATGCAACTGTAATGAGCGCTTGCCTATTAATACCATTTCATAATAATAATGAAACAATAGAAACAACCACAGCAGGTAAACAAACAAAGAAATAAAATACAAATAAGAAAACAAAGAAATCTGTTGGTTTATTACAAAGGTAATAAACATTAATGAGATTCCGGAAGAGGTGATTGAAACACCAATCAAACGGACGAGCATAAAATATTGTGATCGGGAATTCTAATTTCATGGAAGACTAGAATCGAATGACGGTCTTGAGTCAATCGGAAAATCTGTCTGTTGAGAAAATTATGTACTGATGAGTAGATAAAGGCTTGTTTATATTCTTGCATTTCTTGAAATTCTATTTATTTTAAGATATAAAAAAAAAATAACTCATCATTACAATTTAACAAGTTATGGTAAGATTAAGTGAGGAAATATCGAAAATGTTTCATGATGTTTTTTTTTTTTGGAAATTCAGTATATTCAGATTTTATCATTATTATTTTAGTCATGGACATCAAAGATCACAGTTTTAGTGAAACCAATTTTATAGACATGCTCGTAATTCCTTTTTTGTGGGATTATTGCTGCGGGCTATTCATGTAGACTACCCTAATTTGAAAAACAGAAAAATATGTTTTTTTTTTTTTGCGTACGACTTGTACAGTAGCCTAATAAAGCAAACCAAATTTGCCTCAGGCTCTCACTGAAAACCGTGAACAAAGAGTGGTTTAGATAACGAATACACAAAAACAAATAAAACTCCCTTCTTTGTGCCCATTGTTCGTTAGCTATCTAGCTATGTGTTTCATACTGTGACCCTATGTGACGTCGAATAAGATTTAAGCTTTTTTTTTTTACCGCTTAACGTACAAACACACTAACGTAATCGTGTCGTTTCGTGTCGCGTGCTGTCGTGAAGGAGAGTGAGTCAGTGAGCACACTAATCTGTCGGATTGGGGTGCGCTCGGGCTTTAGAATAGTGCTAGTAAAACACTGTGGACCGAGCTTGTTTAACTTTTTCGAGGGTTATGTACTACAAACCCGTAAGTTCATATAAACATATTTCTTGTGTTGTAACGTGTCATAAGCCTTCCCCATCGTCTTGATCGATCGCAGGGACGACAGAACAACACGACACTCCCCGATAATAATGAATCCGGTATGCTCCTCGCACGCCATGATACCCTAGTACTGGTATACCTTTACCATTTTATCTGTATTTACAAGCGTATTAATTTGGGTCGCAATGGGTGGTTAATAATATGTTGCCGGTGTTTTGAATTTTATTTTTTAATTGTTTCGAAGATAAGGGCTGTTATTTGTAACTGTGTGTATTCGTGAGGGATCAATGACACAAAAGTGGTATGAACAAAAACCTACTTCTATTTTAATTGTTTCTTTATTTTAATTCAAACATACAAAAAAAAATATTTTCGGCATTATTCATTTTAATTTTATGATTGCCGTATAACATTGAAAGAAAAATTGCCTTATTGATTTAGCAAATTAAATTCAAACTGGAGCATCAAATGCTTGCTGATGTCAAACAACGAGAAACCGTATTATTCGGAGCCCTAATTCAATAATCAGAGTATTCAAGCCCTAGCTCTTGTCTTGTACTGTTTGTAAAGCTCACAAATTAAACTACGAATTTAATAATCCAATTTATGCCTATTTGTTTAAAGATTCTTTGAATTATTTCGAATTGGTTGTGATTTT
Organism: Omphaloscelis lunosa; assembly: GCA_916610215.1. Lineage (NCBI taxonomy): Eukaryota > Metazoa > Arthropoda > Insecta > Lepidoptera > Noctuidae > Omphaloscelis > Omphaloscelis lunosa. Next base: position 6,992,498 of record OU744250.1, on the reverse strand, counting down.
TAGTTTCGTTGTTTTTATAACTGATTTTTCTTGGTACCTATAATAATTTGATGGTTTGGGATCTATTGTTTATCAGACATATTATTAAATAGGTATTATAGATAAATATAATTATATCAAGTTGTGTAACCGATCTTTTTGAAGCATTTGGTATGGTGTGTGTTTAGTTACAAGACAGAAAAGTTTCAAATTATTTTCAAATCCAACCTACTGAAAATTTAAAATGTTAATTTCATAGCAACTCTATCCACCCTCTTCCTAATGAAAATAATGGACGAATTCAGGCTTTAATTATAGCTTTCCACAAATTGATAGGGATGGTAGAGGAAATTCTGTTTAGAAATTCATTTGAAATTGGGTCAATTTCGATCATATACATATAAACCGTATATATTAGTGTCCTTCGACACAAAACCTTCTAATTATACAATTTTTTACTGTCTCGTTAGAACAGTGTGTCCAAACCAGACTACTTATCGCACAGTCCGGGGTCAAATAATGTTTTACTGGATTTGATTCTGTTTAATGGTTTATTATTACTAAACTACACAAACGGTTAATTTATACAAATGAAAGTGTTTAATCAGCATATTTTAAATATATATATATGCCCGCGGCTTCGCCCGCCGATCCTATAGTGTCTCCCCGTAGTAATGTATGCCCTAACCCAGGTCACGGCCTATCCGTATGCCTTTCATCTAAATCCGTTTAGCCGTCTGTTTTAGGGTTTCGTACCTCAAAATGAAAAAATGAAACCTTGGAAAAAGGGTTGATACCATCTGACGGCCAACTCTAGCACCGCACGCGCTCATTGGTCAAATTAAATAGCGCGCGCTTCCCCGGCTTCCTGTTACACACTTCCGTCCCTTTTCACAAAAACACTACCGCAGATTGCAGGAAATCAAGAGGAAAGAACACATCAAAAACAAAATATTATTGTGTCGAACAAAATCTTCAAATTTTTTAAACCGAACCAACTCTGTCTGAACATTACTCTTACATTTCATCCAGTAGTTTCAAGACACACTCAAGCCACAAACACCTGTTAGTTCTAAAACCTTTTCCCTAATACGGATTGACACGTGAATTCCAAAGTTCATGCATATACAATACGAAGGGCTTCAATTAGCGAACTTAAGACATGAGTAAAATGTTTATATTATGTAGATGGGGACCGGCTTACGTCTTCACGGATGTCGGGTTTGCTTTCATTACTTTAAGATTTGTAACGGTTCAACGGTTTTCCATAGGATGAGATTTTGATATGGGATGGTGGGGTGACTGCCTCGTTGATCCAGTGGTCGAGAGCACTACTGCTAAGCATGAGGTTCTGGGGTCGATTCCTATGGCTGGCAAAGTGTTATTAAGTCTACCATCTGGTATTTTTCAGTAGCAGCCCTGGGTCTGGATTTGTGCCCGATTGATAGCAATAAGGTCGCCCCAATGACATGGGCCTTAAACATGACTGGCGAAATGTGTGTGTGTACTATAGGTGTACTATAGGGCGTGATGTTACGTTAATTTCGGGGCGAAATCCATAAACTGTAATTAATTGCGAAAGAAATCAAAGGAATATATTTCAAAGAGCTTCTAGTTCAGTCAGCCAATATTTTTTGCAGTAATATTATTTTGTGTAAATTTATAATAGGCGTCGGTACAGGGAGGTTACGCGTGAGGGAGAGGCAAAATCACTCCCTCACGCCCCTAGCCACCGTAGGAGACTCCCTAGGCGTCAGGAATCCCAGGCCGATTCCTAGCCACCGTAGGCGCGGGCTTGCGTAAAGTGAGCAATGGGTAGCTCACCGTCCGATATGGACCAAGCCCGGGTCGACGGCACGTTGAGTTCCATGCACGCCTTAAAAAGTTGTCAGCACAACTGACGGGATCCGCTAGGGCCTAAGCCTGCCGGGGTCGCGGGAAAGTCGGGAGAAATTATTTGATAATGTCCCACTCAAAAAGAAAGGTACAGGGAGGTTGACAGTGTCTCATTTGTTTTCCGGATTTTAAACTGTAGTCCAAATTTTTTTGTTGGTGATACTCCCATGATCAAAGCAGGTGAAATCGACTTAAATTTGTCACTTTTAAATCGTGGTTTCGAGGCAAAATATCGACCGATTTTTTTTTTGAAAAAATCCAAAATCATTACGTATGGGATATACGTAATGGTTTTGGATTCTTTCCAATTACGCGTAAAACTTTTTCTTTTCATCTTATTAGAGAAACCTAATTATAAATTACTAGCTTCCGCCAGCCGTTTTGCCCCCGTGATATCTTTATAAATTATAGCCTATGTTACTCACTGATAATATAGTATTCTACTAGTGAAAGAATGTTTAAAATTGGTCCAGGAGTTTTTGAGTTTATTAATTACAAATAAACAAACACAAAAATCAAATATTTTCTCTTTATAATATTAGTTTAGATTTTCTAATTAACACTTGAAGAAATACGTAGTCTTTAAAATTCAGTTTGTAATGTATAACTAATGAACACAATTTTGCATAAAATTATAACTGAAACTGAAGACCACGTCTTAATTATTAAAAGTAAATTAAACAAAGTCAAATACCTATTTACTTTAGAAAGTTAATATTAAAGAGCTTATTAATACCATAGACTTTTAATGAGTTATAGGTACATTAAATATTTGAAGCAGAATATTTTACCTATTCATTATCATGGCTTTAAAGAAGTCTAAGGTTATAAAATCGCTGTAAAAAGATAATTGCATGCAACTTTTACCTATTTAACTTGTTTAAGTAGAAACAAAATAAATTGAATTAATAATATGGTGTACATTAGAGAGACAAAGAGAAGTAGTTATTCAATTAAATAAAAATAAAAAACAAGAATTTACAAAATGTAGCGAAGATTACTTGAGCAGTTTCCTTTCAACAATCGGCATTGAACCCATTAAAATTGTTGTCTGCGCCAGTATAACAGTCCACTTATAAATTGCTTAAAACTTTTGTCTCAAAAATAAGCTTTTGGTATCTTTATCTCGCGCCTGGTTAGTCTTGGCTTTCGTTCGAGTCCCCTCCGCGATAGAAGCAAGTTTAAAGATAAACCATAATTGAAATGTCAAGAGCATTCTTTCTGTAACTGCTCAGTATTACTGGGAGTTGTCAAGTTACGATACTGTACCGTCCTCGGTTCTTGTTACAACATTTTCAAAGAATCAATACGGTCTATTTTACGATAACAAGATTAAAAAATTGAGACAGAATTCATAAAAAGTTAGCTCAAATTACGCTTTTTAAATATAGGGTTGCTGTAGGAATATAAATTGGGAGGCTTTTGTTATTAGAGGAATAGATCGTGTCATTGATGTAGGTAGGTAATGTAGTAACTGTGTTTTGATGGCTTTGTAACCAATCTCCACGAATACTTTATAAGTTAATTTTATGATATAATATAAACATTATTTAATATTTAGAATAGAAAAGGTAAAGATAGTAATGGCTAGAACTGCGGCTAAAAGTGGTATATTTTTAATATAGATAATGTGTTTTTCTCCGTCCCTATACCGATTTCTGTATTTGCGTTCCCGGTCCGAATATGTAATAGGTAGGTACCTTCTCACCTAACTAGTTACTGTCTGTAATATATACTCGCGCAAGCCTATAGTGCTTGACATTTACGGTCGCACGGAGGAATGGCAGAGTAAGGATCTTCACGGATGCTTTTCCCGGGCCCTCATGGCCCTGATGTAGATTCACTAGCGTTCGTAGCCTGGCTGGGTTTTAGTGACCTCTTTGGAGAAACCAAAGGTTTTGTCATGCAAAAACGAACAAATACCGGAGATTTATTGTGAAGAACGGCACGGTTGACATCTGTCGCGCATGCCACCATCCGGGAGAATCAATCCGACACAATAACTCAGGTGGTTCTCTTCTAGGTAACGAAGTGTACTTGCATAGACAGAACCTTGTAGCCAGGATTCTCCATCAGCGCCTTGTGGAATTGGAAGTGCAGTTCCCGACCCAGTTCTCGAAAAAGGAAATATCACAATGTACTGGGAGCGATCCATCATCACTAACAGGACTAGGTATTGTTGCTAATAATCGTGATAAAGTGGTGGTGGATCGAATAGAGCGGTGCAATAATTATTGACATAACGGTCCCGCAAGACGGGAACCCCATGAAAGCCGAGAAAGATAAACAACTCAAGTATCTTGACTTGGCTCGCGAGGTTGTCGACGTGTGGGATGTGGACTCAGCGATCATTGTGCCGATAGTCATATCAGCCAATGGCTTAACTGCCAAGAGCCTCGACTAACAACCTAGGAGGCTCTCGTTGGGTAGCTGGATTAAAGGCTTTATTCAGAAAGCGGTACCTTTGGGCACGTCTCGCATTGTTAGCTCTCAGGAGCTCATTCTGTTGTGATGTTATATTATTACGTATTCTTAATCATATCGTACCCACCGCCGTATCTCTACTTTGACGTAGTGGAGGGGCTTACATGCTCTTAAACTCTAGTTCTCTGCTGGTCTTAGAGTATATATCACCATAAACGCAATATTTCTAACAAAAAAGTCTGCCACTTTTGGCGGGGGACGCGATAGCTTCTAAGAAAAAGAACAATAGCTATTATTTTTTTCGAGCTCAGAAAGAGAAGTCCATCAAACATTAGTGATCATATCATAAAATAGATAGATTATCCACCAGTAGAGGCGTTGATATTGCTTTGTTTTTGTTGTGCATCATGGCAGCGGACGATAATTCGATTTGAAAAACAATTATAAAAATGCAAATGGAAGATAAAAGTGCAGTGATGTATCATTATTATACCAAGCTACGTGACTTTTATGAAATTCACTCGATAAATGAGCGCAACCCTAAAAAACCATGGAGTTTGGAACGTATTTCACAGGTTAGTATTATATTTTAGCTAAATATTATACTAACCTGTATGATAAGTATTCCAATCTTCATTCATTCATTATTATTTTTCTACTGGAATGAAAGCTATTTAAAATCTTGTATTTATCCGCTGACCCAGATTACTAAAAGTTAATGAATACCAGTAATATTTACATGGATATCCTACTTGATGATTATGGCCAAGCGTCGACTGACATATCATTAAACGTTGACGTTTGAATGATATGGTAAATATTAGCTGGCAATTTCATGAAACACAATCATTTCATGAAATGGTCGATCATTTCATGAAATTTTCAATTCTAAGATCTTGCCAGGACATATATATGGCGAATACATTTTTGAGGGTCCCTTTTTTTGTAATTTACGGAATTCTTGTATCTGTATATTTTGCTTTGTGACTAACAATAATGATTTTCAAATTATAAAATCGTTAGAATGGAAATATAAAACAGAACATTAAAAAAACAACGAGTGCGTTCGGTGGACCCTCGTCAGGAATAAAGCTCCTTCTCACGTATGATTTTAAACAAAAACAAAATTTTCGCATCCGCCACCTTGGATTTATATTTTGACCTCACTATCGACTTTAGCACCCTCGAAAATTATGAAAACGACATCCATGATTAAAATTTTAAAAAAATTGCATCCACCATCTTGGATTTACATTTTAACCTCACTATCAGCTTTAGCACCCTTGAAAACTATGAAGCCGTCATCCGTTTTGATTTTGACTTTCTCGTTCTCTCTCTCTCGATCGAATTAGAAGAAGATAGTTGGAAGTATAAACGCTTTTTCTCGTGACTTTTCTGCCAGTTTACCTACTCCTACTGCAAGCCGCGTTAAAGAACGTCGTTTAAAAACAATTTTCTTAAACAACAAAAAATACTAATTCGCCCTAAGAAATTATCGACGTGTCAATTTTGGTTTCATACATGACCCCAACGCTACGGTAGTCTCGTTATCATTTTTGCTAGAAGACATAATGGCATGGCAAGTGCATGTCAATTTAGCTGATTTGACGTATATTCTCGTAATACAAAAAAATATATTTTGGACCTTATGAACATAAAAACGAGGTGTAGCGAGACATGGTGACGTCACAAAAGCAATAAAGAAAAATACTCGATTAATGCCTTGTTTTATGTTGAATCTTAGTTGAATGGAATGAAAAGTCAAAATGTATTGAGGTTAGGATTTTGAATTTGACTGAAAACATGACTAGATAATTAAAAAAAATAGTTACATATGAAAGGTTATTCCGTCTTTATTTAAGTTTGACATATTTAAACGCTTTTTACATGTTTTAACAGCACAACTAGGCATTTTCACGGAGCACTGATGAGAACCCCGCGACTCGAAAACGATTAACGTTGTGCGTTCGAATCGATTTGAAAGTAGTTTTATGACCGTGTTAGAGCATTTGCTCTTGTACTTTTACAGAGGAGGAAGTGTTTGTAAGGCTTCTCCAGTAATGTATACTCTAAGTTGCTGGTAGAATTAACTTAGCTGAAACTGGTCTAGGGTAAGGGACCAGACCAAGAGACACATAAACCCGCAGGGCAGCATGTGGCGAGGGCTCTTGGGCAGTAGCGACCCCACGGACCCTATCTCCCGGGTGAAGTCTTGTTCTACACCTTTGACTTGCGTTTATTGGTCAGCTGGAGTGAACACTGACGAGGAACAGAGCTCCCACCTCTTTTTTGCCTTAATTGGCCGGCTTGAGTGGAGATTGGAGTGCTCGGAGAAAGGAAGTATTCTAGTAAGATGCTGGTAGGGATCTTGACCGTATTTCTTATAAACACCTCAAGATATAATATTGCTCCCTTGTCCCTACGATACTAAGGGCTAGCGACCATTTTCGGGGGCTCATTATTGAGTAATACCGAAATACCGTCGATACCGGTGAGCTACTGATTTTTATATTTTTTATAACATAACATCACGCCTTGTTTCCCCGAAGGGTTGGGCAGAGATGTCCCTGTAGCAGGTTCACCCACATTTCACCAGTTATGTTTTAAGTCCCATTTAATAAGGGGCGAGCCTATTGCCATCAACCGGGCACAAATCCAGACTCCAGACTGCTGAGAAATTTCAGATAGAAAAACCCAATAACACTTTGCCCGACCTAGGAATCGAACCCAGGACCTCATGCATAACAGTAGCGCTTGCGACCACTAGACCAACGAGGCAGTCATATTGTTTATATTCTAATATTTAAAATTATAATTCATATGTGCAATGAAATAATGGAAATAATAACTAATATTATTTATGAGATCCAGTACCTACCTAACAGATGTGACTTTAATTTTAGTTAAGTAGGTAATAATAATATATAAAAGTTGATTGGTTACAGATAAACATGTTACATTTTTTGTTCTCTAAATGGAAAATAACAGAGCTGAACAATGGTTTTCTCCTGCAATTTCCTGTTTATCTGAAGACTGAAACGAAATATGATCAACCGAAGGCCGTCCGGACCGTGCCAACCGTATTTATTTGTCTTGTTAGTGCAAATCTATTGGAAAAACGACAATAGCACAACACACAAAGCTACATAAACAACTGATAGATAAAGATTTATTTTTTATTTGTTGCTGGCAGTCGAAACTAGCAATAAGTTTATTGGATGTTAAGTTTCTATTACTTATAAAGTTTATGTCTAACAATTTATTTTTGTTTCTCGTTCTTTAATAATAATTTATTTGTATGTTTTCAATTATATCACAGCATCAGTCTGTAACTTTGCTAGTAAACACAGTGATAACGATAAGCAATAAAACAATGGAGTTAAACATATACTTTTTATGGTTACATTAAAATGTTTTGATGTTTACTTATTGACTGCCTCGTTGGTCTAGTAGTCGCAAAGCGCTACTGCTGAGTATGAGATCCTGGGTTCGATTCCCGGGTCGGGCAAGTTGTTATTGGGTTTTTCCATCTGGAATTTCTCAGTACCAGCCCGGAGTCTGGATTTGTGTCCGGTTGATGGCAATAGACTCGCTCCCTATTACATGAGACTTAAATATAACTGGCGAAATGTGGGTGTACTATAGGTATACCTCTGTCTAACCCTTCGGGGAATACAGGCGTGATGTTATGTTATATTTACTTATAGAATAACTAGCGACCTCACCCCTGCACGCGTAGCATGACCACCGTAGAAACGAGTTGTGTCGACAGAAGAATAGACAAAAATGACGTTCCGTGTAGACAGGACTGCAGTAAAGTAGAAAGACACAACTGCACTTTTTACGCAATTCACTCTTTTCATAATTCGACTCAGAATTGTTTGTTTTGTCATAGGATTTTTTCTTCTTTGTTCGATTCTCAATTTTTATTGATATTAAGAGTGTCGAAGTATCGTATTTTGGAAGAAATCATATTACAGTAATATTGGATTTAACCATTTCCTTGGTAATGGTGCCGATTCTCTTGTACACCGAACTAAACTATCTAAACTATCACTAAAACCCCTTTATTTTTGGCTATGAAAATCTTAAAACTATTCTGCAACAAAAAATCCCTAATTTTAAATATAATTTTGACACAACTTAAATCGTATTTGACAATCGCGAGTCCACGTGGTACTCGTTTTTTAGAGCCGGAGACGCGAAGGCTCGACGTATTTTTTATATGGAATTTTTCACTTTTTGTATGGAAAATAAGAAAAATTATTACCTACATGTTCAGTCTTAGGGGTTTGTGGCTTTTATAAAGGGGGTCGAAATTTTCATTATTTTTGCGATTAGACACACCATTTTCGAGATATAAGCAAAAGAAAAAAAGATACAGTACTATTTTTGTACATGAATTCGAGGTGTTGGTGTGAATTTTAATTATGATAATTATTACTTATCACAGTTTTGCGTTCAAAACGCAAGTGTTTCATGATTTTGTAGATAACCGTATATACTTTGTGGCCATCGAGTAAAAAGTTTTCTACCGTCTTTAGCATGGCGATTACAAAATCAAATTTTGTCTTCACTACTTAGTGATTTTGACAGTTTGGATAGAAAACTTTCTTCTGAAATAGTCTACATGTAAAAGGACCTAGACAAAGATCGTTAGAAGCGGAAGACAAAATGACAGATTGTAGAATGATTTCTACGGTGCGATGTCAAAAATGAAGAGACGAAATGTCAATTTGTATAGAATGAGCTATGTCTATTCTTCGTAGACATAGAAAGTGTCATGCTACGCGTGCTGATTCGCACGATTTTTACACCTTGACACAACATCGTTATTTCTTTATTATATGTATTGTATTTTAATATTATTGTAGTATACACATATGAATCTTACGGAATATACTCTTCTAAATGATGGTGAAAACCTCATCAGAACTGGTCGTGTAGTTTAGAAGAGCAACGCGGTCACACAGACAGACACAAAAAGCGACTTTAATTTATAATATGTATAGATGCCGATATAACTTGGCAGTTCCGAACTTCGTGCAGGAGGCTGCGCAATTTTTTTTTTTTTTAAACTAATAGTGACATGAGGCGAGTGTGAGTGAGAGAACATGCGCAAAAGTTCGCAGAGCCTATGTTCAGACCTGCCAAGTTATATCGACCGTATTGTAGTAGGTACTTTGCAAAAGTTACCAAAATACTTGCTACATACCGATGTGAATTGCACATTCAAACAGGTTTTGGTACAACAGAAAATGATTGTCATTTTCTCGGACCGGGTTTTACGGGCGTATAAGTACGGGCATATTGAGGTGGTTACCTGAATATGGTAAAATCTTATTTGTGTCCTGTTCTTAGTATAAACAGGAATAGGACTGCATTCAACTTAGAATACGCAGAACCCAATCATCGCTGAATTCCCATATAGGTTCTCAAAATAAAAATATTTTATTTTACATAAACCTACATGGCTCTTTTTTTTTGTGGGGAATTATCAAATGACTTCTCCCGCTCTGGGCGGAGCGGGAGGGCGTGTCAGACTCTTACTGACTAAAACCCACCCGTGTACCTTCGGTTGCCCTTTCGATTTTCTTCGCAACCCCGGCAGGCATCGGCCCTAGCGGACCCCGTCAATTCTGCTGACATATCTTTGAGGCGCGCGTGGAACACAACGCGCCGTCGACCCGGACCTGGTCCTTATCGGACGGTGAGCTACCCATAGCTCACCGTCCGCAAGCCCGCGCCTACGGTGGCCGGAAATCGGCTTGCGATTCCCGACGCCAACCTACATGGCTCTGACCATGCTAATTATTGAAGTGAAATGTAAATATTGTGTGGATAAGAAATTAAAAGGTTTTGTTATTTTTTATTTTAATATCTTAACTAATATATATATTTTACTTCACGGCGATCTGAAATATAATTCGTTAAACAAAGTAGTAATTCTTATGCACAGCGTAGACATCGCGTTCGTTTAGCCATAAAATATTATAAATTTATATTTTTTTTTAATAGAATTATCGTCCCCGGTGGCAACACACGCAGGAATGTCACTTTTCTTTCGCGCGCGTTTTTTCATCGCACGAAAAAATTTGCTCTCTTAAAATTATTCATTTAAAATAAGTTTACGGAACTTTTTACTAGAATAACAAATGTTAATTATGTTAAGTGATAGAAAGTGCAATAAGTGCATCGTTAGTGAAAACCTGAGACGGACAAGGCGTCCATCAACGATATTAACAGGAAAGCTGATAAATTACCTACATCAGAACTAACTAGAAGCAGCTTTAGTCTTGAGTTCCTGACCCACATTAGATGTACTTAGATCCGGAGGCCTCCCACAATCCTAATGTGCGAGAATGCCTGGCTTTAACTGACCACCTTGTACGTGATACTGACAGTGTTTTACAAGCACTATGGTGGACATTAACACAACACAACTTGTTAAAGCATTACCTATCTCTCCAGTGGACACGAGATGTCTTTAGTAACGTTATCTCCACGTTACTAGCTGGATGAGAAGCTACCAGAGAGGCACGTGATGCCCTTAGCGATGTAACTGTACATAGCTAGCTGGTACGCGCTTGTCAGCATTACCCCTCCAGTAAGCACGAGATGCTCTCAGTAACGCTAATTCTACGTTACCAGCTGAATATGAAACTACCAATGTAGCACGTGATGCACTTAGCGATGTTATTCTACATAGCTAACGCTGGTATGTACTCGTCACCAGGGGTAAGTCACATTTCTATGATCTTGGCTAAGGAATTGTCAAAAGTGGTTCTATATACTTTTAATTTACAAGCATGAAGGTTGCGAGACAGCCTTACTTAACCTTGCACACTGTCTGTGTGTTATAAACTTGCAAAAGCATTATACTTCCTATAGTGAGTGTGGAATTCTGCCTCGCTAACTAGATTGTTATCAACAAGTACAAGGTACTCTCAACAACATTGATTCTATGTTGCTAACTGGCACATATCTGACATGGTGCGCACATGCTTAGCACGAGATGCTTATAGCATGTTATGTCAATACTACGTGATCTAGCTTTCATATCAAGGATTGCCATTTTTAACAAACAAAATATAGCTAATTAAAAGATATCACTGTGTACGAGATACTCAGTGACTTATCTAGCTCTAGGTGGCTTAATTATCCTGCCAAAAACTGATAAATGATATCTATTTTGTAAACTAAAACAATAATGCAAAATTGTGCAATTTTTGCAGGCATACACTTGATACTTTGTAAACATGATTCTGTGATACAATGGCTGACGATAAATGCTACCTCTGGAAACTCTTGATTTCAGATACAAGTGCAATGGGCTAAACCATAATTGGAATAATACAAAGTATTATTCCATGCTCCCATACTTATTCACCCCATTTAGATTCCTCTAAACTGAGGAAACAAGGGATTGAGATATTCCAGAAACAAGCCGTATTGGTTATTACCCCTATCATAGGGAAAGCAGTGACTGACCCTATGCTTATGAAGAACATAAGACAAACACAAATTGTTGATTAACTTGGCTGATGCAGCAAAACCAGCTGGCAATGCCCACTGCCACCAAACTAAAACCAGAACAAAAGTTATAGAATCTCTAATTGACATTAACTTTAATTCATCCTATTTGATAAACAAACCGAAACAATCACAAACTTGAGTACACAATGTTTTAGCTACAAACAAAAACAATAAAAACTATTCAATAAATATTAAAACCACAAAGCACAACATTAGTTGATTTACTTACTTTTGTAAATAACAAAATAAAACATCCTTCTACCGGGTTAATAACAGGAATCACACCATTGAAAACCACCACCACAATATCTTATGATGTTTTGGTTTAATCTAATCGGTTGGAATGGACTATGTCTGAAAAATAAATGAACTATTTTTGTCACTGAAAATAAAAATCAATATATATGGTGGACCTCAACAACAACCCGGCTTATATTCCAAAATAACAATTCAAGAAGACCAATACTGGAATAAATGCTGGCAAAGCAGTTATATTCCTCTGATTCTGCTATTGGCTATGGACATAGATAAGAAAATATTTGGTACCTACCAAATTCAATATCTTAACCTCCCAAAGCCATTCTCTGGAAGCTGACCCCAACATAGTTGGGAGAAGGCCGGGTAGATGATGATCCTCTCAATACCGCCAAAGAACTTATTAAATATTGAGATGCATTTACAAACAATACAATAGATAGATCTACAAAGAATTTATCTGAAAAATACATTTGAGTCAGCCCCAAGCAAAATAGAAAATTCAGTTTCATTATGAACAAAAAAAAAAAAAAAAAAAATCGTCAAGACTGTCTAACCCATCCCGAGCAATAAGAATCCCAACATATCATACTGAAGGAAAATAAAAATAAAAATCCCAGTAATAACTACAAGTATGTTACAAACTGACAACTTGTACACTAATCAATTATAGCTTAGCATATCAAAATAGATAGGTATAATATACCATATTACCTTTATGAAATCATATTATGATTTCATCCTATAGGTACAAGGGTATCACTTAGGACTATCTGGAAGATAACATTACCTACCAAATAACCAATAAAGGGTTAATTACATACACATTTACTAATACTTTTCATACTTGAATAGTCTCTTATCTCTGTTTTACCTACTAAATTACCAGTAGTGCCACTTACAGAAAACAAGGTTTTCTTACAATCTAACTTGACTGTTTATTTGGTAAAATATCAAGACTGCGATAAGACATACCAATAAATACCACTATAAGTGTGTTTAAATGTTTGGGCTTGAAAACTAATAATGCTATTTTTTAGGCTTGATTATTAAGTTTTATTTTTTCACTTTAAACAAACCTTGAAACACCAGTACTAAAAAAAAAAAAAAAAAAAAGTGCTAGTAAACTTAGTCGCATTATTTAACATTACGCCCGGACTTCCCGAAGGGCTGGGCAGAAATGGGTGATCTTATTAACATTACGCCCGGACTTCCCGAAGGGCTGGGCAGAAATGGGTGATCTTGTTCAAAGCTTATAAAATCAAAATACCTAATTAAACATTTGATTGCCAACTACTAGTCTACATATTTAACAGTAGATTTAAATGATAATTGCAGCACTAAAGTGAAATTATCAAGGAAACAAAAAAAAAAGGAGGGGGGGGAGAACATTGTGAGGACAACGTAGGTATTGATGGATTGTGAGTAGAACATGAACAAGATAAGGTATAATACAATAAATGTAGGTACTATGAATGAATTATCTACAAATTGCTTTACTCTAAAACTCTCCATCTGCTCACCAAGTGCACATCATAACAAGTTCAATTATACAACTCCCTCACTTAAAAATGCAACTCATTACACAATCCCAATTTTGGACATATTATGAGGTCAAGGAAAAGAGTTTATATCTTTATACTTCTAAAATGAATCTAGTCTCGATTAACTCTAAACTCGTCAAGTAATTACTGCTAGCAGAATATGTGAAACTTATATGGAAATTAGTATTGTTGAGGAAAAACCCTAAGCATCTGAAATAGACCCTTTCACCTCAAATTTGTTCAAACCTCTCTCCTATCCAGGGCATAATATACTGCCCTTATTAATTGGTGCTTACAAGTTAAAAGCCTATTCCGTATTTCAAATTCAGTTTCCAAAATACCTTTAATAACTAAAGTTATGGAAAACTAGTCCATCCAAAAATGAAATGAAACCATATCATAAAGTATATACTTACCTAAACGGAAATAACATCAACTGATCACAAGAATTTGACCAAAAAATCCTACTACATTTTTCAAAAAAAAAACAAAAAAACACTAAGTTTGTCTGTCAGTACAATTTAGGTACAATACAATTCCACAAATGCTTACCAAAAAACCTCCCTGCTTACAACATTCAGGGGCTAAAAGATCCTGTTACACCCTATGAAAGTTTAACTACTAAGGACTTCACAGCCATGGTGCCTCTTATTCAGATCACTAGATAACTGACATTCTTTAAAATACCCTAATGATAATCTTTACAATTCATCTTCTAGACTCACTGAGCTCGACACTTACCTTGACAGCAAGATGTAATGTGCAACTCAATACTCACTGAGCACAACATTGAGCACAACAGTATCCCAAATAATTTAACTATTTACGGACAGATCTGAGAATGCTATTCTCAATCATGGAAACTTTTAAAGTAACATCATAACATTACGCCTTGTTTCCCCGAATGGTTGGGCAAGGTGTCCCTGTAGCAGGTTCACCCAGTTTTACACTTTTAAAGTATTCATATCATAATATCCTCCTGGTATATTAATTCAGAACAACTTTATAAAATTTGTATAAACACAAGCTGGGTTAAATGTGGTAGGAAGTGAAAATGATACTAATAATTCACCTCCCACAGCACAAAACATACAGTAGCTCAACTTAGTGCTGGCATCAATTGAAATAGACACAGTGCCATCCAACATTGTGTTGATGATTATACCTCATTACTGATGAAAAATAGTTAAACACTATTAATTAAGCAACGTTATTAAGAATTTATTTAAAATAGATACGCCAAAAGCATATATATTCTACATTAAATATTAAATGTTAACAGTTATGGACTTATATACATACCAATTACAGATGTACATGACATTCACATAAAACAGAGCAACCTTCTTAAATTACATAAAATTAAAATATTGTATTCAGAAAGAATGATAAAAGTTCCTAATAAATCAGAATATGCCGTAACTTATTAACTAACTAAATTATTGCAGACAACTCTGAACATCTACTTTGTTTAACGAATTATATTTCAGATCGCCGTGAAGTAAAATTGGGAATCAAACGAGCTTACCTGTTAAGCGAAGTCTTGATTCTAATTTTACGAACGGCGATCTGAAATATAATTACCCACCCGCCACTAGCTAATAGCCCCAAAGCTGCAATAATTAGGCTACTTAATTCACTTATTTTTCCAGGAAAACTTAGTGAATGTAAGTATGCGGAACTACTCTGTACAGAAAACAGAGCTTGTTCTCCATCATAAGGAGCTCTAAAATTAGTGACATTCCTGCGTGTGTTGCCACCGGGGACGATAATTCTATTAAAAAAAATTATAAATTTATAATATTTTATGTCTAAACGAACGCGATGTCTACGCTGTGCATAAGAATTACTACTTTGTTTAACGAATTATATTTCAGATCGCCGTTCGTAAAATTAGAATCAAGACTTCGCTTAACAGGTAAGCTCGTTTGATTCCCAATTATATTATAATAAAGAGAAAAGATTTGATTTGTTTGTTACGCTTTCACGCTAAATCGGCTAAAACAATTGGGATGGAATTTGGCACATGGGTAGACCATAACCTGGAGAAGGATACTTTTTATCCCGATTTTTTCCACGGAATTGAGACTTATGCGGGGCGCAGCTAGTTTATTTATAAACCTACGTGGGCACTTATAAAATGTCAGAAGCTAGATGCACGGTTCCAATTAGTCGTTTCCTCTGGAGAAGAGCCGGTAAGAAACTTTACTCTTTCAAAACCAATTAGCTTTTACAATGTTTTGAAATGAAAACAGATGACAAAATGACAGTTGTGATTTGAATACACTTATAATTTAAGTTACTTTGATTTAGTTAATTGATTCAGGCGTGACCTTGCGGAAATCCATAATGAAATGATGATGTGGATATATTTAGTAACCTTTTCCGCTTAGCTATTTCTAAAGAGTCTTGAAAAGACCCTGGAAGAAATCGACACGTGTTTCACCTCTCAACGAGGCATCCTCAGGATGACGATTAACTTGTCGTGAACTCGTACACGGCGTGTTGCCACACCAAGCACCGAGCGCAGACTGAGCTTAATCGCCCGTCCAACCCACTTATATACTGCTCACGCGCTATATCGCGCTGATCACGTTCCGAGCCGAGGTGGGGCGAGCAGTATATAAGTTTGATTTGAAACAAAAATAATTTCCGTTACTTTTCCGTGACTGCCTCGTTGGTCTAGTGGTCGCAAGCGCTACTGCTGAGCATGAGGTCCTGGGTTCGATTCCCGGGTCGGGCAAAGTGTTATTGGGTTTTTCTATCTGAAATTTCTCAGTAGCTGCCCGGAGTCTGTATTTGTGCCCGGTTGATGGCAATAGGCTCGCCCCCTATTACATGGGACTTAAAAAACATAACTGGCGAAATGTGGGTGTACCTGCTACAAGGACACCTCTGCCCAACCCTTCGGGGAAACAAGGCGTGATGTTATGTATGTTTTTTTTTTGTTTAAATATATTTATTGGTTAACTGTCGTCACGAGGTTCATTAGTTCATAGGAAACATCGGACAAAAGTCCATTAGATTTATACCAAATTGTCGGTATACACTGCTGTGATCCTAAAATGTAAGTAAAACAGCTTAATACAGTAAATTACGTAGGTATGTAAAAAAATATGTTTTCTGCTCAGGAATAATTATGTAGATCTATTTTGTTTTATTTTTCTTATTACTCGAGTTAATTATCTTTCGTATGCACGTATTTATGTGACAAATAAACCTATTTTTTTCATACAATAGTTAGTTACATCATTTTCAAATAAGTTTTTGGTCAACGTTTTTGCATAACTCATAGATAGATACTAGTAGATGTTTTAAAACAGGCACTAAAAGTTGAAATCTCAGAAAATATTTTCGTTGGTTTCAAACTTCGAATTCGACAGTAACAAAATAATAGATCGCCGTTTGACATCGCATAATATCCTAACCGATTTCTCAAGCACGTCACGTGCCGATACCGGCCTGTCCGGTCGCGTGTCACTGCACACGGTACAAATCTCCGACGTTTACTGCCGTTATCCGGACGTGGAGAAGAAAATCCTATTTCTACTTTCTACAACTTAAAGTGCATTCTCACTATTGAACAAATTCTGCGGCATTTCTGCTGTGTATCGATTTATTAGTGGCACGTGGGCCACTGGTTTTATAGGTTATGTCTAGTTCTACGAGGGTTTCCTTATATTTAGACAACGAAACGAATTCAAATTTCTGTATTAAACAAATGAATTTAGTAAGTAAACTCTTAAGAAATAAGTATTTGTCGGAGTGTTAATGTAAACAATAGTCTCAATATAAACTTGAATAAGACAAAGTTATAGCAACAAATAGCTTCTGAACCAAACACAGATAATCCCGCAATAAGTCCCGATACACACTGAATAAAGCCCGCTCAAAGGCAGCCATGATTAACTCTCAAATACCGCCAGTGTACGCACACCATCCTGGGCTCTACGCTATAAATCAATCCAGCAAAGCTTTCAACCTCAATACAACTGCTTTTGATAATTAATAGACCCCGTTATTTAACGAAACCCGCTGAATAAGAAACTGCTTCATTGAAATCAAATTGGAATTGATGAAGCCGTCCTGGGTTTCTAAGTTCCGCCCACACCTCACTTTACTTTGTAAATAATTTTAAATAAGTTTGCTTTCGTACTAAATTAAGTTTTTGGGTGGTACTGATTGATTTTTGCATTAAGAATGAGACACAGATAGATAAGATTAGAAATAATTAAAAAGTCCTGTACAAGAGCGGTGGTGGCGCAGTAAGAACGGCGTTGGCCCGGTAAGAGCGGCGGTTGCCCAGTAAGAGCGGTGGTGGCGCAGTAAGAACGGCGTTGGCCCGGTAAGAGCGGCGGTTGCCCAGTAAGAGCGGTGGTGGCGCAGTAAGAACGGCGTTGGCCCGGTAAGAGCGGCGGTTGCCCAGTAAGAGCGGTGGTGGCGCAGTAAGAACGGCGTTGGCCCGGTAAGAGCGGCGGTTGCCCAGTAAGAGCGGTGGTGGGCCAGTAAGAATGGCGTTGGCCCGGTAAGAGCGGCGGTTGCCCAGTAAGAGCGGTGGTGGCGCAGTAAGAACGGCGTTGGCCCGGTAAGAGCGGCGGTTGCCCAGTAAGAGCGGTGGTGGCGCAGTAAGAACGGCGTTGGCCCGGTAAGAGCGGCGGTTGCCCAGTAAGAGCGGTGGTGGCGCAGTAAGAACGGCGTTGGCCCGGTAAGAGCGGCGGTTGCCCAGTAAGAGCGGTGGTGGCGCAGTAAGAACGGCGTTGGCCCGGTAAGAGCGGCGGTTGCCCAGTAAGAGCGGTGGTGGGCCAGTAAGAGCGGTGGTGGGCCAGTAAGAGCGGTGGTGGGCCAGTAAGAGCGGTGGTAGCCTAGTGTTTACAGGCGCTTTAATTTGTGTAAATTATTTCATCACCACTGCTCTCAAAACGGTAAAGGAAAACATCGTGAGGAAACCGGCATGTCCTAGAACCGAAAATTCGAAGACATGTGACATCCACCAACCCACGTGGTGGATTACGGCTCACTCCTTCTCGCGGAGAGGAGGACTGTGAACCCAGCAGTGGGAACATTATAGGCTGATTATTATTACAAGACGTATGTCTGTATGCGTGTAACAAAATGTAACATAAACATAACATAACATCTGTAATCCCCGAAGGGTTAAGCAGAGATGTACATCGCGGAAAGCCACCGTAAGGACTATTCTTCGGACGGTGAGCAATGGGTAGCTATAATAAGGACCAGGCCCGGGTCGACGGCGCGTTGTGTTCCACGCGCGCCTCAAAGAGATGTCAGCATAATTGACAGGGTCCGCTAGGGCCGATGCCTGCCGGGGTTGCGTAGGAAACCGAAAGGGAGAACGTGGCCCCGGCAACAGGGCAACCGAACACGGGTGGGTTTTATTCAGTAAGAGTCTGACACGCCCTCCCGCTCCACCCAGAGCGGGAGAAGTTATTTGATAATTTCCCACCTAAAAAAAAAAGGACTATTCTTGCTTGCAGCACTCGGCCGCTATAGAACCGGGGCGGTAACAGATGTGGTCATCGTGTGCACAGGATTTTGTTTTCAAAGTGGTTAGTTATGGGCTTTTGCGATGGTACCTCTATGATACCCACATTTTGCTATAAGGGGCGAGCCTATTGCCATCAAAATGTCTGAATAAAGAACCACAAAACAAACACATTGTATAAAATCATTTGTAAAATAATCCAGTACCCCTTAAACATCAATAGTATTTGTTAGGTCACAAAATATGGTAAAACATGAAGCCGTAAACATACTAAAATATACTCTCTAATTTAATGTGGCGCCTTCAAAACATATCTCAATAAACATGAAGGGTTCGAACCGCAATATTACGGGCTGGCTCGTAAAAACGTATAGGTGACAACACATCCCAACCTATAAAGCATCGAATTTATTCCCGATATAAATGTCGCGACGCGAAACAAAAACAAAGACCTTCCGAACACGCTCTGCGTTATTTCTAAAGGGACATCTTCATGAAAATTGTCCGCTAGTACGGTCATCAATGAAAGTTTACTATCAGTTCATATTTTTTCTATCATAATTACCGAGAAATATTTTTTTTTAAAACAAGTGTAAAAGTTCTTCTTCTCTTCGTGTCAATGACCTACTCAAATTTTGTCCAACGTGTAGAATTAAGTTAGTAAGAACCCCTCGCAAGATGAAATGCTGAAAATTGGTGTACCTACCCAATTATTGTGAGTGTATTTAGATGACTAATATGTATAAGTACCTAACTAACAATGATAATCGATTTTTGTTGCTTACCATACTACGGATGCCACCTAACTTATGTACAGTCACGGAAAACCGTATCTTGTCTAATATGCACAGAGCTGGAAAGAACCAATTCCATTAGAGAATGATCCCATTCCTGCTAGCCCGATCCAAAGGTATTTTGATCCCGCTAAAGCATATTGTGCTGAAATGCATCGAAAATTCTTTGACGTTGCAATTCTTATCGCAGCACCGGTTCGCTTTTAATTTGCGAGAATCTTTTTCGTCATTTTGTGAAGTCGATTTTGCTAAAGTATAAGATTGACGTCAAAGAAGCACTTTCAGCATTTTGCAGGAACTTCGTGATTTATTATTAATTCCATATTCACTTGTTGTTGAAACCTTTGTAAAATATTACCTAATACATTGGCAATTAAGCATTTTTTCAATGCATGCGAAATGAAATCGAAGTATTTATTTTCACAATATTTAATTCAGCAGAACTCATGCTTACGTTTGGTTTGCTTTAAAAAAAACATTGAATCGTAAAATATTTCTAACCAAATGTTATTGTTTTCATTAGACGCAGTAAAAATAATAGCAGAGGGGCAATTCCCGTATTTTTTAAAACGTTTACAGTCCAATCTCAGTATCAATCTGTCAAAAATACCTCTTATTCCATTAATTTTTAAAAGTTTTTGACATTGATTGTCGATGAGATGAGATTACGACAAAATTTTGAACGTTTTTAATTACGGGAATTGGCCATCAGATCTATGTGAGTCTATCTCGTAAATATTTTTATCGTCATCTAGAGTGTACACCACGAAAGAAGGCCGGATAATTGTGGAACTACATTTTTTATGCAACGTGATGCAATGACAAAGACACTAGCGCCACGCCAAAAAGACTTCAGAGGTGGCGCGGACTCCATATTGCTTAACCAACAATTTTCGTTAATTAAACCGTCATAATCATGCATTAATAGTTTCAAATAATTCATAAAATTACTAAAATAAACAAACCCTCACTCAAAAAGTCACAGAAAGGCGACACCGTATGATTGGTTGTTTATCACTAGGGGCTTAGCGCAAGGCATTCGCTGCAAACACCGCCGGATCCGTAGACACCAGTATTGGGTTTTAGTTTCTAGTCAACGGCTTTGACAACAATGGCCGACTTCAATCCATTTCCGGACACAAATCTCGCACCGTCGACGTTGACTTTACTCGAATATCGAACTGGATCTACGAATCGTGTTCATGGTATTATTTCTGGACTGGGTCCGCTTTAATTGGAATTGATACTTGGTTCTGGTTTTAATGCTTGCTTTTTGAGAGTGGTTTTCATACTTCTGGGTTGATTTGTTGGTTAGTTGTCTACGATATTAAGTACTTAACTGTATTCTCATATTTTCTATCTTCCGTAGTAACGGGAGATGTCAAAAAACAATAAAATGACACACATAACGAAAACGATTTCTAGTAATCTATCTAGAAATCTTCTTTAATCTATCTAATCTTCTTTCGCTTGTCCAGAATTTCTTCATCCTTCTGGTATTCACAATATTTCCAAATTCCTTCACTTTCGATAGGAAGTGAAGCATGTGGCTGTCACGGAGACATGTCACTTTGGATACGAAGTGACATGTCTCCGTGACAAACACATGCTCACTAAACCTAATCACCAACCATTTAACCGAATCACAAAACAAAACAATTACATAATTAAACACAATTAGAGTACAACACTAAAACGATACAGGACAGTGAGAACAAAACATCCGCCATTGTGCTTACGAAAAACTGTCCATCTAATGAAATTGGACTGGACACGGGACGAACGGCCCTAAAAAGATAACATCTAGAGTAAGTTCGGAGACTTAGACGAGGATAATTAGTTTAATGAACGCCCCGTATTCCAAATAAAAGGAGAATGTTTCTTTTACTCGGGATTTATCGTCAGATGCCGTTGAAAAACAAACGTGATTCTATTTCGTTGATTGTGATTTTATCTGTGTAGGATTGTGTAAGGGTGCTAGCGCATGGATTAGATATCTGTCTTTAAGTTACATAAAGGTTATTCACAAGGCGACTCTTCAAAAGGATAGATGAAATGGTATATGAAGTAGGTACCCTGAAACTCAAAGCATTTGTTTCAATTGAAACACAATTGAATCAATTACAGGCACTTTTGAATTGTCAAGGAGTCAGTAAGAAATATGAAACTAGTTGCCAATTCCAAAGCGTAGCTGGTACCTATGGAGAAGAACGGGCAAGAAATTCAGATAGAGTACCTAACTTAGATTGGCAAAGGATAAAATAAACTGCCTTTGCGCAGTGCTCCACTAGCGTGGATATGTTAAAGTATCTAAATATTATTATCGTAGTCGTATAAGCACACTTTTTTCTTGCCTAATATTTTCAGCTGTTTACTTAAATAGACACAAAGTTGGCTCTGATAAATAGTCTACATCTCCACATCATAAATACTTAATGTTTACCCAATAGGTGACTTTGAGGACTCTTTATCAATAAGGGATTTTCATTTAAAATACTTATCGATTCCAATTCCGTTCTATTAAGCCCAAGTAATTACCGAATCATGATGTGTGTTTACTGTATGAAGTCACTTTGAACCTTCATCTTTGATGTCGCAAAAATAAATATTTAACGGATCAGACTTATTTGGTAATCGTTTTCGTCTCAAAAACGATGTAAATAAAAACGTCAATGTAAGAGACTGGCTCAGTTTTTTCAAGGGAACTAATTACTTTTCTCTTCCGTTCTGGTTTTTTTGTTTTAATTTATTTTGACTTGAAGAAAAAATAAGACGATAAATATAATATGCCAAAATCTTCAAATTACTACACAATACTTTTGCAGGTAAGTAAATTTGCCGTATTATTTGAAGGATAAAAAAATCGTTGATCATGTCCGGGTCAGCACTTATCCGTGTAGATACTTAATTTCACGAGAGCCCTGTACAGGCTTAGATCGATAATATTTAAATTAAATGATTTAAAAAATTACAATTTATTACCTAGTGAAAGAGATTGATGTACTCTCATCATCTGCCTAGCCTTTTCCCAACCGTGTTGGCTTCCAGTCTAACCGGATGCAGCTAAATACCAGTATTTTACATGTAGCGACTGCTTATCGGACTTTAACAATCCAGTTACTGAATAATACGATACCCCTTGAAAGACTGGTTGTCAGACTTTTGGGCTTCTGACGCCCCATAACAACTGTCAAAGATCTATAAATGACAGCCGGGACCAACGGCTTAACGTGCTTTCCGAGGCACGAAGGGGTCGCCTCACGTAATTAATGAACAACCCCCTAGCCGCAGTGCGTCCGGCAAGCGGTATTGCACCCAGCAGGCGTTACTGCGCCCGGGCTAGCCTCAGTGCGCTGAGCTAGACGCAGTGCACCAGGTTAGCCGCAGTGCACCAGGTTAGCCGCAGTGCGCCCGGCAAGCGGTAGTCCGCCCAACAACCGGTAGTGCGCCCAGCAAGTGGTAGTGCGCCCAGCAAGTGGTAGTGCGCCCAGCAAGCGGTAGTGCACCCGGCAAGCGGTAGTGCGCCAGGGCTAGCCTCAGTGCGAACTAGGACAGTAGACTGGTCGGTTTAGCGGTGGTTTTCAAAACTTGATGGTAGAGATAAATAAATCATATTATTAGATTATCTTTATTTGATGTTTGTGTTAAAAGGCATCTAAGAGAGGAACGACTGTTAGATGTCATCGATCGACATAACAATGATTATTTGCAAAATACAGGATCATATTTATTATTCTAGTAGCGACCCGCCCCTGCTTCGCTTTTTTTACCAGATTTTTGTCAAATGGTGACCCATCCACAGGCCAACCGCGGCAAGCGTAGTTTAACCTGATAAATCGACCCCTGTAGCTGTTATTACTTATCCACAAACCCTTCAAGAGATTGACGTACACTACTCTCAAAAAAAAAAAATATTAAAAACAAAACGCATTAGACATTCTACCCCCCAAAACACGAATTAAAATTGTTATTTCGTAGCACCTCCCCTACATTATCGGATTATCTAGGTACCTTTTAGGCCACAGCTGTTATGCCCCACGCTAAAATTACGGGGGCTCTTAACTGGGAAGCTTATTACCCGACTTAGGCGAGGAAGGTGCTGTGTTAAGGGCCTCCTCGTGATTTGTTTGTACAATTCTACGACAGTGCCTATAAATAGTAATGTTTGCATAAATGGGTCACCGTGTCAGAGACGGGATTTAAAATCCGTGAATATTAAAATGGTTACCATAAGCTTCCAAGAGTTGAGCAGTTTTTCCACGAAATGAAGTGACTATTTAGTTAAGCTTAGAATATTGAACATACAGCTGCATAAGTAATGATATTTTAGCTGCAACTATTTATTAAAAGCCTGGGTAGCAGGAAAGTCAGTGCACATTCTATCAAGTTTGAAACGGTACCTTATGATCTCATTAGTAACAATTGAAGTGTTTTTGTATTAATATTTATATTATTATATTCGACGGGTTCCGGGCTAATTGTATTAAGCGACACTCTGAGCGATAGACTTTTATACATATTTGGAATCAGCGAATTTTTCTGCGTCATTTGAGCTGGGTTTGGTGACAATCGGAGCACTTTTTTGTCGCTTAATACAACCGCATTTTTGGGCCCATTTTGGACTGCAATGAATAAAGCGACATAAAATATTGACAAATTTAAGAACTGTGTACTTAAGCTGACTACCAAATACCAGGCAGTCGTTTAAACGTTTTTTCCTGGAGCAACAATTTACAGGCAACGTACGTTAAAGCATTTAGCCTGACATTATAAATATATAGAAATGTCGCTTCATACAATTAGCCTCTTTGTTAAATTCTTATCCAGTGTCGCTTAGTACAATTAGGTTTACCTTGTAAATATACAAGAATGTCGTTTAATATATTTAGCCTCTTTGTCAAATTCATACCCAGTGTCAATCCATACATTTAGCTCTGTACATGAAATGTTAGATGTTGTCACTTCAACCATTTAGCTTGCAGTAGATAATGATATGTCGGTCGCATGAACTATTTAGGAAGCATGAACTACTTAAATGTTAAAGTTTAGGAATGAAGAAGAATGAGAATAATTATTTCAGGTAATCAGGTAATAAGACTGTAGGCTACGTAATAAAAAGACTGTTTAACTTCTGATTCCTATAAAATTGTGATAAAAACTTTAGTTGTTACCTTGGTAAGATAAGAAGTTACTGCTGTTCCTAGATGATTGTCATTTTAAATTTAAAACCTTATCTTTAAACAATTTATAATGTGTTTTATTTCTCATTTCATAATTATTAACAAGATAGGTAGGTACACCCTATGTATGTACCTTTTAATTTATCAATGTTTTAACCGCCAATTTCTGCAAACTTCATTCTTCAAGTATGATTACAAATAATTTATTTAAAAAAAAAATCAGTCGCATAAACTAATTAGCCATTCATTAATAAGTTCAAGATATGGTATTTAAATCAATTAGCTTGGGTTTCAAATATGACCAACTCTTTGATTAAAGCACTTAGCTTAGAGCCATTATTTGCATGCCTAGGCGGTTAAGTCATTTAGCTTGGAACAAGAAATAATAAACCTAGGCGGTTTAGTCATTTAGCCTGGAACAAAAAACAATAATCATAGGCGGTTAAGTCATTTAGCCTGGAACTAAAAAAGTAAAATATGGGTCATTTTGTATTAAGCGACATTTATCTTCGTTAAAAATAGAAATATTAGAAAAAAAATATATAATCTGATTATGGGGAATATGTTATAAAAACAGTAATATCCTTCTGTTTAAAGAAATAATGCGATTTGCTAAAGTTCTTATTTTTTTTTCTAAAAATCGAAACTTTAAACTGCTCTGGTGTAAAGTTTCAAAAATGTCGGTTAATACAAATAGCCCGGAACCTGTCGAATTTTATTATAAGATATTTTTTGCATGCTGAAATATGTAAGTAAGCAAAATATGTGGAACTTCTTATATTTAAGACTTTTATGTACCAATTTTACGCAAAATAAAGAAATTCTAATTCTAACACCATTGCTAGAAAAAAAAGTGGTGGCACTCCGGGAGTGCCGACAGAAGAGATAACTTGAACAAGCTCGCCTTGGTGGAAGAAAAATACTAGTATAGAACATTGGTCCGTACCATTATTTAAATAAAGAGCACAATCAAGTTTACAAAACCTTGAAAGTAAAAATACTTGCATAAAATATTGATCCGTAACTTAATATAAATAAAGAGCACAATCGCGTTTACAAAAATGAGGTGTCGTCACGGTATCGCGAAATCAATGGTTTAGTCCTATCACAAAAATGCTCAACGCGCCTAAAGAAGTTTTTACTTCAAAAAATATACTGCTGTACGTATATTTTGGCTTTATTGTCGTTATCCAACCGTACACGATCCAAAACAGTAAACAGTAGTGTGATGAAGTTTTATTATAAAACCTTTCAACCTGGCAGAATTATATTGATAAGGGCAGGATTGTGTCTTCAGAAGTTTTTTTTAAACCGATTTTTCATTATCCTGTCCTTGTGCCATGTTATTTGGAGTCGACGCAAAACGTTTCCTTCTCCCCTGACATCATCATCACTCCCTTCTCTTTCATTTCCTCACACAATCCATCCATAATTTCTTTGGCCTTTCTCTCCCTCGCCATCCATCAACATTTATATTCATCACCCTTTTAGTCACTTGCGTTTCCTCTCTCCTCATCACATGCCCATACCAAGTCAAACAATTTCAACTTTAAGATAGTTTATTAATTCTGGCGTGACCTTGCGGAAATCCATTATAAAATACAATAGAAGTGGATATATTTAGTAACCTGTTCCGCTTAACTAAACGGAATAAGTTATCCATATCTATTGTATTTTTTAATTTCAACTTTTCTGTCAGTCTACAAACCTCTTTTTTACAATCAGCTAAATGCTGATCTACACAAAAGAGGAAGGACGTGTTTCTAAAAATACCTTCACAAGAAACAAAGGAATAAAGAATTATGGATTTGAAGTACATTGCTTGTTACCTTAAGCACTCTTCGAAACTGGAACAAGCAGTGACAGAAATGTAGCATTTTATCAGTATTCACCAAATTTTCACGTTTTCCTTTGTATAATTTTTATTTATTTATTATTTATTTAAACTTTTCACACTCAAAAAGGTACAGAGGCGGACTTAATGCCTTAGGCATTCTCTACCAGTCAACCAAGGGTGGTGAAGAGATTGGATGGCAGGTGCTCTGTTTAAGAGGAACAAAGAAAAAATTATTAAAAATATATCATTAGAAAAAAAAAATAGGTAGGAAAACAGTACATAAATATGTTATGACTTATAATACACATACATATTTAATTGAATATACATATATTTATTATATATATACATATATACAAATTCAAGTGAGAGAGATGTTGAGATGACTCTACTCTATTTATTTTGAAAAAACTCTGTGCAATTTCCGCTTAAATGCATACTGACTGGTGGCCGTCCTGATATCAAGAGGAAGCGCATTCCATAGAAGAATGGACTGAATATGAAAGGAAGAATGAACAAAGTCAGAAGTATGAGAAGGACAAAGTAGGAGAAGATTTTAGAAAATCGCAAATTCTTAGGGTGTGAAGAACATAGATAGTGGAAGTGAGACACAAGATAAGAAGGAGTGGGAGAGTTGAGAAGGGAGAAAAGCGAAGTCAAAGCGCGCAAACTTCTTCTTTGGCGAATGGACATCTATTTGAGCTCAGACCTATTATAGCTCGACACATGATCATATTTCCTGACATTGAAAATGAACCGGATACAATTGTGGAGCAGTCTGTCGAGCTTATCCAGCAAAACCGAATTCAAGTAAAAGTAGCACACGTCACTATAGTTGAATTTCGAAATTTTATAGGTGCTACAATAATGAAACACGTACGTCATTATTCTGGTAATTTAGAACCAATCTATATATATGTTGTATGTGTAACTACATATATGTTGTTTTTGTATGTGTATGTTTAAGTGAGTAAGTCGTTGAGGTGCCAAATAAATAAATAAATAAAATAAAATAAAATGTCACTTTATCAGATCATTTTAGCAGTTGCTATTACGTAGGTATCCATATATTAAATCCATTTGCGATATTTTATTTTCCTTTACTTTGAAATTAAGTAAAAAGATTACCTAAATGATTGTGAAGTAGGTATCAAAATTAGAAAGATCTGTCTGAAGTCTGCCTGTTCAGAGAATAATAAACGACTGGATATTTTTTCACACAGTGACAATGCAGGTATATATTTACATAGAAATGATTCTCGATACAGCCAAAGGCCAGAATGGTGCTCAGTACTTAAATGGTTATACATATAGCTGTCCATGTGAAGAGGATCTCAAGGGAAAATTGACAGCAGCCAAGTCAATTCGCAGTAAAGGTAAGAAATATGAAGGAAATTCTTTTATTATACGTTCACTTAATGATTAGGGGCGCGTCGTTTATTAAAATGCTATGCGTGCAAACGTGTTATGTAGGACGCGGTACATAATTAAAGTACAAGCGAATAGTAAGGAAATTGCAGTGAGCACTCGTTAAACGGTTCGTAGAAATTAAAATCGATGAAGTTAGCCGATAAGAAAAAATTTTACGTTTCGTTTTATGTGCTATGAACTACAAAAAACTATTTTTTTTTTAGGTTCTGTACGTGTTATAACGTTTTTTTTTTTTGTAATTAAATATTAAATTGCAGCAAAACTATATTATCTGTTAAAGTTTACTTAAGTATCCTTTGTAAAGTAAGAGTAATTAATTTTTTATCAATTTTATTACCAACTTAAATTGTCCGTATATTCAAATCATAGCTGTTATTCTTTGACCATTCGAAACGGTTATACACGGCACGGTAAATTCACGTAGTGTATCAATTTGATAATAAACAAATTAATTCCCCGA
Organism: Omphaloscelis lunosa; assembly: GCA_916610215.1. Classification (NCBI taxonomy): domain Eukaryota; kingdom Metazoa; phylum Arthropoda; class Insecta; order Lepidoptera; family Noctuidae; genus Omphaloscelis; species Omphaloscelis lunosa. Next base: position 6,963,659 of record OU744250.1, on the reverse strand, counting down.
CTTTACAACAGCACAGAGAAACTTGTTGAAACACTTACAAAAAGTATTCAACATACCTGCATTCCTTTTCCCATCACAGAATGTAACACAAAAAAAAAAAGCCAACATGTAAATAGTGCAAAGTGTGAAAACTCACAAACAACACGCGCCCAAAAGCACGCTTTTCAAATTCCACCTGAAAGAGAATTTTTTGGGGGAAAATTAAGAAAAATGCGGACAATGCCACGGGACGGAGTGGCCTTAAATAATAAAACACCAGCGAAATAAAGCACTATAAACTATTCAAAACCTTTTCAGCTACTCACGTGTCTGTTACGGTTTGTCGGCCTTTCCTGTACCTGTTTTCTGGAATAAAAAGCTCTATCCCTCTTACATATTAGGGCTAAGATCCCTTGGGACCGATTTGCATTCCGCAATCAGGTGAGCGACGAGGGTCTAAGATTCACACATCTCAACAATTCAGAGTTTGTTGTTGACTGATTTTGTACGACGGAGCAAAATGTTGTTTTACAACAACAATAAAAGCGTTGTAAGGAAAAGTTTTCTACGTTTTGTTTAGACTTGAAGCGGAAAATAATGTATTTGTTGTACTTAGAAACAATAAGTGTTTTATTACCTGTGTAAGGAACGAATTTTATGCACAATAATGAAGAAAAATGTTTTAGATACTGTTTTGAGTTTATTGTTTTTTTTTTTTTCTTCTTCACCGAAATGATGATAAGCAGAACAGATTGTCTGGCTCGGCAAAATACTTATAAGCTAAGCGCTGAACTGCTGACACAATCACTGCCGAAACTCCTTATCACTAAATAAGCTGTCGCCTGCACCTTGCAAGACTATAAAACTGATCCAAGTTTTAAGACTCTCAATTTTATTTGTGCAAACTTTGCGGTTTCATTCGCAGACATTTCGGAAAAATAATCTCAAGCACACATTAAAATTTTATTATTAGTGCCCGTGCTGAAATTTTAAGATAAGCCATTCTGCTCATGCTGGCTAAATATCTAAAAGTATATTGTAGAACAACTGCAATGTAATAAAACTCCAGTTTATATTGTTATAGTCAACCTCGTATTAGCTTTATCATCATACTAAGGCCCTTTTGCGCGTTAACAGCTAACTCGAAATTAACAGCTAACTGAGGATTAATCCAAAGGCGGACTTGCGATTTCATGTTAGCTAAATTACTCTGAGTTTACAGCTAACTCAGAGTTAATTCAAAGTGAATGATTGAATTAACCCTGAGTTAGCTGTTAACTCCGAGTTAGCTGTTAACGCGCAAGTGGGCCTAATAATTATCTTTGGATTAACTCTGAGTTAGCTGTTAACTCCGAGTTATGTAGCTAACCTATGAACGCGCTTTTTTTTGTGTTGGGAAAATATCTAATAACTTCTCCCCCTCTGAGCGGATCGGGAGAGCGTGTCAGGCTCTTACTGACGAAAACCCACCCGTGTTTCTTCAGTTGCCTATATGTTGCCAGGGGCCACGGTAACCCTTTAGGACAAACCCGCAACCCCGGTAGGCATCGGCCCTCGCGGACCCCTTCAGTTGTGCTGACATCTCTTTGAGGCGCGCGTGGAACGTAACTCGCCGTCGACCCGGGCCTGGTCCTTATCGGACGGCGAGCTACCCATTGCACACCGTCCGCAAGCCCGCGCCTACTGTGGCCGGGACTCGGCCTGCGATTCCCGACGCCTTGGGCATCTCCTGCGGCGGTTAGGGTCGTGAGGGCGCCAAATTAGTCTCTCCTTCACGCGTTCCGCCTCCTCCTTCGCGAGCATTACTGCTTCGCAGAAGGAGGTACGCGCAAGTGGGCCTTAGGTTGTATGTCACTCGCACTTCATATAACAACTATTTGTTTATATGACAGTCAGATAGTTTCAACCTTAGTGTGGTTTCAACTGCATGGGAATTGTTGACAAAAGTAGTACAGCAATGATTATGAAGACAACTATACCTACATGCGGTGCTTCAAATTCCAGATTATTTTCCGCAGCGAATGACGTCAGAAGAAAAGACGCAGTGATCCTATTTTGTTTTCGCCAAACCTGAATAATGTACTCTACAAATAGATCACCCTCATTTCTCACATCCTGTATGTTTTACTGCCAAGCTGCAACCTCGGGTAGGCTGCTAATGTAAATACTTTTCCCGCATCATTTGTAAAGGTTCTTAGATGAATATAACTGTATTCTGACGTAATGATGATTATCATGGATCTAATTACAACGTTAAATATGCTGTATTTAGATACATTTTTCATTCATGGTTAATGTTGGGTATTCGTTTCTCAAAAGAACTTCTTATTTAACACAATGTTTTATCTAAAGTTTTTGTTTTTGCACGTACCGTCGTTTAAATCATGTTGTGTGACGTACTTTTGATAGATGTGGTCTCAACGCAACCCTTGTTTTTTAATACGATTTTGGTTTGGCGACTTTCTGTTTCTAAACTACATCTAGTTTATGATATAGGGATAATACTGTAAAGATTATATGTACATAATTTAAAAGCTAACAATCTTAAAATAATAATAATATCTACCTATACAAGGATATAAAAAGGGAGGGGAAAGAATCATAGAAAGTTCGCCAAGCGGTTGATCGACTCTTTGCGTAACCAGAAGGCTAGCCTATTTTATGACCATAGAATTAGTGTTAACATACAACGTGGCAATGTTGCCAGCTTTTTCGGGTACCTACTTTTCCTGTTGACAAAGATGTGGTCGAATTTTTTGATGCATTATAACTCTTTCCCTCCCTTTTTATATAATTGTAGGTACATATTATTATTATTATTATTTTCAGGCTACTAGGTAAACTACACCAATTCAAATTACTACTCATATAACTTCCTCCAATATCGTCATTTGACGCCTCCACCAACACGTACCAACTTTATTTTGTTTCCACATACCATTGTAATTTCTCGTATGTTTTCGTATGCCTTTAGCTAAGATCCGCCGAAGGGCATATTGATAAACGGCCGCTTAGGCGTCGCGACATGCGTGCAAATATATCGCTGGAAATATTTCATGTTTAATGTCTCCTGGCTTCCCACAATGTTTAGTACACGATGTTCCCACATTCTTTGCTAAGTTTGTAAATAGAGCTTTACGACTAAATTCGAACAAATGTGGTATTTGTGTTCCTCATTTGTTATCTTTTAGATGTTTGTTTCATCCAGTAGTGAAACATCGAAACGAATAATATGTGCTATCAAAAAAATGCTTATCGTAAGTCTTTGTATATCTAATACCTAGTATCTATCTGTAATCGACACAACCATGACAATACAAAAGTGCCTTTTTTTGGCCACGATCTCCCTTTCGGTTTTCTTCGCACCCCCGGCAGGTATCGGCCCTAACGGACCCCGTCAATTCTGCTGACATCTCTTTGAGGCGCGCGTGAAACACAACGTGCCGTCGACCCGGGCCTGGTCCTTATCGGACGGCGAGCTACCCATCGCTCAACAACAAAAGTGCACATTACAAAAGTACACTTCACTTACAAAACAAACACACACTCATAAACGTGCCTGTAATTGGTTTATTTGAAATAAATACTTTAAGTACTACTTACTTACTTTGAGTTTACTTTGACTAAATAATTGTTGTTTTAGATAACCGTGTTACCTTTATGTTTAGTTTTTGGATGTTGTTCTTCTGAAATATCGACTTATTTGTGAACTTTTCGTGCGTCCTTTTACAATTTGCGGAGAAAAATACGAATATAGAGATCTATATATGTAGATCTTTAAAAACACCGGGAAAGAATTCAAAGCATAGCATGCTTAACTTCACCATAATCAGCTTCTCTTAAAAAACCGGTCAAGTGCGTGTTTGACTACGCACAATGAAGGGTTCCATAGTTGAGATGAATTTATTTATCCCAAAAACAAACTTAACATTCTAGTTGAAAAACATGTTCTCCTATATATTCCAACTGCAAATGTAAGTTTTTGTGCACAATATTGAGAGATTTACCGTGTTATTTTAAGACCATAGACTTCTTGTAGGTTTTCCTGTAATCTTTAAATAAAGAGCTATACAATATATTATTTCTTCAAAATTTTTGGTCCAGTAGTTTCAGAGATAAGGGGGGAATTGTAAATTTTCATCGAATAATTAAAAATAATTATATAAAATATATGTTTAAGATCCTCGCAACAAGCCCTTTCATTTGATATATCACACGGTACTGTTAGCAAAACTTTTTTTTTTTCTTGTTTGCCCCCCAAATGTGACCTCTATATTCAAAATTCATTTATTTACCTACGTTAAACGTTCGTGTTTGGGTCACAGAAATACATATGTGTACCAAATTTCCACTTAACCGGTCCATTAGATTCAGATCAAATTGGCTGTGACAGACAGACAGATAGACAGACAGACACACGAGTGATCCTATAAGGGTTCCGTTTTTTTCCTTTTGAGGTTCGGTACCCTAAAAATCATAACTTTAAATTTCCATTGCTCTCGCTAACTTCTATATAAAAATACATTACTTAACCGCTCAAGTTACTAAGCTACGCTTACCCAAGTACGACTGAATCGATTAGTGAAAGCTAAAGTTACTCTGCTACGCTTAAATGCATAATGAATGTGAACCAGGGTTCCTTGCGTGTCACATACTCTATATTAAACCATTGGAGGTAAATATTTAAGTAACATTCGAGTCTGGTCCAATTAGGGTTTATTAAATGCAATTTATAGGGTCGAAGACAGTCATAGGACTTCAAATAAGCGATAATTGATCGATAGTTATTAATATAAAATTAGTAAGTTACACTACATATAGGATTCATAAATAATTTTTGATGTGGATACTTCTTTAGGCGCGTTGGGCATTTTTGAGATAGGATTAAACCATTGATTTCGCGACCATTACCATAGGGACACCTCATTTTTGTAAACGCGATTGTGCTCTTTATTTATATTAAGTTACGGATCAATGTTCTATGCAAGTATTTTTACTTTAAAGGTTTCGGAATTTTTTTTTTTTTTTGTTTACAAGATTGTGTTCTTTATTTAGATGAGGTTACGGACCAATGTTCTATACAAGTATTTTTCCCTCCCGGAGTGCCACCACTATTTGAACGGAGATCGAATAGGGCTTACAAATATTATTTACCTTTTTTTTTTTTGACGCTGAGAAATGCATTACGCATCCCCGCTCGTGGGGGACGAGTCGGGGTATGTGGGACTCCTGTCACTAGTGACAGTATACCCACTAAAACTCAGCGGTGTTCCCACATCGCCGTGATGGGAGGGTCATGGGAAACCGGCTCAGCCTTGACTTCCACAGCCCTCCCGGCGCATGCCCGCCTAACTGGCGGGCCACACATGCCCCCCAGGCTGGGGGGCTACGGGAATGGCCGGGAACACCTGGCCATTCCCGTCCGGTACTGGTGGAGGCCTGTGCAATACAGGCAAGGGTGCCCCCGCACCCGTTGCCTGCTGGCCTCCACCTGGGAGGAGTCGGAGATGACTTTCTAAGTGACGTCTTCTTCGACCCCTCCTCCACCTTCGGAGCGGCGCCGCGGCAGGATCGTCCTCCCACGTGCGCTCCGCCGCCTCTTTCTGGGACATGACGTGTTCGCAGAAGGAGGCGACTGCCGCCCAGGACCTATCATCCCTCAGCATGGCGTTAACCAAGCCGGGGAGTGAGAGGTCCGGTCCGATCACCGCGATGAGGTTGCGGCGCGGCTCGGACCACGATGGGCACACCTCGAGGGTGTGCTGCGCCGCGTCTTCCGCCGCGCCACAGTGGTGGCACGACGGCGTCTCCTCCCGTTCGATTCGGTGCAGGTACGATCCGAAACAATCGTGTCCGGACAGCACCTGCACCAGACGGAAAAATATTATTTACCTACCCTAACCGACCCGATCGTATTAACTAGACAAATATTGTACAGGAGACCTCGAGGGAAAAAACATCCCGTAGCAATGTTTTGTACTAATTAGTGTGAGAAACTTGGGTAAAATAAAATGATTTAGCTGGAGGATTCAAAAGATTTATAATGAACATTTTAGTACACTGCCCTTTCTAAGTCTTTGTCTGGTTCTGAGGAAATATTTACTACATTGGGTCTTAAATAGTCTTAGCAGTATACAAATTAGTGATTGTTAGGGTTCCGTACCCAAAGGGTACCAGCGGGACCCAATTACTAAGGCTTCGCTGTTCATCCGTCCGTCCGTGCGTCTGTCTTTAACTTTTGAACCGTAATAGGTGGTAAAATGTTAAGTTTTAAAATAAAATGTCGAGTTAAATATTGTACGGTGGTACCGAACCCTTCATGAGTTAGTCCGACTCGCACTTGTTTCAATCTCTTCTCACGGCCCCCTTTAGAAGAGAGGTGATGATTTGATCCCCAACGGGAATCACACAGCTAAGTAATTTACCGCAGCAATTACAGATACCAAAGTATATCTGAATTCACAGCATATTTATCTCCAACGACCGAAATAATGCAAAATATAATAAGAGAGCGTCGCGAAACCTCCCGGGAGTTCCGTAGACTGATAATGTTCGATTTAAGGAGGTTATAAAATATTTTACGATGGCTGCCAGCTACCGTGAGCCATTGAGACGCACTCCCTTGCCGATTACAACCGCATACTGCAGATGTTGAAGTATTTATTTATAATTTTAAGTATCAAAATGGTGTTGGGAATTGAGATGATTTTAATAATTACTAGCTGCTCGTGGCTTCAACTGCGTGGGTTGACGCGGGCGATTTTTTTTTTTTTCTGTAAAAGTAACCTTAGTATAACATACTCCTTATAACATCAGCTATCTGCCAGTGGAAATGCCGTCAAAATCGGTCCTGCCCTTTCGTAGATTAGGCGGAACAAAAGCAGACAGACATTTAAAAAAATCTTACTTACTTGCTCTCACTTATAGCATTTAGTAAAAAAAAAATGCCATTATTGTCCTACTGCTGGGCAAAGGCCTCCCTACTCTCTTTTCACATCTCTCTGTCCAGAGCTGCCAAGGATTTTGACATTACAAACGGACAATTTAATTTTACTTATTTGTATGTATAGAGACGTGTTTGTTATCTCGGATACCTTTAGTTTCAAAGGTTAGTTGTAAAGTCAATCCCGTTATTATATGCAGCTAGAAACCCCAAAATATTTAGGGGCTTATGTAGTTAGGTTTAGAGTCTGTTTAACCATACATTTTTGACGTTTGATTGTCACTTAATTCTAAGCAACATTTATAAATAAACCCCTTTAACTAGTTACTTTGTCCACGGTCAAAGTGTGAAAATAGTTTTCTGAAGAATATCCGCAGGAAAATGCCAGTTGTATAACGAGGGGTTTAGGTGTTGTATTTTTGACAAGGAACCTTGATATGGGTAGGGTTTTCATTCTGGGAAATTGTCATTAATAGAAAAAATATAAATTGGCTTTGCCCACACAGGAGAGCAATTTCTTAACATTTTATTATAACTAATCTTTGTTTAAAATACGTTTTGGAACTGTTTCTAACGCCAAATGATAAATTTATTTTTCTTTGAAAACGACGGGATTTTTTTGTCACGAAAGATTCTCTTGATCATATTGAAACGGAGTTTTTAATTACCTTTTATATTCTTTAGTGTGCGTAAATTATAATGTCAAAGAAATTGTTTTTAATATTAATATTGACATCAAAGACTTTTTAAAATATATTTTTATTTTGATTATAAGATTACCGATAAAAGATATCTTCTTGCAGATGACATAATAAATTAATGAAGATTTTAAAAAGAACCTCTCTCTTTGGTTTAGTGGTCGCAAACAATTCTGCATATTCCTGGGTTTGATTACTGGGTCGGGCAAAGTGTTATTGGGTTTTTCCATCTGGAAATTCTCAGTAGCAGCCCGAAGTCTGGATTTGCGCCCCGTTAATGGCAATAGAATCGCCCCCTGTTACGTGGGACTTAAACATAACTGGCGAAATGTGGGTGTAATATACACTTGCATTTCGCCTTCGCACATTTCGGGGTACACCCCTACCGAACCCTTTGGGGATTACAGATGTGATAGTATGTTAAAAAAGAACAAAATTTCTATAACATTTCTTATGAAGCGATTAAGTATAAGATTTTTTATTTTATTATGAGGTTTGTAGGCAATTAATGGCAGATTATTTTCTTAGTCAATTGTTTTTCATGAATATCAATATTGATAACATAATAATATTTGAACAATATATTAATATTTGAACGGATGGCCAATGGGGCCGAAAGGTTCCGGAGTGGCAACCGCTTACCGGAAGATGTAGCGTTGGAAGGCCTCCCATAAGATGGACCGATGACCTTGTGAAGGCCGCAGGAATCCGCTAGATGCGACAAGCACAGAATCGGTCGAAGTGGCGGTGTTTGGTCCAGCAGTGGACGTCTTTCGGCTGAAATGATATATAATATTTGAATGAAGTTTCATACAAATTTTACACAGTTCCATAACTGATGAAAGAAGTCTTTATTTGTTAATGGTTGCTCATTTAAATAAAAAAATTAAAATTAAAAACTCATTACTTTTAATATTATAATTTATTTTCCCATTGTAACTAATACAAAATAAATACTTCCCTCACAGTTTAAAGGCCCCAATCCAAATACACTAGTTTTGGTACCAAAATAAGCATTTGCTATAACTTCATAGCTGTCAGGTACAAGCCTCTAGAGCGGCATTCATTCCATTTATCTTGGCTAGTTCGCACAATCCCTGTAGATACAACATTAAGTCGTTGCTTAATACTGCATCCACATTTATCATTTAATTGCAGTTTAGTGAGCTGTTTTAGTACGTTATTTTGTTTTAGATTAGCTAATTTCATTGAGTACAAAAGAAAACTAAGCTTAGTTGTCGTTTGTATTCAATGAGACCAATAATCCATTAAGGCAACCTGTCTACTGTAGCGGAGCGAGGCAGCAGAGCGGAGAAATGTGCCAATATTAACCAATAGGAGCGGAGCTCTGAAGCGGAGTTTAGATTCTATTGATTAATATTGGCACATTTCTCCGCTCTGTTGCCTCGCTCCGCTGCCTCGCTCCGCTCCAGTGGACAGGCTTGGTATTATGGTGGTATCAGATAGGTAGAACTAATATTACTCAGTTGTGATCCAGTTTCATATTTATATTCTAGTAACTAGCTGCTGCTCGCGCCTTCGCCCGCGTGGACCTAATTCTTTTTTCCAAAATGAAAGTATCGTAAACTACTGCTTATAACATCAGCTATCTACCTGTGAAAGTTTCGTCAAAATCGGTTCAGCCGTTTCAGAAAATATTCAGAACAAACTAATTATTTACTTTTATAATTCATTTACTAAAAAGCTGTTATTTTGACATTACTAACAGACAAAAAAAAAAAGAAAAAGACAGCGGCGGACACCCACATTTCGCCAGTTGTGTTGTGATGTCTTGGTTTCGCATTTCATTTCCTATGACAGTTAAAGTCTAAAATCCATTAATATATCGTTTTCCCCATTTCCCCCATCAGATCAATAATAATAGGCGATGATGATAAAGCTATAAGATTATAATTACAAAGTCAGTAAACAGGTTTACGAGTGAAATGCGCCACAGCGGCGTCGCTTGAATAAACATGAACGGTTTACGGCGTTGGAATTCGACCGATATCTGCCAATGGTAGGGTTGGCATATTTAAATATTGAGACATCTACGTTCAGGATTACAACAATGGCTGATTCTTAAGAGGGTGTATTCTGTCAAATATTGCACTGTTTTGATCAAATATGCAAATTTCACCTATGAAAATAAACGCGATCAGCACACCTTTTTTTTTTTTTTTTTGTGTGTGGGAAATCATCAAATAACTTCTCCGGGAGGGCGTGTCAGACTCTTACTGACTAAAACCCACCCGTGTTCCTTCGGTTGCCCTGTTGCCGGGGGCCACGATCTCCCTTTCGGTTTTCTTCGCAACCCCGGCAGGCGATCAGCACACCTAACCCGCGTTTAAAAGCTGTCATTATTGTTATGGAATATTGAATCTGACAACTCTTGAATGTGCTTTAAACGTGTTGATCGTATTCAGTTCCGTGGTTGAATTCTCCAAAATGAAATGGTGAACTGTAGAAGCACTTAAATATTGATTATCTATCGCAATAATTAATATTTATTTTAGCTGTAAAAAGCTTTTGTTTACTTTCCAAATGGCTTTTTGCACCTACAACTGCGTGTCTGTATGTAAATCCTAATTCAGTCATTATCATTGCATTTCATAATCAATATATATATATTTATTGTTTCATCTGACGAATCGAATAATCCATTTTAGAGTGCCAACGAAACCGTATATTACATAACTTAGCCTATCTATCAAAGGGCTATATCTTTTAACCATAATAAGTAGCCAGTTGTAATTTTCAAAAATATGTGTTACTTTTACGGCATAAGAATGTAAACTATAATGGTCTAAGATCCGATTAAGGACGACCTTCAACCATTTGTTTAATGGATGAAAAGTAATTTAAATCAAATCTAATATGTTAGAAAATATATCGCGAGAGGGTTCCAAAAAAAATCCTGGCCAGACTATAATTAATTAAAGATACAAAAATGACTTTTTAAACAAATGTGAACTCTTAAAAAGCACTATTTATAGATATAATTATCACTTATGGCTATTGGGCGCCAAGAACATTCCTAAACTTAGGTGGCCAAGCATTACCTATTTAGGTCTATAACTCCGAACTGACTAACAATTGGTAAAAGTCGAGTTAGTAGCAAAGGTTCTCCTTGAAAAGCACTTTCAATTGGTGTATATGTTGCAATGCAAAAAAAATTTTTTTTGAATATTTAAAAAAGTATGTCCTGCCAGGAATTTTATAGCCAGTACTTGCAATTTATTTTCTAACATACTAAATTGAATTTAAAATACTTTTCATCCATTAAACAAATGGGTGAAGGTCATTGCACTGCGGATCCTATACTATAATAGTTTATGTGGTTAGAACCCTTAGTGCGCGAGTACCCACGACTCACAATTGGCCGGTTTAAAAAAAATCGTGAAAATTGCAGTTGACAAACAAGCTTTTAACCCGACTTCAAGACACCAAAGTTTTTAAGCCACTTAGTTACCCTCGATTTCCATCTGTACTGAGTTAAATATTATAGATACTAAAATGATGTAAGACTGTACAAAAAAGGAGGTTATGAAGGTATTCGATGCGCAAATGTGCCAAATGTCAACCCTAATAAGCTACGGGAGAATATCCTTGGCTAATACCTTTACATTTAGCGGTTCACTTGTTAATTTCGTTTTGGGATGGGTTTGAATGATGTGGTAACAAATGCGATACGATTGATAGCGTAATTCACGAATCAGTAAAATCAAATTGCTTCAGGCAGGTAGCTGATATTTTCATTTATTGGTATGTGTGTATTGCCGACAGCAAAAAAAATATTATGGCATTTCTACGTAGTAGATGTCCCGCTTTGTACGGGTAGAATCTGTCTGTCAGTGAGGCAATAACCAATTTTTTCAGAAACATATTTTTATATACATATTTGGGATATTCCGTTAATCACGTGAGGCTTGAAAGGGGGAAGGGTTTCGGAAAAATACACGAAATATCACAAGGGAGGAGGGGTCGGGGTGCAACGATTATACCTGTATTTAAAACTATTTTGGATGGGGATAGTCTAAAACCTAGGTTAAAAAGTTACTAAAATAAATCACGTGATTAATGGACCCCTGTACCCAATTTGTTTAATTTTGACAGTTCAACAACATTCATTGCGTTATTTACGTTGCTGAGCAAATTTTTTTACAACATATGAAGCAATGGATTTAGCAATCTGTTTCAAAATCAAAACAAATTGTGATTGATCGTGTATTATGTAATTAGGGTACTGGTCCCGACGGTCCTTTGGAAACTGAACTGCGAAAGCAGTTTAGAAATATGCTTGAGCTTGGAATCCTAACTTACACTTTTAGGTTTAGTAGCATTAGGCAATAGGGGCTCGAGGCAAAATAATAACAGCCACACGGGTCGATCAAAGGTAAAGCTACGCTTGCCGCGGAAACCCCGGAAACCCATATCGAAACCCCTCCGAGCCTCGAAAAGCACGTTAAGCCGTTGATCCCGGCTGTCATTCGTAGAACTGTGACAGTCGTTACGGTTAGTCAGAAGCCCAAAAGTCTGACACCAGTGTTACCAAAGGGTATCGTGCTACCCAGTAACTGGGTTGTGGAGTTCAGACATCCAGTCGCTCCATGTAAAATACTAGTATTCAGCTGCATCCGGTTAGACTAGAAGCTGACCCAACTTAATTGGGAAAAGAATAGGCAGATTGACAGTATTTAGGCAACAATTTCTTATCATATTAATTATGTTATTAATTTACCATTACCTATATTACATTTATCTAAGGCTGAAAATGTTCCCTGATAACGACCCAATGTGCAATATACTGTAGGATCGTAACTCGAAATGAAAGCATCAGCATAAAAAAATAAAAGAGCCCTGTAATGGCTCCCGCTCGATGGGTATAATAAAATGTCCTTTGCTTTACTTCTATGAGAAATTAGGCAGCTACGCATATATTTTTTTTTATATTTACATTCATGTTTTTGATACCCGTAGAGGTTTACAGTACTTGATATCGGTAGAGTCAATGTTCTGAAGTTATTACGTTTCTAATGACTCATTGGTTAACCCGTGTTTAAAAACTGTATTTAGAAGGATTAACATCACTCAATATCTTCGACCATTACAATTGTTTGACCTCCATACGCTTTGAGCTCCAATTTGACACGAAAAGCCCTCAAACATTATCAAACTTCGTATCGACACAATTAGCACGCTGCCATTTGCATACCGAAAAAACACATAAAGATAAGCAGTATTTACAGCAAGAACTGTCTTCTGTCACGTAAACAATTCCCCCACCCCTGTCGACACAAACCAGAACAATCTACCAACAGACGAACAAACAATGGCTGTTTAAATCACACCGTCATGTTTAACGTTGATAATATAGCCAATCACGAGTTTCGATATCCATGATATTCGCGGTTCGCGAGACGAGGAGGCGCGTGATCTGAATCCTGGAACACCACGCGATAACGCCTGTCGAATCAGATTTGAATATGAATAGAATATTAATGAAAAACTTGTTCCCGACTATCAAGACTCGTCGGTGATTTGTTTTGCTTGCGTATCCCTCGTATAGATAAGAGTTAAACCCGCGAGAATAGAATCCTACGAAAGGGGAGACTTGGATTATCTCACAGCGTGGGTTGGTGAAAATTTGTAGGTTACGTATATAATTTAGGTTTACTACGTGAGCTATAAATTTTCGTTTACGCAAACTTAAATAAGCTATGGAGATGACGCTTGCTTCAAGAATTTTGTTGTTCTATAAGGATTTGGGAGGTAATTGTGTTACACGGAAGCGGTCTAATTTATAGTTGTTTCCTGATTGTTTTCTAAACAAGTTTACATCAACAACAGGCAAATTATGTGAGCTCAATGAGGAAATGAGCTAACGTTCATGCTACACACGAAAATTTTATTATTTTGTTTTAGTTTTCTTATATTTTGAAACGTAGACTAAGATGCGTTCAAAAAGCATTCAAAAGCGTTTGTCTTTGCCTTTTTACTCACGTACAGGACTGTCTTCTGTCTGCATACAACATACAGCCTTGTAAATTTATTCAAGTCATCTCGCTAGTGATTTCCAGCGCGGTATCATGATAGCTAAATATCTGTTTTCTTTTTAACGTATTTTTCTAGAAATTAACCGAAACTCCCTGCATACTAAATTTCATGAAAATCGTTGGAGCCGTTTCCGAGATTCAGATACATATATTATTATAATGAAGAGTATAAAGTTAATTTTAAAAACAAGAACAACACACGTAGGGCTAGAGAGAACAAATTGATTCAACCACAGATAACAAATTATTATGGTAAGAGAACATCTAAGTATTTATGACCTAAAGTGTTTAACAAATTAGATTTATTAAGAGAAAAAGTAAAAATTTGTAAAGAATCACTTAAGACAGAATTTAAAAAAAAAATATTATACAAGATAGCAAATAGAATTAAAAACATTTTTAATATTTAAGTAGATATGAGCGTAAGGTGCATTATTATGTAAAAGAGCGCCTCTCGCCATCAAACGTAAAAGTTTGGTGAGTTTAGAATTAAGTAACACCTCTGTATTATAATATCATTAAATAAATATTTAAAAAAAAATATATATATACAAGAATTGCTCGTTTAAATGTATTAGATAACATAAAAATAGTCATCATAACTATTGGAAAACGACAAATTAAACAAATATTAAATGCCGTTCAAATTATGTCATCTTACTGTAGTCTTCACAAACTATATCAATAATGATTTTCCGTTTACTTTGAATAATCCACAGCTCAGTTACTAAACGGTTAAGTGCAATTTTATAACTTTTCCTTCAATTTCTTTCGCTCTTACAGCAATCGAGTCATTTGAAACTTCTCTGAGTATTTACTGAATGTTTTCAAATAAAATAAAATTCATAGTAGGTAATTAAGTAGTGAGAACTTTTCGGGGCGAAATAAATTTTCAAAAGTCGAGCGGTCGACATTGAGCAATTGCCATACTTTATGCTAAGCTACGTTTTTAATTACTGCTGAGCACTTTTAAGTTCACCGCTGTTACTTAAAAGGCGTGCAAGATTTTTCATGTTCAAAATTATACGGTTCTAAGTAGCAAGTGGGTTTTTTTTTATTAATTTAACGAATAGAAAGTTAATAAAAAGAAAGTTATTAATTAAAACAGTAAGAAATGGGAGCAATCATATTTGTGTTTATTTTTAATTAATTAATTAATTTGTAATATGAAAAGTTGAAGAGCGCTTGAAAGCAATCCCTACTAACTAAGAAATTATTGGAATCTCTGAAAACTATTCTCTTTCTACCAAAACGTGGGCTTACTTTATTTGATTTGCTGATGAAAAATGCATAAGTTTCGATCCTCCCTTCTGCTAAAAGGAAATTGTGAAGTGTCAGGCATCCCTCCGGCACTCGGAACCATTGGCAAATGGGACATGTGGGTAGACGACAAGTGCTTCGGAAACACCTTCGTGTTTTCTAGTCGAGTCACTCGGAAATGTTACATATTTATATGTTTGTATTTATTTGAAGTTTGGTAAGAGACGTATTACTATGTTGAATTGGGGATCAGGTACTTTGTAATCTTGTCGGTATCGATATATAATCATTGGCTAAAATAATGATTTTGATAACTAAGCTACTATGTATTTTTATTCAACCAGCGCTGGGGCTCTGTCTTGCATAGGGTCGTAGCATAATGTTGAACGATAGCCGATTTGCGTGCTTCCCCCAACCTTTTCTCATTTTTGTATTTAAAACTTTTTTTTGCGTCATGTTTACCGCAAATAAACGTTCATTCTTTCTTTCTTTCAGTATACAAGCTTTTGCCCTCAACTTCGTTCGCATTAAAGTCGATAAAATAAATCCAATTACTTGCTGATTTGCTGCTGCTTTCTACAGGTGAAATATTTTTAAAAATCGGTGAAGTGTTTTTTTTAGTTTATCCATTACAAACAAACTTAAAAATTCAAATGTTTTCTCTTTAAAATATTAGTTTAGATTTAGACTAGCCTGTTCCCGCAGCTTCTCCCGTATAGAAGTCTGAAATTATTCCACGGGAACAGACTACCGTGAGAAAAAGTATCCTTTGTTCTAACCCAGGTCTATCCGTGCGCTTTTCATCAAAATCCTTACAGCCGTTATGACGTGAACAGGTAACAGATAAACAGAATTACTTTTGCATTTACAACATACTAGAATTACTTTTTTTGGATTTCACGATAGAAAAATCCGGCATTCTGTCGTTATTTTTACAATTAAAGGAGATTAAAGGAGATAAGGAGAAGGGAGAAGGAGAAGGGAAGGATTAAAGGAGAAGGAGATTTGGGAAACGCAAATTTTAGGTGATATATTACTATTTTATTAACATCAATTCGAATTCGAAATCGAATTATTTTATTTCACATGTAATCCTGGGCACTTATGAATCGTCAGAAGCTAGTTGCACGGTTCCAAATTGTCGGTTTATAAGAAGAGCCAGCAACGCCTCTGTTAAAAGGCCAAGGTTACGTTCTTTTAAAAATAATTGGCTTTTAAAATGTTTTCAAATAACACTATTAATAGGTATGGGAGGCCTGTCAATAAAGCGAATGATTTCATTGATCCGGTCTTGCGTAGTGCCGTAGACGGCGTAGCACTCGTAGCACTAACAGTTGCTACGCAACGTGCTACGATCATGCGAATTGAACCTTAGCGTCTTCATAAGCAATGACCAGTTACTAACGGTTACTGTTCCAGCGCACTTTCGTAGATTATGAAATCCTTATAGAAGCGAAGTTCATGTAGGTCCTTTTTATGGTTCCGTAGCCAAATGGTAAAAACGGAATCCTTATAATTTCGTCATGTCCATTTGTCCGGCCATCCGGATGTCACACAGCCATTTTCCTCGGGGACTGTAAGCACTATAAAGATGAAAATTGGATAGAATGTGTATTCCTTGCCCTGCTAAACAATAGTATAGTGAAATTACGAAAAAAATAATTAAAGGTGGCAAGTCCCCATGCATGTAACCGAGGGATGAAAAAAATAATCGTGGCTTATAAACGTGTTGGATTCCATAATTAAAAAGATAATGATGATCAAAAGTGACTGCTATTTCATATATTTATTTCCATTCCGTAATATAGGTATAAATGTGTAAACAATCCTAAGGCGCTTAAAGCTAAGCTATAAATACGGACCCTGTAGGGCACAGCAAAAAGTGTAAAATTTATTCTTAAAAATGTTTAAAAAAAAAAAGAGCCAAAGTTAATTTAGCTATACTATGCTACTATTCTCTTCACTGTGCGTGGCACGACTTGCATTTGTACGGGTTTTGATAATCGCCACCGCTTTCCACTGCATCGTTACGAACTACGCTCGTCTAACTAAATAAAACAGGCGGCTGTCTATTTTGTCGACGATCAAGCGTGGAGCGTGTATAGGCAGCAACGGCAATTATGTTGGACGTTTCATACGCCCCAAAACTGCAGGCATTCAGAGCTGGACCTTCGCTTCTGTGATGTATTTATTCTATGCTCCTATACTTGTATTAAACACTATTGCTATAGGAAAGTCGTGCATGCGTGTTCGATACGGTTGTTCATGCATGCTTCGTCGAAACCACTTATGTATGGATATGTGTTGACTTGAGACGTTATCCAATATGGCAAACAATTAAATTACGATCCTGAAATATCTAGTGTATACACTGAATAAGGGCTTAAATGAACAAAGAAATCGAATAAACATACAATAGACGTGGATATATTTAGTAACTTTTCCGCTTAGCTATTTCTAAAGAGCCATTAAAAACCCTGAAAGAAATCGACATATGTTTCACCTCTCAACGAGGCATCCTCAGGATGACGATTGACTTGTCGCGAACTCGAACATGGCGTGCTGCCACACCGACCGCTGAACGCAGACATATCCACGTCTATTGTATTTTATAGTGGATTTCCGCAAGGTCACGTCTGAATCAATTAATTAACCTAAACAAATCGAAGCAAAAAAACGTTGTTTCTTGGATTTCAATAATTGAAAAGCTCAATCATCATCAACATCATCAGCCTATGGCCTATGTCCAGCATTCCACTGCTGGACATAGGCCTGTCCAATCACACGCCATTCAGCTCAATTCTCGGCACCTCTCACCCAATCTATCTGAGAAACGCAACACATTTTTATAACAGTGATAATCAAAAGTGACTAAATCAATGCATAATTTAAAATACATTGTTAAATGCTAACACAACACATATATACATTATTTTGTCTGTCTGCGAAATGCTCATTGGTATTCGGCGATCCGTGACGTACCTTGGGGTATTTGGGCAAACAACGCCGGCAAACCTTCACGGTGTTTCGGCTACCGTCAACAATCAGGGATACAGTTACAATAAGATACATCTTATTGTACATACATCACACACTGTCTTTAGGGCAAACATTCAAACAAAGGAATCGTTTGATGTATGTGGGTGAAGGTTTTGTTTTGTGGGTGTTTGTAAGAATATTATTATTCGTGTGACGGGTGTTGTTTTTTTGTTAATTATAGCTTGATTCACATCTACGTAAAACACAAACGTTACAATAATAAAATTTATTTTATTTAGGCTTATTTACGTGTAGGACGTTTGCGTGAGCGGGGCGGGCGCACCATTATGTGCACGGACACATGCCAGCAATGACCAGCGTTCTCTGCAAGAATATTTCCTCACTGTTGTGTATCAACCAACCCGTAGTGGGCCCGTGTGATAGATTACGAGCCACTCCTTCTCACAGAGAGCACGCCTGTGTCCCAGCAGTGAGAACGTAATAACCTGATTATGCTATCTAATAAGTGATGACTGTAAACATCACTCGACTCGCTAAATATTCATTGTTAAAATTTTATGATTTGGACACAAAATATTTCATCGCTCATATACACTATGATCACCTGTATGTATTGTATTAACTTAATTACAGAATATTCGTTGGTATTATCGCTGTTCTAGCATAATGGTTTTAAGCTGCATTAGACTTTAAGCCACACTATTAACATAACTCTATTAGTTTTTAGTGATAACCATTTAAAATTAACATACAATTATGTAGGTAGGAATTTCATGCGATAAACAGGATTATAATATAATATATTCTTTATTATGGACTACACATACAAGTCCACACAATCCATATAGTATTAGTAACAATGATTAAAAACTATGTTAGTAAACTTTTACAAACTAAAACTGATGCCCAACACACGTACACATAATGTTTTTAGGATGCTGTTCGAGCTTCCGTGCAACTTACCCATTACTGACGCTGTTCTCTTTCACACATTGTTTCACATAATGTTAAATAGATTATTATATATAATGTCATAAGCTGACCAAAACCACATTCAAAAAGAAATAATTACATACATTTTATTGTAATATAGCTGTAATTATAAAACAAGAATTTTATAATAGCACAGACAATAAACAATGTTCAAAAAAGAGGGTCGGTGATCACATGATAGAAATTTTAAAACTTATTTATATATACTTTATTGTACACCACATGCCGAGTATACGTGATCCAGCGTCACCGACCGACTAGAGCCGAGTACACCCGATTCAGCATTATCAACCCGAGCGTGACGGTTCACTCTCGTACACTCTTCAGAGAGAGCTCAATGTGCGCCTAAAGAAGTTTTCACTTCAAAAGTAAAACAAATTCGCATAATCAATATTATTCTAAACCAATATCTACTTCAACTTCCTTATAAACTAATTACGATTAATAAACAAAAGAACATAAAATACACTGCAAATAAAGCTAACAGAATTAAAAAACTTGCTTTTCATGTTATGTTCCTCTGGTTTTTCTTTTATTCACCTCAACAGTTGAACGGGGTTCGTTGAAAAAGGCAAGCGTTATACACAAATGAAAAACATACTCAGGGCGTATTTGTGTTGGCTTTTTTAATAAACAACACGAGCTTACGAATAACAACAGAAATGTAATGGGAAACAGGAATGTATAAGATCGAAAGAATTGTTATATTAATAGAATATGGGTTTGGCCATGGGATACGCGAGTAGCAGTTTTAAATTGAGGTTCCAAATTTACTGTATGGAAAGTGAAGAATAAATTAAGGAAATCAGGTTATTACAATGTGTGACGATGCCGCTTGGTAGTTAGACATAATTTCTTCGTCACTGTTCACGATATTTGCACTATACACCTAGGTATGTATCCTGTGTGTGTAACTAGTTAGAAGGTCGATACTCCAATGAACCCTAGGCAGCCTCGCGCCTAAATCGCTGATTGGCTAATCTTTTTCCCACGATATCAGCTAATTTTGTTTATAACCCTTGCTAATTATGAAAGTAGAAGACGGTGTCATGCGACTTCTAGAATGGCGTAATTTTACCTGCTACACATTCTTTCACGAGGGAAATATGTTTCTAAACAGTTATTCTCAAAGAAGCATTACTTTTAAACGAAACAATCTCAAAGTTAACGCAAGATATGGAGTCATCTACTTCAAAAAGACGCACTGCAGCCATTAAGTTGGTGTCAACTTAAATAAACACCCTTAATACCTCCAACGACGTGGCCACAGACTAAGGTCTAAATATTTGGTTAGAGGCGACTCGCTTATTACATTTCCTCGGAGTCCAGCCCCTACCTGCAAAATTTAATTGTGCTCTCCACATATGTCCCGATTCCTAAAGCTAATCCTCTATAGATAGCCAAGCGAGATGAGGTCTGCGCCGCACGAACACAACCTTTTCAACGGGGAAAGCGTAGCTTGCAAACGCCTCCTTCGAACAATTTTCACACATAAAGATAGTTTCAGAAGCTTAGCTTGTAATGGATACAATGCACACACGTGGAGTTATTTCTTCAAACCAACATTCATTTTAACTGATGAGAATATTCTGTGTGCGCTTTTTAGCTCCACGATTATTCGGTTTGTTCGCTCTGCGATTCTATTATTTTAGAACGAATAAACAAAGCTTTGTAACATTTGTCTTTTGTCTGTTTGTTTGGATCCTCGTCAAAGAACTAGTGGGTTTAATAACCTTTCATTAGATTAATTATGACAACTTACTTGAATGCGGACTACGGCTGCATATTATCTGTAATGATTTCAACTGCAGCGTGTTTTCAATTAATCTTTATCGCCGTGATAAACATGTTGTTTCGAAATAAATGAACGGAATGGTTTAAGAGCAATATTAATGAAACGTAATCAGCTTAAAGTTCAAATTATGGTGGCATATAAAAGTACAAAACTATTGAAAGAGAAATGTCTACCTTCGACGGTACAGTGAAACACCTTTTCCAATCTCGAAATAATTTGTGACGTCAATACGAAAGTTCAAAACGTTAGTACATAAACTAGTCTCCAAAGCAATCTACTGAACTAACATTTGCAAAACAAACTGCGAAAGCGATGTTGCAATCAATAATACAATCGTGTCAAATATAGTTAGCAATTCTGGATAAAGTCTCGTTTTTCGATACAGACTGAGCTCGGAGCGAGATCTCGAATCTCGAATCGAGACTCGTGCAAAACTAACCGGAATTCGTATTAAGCTGCATTTCTAAAAATATAACGGGAAATCAATTTGGTTTTCGAGTAATATCAGGACGGTTCCAATTGCGAGAACTTGAAGGTATTGTGAGAGCTTGTCGACTGTCGAGAAGGAGGTGACTTTAATATTTTTGTCGAGGTCGAGACGACAACTCCGTCGCTTTGCAAGACGGTGCACGGTAATCAGGAAAATTATTTACTCATGTCTACGAGCCTCGTTGGAAATACACGTAGGGTTCGCACGGATGGTATTTATTTATTTTATAACTTGGTTTGTTATTCTTATTTTTTTTTACACTTATCTGATTGATAACACAATTATGACTTGTACATGTAGTTTGCTAGTTCTACAAGTAATAGACTTAAATAAAGACAGTGATATAAATAAAGAGCACAATCGCGTTTACAAAAATCAAGTGTCGTCATGGTGTCGTGAAATCAATGATTAACTCCACTCTCGAAAATGACTAACGCGCCTAAAGTTTTCACTTCAAAAATTAAAAAATATCAGCTCAACCATTTCCGCGTTCCGTAGTGCCAGCCCTGCGACATTGCAAGTAGAATGAAGAGCCAAGGGAAATACGCTCCGGGGACGCTTTGTAAATAGTCACCGCAATGGCTTCTTGCAGATTAATTTCAAGTGAGAGTGCATCGTGAGACCGTATTGAAAGCGAGAGACCCAACCTCGTGTGTTGCGAGACTTATATCAACCACGCACTATAGTACTGTAGGAATATTAATTTATTACCAAAGTAAGATTGCATTGCAGCTGCGTTTAGAACTGAGTTTATTTACTTGTTTTGATAGAGAACGTCATTAGAGAGAATTATCATTGGAAGTGTTTGTTTTTCTAAATAAATTGTTTTCTTGCCAGAAACCGGTATGCTACTGAGTTATATTTCTCGACGGCATGTGAAGCCCATGGGCGGCATAAAACTCTGATACCAGGTTAGTGATAAGGACCAGGCCTGGGTCGACGGCGCGTTATGTTCCACGCGCGCCTAAAAAGATGTCAGCAGAACTGACGGGGTCCGATAGGGCCAATGCCTGCCGGGGTTGCGGTTTAGTCCGAAAGGGTTACGTGGCCCCTGGCAATACAGGCAACTGAAGGAACACGGGTGGGTTTTAGTCAGTAAGAGTCTGACACGCCCTCCCGCTCCGCCCAGAGCGGAAGAACTTATTTGATAATTTCCCGTCCAAAAAAAAAAGTTTAATCTCTACCCACACGAAAAAGAAGAAAGAAAAAATTGTTTTCTTTATTCTAAAGTCACCAAAACTTTGTTACAGAACTATTCACAAATATTAGCTCTAAAGCCGTTTCCTTTTTGGTCGGTGCGGTATCGTTTCGACATAATATGCTCGGTACACTGGAACGATACCGCACTGCTTTTTTCCTCATTGGTTAGTAAGCAGCAGTGCGGTATAGCATGCTCTGTATATCAAAACGATACCGCACTGCTTTTTTCCTCATTGGTTAGTAAGCAGCAGTGCGGAATAGCATGCTCTGTATATCAATACGATACCGCACTGCTTTTTTCCTCATTGGATAGTAAGCAGCAGTGCGGTATAGCATGCTCTGTATATCAAAACGATACCGCACTGCTTTTTTCCTCATTGGTTAGTAAGCAGCAGTGCGGTATAGCATGCTCTGTATATCAAAACGATACCGCACTGCTTTCATTTACGGACCTGTCATTATGTTTCAGTATAATTTATGCAGTACTGCTTAATTAATTGAAATATATGCGCTCGGTAAGCTTTCGGTCCCGAGCATAGCAAGCATGCTGATCCCGCACCAGTGAGGAAAGGGCCTAAGAAATAATAAATCCTTTTTCATATATGAGAAGTAGCTAGCTGCGAATTATTGTAAAAAAGACCAATTTCCTATGTCATGAGGTTTGTCAGTCTATTAAAATTTGCTCAACATCTCTTTCCTTTTTTTTTAGTCCGAAACAAAAACAGCACGTGTCTTGTTGCCTTCGCGATTGCTCCAATTAACATTCACAATTATTTGCATATTCTCAGAAATTATTTTGATAGACGTTCCCTTTGTGTCTAATTGCTCCTACAATATCCAAAAGGAATACTAAATCATTTCCACGCATTTGAATTACCGTTAATTAACGCTGCCTATCATTGTAGTCAATCGCACAAGTTTCAAGGCACTAAGCCTTAGTCTAGGTCTCTACTGATAGTCTGGATTTCTCACAATGCATTCAGTGTTGCCAATAGCTCCGTACTGAGCTTTGTGCGACGTGACTGCTAGATATCAGTATTATGAGCTGGCAATACAATACCGTCTATGAACTGAGCGACTAATCACTGAGTCATAATAGGAGTGTTTTATGAACTATTGAAGTGTATGAGTTTATATAATCTTTAATAATTACAGTTGATTGTGTAGGGTATTTTTTAGGGTCATGATAATAATAATTTTAGATATTCGCATTTAAGATTCAACATTGGATTGTACAACGTTAAATCTTAAATGCGAATATCTGAAAAATTCACTTTAGGTTGAATGCTGCTGAATGTCTTGATTACCATACTCAAATTCCGTGGTAATAATTTAAGTGTAAAACAAAGCATTTATGGAGAAACCAGTCAAGATTCATCTGGGTAACATTCTATTTGCATTAATAGTTTGTAAAAGAAACACACACATGGGATTCTGCTGATCAAAATAGTTTAAAAAATATATATCTTCCTTATCGCCGACTTAAGTGATGTCTCGACACAGCAAGCTTAAAGTGTATTTTCCACCAGTTCTGTATTCGAAGCATTGTTTCTTGAACTACATAGAGATAGAAAAACCAAAACGTAGACATCTGGTTTCAACAACATAATCGCAACACTTTAATTTATATCTCGCTGTTTTAACTTGAAATCGAAACTTTTGGAACCAAACAACTTCTACATCCTATCGTTTTCCCGGTTCTCAGATCCGCTGTAAATTTGATAATTTCCGTGTGTTCATAATATTACAGAACTTGTATTCTATGCTTGT
This sequence comes from Omphaloscelis lunosa, assembly GCA_916610215.1. Lineage (NCBI taxonomy): Eukaryota > Metazoa > Arthropoda > Insecta > Lepidoptera > Noctuidae > Omphaloscelis > Omphaloscelis lunosa. Next base: position 6,939,475 of record OU744250.1, on the reverse strand, counting down.
GTTAGGAGCAATGATGGCCCAGTGGCTAACGGCCACGGCCTACGAGTTGTAGGTCGTAGGTCCGAACCTAGACAGACGCTTCACATTGTGTAAATTATTTCATCACCACTGCTCTCAAAACGGTTAAGGAGAACATCGTAAGGAAACCGGCATGTCCTAAAACCAAATTTTTTAAGACATTGTGAAATCTGCCGCCAACCCACGCTGGGCCCACGCGATGGATTACAGCCCACTCCCTGTCATCGAGAATAGCCCAGCAGTGGGAACAATTATAGGCTTACTATGCTTATTATTATGTATTCTGTAACCCAAAACCGTAAATATATCTTACTCGAAAAATTGTTCAAATCACAAATGATGACAGTAGCATTCGCCCATATCTCACCTAAGTTTTCATAGAAAACAATATTTACAGACTAACCCTGCTGATCACCTTTATATCCGTCATAAAAGTCAATTAATGGATTTAGACCTTTATACACAAAGTGGACAACTTTGCAAATAGCTGTCATATATTTCGCTGTTTTGATTAAATTGGCAATATTACTGTATGGAAATAAGAAATACGGCTAACTAGTAAATTAAAATATTGATGAAGAATAATAATAAGATGTAAAATAAAGTATTTGGAAACTTTCTAAATGCCTTAAATCAGTTACAACATCAAATTCAGTGTTATAATTGCAATTCATTATTAATATTCTAGTTTGCTAGTTAGACATATTTCTTATTTCCATACAGTCATATTGCCAACTTAATCAAAACAGGTAAATATTTGACAGCTATTTGCGACGTTGCCAACTTTTTGGATGAACGCTCTTAAGTACTTGAAGAGGTCGGCGATGTCATTTTGCTAATAACATTAACCTGGGAGTTCTAATCTGTCTGCACACATATAATGGAAATTTCTCTGTAGCTTTTATTTGAAACAAATCTAAAGGTCATGCTATAAATAGCAAATAGTAGATATATCTTCACATTCGTCAGCTGTTGCTGTACACAAGAATCAGATGTGAATAAAATTCTTATACCTATTATTTTATTTACAAAGAATGATAACTTTCAAGCAAAACCGTCAAAGACAAACGGGTCTATATCTCACAAATTAATATAAAAAATTAAATACTGGGAATATGATCGTTATGTGTTGTAATTCTAGCGAACTTCCACTATAAAAAAAAAATTTCTAACAAAAAAGTGGTAAACAAAAATATAAAAAATTTTTTACAAAAAAAAAAAAAAAAAAAAAAAACCGACTTCCAAAAAACACTGCTTTCGGAAGTCGGTGTCTTTGGTTTTGAATTTTCGTTTTTTCACTTTGTAGTGTTTTTTTGGAAGTCTGTAGTTTTTTTTTTTTGTAAAAAGTTTTTATTTTTCACTAGTGACAGGAACTTATCATATTATCATCTACATACTAAGTGGGAAAAAATACGTATTATTGAAGCTAACTCAAAAACTATCCAAGCAAAGTTAATAAAATGTATATGAGACCACCTCGACAGCATGACCTTTCAAACAAAAACAGAATTTTCAAAATCGGTCCACAATTGACGGAGAAATCGGTGGACATACATAAAAAAACATACGATACGAACATATAACCTCCTCCTTTTAGGAAGTCGGTTAAAAACACCGCACTCGATACAATTTCATCTATCGGAGACCTCTAAACAAACAAAGCAAAGATTCGCTTCATGTTATTTCCAAAGTTTAATTTAATCAAAGTAAAATGTTTGAGGAACCAGCAAGGTAGCTTGTTGCAAGTACTTGTGAGCTTTCTATAACTTTGAACAGCGCTACAGTAGAGAGAGCTACTTCAAAACTTAGAGTATTCAACCTGATGATGAACTATGCAGACGTTAAATTTGATTTTCCAATAAACAGGTTTGTTTTTTTCATGTCTATTTACTCTCTTCTGTTTTTCTGTGCTTTGTTTATAAATCAAGTTCATTAGAAAGACTTTCATGTGTAGGTGTTGGTCATATTTCACACTTATAATCACCTGAAAAACGAATGGACCAGTAACAGTTTTTCTTTACTCATTTCTTTTTTAAACGAAGTTCCTTAACGCGGCTTGCAGTAGGAGTTTTTTACTGGTAGATATCGTCAAGGAAAAAGCGTTCTACCTCCTCCATACTACTTTCTCTCTCTCTGTCTCTTTCTATTACATACCTATTAAAGTCTTTTTTTTAATTTCGTAGACTAATTTGACAGGTGCAAATGTCAAACTCCAAATTGAAAAAACAAACAACAATCACTTGAAATGTCAAATTAGTCTACGAGATTAAAAAACAGACTTTAGTGTGTGTGTGTGATGTGGAAATTCGTTCCTTACGGGGGTCCCCCGACCGCACAGGTTTTTTTTTTTTCACTTGGACCTACGAACAGTATTTAGATTATTTTTTTTCGCCCAACCCACAAAACATGTTTTAATGTCAAACCCAATTGACTGTTTTGTTTTTATAAAACGTTAAATATACTGTATTGAAATATTCCAGCAAGATTACATAAACATTAAACAAATTAACAATTTCCACAAAATAATAACAAGAGAATGGCCGTAAAAATACTCTTTATTAAAACAAACGGTTACACAAAATTACAATCTAAGTTTACCTAACTTAAACACGGTGGATGGTTTCAAACAATAATTTCATTTTATGTCGGATTTTGTTGTTACAATAATATAAAAATAAAGCTATTATTAAAATAATAGAAGTTACTTAATAATTAATAATGTTTTATTATTAATAGTAATAATCTATTTGTATATTGTCGATTCGTCCTCTTCTTTCTTCACTGCTTGGATGAGGACCATTGACATGACAGCATTTACGACCTGGGAATTAAAAAGTGAGAATTTATCAATAAAAATAATATAGCATCACGCCATTTCGCAGAAAGGTAAAGCAGAGGTATACCTATAGTACAACCGCATTTTGCCAGTTATATTTAAGTCCCATTTAATAGAGGGCGAGCCTATTGCCATCAACTGGGCACAAATCTAAACTCTGGGCTGCTATTGAGAAATTCCCCGGGAATCACACCTCACGCTCCACAATCGCCCTACGGCGGTGGCGTGTTAGCAATAAAATCTATATAATTACAATTTTATACTAGTCGAGGCTGGCTGTGACTGTGATAAAATGGGAATCTATACTCCGTTGGTTTAGGTAGTTAACTAAAGGTAAACAAAAACATTCGGCCAAGTGAGTGTCGTATCAACACAATTAAGGGTTTCGTAGTTGGGATGAATTTATCCCAAAAAAAAAAAAAGTTCAGATAGACGAAGAACGAAATGATCCTATGACGGTTCCGTTTTTTCCTTTTGTGGTACGGAACCATAAAAAACACTTGATGAGAGAGCTGTCAAAGACGTCTGGTTAACCGACTAAACGTAATACCTGTCACTTCTGTTGTCGTGCTACGTCACAGTTGTAGTCTTCAATTTAGCAACGTTATAATTCGTTGAGTCTTAGAGAACCTGTTTTTTTGAGCTCTTTACAATATGGAACCCTAAAAATCACTTGATGAGAGAGCTGTCAAAGGCTTCTGGTTAACCGACTAAACGTAATACCTGTCACTTCTGCACGCGTAGCATGACGCTTTCTATGTCTACGAAGAATAGACATAGCTCTTTCTATACAAATTGACATTTCGTCTCTTCATTTTTGACATCGCACAACAAAAGTGAAAAATTCTATATAAAATACGTCGAGCCTTCGCGTCTCCGGCTCTAAAAAAAATCACGGGTTAGGACAAACGAGTACCACGTGGACTCGCGATTGTCAAATACGATTTAAGTTGTGTCAAAATTATATTTAAATTTAGGGATTTTTTGTTGCAGAATAGTTTTAAGATTTTCATCATCCAAAATAAAGGGGTTTTAGTGATAGTTTAGATAGTTTAGTTCGGTGTACAAGAGAATCGGCACCATTACCATTATTATTAGGAATTGGTTAAATCCAATATTACTGTAATATGATTTCTTCCAAAATACGATACTTTGACACTCTTAATATCAATAAAAATTGAGAATCAAACAAAGAAAAAAAAATCCTATGACAAAACAAACAATTCTGAGTCGAATTATGAAAAGAGTGAATTGCGTAAAAAGTGCAGTTGAGTCTTTCTACTTTACTGCCGTCCTGTCTACACGGAACGTCATTTTTGTCTATTCTTCTGTCGACACAACTCGTTTCTACGGTGGTCATGCTACGCCTGCTGTTGTAATGCTACGTCACAGTTGTACTCTTCAATTTAGCAACGTTATAATTCGTTGAGTTTTAGAGAACCTTTTTTGTGAGCTTTTTACAATACGGAACCCTAAAAAGCACTTGATGAGAGAGTTGTCAAAGGCATCTGGTTAACCGACTAAACGTAATACCTGTCACTTCTGTTGTCATGCTACGTCACAGTTGTACTCCTCAATTTAACAACGTTATAATTTATTTAAACTTTTTACACTCAAAACGGTACAAAGGCGGACTTAATGCCTTAAGCATTCTCTACCAGTCAACCAAGGGTGGTGAAGAGATTGGATGGCAGGATAATTCGTTGAGTTTTAGAGAACCTGTCTTTTTGAGCTATTTACAATAGACAGATTACAAAATATTATATTATTATTATAAATCTAACAAAAAATTTGTGCAGTTACATCTAAATAGTTTAAAAATAAAGATAAACTTTAACATACATTAACAAAAGTGGAAACTATCGTAAAAATCTAAAATAAAATTAATTTGGTTAAAACGTATTTTTAAAGAAGAAAATGTCATCTATAATAATTCATTTTTACGATTTGTTTAACTTTAGTTAATTACGTCAACCAATGGAGTAAAGATGAAGTAGAACCAGTATTTTACGTAGGCTCAAATATTATTAAAACTGAACAGATACTACAGAAACTGATAATTTCATAACTCCCAAATCCTACATTAATATTGATCAAGGCACTCTTCCTTTATCTAGTACCTTATGAATACCCAACAAATATCTACAGTTTCGATCCGACTTTGCCATTTGCGCGGAGACACGCTGATTAAGATACTTAATTATAATAAAAGCCACAATTTCCCTAAGAATCTTCGAAGTTATTTACCTAACTTTATAGAATAATCTACTATAATAACACTACAGAACTTTCTGGAAACTGTTATGTTAATATATGTAATTATATAATGTCAACGCAGTCTACCTCGCGTAGTTAAGATCCTTGGAACTCATTAAGATATAACGACCAACGTGTCCTGGAAGTTCTAGTTTTACGAGGATATATTTAAGACTGCTGGATGTCAGCACCCTGGTTGAGCTTTTAACCCCCGACGCAAAAAGAGGGGTGTTATAAGTTTGACCGCTATATCTGTGTCTCTGTATATGGCACCGTAGCTCTTAAACGGGTGAACCGATTTAAATGCGGTTTTTTTATATTTGAAATCAGGTTTTCTAGCGATGGTTCTTAGATATGTTTTTATCAAAATTGGTTCAGCCGTTTGAAGATTATCAGCTCTTTTCTAGTTGATGAATGGATGTGAGTATCTTCCACAGGTCTGATCGATTTGAAATTTGGTATTCTGTTACTTCAATGATATTAGAAGAATCCCCTGGAATTTGTAGGATATCGAACTCCCTTACTAACTTACAGCACAGGTATCGTGTTTGGGCTCATTGGAATGGTATCAATGAATAGGTTATAGATAGATGGTGAACAGCGTCTGGCACAGGGGTCTGGTGATGGAGTGGGAAAGACAAATGAGGAAATGTTTGTGTAGGGGTTTTTTTTTAATTTTAACAGTTATAAATTATACTTGTATAGGGACTGAATTAAAAAAATATGGTTGAATTTTTCTATAGAGCCTTTTACTGATTTTCGAGTTGTATTTTCATGTAGCCCTATACTTCTACGCTCTAACAGCCAAAATCAAGTATGCTATTTTTTCGACTGTCTTTTTGGCCTAGTGGGCGCAAGCGGTACTGCTGAGCCTGAGGTCCTGAGGTCTTTACCCAAATTGGCCAGTATTATAGGATTTTTCCATTAGAGATTTCTCAGTAACCCGGAGTCTGTATTTGTGCCCGGTTGATGGCATATATAATATATGGGACTTAAGCATAACTGGCAAAATGTGGGTGTACTATAGGGATGAAACTCTGCCTAGCCCTTTGGAAAGAAATAAGCGTTATGTTATTTGTATTTTTCCGAATTCCTTTATCTATGTTCTTCAATTTATTGTGTTCAGTCATGACAATACAACTTTGCTAAAGCGTTTGTAATCTTTCTGGTTTGCTAGACTTGTTAGTATGCTCGAATAGATTATGCAACGTGGTTTTATTTTGCTCACGGTTCTCTCTCAGGAGACAAGATAAGCATGCGGGTAACTGCTTCATTATAACCGTATACGAAACTATTTCCAGAGCAATATTATTATCTTCGCCTTAACATCGTAATAATGTTTTTTTCAAACAGTTTGCACCTTTTTGCGGCCATACACATTTTTTTTTACAAGTTAATCTTTTCACGTTTCTTGACCGTTCAGTTTAGTCATTGTTGCCTAAATGATTTTATAAATTAGATCATTATGAATATTCGAAAAGTCACTGAAGTTAGTTCGCTAAATATTGCATAAGTCAAATAAACCATTTAGTATACAGTCAAAAATAATCATCTTTTCATTACACTGATAATATTTTATCTTTTGTATTAGGCACTAAGTTTTTAAGGGCACATTTATGAGAGTGATGTAAAAGAATTGACTAATCAGCACACTCACAAAATTGTTGGAGGTTAGCTGCCGGTATACCAAATAGCTCGTGCCTACAACCACTCAACGCTACTTACCGAAATCATGCAGGAAGCAAGCACAATGCCTGCTAACCAACCGGTCTTGCCTTCCAAGTACCAAGTAAGCTCATCAACACAGCCGTGGAAGTAAGCGTTGCCGGTGACGGAATCCCGGCATTCAGCGGGGAGCGGTTTGTTCAGGTTGATATAGTCCATGGGACCATCAGCACCGCAGCATCCGATCTGAGGATAGGTAGGAAAAATATTTAGAAATTAATATAGTCAGGAATATTTAACGCTGGCTGTGGAAAAATAATAACCAAAAAAAAAAATTATTAATAACCATGTGTGAGGCTTCGATATGGGGCGAGAAATGTTGATATTTCATTAATTTTCTAAAACCTTCTTTATTCTGACAGATAACCAGATAACCATACACTGCTGCAAGGACCTTTTGGCGCTTAAATGACGTTAGCTGGGGGCGCTGTTGGTAAACATTTGTGCAAAATTATTTTACAGCGTTTTACTAATTGCTTGAGCAGTGATAGCTTAGTGGTGTGACCGTCGGACTGCCAAATCTTAGGTCTCGAGTTCGAACCTAAGGCACGCACCTCTGACTTTTTTAATTCATGCGCGTATTGTATAATTATCATCGCCCATGGGTGGCTTTAAAACTCTGACACCAGGTTACCACTAACCACACGAAAAGAAGAAGAAGACTAAATGCATATATACGGTACTTATAACAAAAAGTCGTCGGTCTGTCTGCTTGTTCCTAATCTCCGAAACGGCTGGGCCGCTTTTTTTCAAAGAATTAAGGTCCACGCGGGCGAAGCCGCTAAGCTAGTCATCAATCAACCAATAAATTGGTTAAACTAGTATGACATTTTTTATTAACAGTTAATTTACAACAATTTGTTATTTATTATATGTATTTATAAACATTAGACTGATCATATTGAAATCAGATTATGCATTCAAAATTTAATTAAAACTGAATTCAGGGAAATGATAACAAAATTGGAACAAAGGAGGAAATTCTATGATTAATCCAACTCAGTTAAAAATAAACCTCTTACCTACTAACTAACTACTAATGAATTACGTCAACATCATTTTCGTAGAAGATATTATTTCTAGACACTAGTTTCTAGAAATAATATCCGATCAGCAACATTAAGGCTGAAACTCCTTAACTCTCTAAAAGAGTTCCCCTTTCCGATAACCAATCAATCGACCATGTCAATTTCACACCCAAACAGTTTTACTGAGCTCTCAAAGGAGATTTGACGAAAATAAAGCGGCATCGGACAAAAACACGAAATCTCGACAATCGTGCGTACTACAGGCATCGTTCGCGATCGGAATCGATTCAAAATTAAGCCTGGGCGGGAGACAGTTTATGATTGGAGCAGTGTGCGATCGGGCGTGGAACGTGCCACACAGCTCTATTTGATTAGCGCCAGTATCCCGGACACGCTGACTTTGAGGCCTACTAGGGAAAAGTTGACGGTTCTTTTCACAATGTAATTTTTCTTAGTAAATTTTAATTTTATTTTCTTTTATCGTAGTATTCAAATAAATGTAAACAATAATTATGAAGGTAAATCTTCGTATCTACATAGCACAAGGGAAATTATTCTATTTACCTACTTAAATATTTACTCTCGACAAACTTGCATAGTTTTATATTTTGTTTTACAAACACGTTCATTAAATAATGCTTCGAATGCTATCCTGGCAAACATTGAATAAAGATAAAAATGTGATTAATTATTATTTTCTTAATTTTGACAAACATTTTACAGATTTTGTGAACCGAACGTCAAATTCGAAGCCACTCAGTTTTTTTTTTACACCGTAAGGGTGTCCTCTCTGCGCTACGGTTTCGTCAACTGCCCATTCGGCAAATGCATTTTGGTGTTTGCTTCGTTAGATGTTACGGTTTTGTTACACGTTTTTGTAGCCATAGTTTGACGAGGAAAAAATCACGACCGATATTTCTTTTTTGGCAACAAACTTGGGCCAAATGTAAATTTTTTTGGTCCGCCTGCTTTTTCGGTGCAATGCTGAATGATGATCTCAGTCAGATATGAAATTGGAAAAGCCAGTTCAAAGGATATCCGACTGTAATTATAGCTTTTTGATTCTGCTGGTTTTATTTTTGTACGCGCGTGCAAACATAAATACGGGTTCATTTCAGATTTCCAATACGTTCGTACCTTGATTCACACATGTATGTAGTAACATTTATGCCCCAAAATGAACCGTTATCCTACCAGTATTTCAGTGTGGTCAGTATAATTTATATGGTAAATTACAATCCCCACTGATGTGGATTTGTCAGTGGGGATTTCTATAACTAAAACTAAAAAATTAGAAAATATTAACTAACTAGCTGCGCCCCACGGTTTCACCCACATAAGTGTCTATCCCGTAGGAATATTGGGATAAAAAGTAGTATAAGTCGTAATCCAGGTCATGGTCTACCGATGTGCAAAATTTCATCAAAATCTGTTCAGCCGTTTTAGCGTGAAAACAAACAAACTCACTTTCGCATTTCTGTAATATTAGTTCGGATATATCAACTTCAGGAATTGCAGAATTGAAGGGATCCGTTAGGGCCGATGCCTGCCGGGGTTGCGAAGAAAACCGAAAGGGAGATCGTGGCCCCCGGCAACAGGGCAACCGAAGGAACACGGGTGGGTTTTAGTCAGTAAGAGTCTGGCACGCCCTCCCGCTCCGCCCAGAGCGGGAGAAGGTATTTGATGATTTCCCCCACCAAAAAAAAGGAAGTTATGTTCTGTATTGTAGCTAAGGCTCGGAATTCTTTTACATTAAAAGTTTATGTACTTACTCCTTCTTGCACCATCCTAAGGATCTCCCGACTGCCTTCGTGTTGAGGGTTGTTCATCAGTCGCACGATGACGTCCCTTATCAGAGGCTGGATGCTGGAGTCGTAAGTGGAGAAGTCTAGAACCACGCATGCTCCTACCAAGCCGAACACAAACAGAGCTATTTGTGTTCCTATATACTGTGAAATAAAAAACATATTTTTTTAGACAAGGTTATCTAGATCAAAATTAAACTACTCCATTTAAAAGGTATATCATTCGTGCTTGTCGACTGCCTCCAGATGTAGCAATAAATGTAAAACATTATAAAAATAGCCGAATTCCGTGCCTAGCTGGTTTCACCTAAAAAAAAAAAAAAAAACATTTTTTCTCAAACATGTTTGGAAATTCGAACATTATTTTGACACCCTTCTTCGAGATAAATCGAAATTGCGGTACTGGTCGATTACATGCGAGCGCACGGCCGGGAATGTTTGTATGAAAATCCATGTCAGTCATGTTTAGCAGCCAAATAAATTACTATGAAAAACTTTTAGCCGTCTTATTATTTAGAAATAGAACGAACTTTTTACTTCAACACATGGCAACCAAGGAGGTAACATATTGAAGATTTTACTTAAATTTCTATTTGGCGTGCATATAGAGCCGTTTAAAGTAAAGAAGAAACAAATGAACATACTGGCGCGTGAAAAATTATCGTTGTTCGTCATTGATTCTGGAATTTATAATTAATTTACTCAATTTGAATTTCCGCGCATTATTTCAGAAAAGTACTAAACAAACATTGGCCGCAACTAGATAAAGCTTGCGGCTTCGCCTTAGCCCACATTTTCACGATCGTCCGTCAATGCCCCTGTTGCAGGCCGCGACAGTAATGTTCTATTGCTAACCTGTTGCAAAGACCTAAAGAAAGAAATAAAACCAGAAACGTGGATGAAGATAAAAATGCTGTACACGAGTCAATTAAAAAAAAAACGTTTCTCTGAGTTTTTCTATGTTGACAACAGGCAATTAAAAGTACAAAATAATGAAAAAAGAAGATAAACAAATATATAAATTGTGTAAATGTACTGTGGAGCTTTCGTTGAAGTAATACATGTCTTGACAAGATAACATATATTCATGTGAAAACTTGGCAGACACTGAGATAGGCAGACTTGGATTTGTTACTTAGTTTATACGCTAATATTGATACGACTTGTATTTATCTAAATACAAAGCAATTGTTATTAAGCCAGATAAGATCACAATTTATACGTGAATACATAGAAATTGCGTCAGTTGTTTTTCGTTCAAGGAAATCTAATATGGTGCCAAGAATTTAAGGCTAGATTAAATAAACAAACTGAACGGAATTATGCTATTGTGCTGCTAGAGAGACCTCATTGAAATTGAGCAAGTTTATTTCAGAAACTTGAGGAAATTTGTATTATTTTTTCACTAAAATGATAAGACATATAGAAGAGTTAAACAAAGGTATGTAAGTAGGCGTAGTTCTTTATTATGTGACTAGTCAGCAAATGTTAGAAAAATAATTAAAACATCACTACAGAAGCCAGCCAATATGACTGTGAAAATTTGCGTACTATTAAGGATTGAATAACATAACATCAGGCCTTGTTTCCCCGAAAGGTTGGGCAGAGGCGTCCCTGTAGCAGGTTCACGCACATTTCGCCAGTTATGTTTAAGTCCCATGTAATAGAGGGCGAGCCTATTGCCATCAACCGGGCCCAAATCCAGATTGCAGGCTGCTACTGAGAAATTTCAGATAGAAAAACCCAATAACACTTTGCACGACCAGAACCTCATGCTCAGCAGTAGCGCTTGCGACCATTAGACCAACGAGGCAGGATTTAATTTTATTACTTAATCTTAATATAATTTTATTCTTGGGTGGTTACACCAAACTATTTACTATCAACTGCTGTAGGTACCTACTATTTAAAAAAGATAATAACCCTCTTTCTTCTTTTCGAATCGATAATAAAACAACATTCATCTTGTTAACTAGATTACCTTGGATACTAATCCAATAACATAATAGATCTTAAAAAAGAACTTACAGCATATAGCAGCATCACATTTTCCATTAAAGCAGATCCGCATCCAAGGAAGGCGACGACCATAATACCAAGAGACGCAATGAGGATTATGTAGATACCGATGAAATACTTCTGAAGCTCCAGGATACGCATCCATTCGTTGAAGCCAGGCTCAATGCAGATCCATAGACAGAGGGCGAAAATGGACACGCCGAACAACTGAAAAAGAGGAAAATGTTTGAGGTTCAGTGGTTCCGCAATCACATTGGTTTTACACTTCATGCATCCAATGATATGTTCTTCTCCTCTTATTGAGTCGTTATTGAGAATGGCTTTTGTAAAAGGATATTATTGGGTTTTTGATATCTGGCGATAATTATGTTAATTTTAAAAGGTTTTTTGTAGTCGCAGTTAAAACAGTAATCAGAAATGTACGAATAATATTCTTTTAACAATAACATGAACAGCGATGTGAATGAATTTTTCGACGCCACATTTTAGTTAGCTTAAAGATTTAGTAAAATAAATAGTTATTTTTATGTTATTATTTAGGTAGTTGTTATTTATGTATATTTCATTTTAATTCTAAATGACTTGTTCTTTAACCATCTTAATTTCTGAATGCAACTGTGAAGTTTTTGAAGTACCAAACATCTTATAATTTCATACATAATAACAATGAATGCATAATTAAAAGCTCAGATTATGGCACCGTCACATTTGAACCCCTGTTTAACGGACCAGGAGGCATTCAAGTCATACAAGTTTGCAAGCAATGGGCCACTAACATTTCATTGTCATTTACTACTGTAGTCCTTAACCCGTTACTTCTGTACTTCCAAACAATTTTAACACACATTTACTTTAAACTGACCAGTTAGTTTAACCATGCTTTTAAAATAATGTGACTGAAAGATATTTGGAAAATAACCTCTCAGAAACGTACTGGTTCCTGCTAAGATGTAATTTGACGTCTAAGGGTGATATGAGGGTGTGTGTGTGTGTTACAAAACTTAACTAATACTCGTCCTAATATACTAATAAAACAAAGATAAAGCTAGCAATAGATAAGTTGAGTTCTAAAAGTTTTATAATCTCAATAATGCTGTGAGTGAGTCGTCAAGTTTTATACCAAAGATCTTCAGATGGCAGGATTTCTTATAATAGCTTTGTTTTTGTGTTCCAAATAGCCGGAGATAAAGCTAGGGGCTATTGTCTTGGTAATATTTACTCCACCTACATATATTTGTATAGAGGATGGAGATGTTGTTTGCACAACACAAGACATCGATGCTATCAGAGTTTTCCAGACGTTTTATGGTTTTCATACTTTGTATTCTAAGCTTATTGTCCTTTTGTTACCTCATTATTGTATTAATGTCGGTTTATGATATCGTAATAAAGTTACTTGTAATAATAATATTTTGATTCAAAGGACGTAATAAGTTACGATAATAGACGTCAATAATGTTTTACTTCAGAAAAAGTTGTTTTCTGTGGGGTGATTCGTACATATTTAGAAGAGTGTAAATCGAGATAATCAAGTCACATTTTCGACCTATTTTATTTTATATTATTGCCAATAAAAGTTTGTTATTATAAAGACAAGGAAAGATTTTTGTTATTCCGATATAATTATGCGAAATAAGGACACATATAAAGTTTCTCGCAAATATTTCTTTTCGAGTCGGTACTCATTTGAATCAAACTCTTCATATTGACACCTAGGACGATCCTAACCGTACGAGAATGAGACGAAAACGAAACAGAGGGTGTGTTCAATGGACTGAAAGCAAACGTTTACAGTTGTTTGGTGCATTTTGTTTTGTCTCTCTGGACAGAACTCGACTTGATGTCCCGTATACGTCTCCCCTTCGTTCCATATGTAAGGTTTCTATCACCCTGTATGTAAAACATTTAGACGCATCTATTTCGTGCCAAAGTTCATTCAAACTTTAACAATATTTAACCTTTACGTCACTTCTTTGTTATTTTGTTTGTCTTTGCTCTGGGGACATGATGGAATTGGTCGGATACGCAAATATTAGTTAGAAGTTGCTCGAATAAGAAAGGCAAAATTATTATGAATATTCAAACAGAAAAATGTTGACGTTGTTGTGGACCTAAAGTAATTGACTGTCTATTTTCGTGAACTTTTTCTTTCACCTTTTTGCGCAAACATAATAAGTTCCGGAATAATTTTACGTAAGAACTATTGGTATTTGCGAACAGAGTTCTTTTGTGAAGAATCGTACAGAGTATTCACATAAAACATGCAAATGGATTCTGATAAAAAATATTATTGTAGTATTACTACAAAAATAAAATAATTCTGGGCTAGGTACAGAAGATTAATGAATATGTGTGGATATAAAAAACACTGGGAACTAACAGAATATGTACGGGTAAGAATGGTATCTACAGAATCTGTAGAAACGAGAACTAGAGCATAACCGCGCGTCATTATACTTTGTTTGCAAAAAGCGCTGTCGAGACAACAGCCCTGTTCGCAATCCATTAGTATCCCTCACCAAATGATGCGGAAAGTTGACTTTTACGTCTGTTGGAAAAAATCATATAATAGTGAGGCCAATGTGAGCATCATTAGTGCAGTGATACACGTCCATGATGATTAATTTACATTGTAAATGAAATAATGAGTGATTTTATATAGGTTAAATTCTGAATAAAATAAATGCATCGGTATCATTTACTTTCAGTTTAACTTTTACACCCAGTTGCAAAAAGACAAACATTAATGCCCCATTACGTAATGGATCATTAGTGCTAATGATTTCATTAATTTCATCAAAAAACCATTAAAATCGAGTATAATGTTGCTTTCTGCAACAGGTTAAAACAAGTTAATGGAAGATTAGTTTAATGATAGCTTTATAAGTTAAAGTTCGTTTCTGCAACTGGCTGTTTGTTACTTAGCCTACATTAAAACATTTTTGTAGGTACTAAACCCACATGCTACTTTATGACTTCTAACGACTCACAGACTTGTTTTCGCTGTAATTCTATGAGTATTAGACCAGGACCTGTGCTTAATCAAGTACTGTAATTCTACCTTCCAAAACTGTAGGAATCATCTCGACTTTACACTACTCTTTACTTTGCGTATCATAATTAGTTCAAAAGTTAAAGCCAAGCTTAAAATAATTTTAAAAGCTTTCAAAAAACTAATTAAAGTAACAACTAAAAGAATGCTTGTTCTCATAAACTCGAATCAACTGCCGCTTGAAGTAGAAATTTCAAAAATAGATAAAAAGTCAAGAAAGGTGCTTGATTGTGAAAAGTTTCCCAACGGATTGTATCAGCTACCCCTTTTCTTAAGTAAACAAAATTGTTTCTTTATTTTCAGAGCTTGGGTTCTAAATATTATTCTTTAATGCGGATAATAATCTTTAAAATATATGCAAGGGAGACGCTGGAATGTGACATGGGAAATATACTGCTTGCACTGACTTAGGGTAACTAAATTTGAGCAGGATTAAAATTCAATTTCTTTTTATATTTGTAATTCTATTCTTTACTAATTATTCTAATAGGTCTTTAAGATTTCTGTAGATAAATATTATTTAATAAAATCAGTTTAATACTTATTATGTACTACGTTCAAAACTCATACGTTCAACTTTGGATGCTGAAGCGAAGTTGTTCAAGCTATGCTCGAGTAGCAGGAAAACGTCTCAATTTTTAGGATTCCTAAAGTGCTCGCGCCAACAAAAAGTATATATTCTTCAGAAGGATCTAATTTCCTAACCAAATTATTATTGTTATTTCCTTTTACGTTTAATTTTTTATACCAAATGTTTTGAGACGAGCGCTAATCCTGCCAAACTGTCACACAGTTTGGCAGGTTTATAAAATGAGTAGATATAAGTATATAATGGTCCCAAATAAATGTTTTTGATGTGTAACATCTTTCCTCACGCTTTCCTGCAATCAAAATCTAAATCTAAAAAAAATCTAAATATGTAATTAAATCTGTGGGAGTGATTTCGTGAAAAGGAACGGAAGTATGTTACAGGAAACCGGGGAAGCGCGCGCTATTTGATTTAATCAATGAGCGCGCGTGGTACTAGAGTTGGCCGTCAGGAACGACCTTGACGAGGCCCCGCCCCTTTTATATTGCATATAACTTCCTCAATGTTCCTTACCCAATGTGAGATGTCAGATGTTACATCATATGCGAATGAGACTACTGTAAGGCTCGCTAATTTTTTTTTAAATTTTTAATGAATTAAGTATATACTTTACAACACTACTAACAATCCTAACCTAGAACTAGCCTAAACTTTTCCCTCCATCTATCTCAATTGACTCCTACGACTTCCGAATAAATCGATTAAATATAAGTTTCTGTCCTACAAAGTCAGAAATCATAATAACAAAAGCATATAGTCGGAAAGCAATTCTTTCTTCAGTACTTCGTGTCCCGAAGGCTTATTGAATTAATTCGGTTCTTGGTGAACAGAGTTATGAATTTAGAAGTAATGTGGAGTTCCTTTATGAAGAAACTTTGAGAATGTATTGGTACTACAAAAATGTATGAGACAGAGTAATAAAAGGCAGATAATAAAAAAACATTGTACTGAGATGACTCAGTGTTCTTGTTATCTGTATCATAAAAGTGTTTTGGTGAGATACTAATGATGCTGAATTTTTATGTTGACCTGGGATAGGTCGAAACTAAATTATACATTTATGTACATTTACATTCATCTTTTTTGTAAGAGTGGTCAGGTCATGCAGAGTACTGGCTGTACCCACCTACCTTACTGACCCATATACACGAATATATGATTTGATTTGATCCCAGAATCAAGTATAATGTGAACACTCAATTAACCTCTCGGTGTTTATTTCTTTAACATGCGGACTCAAAAGAAAATTCAGGAATTTTAGTTAATAACTTAACATAACAAACGTAAACGAGGCAAAAGAAGTATATAAGGATTGTAGCAGGTGGCGTTCTGTAGTTTCTGCCTACCCCTATAGGAAGAAGGCGTGAGTTTAGGTATCTATGTATGTAACATAACATAACATCACTGTAACATAACATAAAATCACTGTAACATAACATAACATCACTGTAATATGAAATAACATCACGCCTATAATCCCAGAAGAATTAAGCAGAGATGTACCAATAGTACACCACTCACTTGCTTCAAAAACATCGTGAGGAAACCGGCTTGCCTGAGAGATATTTTTCGACAACATGTGCAGTCAAGTCAGAGGCCCATAGGTAGCTTTAAAACTCTGACACCGGGTTAGTCACTAACCACACGAAAAGAAGAAGTACACCCAAATTTCGCCAATTATGTTTAAGTCCCATGTAATAGGAGAAGTTTTATGTTATATTTGAATATTTAGGAACGCAAAATGTAGGATGATTTTGAAGTCCACCCCTGGCAATGCTCAACAGCACGCGTAGCATGACCACCGTAGAAACGAGTTGTGTCGACAGAAGAATAGACAAAAATGACGTTCCGTGTAGACAGGACGGCAGTAAAGTAGAAAGACTCAACTGCACTTTTTACGCAATTCACTCTTTTCATAATTCGACTCAGAATTGTTTTTTTTTGTCATAGGATTTTTTTTTCTTTGTTTGATTCTCAATTTTTATTGATATTAAGAGTGTCAAAGTATTTTGGAAGAAAACAATATTAATATTGGATTTAACCATTTCCTTGGTAATGGTGCCGATTCTCTTGTACACCGAACTAAACTATCACTAAAACCCCTTTATTTTTGGTTATGAAAATCTTAAAACTATTCTGCAACAAAAAATCCCTAAATTTAAATATAATTTTGACACAACTTCAATCGTATTTGACAATCGCGAGTCCACGTGGTACTTGCTTGTCCTACCCCGTGATATTTTTAGAGCCGGAGGCGCGAAGGCTCGACGTATTTTATATGGAATTTTTCACTTTTTGTATGGAAAATAAGAAAAATTATTGCCTACATGTTCAGTCTTAGGGGTTTGAGGGTTTTAAAAAGGGGGTCGAAATTTTCATTATTTTTGTGATTAGACACACCATTTTCGAGATATAAGCAAAAGAAAAAAAAGATACAGTACTATTTTTGCACATGAATTCGAGGTGTTGGTGTGAATTTTAATTATGATAATTATTACTTATCACAGTTTTGCGCTCAAAACGCGCTCCTTTACAGGAGAGCGTTTCATGATTTTGTAGATAACCGATAATTTTCTACCGTCTCTAGCATGGCGATTACAAAATCGAATTGTTTTCACTACCTTAGTGATTTTGACAGTTTGGATAGAAAACTTTCTTCTGAAATAGTCTACATGTAAAAGGACCTAGACAAAGATTGTTAGAAGCGGAAGACAAAATGACAGATTGTAGAATGATTGTGATGTCAATTTGTATAGAAAGAGCTATGGCTATTCTTCGTAGAAATAGAAAGCGTCATGCTACGCGTGCAGGAAGTTAAAGTGTGTATGCAAACGAAATAGGACAACAGTCAGTTGTTTTCTAAACAAAACAAAACATTTCAACTGTAAAGTCTTTTTTTAGACAGCTGACTGTCATTGAAACATTTTTTCTGATTTTTTACTACACGCAACATTCTCAATTTTCCTGTCGGTTTCAAAATAGGAAAACTCAGGAAAGTTACAGACACAAGAATCTTTTGGCGCTCGAATGACGTTGCCCACGCTGATGGTGATCATTTCTGTAATATTTTATTTTTTTATTTTGTGAAATGTATGAAAAAGAAACCCACAGAACTCATGGCCCCATGACCTTCCGGCACATTAAAAATGCCTCTATTTGATTAAAAGGCACTTAAAAATCAGAAGTGTCTTCGAAAGGGGTAAACCCTTAATTATAATCCTATTGAAACCAGAATGGTATCATTTTGAAGCCCTTTAGATTCTCCAGGATATTTTTTCGATATTCCTTTTCGTTTTTGAGAAATTAAGATTACGGCCAAAATTTTTGTTTTTTTAATAAAAAAAAAATAAACATTTAGCAAAAAAAAACTTGAACAAGATCGGCTTGGTGAAAGAAAAACATTTGTATAAAACATTGGTCCGTAACCTTATCTAAATAAAGACCACAATCGGGTTTACAAAAAAAAACTTCCGGAACCTTTAAAGTAAAAATACTTGCTTAGAACATTGATCCGTAGCGAAATATAAATAAAGAGCACAATCGCATTTACAAAAATGAGGTGTCATGGTTTCGCGAAATCAATGGTTTACTCCCATCTCAAAAATGCCCAACGCGCCTAAAGAAGTTTGCACTTCAAAAATTACAGTATTGTAGCCATTTCAGTAACGCATCTTTTGATATAATTTTCATTTCTCTATCTTAATAGTTGAGGACGCTAGCCGGGTTGCACTTTTGTTGGTGCCTTACTGAAGGGATCGAAAAGGCATTTTCAATGCTAAAACAAGATGACAACGATTTTAGCTACCCGCCATACGAACCTTGTAGCGCTATAAAAACGATTATGATGACATCATGCGATGACAAGTTGTACTACCGCCATGTACCCAACATGGCGTCTATTACAAAAGGAGATAATGAAGTACTTAGCTTGATGATAAACCATTATGACTGATTAGTTTAGAAAGTGCTTCTAATGGAAATATAAATTACTTTAATCAGAAAAGTTTTTTTTTTTTTTAAAGATCAAAATTCTGAAATTCCTATAAAAAAAAGAAAAAGGCTATTTAGCTGTTTGTTGTTGCTTATTACTCTTTTTTTTTTTTTTTTACTAAAACTGCAATATAAGTCACTTTTATAATACAGAAGTTAAAACATAAAAAAATAGGTAATTTATTTCTGAAAATGCTACAACAGTCGTCCGACATCGCATTATGGCAATAAACTTGGAAATGATGTAAATTTCACATTATTTATATTCTTTTAGCTACAAACGAATTCAGTTATACATTTTGTAATCGCGCCAGAACTACGTCTGGTTTTTACTCTATTTAGAGAGTAAAAAGACGCTGTTTTTTGGAACGTTAAAAATTTATAGGGTCGTAAAAACTCACGCGGTGCTCGTTTCCATGCCAGAAGTGGTATCTAGGTACAAATATGACGTTACAGTGTAACTTATCTAAGGTCCTAAGTGATGTGCTGAGAATGATGGCGCTGGTAAGTACTATCAATTTGTGTAGGCTGAGTGCCAATACTTGACTGCTCTGTATGTTTGAAAAGTTCACAGATTCTGTCGTTACTAATATCTTGCTATGATAACATTATGTATAAATTTAAGAGAAGTTTCTACGTATAAATATTTAGGTATCAATTGCTTATCATGGATGAATCAACTACTTAAGTAAACGCTGGTGGCTGTAATTTGTACTCTTGAGTTCTATTAATTACAGATCATGTTGCTTCTTATGCTAAAAGTTAATTCTTAATCTATAACATAACATCACGCCTTGTTTACCCGAAGGGTTGGGCAGAGGTGTCCCAGTAGCAGGTTCACCCACATTTCGCCAGTTATGTTTTAAGTACCATGTAATAGGGGGCAAGCCTATTGCCATCAACCGGGCACAAATCCAGACTCCAGGCTGCTACTGAGAAATTTCAGATAGAAAAACCCAATATCACTTAATCTATATATCTTAAAAAACGAATCTTATATTAAAGCAATGTGTTTAAAGGAATACAAAATCTTCCACGCAACAGCTACAAAATACGTTATATTATGGAAAATATCTGAAACCATTCACAAATTCATCTTCGGAAAACCAAACATGAAAAATATGGGTTACCCCGTCGCGTTTCCGTTCCCACTGAATATTACGTCTCCAATTTTTCGTCTACTCTTAACTGCAACCCAGCTCAAACCTTTTTAGAGCAAAAAACTATTATTTCGGTCGCAGTGTCCCGGTTTTCCACGGTAACAGCCGTCAGTCTCGGTTCCCATTGTATCTCCTTCGAGACACCTGCAAAGCTGGAATAATAAAGAGTTTTACAACGTTTCAAAATGGGAGTTTTTCTCGCAATTCAACCGCAACGTGCACTTAAGGGATTTGAATATCTTATATGGTACGTTTTATCTGTTCCAAGCAACTCCCCGCTGAATGAATTCGTCTCAGCTTTTTAAGTTCTTAAACAATTCCTTTAACGTTTGGGTAAGTCAAATCGGCAATAGTATTCATTGATAGTTTAGTCCGTGTAAATATTTGATGCTTCGAAACCGAAATGAAACGTTTCTCGAGAAAAGAATGTTCAATACTGCTGCTACAACAATGGCATGGAAAAACAAAAAACGAAAAATATAATAAGCGTGGACATTCTTTCGTGCAGTCAAAGCATTGTTTTGCTCCACGCCCGCGTAGTTTTTAAACTAATAAAATGAAAATTCGGAACGAGTTTTATTGGTTTATCTATCTATCAAAACAATAAAAACTATTCCACTGGTATATATTAAAATGTAGGAATCCGCAAAATAGTTTTTCTTTTTTTTATGAGTGGAGTGGTTTATAAATTTTTATTGCGTACCCGACTAAAAGCTCGTACAGACCAGCGCGATATCGCGGGCACGACATGTCGTGCCCGCGATATCGCGCTGGTCTGTACGAGCCTTAAAGCGATCAATTGCTGTTGCTGTGATTTTAAATAAAATTATGGGAAACAAGCGATGTATTAAATTTTTTCTCAAAGAATAATTTTATTACACTTCCAGATTGGCATAATGTCGGGAAAAACGTAGCTCCTTCCCATAGTACTTAAACTGTCACCAGCAAACTATGGATAGGCTTGAAAACCGTGCTTCTTAAAGAAAACTTGAATCACAGTTTTGTTACAATTTTATGTTTTGTCCCTCTGAATTGCATAACAATAATTTGAGCTTCTCCTACCATTCATACCTTTATTTTTGGGTGGTACATTATCAAATAACTTCTCCCGTTCTGGGTGGAGCGGGCGGGCGTGTCAGACTCTTATTGACTAAAACCCACCTGTGTTCCTTCAGTTGCCTGTATTGCCAGAGGTCACGGTTACCCGGTTCGGACAAAACCGCAACCCCGGCAGGCATCGACCTTATCGGCCTCCGTCAGTTCTGCTGACATCTCTTTGAACCGCGCGTGGACCACAACGCGCCGTCGACCTGGGCCTGGTCCTTATCGGACGGTGAGCTACCCATTGCTCACCATTCGCAAACCCGCGCCTACGGTGGCCGGGAATCGACCTGCAACTGCCGACGCCCAGGGCGTCTCCTGCGGCGGCTAGGGGCATGAAGACGTGAAATTTGCCTCTCACTCACGCCTTCCGCCTCTTCCTTCGCGTGCATTTCTGCTTTGCAGAAGGAGGTGACGGCCATGCCTTCTCGCTCCGTATCATGGCCTGGACCAGGGATGGACGCGAGATATCACCGCCGCCGATCGCCTCCACGAAGACACGGTGATGCTCCGCCCAAGCCGGGCAGACCTCCACCGTATGCTCCACCATGTCCTCCGGGTGATCCATACAATGGTGACACCCGAGCCTTTCCTCCCGCCTTATCCTGAACAGGAACCTCCCGGAACAACCGTGTCCGGTTAGGACTTACATAAATGCAATGCATCTAAACTTTGTCTTACATCAAAGTATATTAAAGGAATGTAATATAAATTTAGAAAACATCTCGTAGTTGAAGTTCCCTACAAATTAGTGAAATAAAAGTGCAACAGAACTTGTACCTTTCTGTAGTACTAAAATAAGTTGAGCAGAAAATTCTAGGAGCAAGTTCTGCTTTCCGTCTCCCGGTTCGTGTACGGCTTTTAATTTGTCTGTCGTTACGGCAACGTTTATTACATACTTCCCTATTTGTTGGAGCATTTCGTGTTCCTACTACTCAGAAGTGTAATATAAGTTCGTATTTCAAAGGTCTGATTTCGTTTAATCATAGTGTATCTGCCTCTTTTGGAAGAGTCAAAAGTATATTAAATCTTTGGTCATACTGAGGCAAATGATCGCGGGCCGCGGGATGCGACTGCGTGCCTTGATTGTCATAATGATTACGTGACGTAACTATTCGCGCTATTTAAACCGAATTTCGTTCCGCATCCCACACAGGATTCGCCTCAGTTTGGCCAGAGCTGTAAGCTGACGACGTCACGGGGTCATTATTTGTTGAACAAAGATACAAAGTATTGCAATGTTATATTCTTTGTGGCCATTCAATAAATCATTCACCCTTTTTTTTGGTTTCGTCCCGTAAACCGTTGTACATAGTCTGATGTAGTCAGTACCTCGACACTGACTGATGTGTTTTTAGTTAACAAAAACTGCAATTTGTAACTGTTTCCAAAGTTAAGCGTAAGGATTTTATTTTTTTGTGGTTGTTAACTGCGATTTAGTTCGCGTTATGGTTTAAATGATTTTATTCTGATTTCAGCTGCAATCATTTGAAATAGTTTTTGCTTGCAAAAATTGTGAATGTTCAAAAATGGTACTCTCAATAAGAAAATATTGTTATACCTACTATTAGATGCTTGATTTTATTCCTAAAATTAAAAGACTGTAAAAGTTACCTACATAAACAAGGTAGAATTTTCTTTATTCGGTTTTTGAAATGTAGTAGAGTCCATTATCAGACCATAGAAGAAGATAACCCAATTATTAGCAAAAAAATATTGATAAGAGATTACCTAACATAAGTATTATTAGTTGTCGACTTATGTACCCAGTGTAATTATTGTGCCGTAGAACCTACCTATATTTTTCTATGATCAAATATTATTTTTGTAAAGTTGTGATTTTATCTTAAAACTGACCGTAAACATTAGATTTTCTAATGAATTACATATGTTAAATAGTTTATTTATTTTGTATCGGTCAGTTTGTGGGTTTTTGGCTAATATTCTACTAACTAATACAAAATAAACAATGCGAACTAAGCCCAAAATATTATTTACATTTATTAAATTTGTTATAATATTGGATTTAGGTAGAAACAAACTATTCAGTTGTATGTAAACAGATGATAAAGTTGATCATTCCTGGGGCAGTTGGTACGCCTACCGTTAATTTTGTAATTAACAATTTACACTAAAAACAAATATTATCTCTATAATGATTTAATATTGTATATAATTGAGAACTGACCGATTCTCTGGATTTGTGCCTGGTTAAGAGGAGGCTCCCTAAATTGTAGATTAATATTATTTGAATTAATATTCTGAAACAGTCATACAATCAAAATGGAACTTTAGTATATGATTTATTTAAACTTTTTCTTTCCATGTACAAGACAGTTACGTAATTGTAACATTTTCACTCGATTCATTATTTATCCGGAAATCATGTCTTTTTTTAATAATTTAGTTCATATGATGATTACTGGCTTTTATGTCTAAAATAAGTAATCACAGTAAGAAAATATAGTTTATTATCCACATACAAGATAGTTTTTCTCTAGAGAAAAAAAAAAATAATAATAATAATAATAATTGATCTAGATCAATTATTATTTTATTTAGAAACGAAATACGAATTGAGACTTACGCCATTTAGTTCCGTACTTGAACACGATCAAATAGCGCACGCGATATTCAACTTTATTACTGACGTGGCAACGTTTAGCACAAAGTGGAGTGGCGGGGTGCGTGTGGGCGGAGTTTGCGTGGAAATTGTGTTTGGAGGGTTTTAATGGCAATAGGCTCGCCCCCTATTACATAACTTGCGAAATATGAATGTACTATTGGTACACCTCTGCCTAACCCTTCTGAGATAACAGGAGTGATGTTACGTCATGTTTAAGATTTCCATTCATATATATCTAGTTCAATTAAAGGATTTTAGTTCTTTAATTTTACACACAAGAATTAATAAAACTACGTATTAAAAATTGCAGGCTTCACCTTCAACCGTATGTAATAAAACCTTTCAATACAAACACACCTAGAAATTGTTCTACCCAATAAAACAAACGAAACACAAAACCTACTTCCATCCCTTTCCCACACCAGCAAATCTTATAAGTTATAATCTTAAAATCATATACACATTTAATTAATTCAGAGAAACATAATTAAAGCAAATCTAATATCACAAGCAAGCTATGAACTATTTATTTAACGTTTTAATTAATATTGCCATTTTGTATACATAAAAGGAGTTACGAGCTAAGAAAATGAGACGACGCAAAGTCTTGACGTGTTTATTCAATAGGAAGCGATTATATAAAGCGTCTTAGAAAATGTTTTACTTCCGCGTTTCAAGAAAACTGTATTGAACGTGATAATGGAATAATTTTATTGTTAGTGGTGAGAATGCTTTGATTTTTGACGTTGGAAAGCAATGAGGTTGTTGGGATTTGATAGCTGCCCAGTTTTTATACCCGCTTGCATGATAGCTCTCTCGTTGATACTAGACATTATTACTGTATTTCTGTCTGTTGTTTGAAATTTTCAGGTACAGACTTCCGAAGTTAGAATTAATATTTGCGAAGAAGTCCAAAAGGGATATCGTGGCCCCCGGCAACATGGCAAATGAAGGAACACGGGTGGGTTTTAGACAGTAAGAGTCTGACACGCCCTCCCGCTCCGCCCAGAGCGGGATAAATTATTTGATAATTGCCCAAACAAAAAAAAAAAACAGATTTTCTGCTTCGATTCATCACAACATGGCACTCTAATATAAGACAGATGCTTCTTCAACTTACATACCACAAGAGACGCCTTTAAATAATAGTTATTATGATCGATAATAATAAAAAAATGTTCTACTAGTTCACCCAGTAGTGCTTTTTCTTTCAGTTAACATCTAACTGACCATGATTTCCAGATCTTCCACGAGTTATTTTAATCGAATCCTATCCTATACTATTACATATTATCGGGAGTGTTTTTTTTTTCTCAGCTCTTGGGCTGGTTTTAGCTACATTTATGGGCCAAAGCCAAGTAAATGCAGCGTGTGGTGTGTAATTAAGATGGGGGTTTACTTTCTTCTAACTGCATAAATTTCCTAACGATTCTGCATGTGTTAAGGATGGCTGCTTTCTGCAGATTGATATAAAGGGATTCTTCTAGATCTATTATATTATTATATAGTATTATTATTTATACTATTATATAATCACGTTTTCGAAAACTGCTTTAACGATTTCGATGAAATTTACAATGTAAGGGGTTTATTAAAATCGTTCTAGCTAGGTCTCATATCTGGGAAAATTCATTTTCTCCGTATTTTCACCCGAACAGAGCTCGATCACCCAAACTTTAGAACAAGATGGCTACCTTAAAATAATGACATGGCAGCATAAAATTAGTATATACTATCAGGACAGCATCGAATTAGTATGTACAGTAGCAACCAAAATCCATAGGCAATCGCACAAAGCAATAGACTGACGCTTCGGTTTGACTTACGACCTTCTTCTATAAGATGTTACAATACTATAGATACACACACACTCACTTTATCTGCAACTCATAGTAGTTCATAATTTCTATCAATATAGAATACGGCGTGCTAGCTCAGTGGATAACGTGCTTTGGTATGTGCGATTATGGCGAGCCGAGCGAGGGTTCAAATCTCATCTGTGGTTTGCTTGTAATTTTTAATAATTACATTCATAGTTTTTGTTATTTTTTAATAATTATTATTCATAGTTTTTGTTATTTTTTAATAATGACTAGTTCAATAATCATTCGTTTTTTGTTTCGGTCGTCTTGTTCACATAAATATTAAGGTTTAGCAGGTAGACCACAGAAAACTAAGTAAATCATTTCGATTTCTGTGGGGTAGACAGACGCAGTTACGCGTATTCGCGATTGCTACGGTCTGATCCCAGCCAATCTCAAAACTTTGTTGGTTCGTGGTTATTATTGGTGACGAGTATTAGGTATTAGCGGTGTTGTGGTTATTGTTTTCAAAATGCAGTCAAATATAAATATTGAAGGGAGATCAAATATTATTGCGCTGCGTAAAAGTGAATGTAATTTACACAAATATCTAATGAGACCGGACTAAGTGTGAGTGTTATCATTTAAATATTTCATATTTTACTAAACATAAATCTTAATCAAAGGTATTGTTGATAGAACAGAGGTATTGTTGAGACAGAAAATTTTTTGCCTTTAAAATTTTAAATTCATTATGAGGTTTAATTCGATTAGTGAATGATAAATAATTATTATGTGTAATAAATACAATTTTATTCTTTGTTCTAGAGAAATACTGTGAGGGTTAAGAGGAATGAGGAAGAGGCTTATTATCGAGCAGTAGCGACGTCAAATGATGGAGGAATATGAAACAAATGGTTTCATACCAACGAGATATTTTGCTGAATTATTAAACACGTCATTATGAACCGTTCGCTGTGCACTCTGAAGACTTGTATCACTGAAGACCAGCTAGGAAGCCGTTATCGACAGAAAGGCATAAACAAGAACGTTTAAGTTTCGCACGATAATATTAAGACTTCAAGTGGGACACTGCTATATTTTAACCTTAAAATATTTACCATACCAACTTAATAAACAACAGATTCGTTATTGCATCAATTTGTGGTAACGATTTTTTAAGCAAGTTACAATATGTTGTTTGTCGTATTTCTCGCAGATAGACCGAAAATGTTTAAGATTATTTTAGTAATATTATTATTTTAGGATTACAATTTGAGGTTAAGTTTCAATCTTCTTTTCGTAAAGAAAATGAATGCTTAAGCTATAACCTCAATACCAACCAATATTTACTAAAGCCAAATAAAATGTAAAATAAATAATGTAAACAAACTGCCCATACTTTACCTTAAAATCACCTATTTTGTAAGTAGTTTTTTTTTACATTTTGATTAGTCTTATATTCTTATTTATTGCTTAATTACTTCGACCATGATCAAAGCTAACTAATAATAAGTTAGCTAATATTTATGGTGAAAAAATCAATTTAAAATTTAAAACATTTCATAATACAAATATGTCAAAATAATATAAATTACTTTTAAGTTTCTTGACATCTATTTCACATCTTATTGAGCTGACGTAATGACAAATAATTGTAGCAATATATTATCTATAAGTAAAATAAATATAACGAATACAATTTTTTTATTTTGCTATCACATATCACGCATTTTTAATTCTAAACCCTTTATTGCAATAACAGCATTAATAAAAAAGGCAGCAATAGTTAAAATATAATATTATTGCAAACAAAAATATTAATATTTGGAAAAACTGCACTGTGCTTGACGAAGTTGGAACCTAAGCCAGTTTGCATCTCAGACCAATGCTTAACGCGTTCTGCTATCTGCACACGTAACTTTGGTTCGAATTTTAGCATTGCCATAAACTGGCCAAGGTCAAGCGCATGATGCGTGTTGTCTAACAAAAGCGACGGAAATATATATTTGTTTCGGTAGTGAGGCGCAAGTACGCGACGATACGACAGTGTGTAAAGCGCAATACTGCGTTCTCTGTGGTGTGTGTGCCGTGTTGTTTACACATACAGATATACGGACTATACCGCGTGTTCACAGCAATATGATTCTTAACGTGCTTATGCACTTTTGAACGCTTACTGTACATGGAATTATTATGAACTTTCCTATACTATTGAACATTCTCTATTTTCACCAGAGCAGAGCTCGGTTGCCCAGGTACTTAAATCTGAAATTGAGATAAAAATTTAAAAAAATACACCAGCGTTGTTTCACTCGGTAAAGGTCTGCATTTAAAAATAGAATCGCCCTCTAAAACGAACGGTCCTGATTTACTAATAGCATCGCACAGCAATCAGATGTGCTATTTGCGATACCAATCTGTCTGCCAAGAGGAGCCGGATATTACAAAATAGCACATCTATTATAATATCATCTACCTACTACGACATTTGTTGCTTTTCACAGGGGCTAAATGTGGTGCAAGGGGACCATGATTTTTGTTAGACTATTCATTTGATAATACAAATTAATTTTGAATGAAACCTGACGTCTTAGGTAGGTACTGGTCCCCAACAATTCAGAATTGATTTTTATGTGTATTAAGTAACTGTAAGTTAAATTACCAAAAAAATTACGAAAGCATCTTTTAGGTAGATGACTTTCTAAAAACTGGGTCGTGGAAACATGTAGGCCACACCTTAGGCAGTCAAACCAATAACCAGCCCGGCTTACAGACTAATCTCAATATCACTATATAATTCATTCTCTATCGTCTTAATACTTTTCAAAAAAAAAAAAAAACAGTGGCACTCTGGGAGCGCCGACAGTAGTGAAAACTTGAAAGAAATCGGCGCCGCGGTAATCAACGCGTTGATGTCTTTTAATCCACGTACCGCGGTAATTATAGTTAAATTAAATTTAAACTAATTTATTTCGGATAACAGTGATCCATATTGTGTTAGTATTACAAAACAACTTATAATTTAGTGTTAGTAGTATTGATTTAAAATAATAAACATACATCAATCATCGCGTAATCATGCGTTGATGTCTTTTTAATGGTCAAAAGCTGGTGTCATCACGGTGTCGCAAAATCAATGGTTTAGTCTCATCTCAAAAATGCCCAACGCGCCTAAAGAAGTTTTCACTTCAAAAAACATTATGACAAGCGGAACCACAGCAGCGACTAAGTAACAAAACCCAACATTCTTGCAGTATCTAGGACGAACTTTAATAGCTTATTCCGCTGTATTTAACGCAGATAGATGCATTCAGCAGTTACGTATGTTAATAGACACTATTACATACCACGTAAGTGCTGAACAATTGGGTTAAACTGAAGCCGTTTATGTAATTCAGAATCTTCGTCTTCATTCTAGCTTTTATTCACTACTTTGCTTGGAAGACATGGTAAATTTTAGTTCTGTATTTGCACTATGAAAATTCAGAGTTTCAAACTTTCAAGTACAGGTACGTCCATAGAGGGCTATTGAGTGCCTATTGGCAATCGCTTTCAAAGAGTTTGGTATTTCTAAAACAACTTTCATCTGGATAGACATAAGCTTTTCGGTATAGAATATTTCTTTGTCTATGCCCTCTGATCCCACAACAGAAGGTGCATTAAAAGACCCTCCACTAGGGATGATGATCTGGCGTACCCTGGATGGCCAGCCCCGCTACCTTGTAGACCTTAATGAGTTATAATAGTCTCGTTTTGGTTCTTATGAGACCAAGACGAAAAAGATTGTTAAATCATTCAGCCACGGTAGCAAAGAACTCCTCAGACATTTTAATATATTCAAACTGACCTATCACGACCAAACGCAGGAGCAAGTTCCAGAAAATTAATTGGAAATGTTCCAAATTGCACAAGTTTGCATCAAGAATTTGAAAATGACTAAAGTCATAAATGTGGTATGCTAGTGTGCGTTACCTTGTAGGTAAGTTTAGCTCAGAGCATACAATTGAGAAACTTTGGGTGTAATAAATGAACGCAATGGTTATACATGACATTATTGAAATAACCCTGAAAAGGGATTTAAGAAAAATAACACAAAACATCCAACCTTAATTCCCCGAAGGGTTAGGCAGAGGTGTAATTATAGTCCACCCACATTTCGCTAGAAAGAAAGAAAGAGACATTATAATTTTTTTTTTTACGAAGGGCCCAACCCTAGGAAAAAGACCTTTTCAATTACCTTGGGCTCAGTGTCTGAATGATTTGCGTCTGTCACTCACTCACTTTCAATTAAGTCTGTTAACGTAATTAGTGCTCCACGACAAGATTGGCAAAAAGGAACACTGTTTACTGAATGCCTACAGAGTGTCGAGTCTTCAGCTAAACGAAGAACAAATCAAGCTACATTAACAAAATACACCACAAATCAAAAACAGACAAATTCACGTTTGCATTCGTCTTGGCTCAAATCCAGAAGTCATTATTCGATACGAAGTGAGTAACTTCGGCAATTATTTCTCATTGCAAGAACACTTTAAGGCGAGTGCTCAGGTGCGATTCGAGTGACTCTTGAAGCCGCGACCCGCAGTTTTTGGCGCTGGTTCCCAGTTCCACTCCAATTTATAGTGAACAGCTCGGGTGATTAACGTGGAGCTGAAGTGATGCAGATGTTTATTGTTTTATGTAAGGGCTGCTGTTGTTATTGAATATGGAAAAGGGGAGAAAAATGTGGACTTTCCATTTTGAAAATGTTAAGTTTGGCTGGAATTCTGTTGGGCACAATTTATACCTTCGTTTTCACAAGGTAGTTCTGCGAACTCCTTGACTTGAACAAGGGTGCTGTTTTTATTGAATGAGGCAAGGGGAAAAATGGGATCTTTTCATAAATTCGTATATTTTATTCTGAATGGATTTATTTTTTGATATGCTTCGCTAGAGTAGTTCTGCAAACCCCTTGACGTGAACAATATTTGGCTCTTTTTGAACTCTGGTGAATTGCGTGTCGTGATTTCTTATTGCTTCATCTATGGAACGTGTTTCACGACGATATGAAAAAATATTCATGCACTTTGCATTATTGTTATTTATAGGCTAGAGCAGTGATAGCCTGGTGGTGTAACCGTCGGACTGCCAAATCATAGGTCTCGAGTTCGTACCCAAGGCTCGCACCTCTGACTTTTCAAATGTATGTGCGTATTGGATAATTATCACTTGCTTCAAAAACGGTGAAGGAAAACATTGAGAGGAAACCGGCATGCCTGAGAGATATTTCTCGACGGCATGTGAAGCCAAGTGAGAGAAGCCAATGGGTGGCTTTATAACTCTGAAACCAGGTTAGTCACTGAAAGAAGAATTTATAGGCTATGTTATAAATAATAAAATAATTACAGTATTTTGAATTTTTAAAGTCACAGAATAGGCTGATGATGATTGCCACTGAGTTTCAGAATTCACTTTTGGAAAACTCTAGTAACTTAAAACATATTATTTTTAAATTATAAATAATTTCTGTGGTATTCCAGACCACTTGAAACAAAACGATTTTTAACATATTGAAACGCCCACTTGCTCAATTAAGTCCAGTGTTTATTTTCCATAGTGGAACATCAAAAAGGTTTTCATATAAAATTGTTATAATTTCTGTCTTTATACAGACATTGAATTAGAACCTAGACAAAATAAGTCCTAGACATTGTATTTTTACTTGACCTTCTCCGCCTTAATGGTCAATATCGAAAGTTAAATGAACGAATCAGACAAAATAACAAGATTAAAGTGTCCAATGGAATCAACTAATCTGTCTTTGATTAATTTTACTCTCGTTTCTTTTCATTATTTTGTTATTAACAGCCTTTAATTTCCACCCTAAAGTACAATTTAGTGTCTAGTGATCTCAAGATCTACTGCCGAGCTTGAGGTCCTGGGTTCGTTTCCCAGGTCGGGTAAAGTTTTGTGGGTTTTTTCTTAGCAATTTCTCAGTTGCAGTCCGGATTCAGGATTTGTGCCCGGTTGTAATCCCAATTGATGATGATGGTTGTTGATGAAAGATGCCAATAGGCTCACCCCCTATTACATGGGACAATGTGGGTGTACTATAAATAGGTACATCTTTGCCTAACTCTTGGAGAAAGCAGCCATGATGTCATGTTATGTAATTTACAAAGAGTTTATAGTTCTTATTTATATCTTAGCTTGGGTCGTCCCGCTGACGGTCTTCAGACAGTCTTTAGAATACAAGATAAAACGACACCACCACTCCACTCCTAACCAATTACCGATAAGTTTATTAATAGATCCCCTAGAAGACGGCCCAGTATCAATACATTGAAAACAAATCAATTCTCCCTATTCAGACCCTTTGGGCTACACATCTACGCAATATTATTTGATCTCATTAATTAAGTGGGCTCAATGCCCATGCCCCTCGTGTCAAGAGCAAGTTGTGGATTGCTAAGTTGCAAGTACCATAGACTAGGAAATCTATGTAGAAGGGTACCTCTTGAATTTTCCGTGCGTGCGTCAATGCCGCTGAAATAATCACCTACAGCTAAGTTCGGGTTTCGTACAGACAGCGGTGCTGCTATGATACCTACAAATACACTAGTGACCGCAATTTGACGTCAAGCGACATCATGCAAATGTCATGTCTGGTACTAAGTTGGTGTGCTTATTTGAAACCATAATGATTAACAGTAGTCAAACACCGGTGTCATCATTTTCATGACGATCGTCATAAAATGTGTTCACACCCAGTGCTGTCTTAGAAAACCTAAGGTCCCCCGGTTTAACCCACGGCCGCAGTACAAAACAATGTTTTATATTTTTTCACGCAAGCATAACCGAGCGAACGCGAGCGCGTACCGACCTTAGCCAGGACTCACGAGTGTTGGAACCAATCCCGACTATCCCGACAACCGCAATTTTGACCATCACCTCCAGAGACCAGGAGTTTCTCTTCTACACATTCTTAATCTATGCAAGTACTTGCAAGTCCAAGATTTAGTGCGGACGCCCTCGCCACGTGTCGCTAATGTCTGTTCCTTGCCACGAACTTTACTACTTGTATAAATTATAAACACGATGAGCTGGTCTGATTTTGACAGTTTTGTGGTGGTGGCACGTAGTTTTAAGTCGAGGGAGGATTTAGTGTAACAACTTCCAATGTAGCTGGATGTTTGGGATGCTTCGTAACGGGTAGTATCAATTTTTTTTTTGTAATTCTTTATAATTAAAATTAAAATGATGATGTTGTTTCAATTATGTTGAAATAGACCTCGAAATTTTTTAAGTTAACACTTTGAAGGACAGTACATGAGACACAATAGAAGTTTTATTATTATGACGCCTATGGGCGTATAGTGTCCTTCAAAGTGTTAAAATATAATAACTTTATTTAAATATCCTTACCTCCATATTATAAGCAGTTTTATTTTTATAATTTAGGATTAATAATATATATACTGGATAAATTAAAGTAACTAACAAACTATAAAAATAGAACTAACCTAACCTAACAATAAATTAAACCTTAAAATATTAATTTTAAAAAATATTCCGACGAACTGAGAACCTCCTCTCTTTTTAAGTCGGTTAGTTAATTAGTTTATTACCTTACTACAAAAGTAATAGTAGGTTCCCGTTGTTATCTTAAAACAGAGAATGAAAATGTAGTTCCCAAAAGTATTTAGATTCTTATAATATAATTTAAAGTATGCTGAGGTAAGTTGGATAATAATGGCGCAGATTAAAATGGCACAGAATTTAATTCATACGGTATTATCCCAGCGCTGAATTTACCTCAACAAACCTCTTATCTAAAACTGCTTATAGAAAATTAAAAGTAAAACGATTAAAATGTACAATAAGCGGAAACTAAACATTAATCATACTCCTCTCAAGATAAAATTCTAACCAGGAACTTTCAAAACGGAAGCAATATCTTTACAGAAACACCAGTCACATACAAATTATTTATGAAACTCATGAATCATTATCTATGACTGCATAGTATCTACCTGTACTTGGAAAACAGGACAAGCTGCTTATCAGGCGCTGATAACGCATTCTTTGTACTGGCCCTTTATTTTAGGTTAGGCGTTGATATCGCGCTGTAATCAATATCATGAATTAAAAATTTCTTGTATTTGGAACACGAAAATGTTTTAAAATACGTACCGATATATTTATGTATTTGGGATATAATTGTTTTTAAATTAATTAATAAGTCAGGTAAGTATTGGAATATTACACGAAGTTCAGTAGATTTCAATTGTGATAATTACGATTAAATATATTTCTTTAAATGATACGTTTGAAAATCGTAAATTATACTGAAACCTGTAAAATATTGATACCCTGAGAGATTTCAACCAAAACATTTTTTTTCCTATAAAGATATATTTTTAAACCTCAAAATTTTCCTCATAGCTTAGCTACATATTATTAATACCTACCAACTTATCAAGAACGCTAAAAATACCGCCTTTTAGATAGAAGGACAACAAGGTGGAAGTCTTAGGTCACTATAATCTGTATTAAATTAATTCATCGTGTATTAAATCATTCAGTGAAAACTTCTTTAGGCGCGTTGGGTATTTTTGAGATGGGACTAAACCATTGATTTCGCGACACCGTGATGACACCAGCTTTTGATTACCGCGGTACGTAGAGTAAAAGACATTAATGCGTTGATTACCCCACTGCGATTTTTTTTTTTCATATTTTCGCTTCTAACGGCACTCCCGGAAAGCAACTGTTTTTTTTTTTTTTTTTTGATATACTAAATGTAACTAGTGAAATTAGAAACAGAAAGTGTATGTATAAGTAGATAATATTCGAAATGATATCACAGATCAGAATATTCAATCTATTGTCATCGAAAACAAAAGAACAGGTTGGTAATATTTTGTGTGTAAGAGTTTGTAGATATATTACATATTTGGACAAATCAGCAAAAATAATGTGCCTTTGAATTTGGTCGAAAGTCAATTAACTACAGTGAAATTAAACGATTAAATAAATTAAATTATAATTTTGAACCTAGAATGCACATTAGGAGTTCAAAAACAGCGCTATGATCTTTGTTCATCATTTTAGGTATAGTTGATTAACTAGCTATTAGGTAGTATACATTGCTTACACACTGTCTCGTTAATAATTAATTGAAAACAAATGACTGTGTTCATAATTAAAACTCATCGCGTGTAGTCCTATAAAATATATGAGTCATAAAGCCCTGTTTAAACGTTACTAAACGGTGCATGAAAAATGTTACGAACTGGCAATACTGAACAAGTTGCTCGCGTGCTAATCGGTTGCCATCGCAGTAACTGAAATACATAATTGAATGATAACCGAATGTGGAACTTTATGTATAGAAATAACCGCTACATTTGTCCTAATTAAGGTTCCTACAATAGTTAATACACAAGTATTACACAATAGGTTCGCATTTCAAATTCTCCGTATTTGAATTCCCATTTGTGAATTCACATTGTGAGTCATACGAGTATATCAGAGCACGCTCACTCACTAAGCAAACGTGACATGAAATAAAAGAACCTAATTCCATTACAGTCGTAACGAACTATTAACGTAACGTTCACAAATCGACACCAAAAGTAATTTTCAAACACGATTCAAGAGAATGAAACGGAAACTCGAACAACGTTTTCAATTTAAACAATACTCACCCACAATACGATGTTGAAGCAAAACAATGTGTACTTGATACAATAGATCTGGGACTCCAGTTTGCCCACAGCTGGGCCCTTGCCCTCACCCCTACCAGCTCCGGCCATCTCACTTCAAAAACACTTAACACCACAAACAAATTTATATTCAGACACTAAAACAGTGTTGTCCACTCACTGTCTCGATCGAATCGTAACTACTAACTTATCAGACCAGATAAACGTTAGCTAGGTTATCTATGTT
Organism: Omphaloscelis lunosa; assembly: GCA_916610215.1. Classification (NCBI taxonomy): domain Eukaryota; kingdom Metazoa; phylum Arthropoda; class Insecta; order Lepidoptera; family Noctuidae; genus Omphaloscelis; species Omphaloscelis lunosa. The sequence continues at coordinate 6,903,532 of OU744250.1, read as the reverse complement.
TGCTAAGATAAAAACGTACGAAAAGATAATACGGTATGAATTGCCACACCTGTAATTTGTTGGGCACGCAAGCGTTCGTCATTGTCAGTAGGCTAAGTAAATTTGTACTTTGTAGTCATTTGTAGGCACATCATAGAGTCCACCATTCTTTTTTCCATTTCTTCTACTTCAATTTTCTCTCAAGAGGCAATATGTAGTCAAAATCTAGTAGATGAATAGACATTTTTTCTCGAATAAATAAGCTTCTTTCTATATTCATATGAGAAAACGACCTCGGCCATTTGAATATTCTTATTGTATCCTCATTCGTAGCGATTCTTTCCTCCGCGGTAATTTTATAAGGGTACCCGGCCACGCTTATATATCAAGTCCACCGATATGGGATTCGACCGAAACGTGTTCGAAATCCGATAAACGGATTCAAACTATATACGAAATGGAAGCGGCCGGTATAAGCTGTAAACATAAATAAGGAAGATCTACTACGTTTTAGAAAACCCCCACGCACGGAACATTCACCGTAAATCTTACACTTGCAATGATATAAATTTAAGCATTCTCGTACTCTATTCTACAAGTACGACTTCCGAAAATACTTTTCGAGACATTCACTTGAAAAGGTTGACAAAAGTGAAAATTCTGCAGTCGCCTGGTGAACAATATTCTACGAAGCGAAGATGAAATTTCTTTGTATAAGAAATATCGTAAAATAAATTTTAAATAAGACACAAAAGGCAAAATCCGGTTTGGCATGTTATTTGGCTTGGAGATAAAACTAAAATTGAGAAAACATTTTCGTTTTCATTTACTTCGCAAGATCTCTTCGTTTATCTCATTTATGTAGGAATGTAGAACAAAAACTTTTTGTGTTTAAATTATAAATAAAAAACTTTTTAGTTCTTCTCATAAAATGAACTCAGAACGCACTAAAGAATACCTACGTCTATAAATAATAAAAAGAATACTGCCAAAACTTAAAAATCCGGTAAATATAAAACGAAATCAGAAAATAAAATGAACAATTCTTTGACAGCACTCAGCGTGTCTATAAAACTTGCGTTAGCAAAATTCGGAATCACTCGTAAAAACAAAAGTTCGAAAGACAGCGAAATTACAAAACATTTTATCGCGTTTCCAACAACAAACACATTTACCGCTGACTGTTTCCACCGTGTAAACAACGTGATGATATTGCACAAACAGACTAATGCACGATCACTGTTTCAACGCCACCCATAATACACAAAGCAAGAAAACTAAAATGTCTGCGGTTAGTAGAACTAAACGTTCCACTAACCGTAGACATTTTCGTTTTCATTTCATGCTAACATTAATTTCACTAATTTCATCGTTTAACATTTAAGCTTCATCATTAGCCCAACCTTCTTAATCTTCATCAAGATAAAAGTGAACCCGTACATCCACATGTATGTTCCGAAATAAATTTCCACCACACCGTCATGAATATTGAAAATCGTCTGATCCTAGGTAGCTTGAGCCAAATCGGTTTTGAATGAGAGTTGCACGCAAACTTTTTCTTACCAATATTTGGCACAGAAACTGGTTTTGGAAATGGGGCAATAACATAAAGGCGATATAAAAATACCAGTCTTAATCGTAATGATCATTTGTCGGTTCGTTGTTTACACAACCGCGAGGAAACACGGAATTCTCACTTTTCCGTTCGAGACTGGGGTCCATTTCCTCACCATAACAACGAACGTCGCGGCGGAAGGCGCCCGTAGCTTATATGAATTCTCCTACAGTGACATAAGATACAGCGCCCAATATAACCAAGTCTCCCCCATCCTCCTCTTTATCAAGACTTACAGACGACAAAGGAAAATTATCACCGTCTTCAAAGCTCTTATTAAAATTGACGTCTTTGTAAAGAAACATATAAGACTGTACTGTTATGGGTTCATTTGTTACCGTAATAAGTTGTGATCCTCCAACGTTTGATAGGTTTCTTATTGAAGAAAATGTCAATATCTGACGTGAATATATTCTTACGACTTTGTCACACAAATCTGTATCAAATGAAATAATAAAATGTTTTGTATCTTTTCCTGTGCATTCACAGTAGCGAGATCATGTTACATTTTGTGACAATGTCCAGCAAAACGTAATGTACTTCTGACACTTGGCTAATGAAGATTAAACCTTTCCTGTGTTTAGGACTTTGCTTTAATGAGGGTATAAAAGAATTAAAAAGGTAATTATGAATTGGGGCGATCATGGGAAGTGTCCGAATAAATGTAATTAATATTAATCTGTGTTTCGCATCCTTTTAAACGTAAACTGACACTGATATTTTGGGCTTCTTTAATCACCATTCCTAAGCATAGGTATAACTAATGATTTTTAAGCGCCTCTGTTTTTTTTTATATCGATGTGATCATAATTCACAAGTTACAGTTCCATTTTCAAGATAAACATCTGAACGTACGAAAAATTAGGATAACATTGTACCAACCGCCATCTTTGAAACACAACCTACCGATATCTCAGGAATTATTATTGCAGCTAATTTAATGCAGACTATTAAAATAGTTTGCTCAAACGTTAGAAACTGCCCGTATTTGATCCAACTGAACCTCGGAGAAGTGTGTCAAAGAACTAACAGACATTGAATCGAGCACATTCTTCCACACGTTCGGACAAGGGCTAATATCCGGTGAGGAATGTTTATAGTCAACAAACATGGACTTAGTGCAAACAGATCCGACCCGTGAGCCCTCAGCGTAACTTCGCCTAATTGTTTGCTAGCCGCCAACTTTGTTACAAATGGTTGCTGATATTCGCTTTACGAGTAATCTACGTTGAACACGAGAGCTAAATTAAATTATATTTCTGTCTACAGAGAGAATAAAATGTTAGGAGTGATTGTAACAGAATTTAGCAAAGCTTTGTATGAAACGTACTGTCAAAGTAGTTACCAAGTTACAATTTTGCTGACTTTTACACTTCGTGGAATTTTCAATTGGTGATTTTTTTTTGTTTTAGTTGTATGCAGAACTAAGCACCTTAAACAAAGAAAAAGTACAGTTGACGGAACTCAATCCAATCGTTGTAAGAAAAGTAAACTTAAAACTGGAAGACCATTAACTTTCGGAATACATTACACCTCGACCCGTAGTCACAGATTTTATTCAAACTAATCGGATTCGTATTACGAACGATTTTGCAAATTCAGAAGAAACGAATTCAAAGCCACCACGGACCCGGCCATTGAAATTAATACTTCGGTTAAACAGATTACCATTTTCTACGTACTTTCTGTAAGGAATTTCTCCAGTTGAAAATGGCGAACCGTCTTAAAATTCAATTTCTCTTAGTAAATTGAGCCACAGCAAAACGTTGATATCTACATAAGTAGTCTTGCTCATCTTATTTTGCGGAACACTCGATTTTTCATCGCGCTGCGTTCTCAGGTAAGAAAAATTTGAATTCATTTTAATATGTGATAGCTATACAGAATTTATCTTTTGGAACACGTGTTTTTATTAAATTATTGATATTCCGTCGTTTGTTGGGGCCCATTATATTGTGCCTTTCGTTTTTCCAGCATCCTCCGTTTAATTAGAATTATGCAAACCCAGGTCATGGAATCCATCGTGATTTTTTGGCCTTTAAATTTTCTTCCAGATGAGTACCAGTATCGTGCATTTTGAATTTACCAGTAACTATGTATATCACTAGCGCTTTCCGTTTAATCTGCATCACCCATTTCCATCTTGCCACACTAAATATGATTTTCATCAATATTGTTCACTGCATCTGTCAATTGAGTCGTATTTGCAATAACAACAAACCAGTTTATCATGGGAAGCTTATTGGAACGTCAACGATCATAATTACTGGATGCATCCGCATTGCACCGGTAGCTCATATCCGTCGTAACAGCAGGCGCAGTAAATGCAGGCTGCCATTAGATTTGTTATTAATAACATTTCCTTTAGTTTTATTTCAGCCTTTGAAACTTATAACGTGTGAGCTATTATGAAGAGGGATGGCAATAAATGTTTTATAACTTTTTTGTATGAAATCAGTTTTTTTTTTTTTGTTGTTTCGTAAAACATAAGTACCGATGGATAACTTCTCGTGATTTCACTTGGACGTAGGAGAATAGTATTAATTTTGATTGATACCGTTCTGAATGGTACATTATATCATTGGTAGATTATATTATTTCATTACATTTCCAAAAAATCATTTTCTCATTTTCTACCTACATAACCACAAAATCAAGATTATTTTCAGAACTAAAAAGCTCAACTAAATTCAGAGTCTATCAAACGTAACGAGAAAAAGATTTCTTATTGAATACTCAATCGGCTTCCATTTTATTGGTTCGTACGTCATGAAGTGGGCTCATATAAAACCGAGTACCCCATCCAATTAGCCTGGAACATCGAATGCTCAGCCCACAGCTTACTAGTACCAATATCCGGTATTGAATGATCTAAGGATTGCCAAGTGGCCTTATGTAAATACTAGTGAACGATGAAAACCCGAAGCATTATAGGAAATAAATATACCCTTCTCTACGAGAGAATCCTTTTTAACGAAATCAAATTATAACTTTGGGAGCTATTGAGGGAATTATTTGAAAAAGACGTATTTTGGTTTTCCTGGTATTTCTGAGATTTGGTTACTGTTTACCTGCTTTTTAAGATAGCCAAGTAACAAAAGTTTACATGGATTTATTTTCATGTTTCTTGATATCAATCAATCGACTTAATTTAAGAGAATAGTTCAAGGAGATATTCATATTCCGTTAAATGTGATCGAATTGGATAATTTACATAAATTCCTTCACTATTTATGGATAAGAATGAAGATATAAATAAACGTAGTGATGAAGGGTTCAAAAAAGGAAATAATGAAGGATATTATAGTAGAGTAACTTGTCGACTATGAACGGTAGTAATTAATTTCCTCGACAGACTCACAGTTGAACAGGAAGACAAACAATTAGTTAGTTGCGATTTTATTGTATTTTAACTTGGCTATGAAATGAAACTAAAATGAGAATATTATTCTGTTTTACTTGTTTAATTAGTACTAAAACACGAACTTTAACATTTTTTTCTGAATTTGTAGTGTTGATATCAACGTTAGTGTCTATTTCATTTTAGTCATCATTTATATATTTGGCAAGTTTAATAATATCTTTACTTTATGGATATTTCCTTAAATATAGAATATAAAAACCTTCCCATGTGTACGTAATCCTAAACACGCATTTAAATCACTATTAGCCGGAGTTCCGTAATCGCCTGGGAGTTAGTTTCCTAAGTGGAGATCAATTAGGCCAATCGAATACGGCGTGAAATGGAGGGTTTGCGGGCGAAGCTTTGGTAATAGACTTATGGGAGGGACCCTGCACGTTCAGTATACGGGCAAACAACCGCCGCTAATAGCAAAGTTAGTCATTAAGGAACATTTTGATTGATGCGCAAACTCGGCGGTGCGGATTTTTAGAACGGTTTTATTTATTTATTATTATTTATTAAAAACTTTATGCACAAGTAAAACATACTGTACAAAGGCGGACTTAATATGAATAATAATAACATTAATTTAATTCAGATAAGTATCCATAGAGTTAAGACTTACATACATTTATTAGCTTAGCTTAATGCCTGAGAGATTTTTTACCAGTCAATCTTAGGGCGATGCAGAGACAAAACATGGCAGGTGCAACATAAGTGATAGTTAACTTGAAAATGAATACATACTAATACATATATATAAACCGAATAAACTTTGTCAGAGAGAAATAACGATAGGTAGAGGAGAAAACACATCCAGCAAATCAGCGCTGTAAAAATTCTGCCAACTTTTCACGAATATGTTCTCGTGCCTCCACTTTGAAAGATAACCGACTGGTTGCCATCCTAATGTTCAGAGGGAGCGCATTCCAAAGAAATACCGCCTGGACAAAGAAAGAAGAGTGAATAAAAACAGAACGGTGAGAAGAAAATCATAGAAGACGATTGTTGGTAGAACGAAGATTTTTACTATGGGCAGAGCATAGGTATTGAACATGAGATGTTAGGTAAGAAGGAGAAGTGGGTTTGTTGAGTATAGACTACAACATAGACAGAGCTCAACTCTCTGCGCTGACGTGTGAGTAACCAATTTAAAAGGAATCGATGCGCAGACACATGATCATACTTACGAAGATTGAAGACGAATGGAATGCAGTTATTTAGAAGGCGGTCAAGTTTATTGAGGAGATCTGCATTCAGGTCATAGTAACACACATCACCATAATCTATTATGGTTTTATCTTTGAATAATAATTTTTAGATATAGTTAGGGATTTTTGTCACAACTAAATTAAAATGTAATGAGAGTCAGATTTTATAGTGCTTTCATTATTAAAACAGATTTTAAATTATTTCTGGAATTGAAATATTTTCACAAATGATGTCGTTAAAACGTTGGCAACTAGTTAATTGAAGTATTATAAATCGTGATAGATCTATTATGTGAGTAAATCCTAGCCTAAACAGAGACCTGAAAGACAGTACACAAACAACGATAACGTCAACAAAAAAACTGTTTTACTAAATTGCCTCCTGGCTATAATTACTTCGAATTTCTATTGAAACACTCCATCGATTTAGCAGGTCCCCAACTTTAATTAGTTACCCTTTCAATGCTATAACATAGCTAACCCAAAACCTTGTAGTGGTCACAGATGGTGGAATACACAAATCTTAATCTACTTCAGACCTTCCAAGAAGTACTGTTTTGAAACTTTGAAGCAAAGTTTTGTGACCTTTTCACGCGATTCCTGTTGAAATATTAATTTGAATAATGATTATTCGTTTCTGTGTTAAGAGTTCGTCTGTTCGTCAAATAAGTTGTTAAGTATTATTCTTTGTTTAGAATTAATTAATTTAGAAGTTTTTATTCTGTATTTTCTGCTAGTATTTTGCGTCGTCTTGCTTACATTACATAGGTAGGTAAGTATGTGACTATAGTTTTTATAAATATTAAGCGCACGTCATAGGTTTTGACAAAAGATTTAATTATAATTATTGACTAGTAACAGGCACAATAACTATACTAAAGGTTTTTTTTCTCAACAAATTGTACACTCAATTATATTAAAAACACGGTTTCAAAAATACGGTCTGTGATGCCGCATGTGATCCGCAGCTAGCTTCGACTGTTCCTCTGGGCACCGTAAAGGGCTACAAAAGATTTTCTTCTTTTTCTTGTAGGGGTTTATTCTTTAATGCTGAGCGCGACTACCCAAGCGCTTAGCTGTACTATGAATTGTCCTTGATCAAAATACAAAAAATCACCTGTATACTTAGGTAGGTATCTAGATATTTAAATCATTTAAAAGCTTATTATAATAATAATAAATGTACATGTATAACAAGGAGGAGAAGAAATCATAGAGCATCGAAAAATTCGTCCGTAATGCTGTCAACAGGAAAAGTGTGATGGCCCAAAACGTATCTTAATTATCTCTTTAAAATTAATAGAAAACACTGTAAGAAGAATGATTTCAGTTACACATCGAATTATCTCATTTTTAATTCCACTTTTTGTTTCAGCGGTAGGTACTTTCCATTTCTGAAAACCAATGGTCCTCCAGACCGAATCTGGCCCATGGCGACCAATATTACATGCCTTCAGCGCAGGAGATATTATAGTGCACCAGTGTGTGTGCAGACTCAGGTGCACTCTCTCTTTCCTCACTCTCATATTCCAATCCGACGCGATCGGAGAGAGATCAGGCGCAGGACCAGCGGCTTAACGTACTTTCCGAGGCACGGAGGTATCTCACACTGCCAACTTTCAAACTTCGGGCTGTTATTAAGAAATTCCTGATGGAATAACCAAATAACACTTTGCCCGACATTTTTTTTTTTTGAGCGTGGGAAATCATCAAATAACTTCTCCCGCTCTGGGCGGAGCCACGATCTCCCTTTCGGTTTTCTTCGCAACCCCGGCAGGCATCGGCCCTAGTGGACCCCTTCAAATCTGCTGGCATCTTTTTGAGGCGCGCGTGGAACACAACGCGCCGTCGACCCGGGCCTGGTCCTTATCAAGACCACGCTCAGCCGTCGCGCTTGCGAACACGAAATCGCAACGGGGCTGTTAATTTCGGAAGTCGGTGGCAAAAAACGAAAATTCTAAACCAAAGACACCGACTTCCGAATAAAGTTATTTTTCACTGTGTTTTTTTGGAAGTTGGTTGTTTTTTTTTTTTTGTGAAAAATGTTTTTATTTTCCACTTTTTAGTAGTGGTACTTACCACACACAAATTCGAATACCAACACCTGCAATGTAAATAACAGTGACAGGAAGTTATTATATCACCATCCACATATACTAAGTGCGAAAAAATACATATTATTTAAGCCAACTCAAAAACTGCCCAAGCAAAGTTAATAAAATCGGTCTACAATTGACGAAAATATCGATGTACATACTTTAAAAAAAAAACATACAGACCAACATGGAACCTCCTCCTTTTTGGAAGTCGATTAAAAACACAATTTTACATATTTAATAACATCACTCCCGACTCTGAAATAGAAACTAAATAAAAGTGAAGTAAAACCGTTATTTATTGTGAACTAAACTCAGTGGAAATACGATAGCACCAATAGAACTTCATTAGTTTGAAAGGCGCAGGTTATAAATCTCAATCTCGCCGAATCGGTTCAATATAGCATTAGGTTTAGGATGAACGTCTATAGTACGACTCTGTTTATTTGTTGTTCGAGCATTTGTTTTAACCGACTGTGGTTGAAGTAAAAAGGGTTGTGGGTTTAGGCAGAAATTTAAAATAATTGGAAAATCCAAAAATGCACGCCTCATAACGCTCATTCAAAAACAGAATAATGTTTAAACGACTTTTCATGAAGTATGTTTGGACTGCTTTTTTACCCACTAATATGGGTAAAATTTCTCATCTCGCAATCTTTACATACTGTCGAAGACTATATAAGTTTTCTTTGTTGGTTGCTAGTCAGCGGAAGACGGTCGAAGTTGGAAATTTATGTAGATATTTATTATAATTAGTTTTTTTTTTAAATTATAATTAAACTACTTTGAACAAAAGAGCCATTTTCAATAGGTATAAGTGAAACGAATGTTTTAAAAAAATTTGACTCAATTATAAATTTTTTTCGCAAGCTACAATGTTTTCATTTTTCAGTTTTTCAGTTTTTTGGAAAATACTGAATTAATCTCCATAAAATTATATAAATTAAGTAGGTTCTGTGTACTAGCAGGAGTGTAACAATAAAAAGAGTTACAGAAAGGAGGCAAAACAATTTTTTCGGTCACAAAGCACTCTCTAATGCTTCGCATTATCAATTGTGCAATATCAATCGCGTATCTTTCGTTGCTATTTCTTCAGAAGTGACTTTGTGGCTTGTAAATTTTAATTACCACCAACCTTGGCGATTACATTGCTACAGATTTCCTATATTATCTTACCGATTGTTATATACAAATTGTATGTTCGCTCTGCCTTGTTGGTCTAGTGGTCGCAAGCACTACTTATGAGCATGAGGTCCTAGGTTCGATTCCCGGGTCGGGCAAAGTGTTATTGGGTTTTTCCATCTGGAATTCCGCAGTAGCAGCCCGGAATCTGGATTTGTGCCCAATTGATACCAATATGCTTTCATGTGACTTCAACATAACCGTCGAAATGTGGGGTGACTAAGTGCATCTCTACCTCACCCTTGGGGTGTAAGGGTGTGATGTTATATTTATGTGTATAGCAAAATAAAACTGCCATATACAGTATTTGTTCTAAACAGCATCACAGGAGAATTTGCTATCTCCCGGATCGACGGCGCGTTGTGTTCCACGCGCGCCTCAAAGAGATGTCAGCAGAATTGACGGGGTCCGTTAGGGCCGATGCCTGCCGGGGTTGCGAAGAAAACCGAGAGGGAGATCGTGGCCCCCGGCAACAGAGCAACCGAAGGAATACGGGTGGGTTTTAGTCAGTAAGAGTCTGACACGCCTTCCTGCTCCGCCTAGAGCGGGAGAAGTTATTTGATGATTTCCCACCCAAAAAAAAAAAAGGAGAATTTGCTAAGCATTTCATATGGTCACCTAGTGAACTCTTTCACATGAGGCTTACGTTTTGTAAAATAATTAATTTTATGACTTCTTTTATATTCAGACTATCGACAACCTCATTTGCAAGACAGTTTCTATTCTCTATTATTCTACAGAATTATCTTTTTCTTAAGCTTCGTTTATCGTAATCGCTGTGTGTGTTTCAAAGTCGCGAGGGCTGTTTATGTTTGTAAGGGTTTAAGTTTAATTACTAATGAAACTGAACGCGATCAGCACCTCTTAATCGCATTAAGAGTGTCATCGTTGTTGTGGAATATTGACATTGACAAGTCTTGAACACAGTTTATATGTGCTAATCGCAATCAGTTTCATTAGTTCGCCCTAAGTCGACTAAATTATTACTAGGTGTAGACAAGGCGATTAAAAAAACCCCAAGTAAATTAGGATAATGAGTTAAGGCAATTGTGTTACAGAGTTTTTCAGGTCCTAGCCCGCAGGGCCGTCTTTACTCGGCGGTGCAAGGGGTGTGTAGCACCCGAACGCAGGGTCTAAGGGGGCGGAAGGCGATCGCCTTATAAACATACCATGCGTAATCACAATAAAAAAAAAACTTAACAAATATTCATTATCCTTATATGTATATATATATATCCTTATATGTTTATATGTGTATGCACCAATATTGTTTACAAAAAAAGCGCATTGGATTTTTTTTTTCTTTGGCACGCGGCCGCAATTTGATTTTCTCACCCCGGCGCCCAATATGGTAAAGACGGTCCTGCTAGCCCGCAATGAGATTTTAGAATTTTGACCACGGAATTATCTTAGAAAACGTCTAAACATAACATAATATTCCAGAATGTTAAAAGTGCTATTTCATTTTAACAGAAATCGAGATGTCTACATTAGGATCTTTTCCCCATATCTATAGTTTCCATTTTCACCTTGCAGTCCCATCGCAAAAACTCATTTAGTACACTTGCAATATTTTACCTACGTCGTAATAATGCATTTAATAAGACAGGCTTCCCGTACATAGTGCCTAAGTAATAAGTTTCTAGACTAGACCCAGGGACCTCTATTTGGCATCTTGCCCAGCCTCAGTGTATGTAACCTGCCTCAGTCTCCATCAATTCTGATGGCAACGGCTTGCTACCATTATCCCGTATAAGCATTGTTAATTTTTAAATTATAGAATTAGAAGTAGCGTGAAATAGGAAATAAATAATGTCTTTCTTTTGTAAATAGTCTTCTATTGATTGATTGTCTTTATATAGTTTTTCCGGGTTTATGGATTTTTATTGGAGCTTCTGAGATCTTTTTTGTCGTTATAATAATACTTCATTGTTGATATTGCCCATTGCGGGAGATATACGTAATCATGGTAACTCCACTCTATGCTCATTTCGTGTACAACAAAATTTTCCAAAAACCAAAAATAATTAAAAGTTCTACCTCAAAACTATCCATTACCGTACACTTTATTTATAGGTACCAATTAATCGTTAACCAGACTACCGAATCGTTCATAATTGATTAATTATTCAATTAGATTTTCGGTTCGTACCTAATTGTATATTAATGTTAGCGTTTAGACTTATGAGAGATTAGTAATAGATCCAGTACATGTAATACTCCTGTACGGTACATACATGCATAATAAATTATTGTAATTGATAGGACTCTCGTGTGAACATATATTAATCCACAAGCAACAGAATAGCAAATTATGCAAAAACTACTTTTACTTGAAGTGTTGGCACTCCGGGAGTGCGGACAGAAGTGAAAACTTGAACAAAATCGCCTTGGTGGAAGAAAAATATTTATATAGAACATTGGTCCGTAACCTAATCTAAATAAAGAGCACAATCACGTTTACAAAAAAAAATATTACCGAAACCTTTAAAGTAAAAATACTTGCATAGAACATTGATCCGTAACGTAATATAAATAAATAGTATAATCGCGTTTACAAAACCTTTAAAATAAAAATACTTGCATAGAACATTGATCTGTATGTCAAAAAATGTGGTGACGTCATGGTGTCGCGAAATCAATGGTTTAGACCCATCTCAAAAATGCCCAACGCACCTAAAGAAGTATTTATTCACTTTAAAAAAAAATGAATACATAAAACAATAAGCTGTGATTGTGGGTAACTCTCATAAATAATTTAATGAATACTCAATGAAAACATTTCCCGCGAAGTTTGGCTTTCCTTCCTTTTATTGTAAAGCCAAATAAGACAAAAAATCTGTGTGAATCTTCAATGTACGGAATATATTTCTCACAAGAATTGAGCTCGAAATAAAATTTTCGCCAAATGTAGCAGAATTTCGTTTGACGAAAATGTGACTTGGAGACGTAATAGTCAATCTACATGATTGGTGCTTGCAGATCAATTCAGAAAAACTCATAAGCTGTAACTACATTTAAGAATAGCAGGAAACGCAATCCAATCAAGGGGTTCGAATCAAATCCATTGCATTCGAATCAGAACGGCATTAGCCTTGCTATAGTTATAATGAAGCTATGTATGCTAGAAATTAAAGCAATTACGTTCACCCAAGGAAATTGTTCAATATCCGTGCAGTGTATCTGCACCGCAAGTGACGGTAAATCTACTTGATAGACACACACCGCGAGGCGGACAATGAGCCTGTAATTACTGAGCATCTCAGTATATACTGTGGTAATGCCTACGTTCACATCTGCAACGGATGTGGACGCTATTATTGGTATATAATGGCGCGATCCATCCAGCCCATGGAGATAAGGGATAACCGGCTGTAATAGGTTTCCCCGTAAATGGGAAAAGTTAGCAAGCTTGTAAAATTTGGCAGTTTGTACCTATGGTGGGTTTGAATAAGACTGTTTATTAATTTAAAATTGTGTTCAGTTCTGGACGGTTTTTTTAAATAGAGGAAGTTCTATGCTAAATCTATTCACAAAATACCAATTTATGTAAGTGCATTCTAAATTGTAGAGTTTAGTTCGGCGGTGTGTGCCAAACCTCTCGTCTAGCAGGAACTACAAACAATGTGTACCTACGTATGTACACTCACCGTTTTACTCACCGAATATAGAAGTCACCGTTTTCACTGTGGGTTACTGTTGTGTGTATGAATATGATAAATCGTAATACACATATTTATGGAAAAATAGATCTATAATAAAATAAAAAAATTACCCGTTTACCAGGCACTGTTAAATTAAATAATTTATACACGTAATTAGAAGCAGTTCACAGTTTAGCAACAGACTCATCAGAAACTTTATTTGGCAAATAACCTTTTATTAAGTATCGAGATCCGGTATCAGCTAATTTAGAACTCTAGACAATCACCACAGCTTTATCTGAAGAACTTTTTATTAAGAAAAGTAAGCAAAAACCCGACAGAAACTTTTGAAGCTTGAAAAGGATTCCGACTGATTATTCAAATTTGACAATCCTTCACAAGACAAACAATTGAAACAATTCCAATGAAAGATACACAATTAGGGACAAGTCCAACTGTAGAATAAATATTCTGTCTTTTGGGAATATTTTCATCAGAAACTAGAACATTTTCCCTATAAGTTCTGAGGAGTTTCGTATTTCACACAATTTTATTTCGAACGGTTTTTCTCGTGTTTTACTGACACACAATTAAATTGTTCCGTGCGAACTGTCAAGCACACGGGAGTGTTGCCTACAAGCCTGTTATTTTGTCAATAATTTTATGCGACATGTAACCTGTGACAATCTTACTATCTTACTATACTATATACTAAACTATACTTTACAGGGTGGCATGGACATCGACGCGAAAACTGTTACCATGGATTCAGAAGGTGATTCTGAACCACCCTGCGTTAAAAATTTTCGTCGGTTATTTTTTTTTAAATCTGCTGTTTCATAGAAAAATGCAATACCTACGCGGTCAAAATGTATGGAATGTATGTATGGAAATGTATGGTCGATGTCCCTGGCATCCTGTATACTATACTATATTATAAATAAGAAAGTTTGTGAGGATGGATGGATGTTTGTTACTCTTTCACGCAAAAACTACTTAATGGATTTAGATGAAATTTGGCACATAGATTGGTTATAACCTGAATTAACATATAAGATAATTAAGACATTTTTATCCCGATATACTTACGAGATCGAGACTTATGCGGGTGAAACCGCGGGGCGCAGCTAGTAATTTATATTTATCGTGTCATTTGTGTTTTTGAATCTAAAACATGACAACTATTTAAATTAAAATATCTTTAAACTGCTGCTCAGACCTAACTGTAGGTAATCATAATTGAATACCAAAACGGAAAAAATAATTTGCCAGGTTGATAAGTCAACTACTTCATAAATCATGGATAAAATCTGTGTAAATCTCCTAAGTGCTTACCAAAAATAAGCATGCGAATTCGCCAAAAGCTTTTTTTCACTTAAAAATAAACGAAGGCCACCTGAGAGCATTTTCCCAAACATATTGATCCCTATTACACTTAAGGAGTTAAAGATAACCGCCCTTGATTTCCAAATATTTAGGCAGGGCCTCGGGCCCAGGCCCCGATATAATTGCATTCCGTCTCAATCGAGGCTCTTCTTGTGCTGTATTAAGTGAACCGTAACTCGGAGTATCTCTGAGACCATGATAGACTTGTCTATACAGGGTGTTGTTTATTTAGGGAGAGGTTATTCTTGATTGATTATTTTTGTTAAGCGATTAACAAAAGGTATTTACAAGACAAATGTGAGTGGAAAGGGGACGCCCTAGAAGAACATAATAGTTATTGGTAAGGTTCCTCAGGCGTCAAAGGTCAGGTAGGTAGTACTCATAAACGTAAACTAAGCAAAAAGAGTATATAAGGATCGTAGCGTTCTGTAGTTTCTGCCTATCCCCATGGGAAAATGGCGAGAGTTTATGTATGTTATGAGTCAAATGACGAACAACTATTTTTTTTTGTACTGCCGAGGTCTCTGAAATAATTCAGTGTTTAATAGGTATGTACTTGGCGATTAGTGAAATTCAGATCTGATGCTATGTACAAATTTTACTAAGACTGTTTGTATGAACTTCGGACTGGGTTTTCCCGAATTCAGATCGGTTGCAGCACACCAGAGTTCGAATGTAAGATTCCGTAGAATTCTCTTAGCAGCCACAACCGCGTGCATTTCGTCAGAAAGAAAGAAAGTTCTAGTAAGTACCTAATAAGTTTTCATATCTTATTTGGAGAATTTTATTCCATCATAATATATTTCCCTGAAATAATTCTCTCAGTCTGCTCTCAGTGCTTGATGTGGCAACACGCCGCGTTCGAGTTCGCGACAAGTCAATCGTCATCCTGAGGATGCCTCGTTGAGAGGTGAAACACGTGTCGATTTCTTTCAAGGTTTTTTTAAGACTCAATAGAAATAGCTAAGCGGAACAGGTTACTAAATAAATTCACTTCTATTACATTTTTTAATAATTCTCTTGTCAAAAAGTCAGCCTGTATACAGATTTTCAAGTGGTTGCCTTTGTAAATGTTGATCTTGTATTAGGAAACCATTGATTAAATATGTTGTATGTATCTATGTCTGTAGGTTGTATGCTATTATACTCCAGTCTTGTTTTCCGATACAATTATTTGGGGAATCCACATCAAAGGTTCGCGTCTTAAAGACGACTCTATATTGTCTATTTGAAATATTTAACAGACAACGTGAAGAGAGAACCTTCATCTTAAGTAAGTAGGTACTTACTCAACAATTAGTTACAAAAATAGCACTTGTTTTAAAAAAATATTCTGGAATAAGCAAGCTAAAACAGACATAATTTTAAAACAGGCATACTTCGTAGAAAAGAAGTCTTAATTAAAATTTGTAGGTACCTTAGGCCAAAATGGCGTTGACCTACAAACTTAATAAAGTTTTTTGGAAACGAACCTATTTTGTTTTAAAAGGTTAGTTATTACTTTCTTTTGTATTTCTCCCTTCAGGCGGAATAGAATTTTTCTTTGCCTTCACCTAATGAAACTTTAGACCTTTATCAAAGCCTTTAAGGAAATATACTCGGTTATACTTTGCTTCCTTAAGGCTTTTTATGTAGGAATACTTTAATTTAAGTAGGTATTAAATCCTGACACGAAATTTGAATTTCACAAACAGAAATAGTGCTGAGAAAAAAAGCTTAGGTACCAAGCGATCTTTAAATCTTCGTTAGATAAGTGATCTAATTTATTTATAGCTCTTAATCTAAATGAATATTGAAGTTCACATAAATAATTTTAAGTATACTACTCTACTATGAGACTGAGTCGAAATTCAAAAAGTGGAATCCATTAGTTTCTTAGTAACAGCCCGGAGTTTGGAAGTTGGCGGTGTGATACCCCCGTGCCTCGGAAAACATGTTAAGCCGTTGGTTCTGCGCCTGATCTCTCTCCGGCCGCGTCGGATTGCCGTCCCATCGGACTATGACAGTGAGGGTAGAGAGAGTGCACCTGTGTCTACGCACACACTTGTACACTATAATATCTGCCGCGCCGAAGGTATTGATCTCCGATGAGATTTACCGCCATAATCGAAATACGATCCAAAGGACTATATTATTAGCCTTGACTAGCCCATTGCAGGGGAAAGGTATCACCATCATAAATAGATAGATAGATAACAAATTACATGGATCTATATAAAAACAAGTTGCCAATATACAAAAAGGAAAAACATACGTATAGAAATGGAGTGACATTATGACATACTTCGAAATAATCAAATATATTAGGTGCGGTGTGCGTCTCAAAGTTGCACTAAATGGGAGTTCAACTCAGCGTGTGTCAAGCAAATATGCCTGACGCTGATATTCTGCTGGATCCCTAGGGTTACACAATCGGCAGTTTTATCGCTAAAAGCGATCTTTTACAGACAACTTTTTGATAGATTAAAGAGAAAAGGTGAAACAATACTGCAGGTAGTCAGTGCTATCACCATAATCATCATCATTTCAGCCCAAAATCACCCACTGCTGGATACAGGCCTCCCCTTTTTTTTTGCCATACGTCCCGATTTCGTGACGACACAAATGATAAAACATTTCAGTATTCAGAAGCTCCTCGTTTATTGTTTTTACGCTCACAAAGAATGCTACAAAACATAATATCTCACTAACATACAAAGCAATAAAATTTTACTGAAGACCTCATCTTCTCGCAATTTCGAACAATGTCTGAAAATAATAACATGCAATAAAACTCTTTGGGGCATACACCCTACATAAAGGGCCGAACAAAAGGACCGGTGGCTTAATTAAATACAACGCCGAAACATTTCAGCGGCCATTTTAATGTTATTAAAATGTTCGACGGCTACTTACCTTGCTATTTTACGATGTACTCGAAAACAAGCGAGATTTAATTTACCTATCTGTATAATCAAATGTGTTTTCATCGTGGCCGCGAACATTTTAATTTTCAATTTGGCTTTTAAGAATCCCTTTTAAGGGTTAGGGCAGACATGATACTGTTTGTATCGGCGACCAGATCGTGAGGAAAGTTTTGAGTATGACTATAAGAGTAGGGGAAGACCAAACAAAAAGATGGACTGTGTGAAAGATGATATGGCTAGAATGGGGACCAGCCCGTCCCATCCTTGATGCCCTCCCTCCGGTTGACGCCCTAAGCCGAGATTCGTACCCCACAGGGGGTGCCCTTAGCACCACCTAGTTTTACACCTAGTTTTAATTAGCATAGTTGAATATCCCCCGGCTGGAGGTTTGTAGTAGCTTAAGGCACTCACAGGAAAGCCCGGTTAAGTAGTCATGATCTCAGAGGTTAACTACGAGAGGCCCTAACTAAAAAAAAAAAGCTAAAATGGCGGTGACTACTGTGATGACGACTAATAGAGAAGTATGGAAAATGAAGACACTGTTTATGAATTCAAACATCGAGTCCAACACATCCTTACATACATCCGTACATCCTTTCTTCTTGTCTGTTTATATGTGTGTGCATAAATGGTTAAATAAATAAATAATAAATAAAAAAGCATTACCTCTCCTCTCAACTGTGAATATTTATATATCTATAGTATGTATGTTTATATAATTAAGCTTTACGTATTTATTGATTATTTTCTCATTTATTTATTTAAAACATGAAAACAAACAACCATGAGTAATCTGCATGCTAACAGCTAACAGCTATTAGTCAAGCACATAGCAGTTAGTCACAAAAAAGAGCAGGTAGAATTTAGCGATAACTCTCTAATTTTTTGAATTAATTTATACTTAGTGTTGTAGTTTAATAATTATATAATTATACTCTCTAAAAAAAGTATTTATTTAAGTATATTTTAATTTATTAAGTTAATACGTGTAGGTATATTTTAGTTTAAGACTTCGCCTATCCATATTTTCTCTTCTTGTTTTCACACACCATTGTCTACATTTCTTTCTCCTTTCGCAGGTCTGCTGGAAAAAAATTCTTAAGAAATAAGCAGTACCTTTGTACTCTAAATTTATTATATGTCGTTTCTCTATGTATTTCACTGTAGTAACGTAACATAACATCACGCCTTGTTTCCCCGAAGGGTTGAGCAGAGGTGTCCCTGTAGCAGGTTCACCCACATTTCGCCAGTTATGTTTTAAGTCCCATGTAATAGGGGGCGAGCCTATTACCAATCAACCGGGCACAAATCCAGACTCCGGGCTGCTACTGAGAAATTTCAGATAGAAAAACCCAATAACACTTTGCCCGACCCGGGAATCGAACCCAGGACCTCATGCTCAGCAATAGCACTTACAACCACTAGACCAACGAGGCAGTCACTGCAGTGTACATAAATAATAAATAAATAATAAAATAAATAAATAAGACATTCTGTGCCAACGCCAAATAAATTGGCCAGAATTTGGCCACGTTAAGTCTGCAATGGAATAAATGGGCAACCCCAAAAAGTTTTTTTATATGGTATACTTTTACGTCAGTCATTTATGTCAGTTTCGGCATTGTAAGTGGATCTAATGATTTTGATATTTTGCCTTTTAATTGTTGCCTATGTGTAATAGACTATGTCGTACCTATGCTCTATCTCCGTACAATGACAAAACTCTATCAAAGCCACATTGCATCGTGCTAAAGTGACTATTCTTTACCAGGAATAAATCAGAATATAAAAAATAACTTATCAAAAACAAAAAGACGTACAAAGTATCAAATTCTTTTTTCGTAGGACAGGATGGTGTTGCCGTCTATAGATTTCAAATTCCACCGTTTTTTTACTTATGCAGACTTAACGTGACCAGACTATTATACCTAAGGGCAAGCGAATGAGGAGCAGACTCGCCGATCGCCGAAACAACATAAATTATAGTCTTTTTGTTTCGGCGACCGGTGATTTGGCGACTGCATTGCGTTTTGGCGACTTTTTGCGTATGGTCGCGGTAAAAAAATCGAGCATCGATTGCAGATGCTAAAAGTCGATGTATCGCGGATCCAAAGAAATACTAAATCGCCACAGCTAAAAGTATTATCTTCTATGGCCTTTAAGTATTCTATTATACGTTCATTTTTATTATGTCTACAGTATTAAAAGGTTCATTGTTATAATAATGTTATACCCAAAACAAATATTAAGTTGTTTTCATTGGAAAACTAGTTTTCATTTATTTATTTATTAAACTTCTCGCCTACAAATACGTAAATAAAGAAATCTGAACAAGGCTATGAAATGTCAAAAATAATACAACCTTCTGAGAAAACACTCATTTTACACAAAAACATAACATCACGACTGTAATCCCCGAAGGGTTAGGCAGAGGTGTACCTACAGTCAGCCACATTTCGCCAGTCAGCCAGAGCCACTGATTTTAACTTGAAAAAAATTTAACTAATATGTCTTAATGCTCATCACCTACCAATTGCGTAGATAGCTTATTTCCAGTTCAGAAATCATAGTAAAGAGGCAACCATTTCAAATAAAATCAAAAATATTTATTTGCCAGAATATGGTACTTACAATAGATGTTATAGTAATTTTGGTTTCAGCATATCCTGCCATGATATGGCGTGCAAATACATTTCATGTCAGTGTCAAAGTCATTACGATGTCGTTTATAAATTTCTATCTTATCTGTTTACATTTTTAAATAATTCTTAAAACAAAAATACAAAAAAAAAGTTCCACCGATGTCGAGAGCATGGTCCAAGCTACCGGTGGTTAGGGCTGCAGAGACAGGAACCTCCTCACAATGTGAGCCGTATCGAGAAGTACTGTCTTCTGAATCAGGCCCTTGATCCTACCGCTTAACGAGAGCCTCCAGAGATGTTGATTGAGGCAGTCATTATGATTTTTATTATAATTATGATTATTACAAATTTACATTAGGCGTTAGTTCCTTCGACTCTTCCTCTAAATATTCCTTAATAGTGTTGTACGAGCATCGCCACATGATATTTATTGTTTTAGTTTTTACCTGATCAAGCAGTTGCTAATTCACCGATTTATGTACATTCGCTGACTAAGCTATTACGCCCGCCACAAGCCACCTACTTTTGGCATTATATAATTCGTTGTTTTATTAAATAAATGGTCAATCATTATCGGACACAAAACAGTGATTTTATTTCCTGTACACATCCCGAGTGATTCATCCACCTACATCCTACATCTCAGTGTGCGGAGCTGCTACCCGTACATTTATGGTCCTTCGAGCCGGATCGCCACTACTGGAGCAAACAGTCCTGCAAGTCGCACAGGTACGAAGTGTTTCTACTTACGATAGCGAATCGGTTTGACTGGTCTTCCACAAGCGGATCGCCCCAGTCAGACTGAGAAGGCGCACAATATCGTACGGAGAGATTCCTTCGGACCCTGCGATCGCCGTGGGAAACATCAACATTTGGTGGTTCGGGAACTACATACAACAATACAACAGTGAAGTCAACAGAGCTAACGTCCATCCACTACACGCATACATACTCGTGCAACTATTATGGACGCCAGGCAACAAGAGCTTCTCAAGCGGCAGGAAATCATCGCAGAGGGCATCCGAAAAATTGGTGTCAACTTCGGAAAAGATGGCCCTGACCGCAAAACCGCCACATACATCCGGGGCAGACTGGATACCCTCCAGGCGCACTGGAACGAATTCGAAATGAATCATGGCGTGCTACAGGGCGCCATAGACCAGACCGACATATACTACACAACAAAAGTATACGACAGGGTCAAGTCGAACTACTCAAACATACAACATAAGCTGCAAACATGGTCAACAAGCACTGCGGAACTCGCGAGTCGCCCAGAAGAAGAGAACAAGAACACTGGAGTCCTATCGAGATCGGACGAGCTAAAAAATCAACAAGCAACCAACTTTAGAGCCTTCTCACGTTTCGTCAGCAACTTGCGGACTGCTGACATTATTGAGAAATGGGAGATAGAAGACAAGCTTAGGGTACTCGAATCGCGATGGAGGGCGATTGACGAAGTGCACTGGCAGCTCGACAACGTTCTCGTCGGTAGCGACGTAAACTACGAGCTCGAGTTCTCGCAGTACGAAGAAACATACGAGTGCACAAAGCGAGGTCTCAACCGCAAACTCAACCACGCTGTCCAACAACGGGATAGTGCGCCAAGGATCGAAATACCGATATTCTCTGGAAACTACACACAATGGCCGACATTCCTCGATCTATACATCGCGGCTATTCATAATAACCCTTCCCTCTCGAAGGGGCAGAAGATGCAACACCTGAAAGGGAAGCTAAAAGGAGAAGCTGAGCGCCTGGTGCAACATCTGTCTGTTTCCGAGAGCAACTACGACTCCTGCTGGGAAATCCTCCACCATAGGTACAATAACTTGCAGATGCTCTTCACCAAGCAAATGCAAGTTTTGATGAGTCAACCTACGATTCAAAATCAAAACGCGTACGAGCTGAAGCGCCTACACGACACCAGTCTCGAAACCGTGCACGCGTTGCGTAACTTGAGCATCGACACGGCAACATGGGACCCGATTTTGGTGCACATTCTGGCAGCAAAACTAGACACTCAGACCTACGCTGACTACATGGAGGCGAGGAAAAATCCAAGAGGGCTTCCCGACTTCAAGGAATTCATCCAGTTCATCGAAGGGAAGTTCACGGCGCTGGAGTCAGTAGTGAAGAAAACAAATACCACTCTGCAACAAACGTGATGTCGACACAAAACGCACACTACTGTCGGATATATCAAAACTGTATGACCCACTTGGTTGGCTATCACCGGTAACAGTGAAAGCCAAGCTAATTTTTCAACATGCTTGGTCAACTACAACGAGCTGGGATGATAAACTCCCACTAAAGATACAGCAAGAATGGGAGCAATTCCGCAATCAGCTCGCACACATACACGACATAACAATACCACGCTGGATCGGCGACACCCAGCAACCCTTCCAACTTCATGGCTACTGTGATTCATCAGAACGAGCCTATGCATGTGTCATATATTGCAAGACCACTGATAAAGAAGGTAAACAGATGATAAGGCTAGTAGCAGCTAAAACAAAATTAGCCCCACAGAAAAAGCCTATTTCGCTGCCACGACTGGAGTTATGTGGTGCAGTACTACTAGCCCGACTGATCGAAAAAGTAAAAAACTCCATCAACTCGCAGATCCACACCATACATTGCTGGACGGACTCCATGGTGGTGCTTGGCTGGCTACATGGTGATGTGAGCCGTTGGAAGAGTTTCGTAGCCAACAGAATCACAAAAATTATCCAAATAACACCACCCAACTCCTGGGCCCATGTCAAGTCCGAAGACAATCCTGCGGACTGCGCAAGCAGAGGAATCTCACCATCAGCCTTGATAGCTCACGAACTGTGGTGGAAAGGCCCAACCTGGCTTCAAAACAACAACATACCCAAACAAGGTATTTTTACAACGAACGAAGAGAAAAATAAACGAGGTCAAACCTGCGCAATACAAACAATAGACGCGCCCCTCATCGAGCAACTACTGCAAAAATACAGCACGATGACTTATGCAACCCGAGTCATCAGCTGGATCAGACGATTCATAAACAACTCGCGTGACGCAACAAGAGCCATACACAGGTCACACTTAACTACGGAAGACATTGTGCAGACTCAGCACCTGCTTGTGAAAACTACACAGAACAATACATTTGGCGATGAAATAGCATACCTACACAAACATAACAAGGTACGGGCTACAAGCAAACTGTTGAGTTTAAGCCCAATGCTAGACGCACAAGGTATTCTTCGAGTGGGAGGAAGACTTGAACATGCTAAGTTAAACGACTCCCAAAAACATCCAATAATTTTACCAAACAAACACAAGTTATCAGACCTCCTGATTGACCAAGCCCACAAGAATACACTCCACGGCGGTGCCAGGCTTACTTTGGGAAACCTTCGTAACAAATATTGGATACTTGGCGGCATGAAACCAATCAAGAAGCAACTCAACAAATGTGTCACCTGCCACCGCTACAAAACGCAACGCAGCAATCAACAAATGGCACACTTACCAACGCCTCGAGTTACACCTTCAAGGCCATTCACACACACGGGCGTGGATTTCACGGGACACGTTGAAATAAAGGCTAACAAAGGTCGCGGCATTAAAACAGTTAAAGCCTACATCGCGATTTTCATTTGTTTATGCACAAAAGCCATCCACCTGGAGCTGGTGTCAGATCTCAGCACGATAACATTCCTCGCAGCATTGAAGCGGCTATGCGCACGACGAGGAACACCAAAACATATCTACAGTGACAACGGAACGAACTTTGTCGGAGCAGCAAGAGCTCTAGCCAAAGAACGCCAGGAGGCACTGCAGCTTCTAGTTAACGACGACCTCATCAACAACACTTCCGAAAAAGGTATGGAATGGCACTTTAACGCACCATCTTGGCCCACAGCGGGAGGACTATGGGAAGCTGCAGTCAAGAGTATGAAACACCACCTAAAACGCGTCCTTGGGGAACAAAGGCTTACGTACGAAGAGTTTACTACTTTGCTAGTACAAATTGAAGCCTGCCTCAACTCAAGGCCACTTGTCGCCCTAACAAACGACCTCGACGACATCGATTACTTGACACCAGGCCACTTTTTAGTCGGTGGACCGGTTCTGGCACCTCCGATGACGTCAGAGAGTGACAACAGCCAGTTAACTTTACGATGGCGCCTGACAGAAAACATGTACAAGGAATTTTGGAAGAAATGGTCCAAAGATTACCTACAAACATTACAATTACGAGGGAAATGGCAAACTCCAACACGCAACATTGCCGTGAATGACGTCGTCCTTGTAAAGGAAGAACAAATAGCCCCAGCCCGATGGCTATTAGGGCGAGTTATAGAGACGCATCCTGGACCGGATAACTTGGTACGAGTCGTCACGCTCAAAACTAAATCCAACATAATGAAGAGACCCGTAACGAAATTGTCCCGATTACCAATTGAAACCGGGAACAACAAAGAAAACAAACCAACACAACCAGAGGCGACGTCATCAACATCTCAACGTCGGGTGAGCCCTAGACGGGCACAGAAGGGTGTTTCCAGCTGTAACGTCCTCAAGTACCTAAGCACGTTACTAGTACTGATGGTTACGTGTGTGACACCGTCCATGCAACAACTCGTCAATGTAACAACTCTAGACCCGACCCGCCTTGTATACTTTGACAAAGCCGCAGACTTACAGATAATACAAGACGAATGGAGACTGGTAGTATACTACAACATGTCAACTTACTGGAAAAGTACTTCTGCCGTTGAACAATACGTCCAGCAATTACACGGACTTTGTCAACGAAATATAGCGTACTTGACTATATCCACACAACTCGAGCACGAACTAAACGAGCTCAAACACTACAACGAAGTACTACAATCCGACCACGGAATACGTAGCAAGCGAGGTCTCATAAACGGAATTGGGAACATGGCCAACTCTCTATTTGGAGTGCTTGATGACAAATTCGCCGAAAAATACAACAACGACATCAAACTACTGCACAGCAATGAAGACCACTTGTACAATCTGTACAAACAACAGACTTCAATAATCGAAGGGGAATATAACCTTCTGAAGAGGAACGAGCAAGTAATGAACCGGCAGTTCATTGTCATCAACAAAAGTCTCAGAGACTCGCTCCAACAACTGAAAACCGAACAAGACCAAGCAACGTTCCTTACTGCAACTGCACTTGCCGCAAACATGATGATAACAAACTTGCGGAGAATACAAGACATGTTGATCAGCCTAGTTACAGATCTCCGTCACGGCAAGGTCGACACTCACCTGTTGAAACCCGATGCGTTCGAAAAACAGTTGAACATCATAGCAGGACAAGTCCCAAAAGGATTATCTCTCCCTTGCTCAAACAAGTTCAAGTGTATCCGGGAAATGTATAAACTAGCAAGTGTGCAAGGAAAACTAATCGAAGACTTCATCATATTCGAAGTAAAAATCCCGTTAGTAGCAGACGAACAGTACGAACTAACCGAAGTCATCCCAATCCGCAACATAAAGGGAACCTCCATGATTCACATAATACCAACAACCAAATACATAGCCGTTAACTTGAAGCTAGACATGATGATACCACTGGATCAACAACATCTTTCATCGTGCGAACAAGTAAACACAAATCAGCTGTTGCTATGCAACCTTGACCTACCTATATACAGTATAAAAACAGCCACAACAATGTGCGAAGCAGGCATAATAAACAATCGAGGAGTAATAACCTGCCGCACTAAGGTATCGAATTGCAGCAATGACTGGAAAAAACTGCACAGTAAGGGAGCTTGGTTGTTTACGTGTTGCGAGGAATGCACTATGCGCATTTTCTGTCCTGCGGGAATTACGTCACAGACACTACAAAATACAGGCATCATCACCTTAGCTACAGGTTGCATGATGCGCGGCGATAAACATCTGATTCATGCACATTACAAAATGCAAAGCACCATGGAAT